>JBBMOE010000018.1:661756-876121 GCA_037975065.1 Chaetodon trifasciatus
AGAGAGAGAGAGAGAGAGAGAGAGAGAGAGAGAGAGAGAGAGAGAGAGAGAGGTGGTATATCTAATCACTCAGATGCATCACATGAGCTGTGTGTGTGTGTGTGTGTGTGTGTGTGTGTATGTGTAATTACTCTGATTCATCACTTGAACTAGATGTGAACTCTCCGGCAGGGGCTACCTGTTGGCCCCAATGGAGCCTTTGTGTTTGTGTGTGTGCGTTTGTGTACATGTCTATACGGCAGAAAGCTGGTTGTGCGTTTACATATTTATTCCTGCAGGGGGAGTAAGGGTATTTGTGTGTTTGTGTGTATCATTTGCAGAGATGAGAGGAGATGTGCACCATTTGTTCGTGTGAGGGTCCGGCTCAGGTTGCATTTCTATGTCCGAACCCGATTCGAGTCTGAAAGACCAGCAGCCGAGCCCCACCTGAACCCGAAAGGTGTTCTGTTTTTTTTGTCCAAACCCACCCGAGGCCGACATAGTTAACGTTAGCTGAAGCGCTGACTTGTCACGCAGTTATTCAGCCTGCATCCTGCGCCCGCTGCCCACATGTCGCTGCAAGGTTGAACTGCGGTCTTCTTGCTTTCACATCTCATCAGAGCCCCACGTTTTACATTTTACACAACCAGCAGCTTAGCTGATTATCCTGCATATATTTTCATTAGAAATTTCAGATAGGCAAGACCGGCTGGCCTGACCGAACCCGACCCGAACCTGAACATTACTTCTACATTTTTGTCAGATATTCATACTCCTTCTACACAACCTTCTACTTTAAACATGCTGGTTAAGCGTGAGAAAGACTTGCATTCACACACTTTAGTAAACATTGCAATGAAAATAAATTCCCAAATTTAAAAATGGCAAACAACAAACACAGTCTGTCTGAAAAACCTCAGCCTGGTCATTCTGCTGGCTCTCAGCCGCTTTAACCTCTGATATCAGAGCTGTTCGGTACATATACGAGCAAATCTTTGGCACTGAATCCTCATCCTGGACAGGCTTTACTGAGTCACCACTGTCCTTAAACAATTCAGCGGCTTTTAGCAGTGGAGCTCCTCGCTGTTGACAGTGACTTCCTGACCCAAAGACAGAGGCAGCACCGAATGTGGCAGCGTTTGAATTCACTGCATTTTAATACAACCTATATCTCAATTTCATGGCTCTGTTTTACGTTTTTCCTTCTGTCTGTTGTCAGTGAAAAGTAAAGACAGTAAATCTACTCATGGTCTGTGAATGCTACCTGTTAGCCAGGAGCCATCATGAGCTAATGACCTTGATGTTGTCCAGCTAAATAGACACAAATTGAGGTTAATGATTGCTGAAGTGACATTTGAAGTGAGTGAGACAGATAGAGACACAAAGTTTGTCTTTGAATCATGTTTTAAAAGGCTGGTGTCCCCTTTTGTTTTGAAAAGTTTTATTTTTCAGATATGAAAATATGGAAAACCTTGCTTTAGTGTCAATTGGAGGACGAAAGGGAAACAATATGCCCGTGAATATGCAGTGCTTCGTGTGTGTGTGTGTGTGTGTGTGTGTGTGTGTGTGTGTGTGTGTGTGTGTGTGTGCATGTATTCCCCTCCCTCAGGGTATTCTGTGCTCTCGCTCCTCCAGCAGGTATAGAACACATTACTCACCTTCTCTTCCTCAACTCCATCTCTTCGTCACTCAGCCTCTCTCTCGCTGTTTTTCCTACCTCACCTTGTATTCCTCCTGGCACCTGCTGTCTTTATCGCTCTTCCTCTTTTTCTCCTTTTTGACCTCTGTCTTTCCTTCTTCTCCCACTGATTTCTCTCTTTGTCTTTATCTCTCCAGGCCTTCTGTTTTGTACTTGTCTCTTTGATTCAACTTAATATACAGTTATTTTTTCTTTTATGCTTTCCTCTCCCACGTTTAGATCCTCTCTCTCTCTCTCTCTCTCTCTCTCTCTCTCTCTCTCTCTCTCTCCAGCGTCGTTATAAATATTGAATGTGTCTTTTGTTCTTTGATCAGTCTGGGTAGAAGGTGATAGACAGGTAGAGCTCTGACAGTATGTACACAGTACAGAGACTGTGGCTGCATTCCAAACAGATTTTAGTTGTTTTTTTTTTTTTTTTTAAAGAAAATGCTGTTTTTATTTTCTAATCTCATTTTTTTTAAAACCCTGTGAAAAGATCAAAGATCTATTGATTTATTTTACTAATGGCAATTGTGAAATCAAATTGCATCTTTAAATTGTTCTTGTCCTGTGTATGTCATCTGAGGCATGAGAAACACACCTGTCATGGGTTCATGATGGTGAGTCCTAGTTTTGTATAGGAGATGGACTGTCTGTGTAGATGGAGTCCTTACCGTGTATACAGCTGTCATATCAGCATAATTCACAGGCAGACGAGAGAGCCGCCTGCTGCACAGCACAGACTCGTCTAACTTACAAACATGAACACGTCACGTCCTGCACTTTCCGTTGAACCAGCGACTGAACAAACATTCACTGGAGAAAGGTGCCCCGCTAATGCCAGTTTGGTGGCAGGTAAACGTTGCTGCACATGTCACTTTGGTCCGGTTAGATGCTGGCGTGGTCTGCACATGACATGTAGGCTACAGCGTTAGTCTGTTTACTTTGTCTGTTGCTCACCTGCCACAGCTCAACCTGCCAGCTGCTGTCAGTCAAACACAGACCCTGACACACCCCTTTGACCAGCTGAGAAAGGGATGGTTAGATGCAATTTCAGTTGGACTTTAAAAAACACACAATAAAAAACATACAGTTGCATTCAAAGACCTTTTCCTTCGGCCAGTTTTACTAACACTCGTTAGTGGGATGAAGCTATTGTTGCTTTATTAACTGTTTGTTCTGATGAGCAGCACTTTGCAAACAACATATACCTTTGTCGAGGACCAGCGACACTCATAGATTTGGAGTCACATCCAGTAACCACTATCTAACACTGAAATGATCACAGTTTGGTTAAGCTAGCCAAAGCTTTCTTAGCTTGTGGCAAACCTTCAGTAGAAATGTTTCATTGCTGACTGTGTCAGCATGTCATGTCTTCTTCCACTTTGTTTTGAAGGCAAAACAAATGTTGATATATTTCTTGTGAACTGATTATCTGTTGTATTTTAGTACTATGATGTATGCTCTGCTATCTGATGATTTCATGATAATGATTTCAATATATCTGATCACAGAGAACAGCAGAGATAATGAGGATGCATATGAACAGCAGATGTAAATGCACAGGCCTTTTGGTCAGTTGTTATTATCCAAATAAGGTAGCCAAATACAGACTGCATGTCGATAAAACATGCAAATGAGTAAGTAATTAGCATTTAGACCACAGAATAGGGCAGCCATAAAGTTACCATCAGTGAAATGGCTTTTGACTGCAGCCAGAATCTCTCAACTGCTACCAAAAGTTTGCACAGTAAACCTGCTACTCCATGGAGCGAAATGCAAAACATTAAACCTTTTCATGACCGTTCTGTCAAAAAAAAAAAACAAACCCGTAGGTGTGATCACATGAACCCTGATGTCCTCAGTCTTCCCTCAACAGCTGCCCTTGAGCAAGACTGTGAGCTGCTCTGCTGGAGTGTGCAGGTTGAACCTCTGAGGGTTTCACGCCGCTCTGTTGATAAATAAATAAAAAATCCACAGCATACTTTATGTTGGTTTATTCACCCAGGTTCTTCCCCAATCTCTTTGCAGTGAAACCTTTTGTAGTGTAGACGAGGCCTTTTTTGTTACCAGCAGAGATGCAAGTGAGAGTCTCTGAGGATTTAAATAAAGAGGAGTTGAATCAAAATCAGCTGCAGCCTCTGGGTTGTATAGCCGCAGGCTCAGTCCTGCAGGGATTTGGAGTGTGTGTTTCCTTGTGGAACCCGTCATGTTGGATGATTGAAGTCCTATACCTGTGTTGAGTTGCTCCCACGAGGCACTAAGCGTGTGTGTCTCTAGGTACAGGTGTGTGTATGCGTGTGTGTGTGTTTGTATGTGAGAATGAGGCCAAGGAAATTACATTTTCTAAAAAATAGCTGATGTTGATTTAACAGAATGATTGTTTTTCCACTGCACACAGTAAATGATAAACATCCAGTCAATATTCAAATGAATGAATTTCCTTAGCTCTATTAATATTTAATAAACGAGCAAACCCTTTGGGACCCGCAGAAGAAACAATGGGTTGAGTGCTTGCGAATGCTGGTGAGCATGTTTCAGTATTTACATATATAAATAACACAAAACTGTGACTTTCTGCATTTCATATTGAGAGCATGCAGAGATCGGGTATCTTGAAAAATCAATCCCTTTTTTGGAACCGAGCAACATTAATTATGCCCATTTATTACTTGTATTAGCTTGCAATTTTAATGCTTTGTTTTATTAAAGACATATTTTGGAGTGTGTTCACCCTGCTCCAGTTGTTCAGAATACATTTATTTATTGTGATGTTTTTTATCGTCATCATGTAGCTCCATGTATAAAGATCATAAAATCAGTTTCTAATGCGTAAACCACCGCACAGTAATTCATATCAAGTAGATATTTCTGTCTGTGATATTTAATTTACTTATCTATTTGCAATCATTTAATTTTTTTTGCAGCTGGGCATTTCCTCTTCTTCCATTGCATTGTGGGAAGCTAGTGTGCACATTCAACAAAAAAAGCTACAGCATTCACTTGGGCATTTCTGAATGAATTTAGTTGTTTTATTCAAAATGAACACACTATATACTAAAAAGTTCCCACCTCCATAATGCTCACTAATTCTGTGAGCTTTTATTTGCAGGATTTTTATCATTATTATCGTCTTATTCTCAATAATGTGTAATAATTTGTCTCTTTATAAATTAGCTGAAAGCAGTAATGGTTCAGTTCTGGAGAAAAAAAAAAACCCTCTGAGCAATATTCTGCTTTCAAAGGGAACTTTCCTTTGCAAAGTTTTTAACTTCAGGGCAAAAGTTTGCAACCTTCAGCACAGACTATGAAAGTTTAAAAGGAGGAGTGTGTGAAGGTGTGTGTGAATATGTGTGTTTGTGTGTGTGTAGAGAGACTCAAGGAGGATTTAATGATAGATACTGAAGTTTAGGATTGTCCCCTGCAGTGCAATATCCTACACCACACACACACACACACACACACACACACACACACACACACACACACACACACACACACACACACACACACACACTAGGTAGCAGCCATCCCCTGCAGAGCCATATCTTCCTCTGTATCTGACATTCCATGGCTGGATGGGCAGGAAGATACACACACGCACACAGAGTCACGCACACTCACACACACTCACACACACACATATGGTTGACTTGGGCCTTTCGCAGTGTCATCATCTTCACTCTGAAAACCTGCAATTCTCCACTCTCTCTCTCTCTTTTCTTTCTCTGTATCTAACTTTCTTTCCCCCCAAAGATCCATTTCTGGAAATAAATGGTAAAGCTAAATGGAAGGATGGCAATCTGACAGAGAATCTGGACCAGATGCTGTAGTCACAGAGAAGGTTCACTGAAACTTTTGAAAATAGTACTTTCCCCCCCGTCCCCTTTGTGAGGAAATGGGTTGACTGCCACCATAGGGCCAATCTAATCCTAAGTGCTCTCTAAAATAGCTTTCTGCAGGACCTGCTGCCTTGAATTTCCAAGTGAATGTGGAACAAAACCTCCGCTTCCCCCTCACTGGAGGATAAGTTGATACTTACTTCATTGACTGTCACCTCTGGAGAACTTGTGTAAACTGTGCTGCATCTGTCAGCTGCTGTTTCAATACAAGGAAGGTTTTCACTAAGCTAAATGGTTGGTGTGGTTATTATATTGGGCAATTATTTCATTTAGAAATAATTCCCCCTCCACTAAACAGCAGTTTTGTCTTAAAGGGTTGATTGACCCATATTAGACACCCATTACAGACCCAAAGAAAAGGAAAAATCTGACTGGAAATTTCAGCATGTCTGTCCAGAGTGATGTCCTGGCTTCTCCAGCAATGAGGTTTTAGGACTATCTTCATTAACAGATCAGCAAAACATTCTACATAGCACATATCTATGTGGAACAAAACTTCCCTTTAAAATTTGTAATCTTTTTTTAAATCACAGTCATAATTTTGTCACCTAAGACTATTGAAACTAAAGCTAAATAGGTTTGATAGCAGATTCACAATTTGCTTCAGTAAGTGAAGCTAATGTCGGGCTCAGATCGTCAAAGGCTACAAGAAACAGGACACCAGTGGGGAGTGGTGACGCCACATGCAGTGACAGCTGGATTAGTGTGACTGCGTTTCCTTTCAGTGGGAAAAGCTCTCAGTCAGATTCCTTTCTTGATTTCTTTCCATTACAGGTTTACAGGACTTGTCCATTAGTTATGATTGATGTCTTGCAGGCCTAGTTAGGGCAGAGAGAGACAAGAAACGAGACCATTCACCTCCAATTACTGTCATCCAGATAAAGTGCTCACGGCACACTAACGAAGCTGGCGCCGTGCCCTTTTAACAAGCTTAAATCAATTAAGACAAAATGATCAATTTACTTCAGTAATTAGCCCGCACATTAACGGTTATTACCACAAAATACATTTGTTCATCAGTTCTCTTGCTCTCTTTCTTCACCTCCACCCCTTCTCAAGACCATGCACTTAATTCTAAATGGGAAGTGTGCAATCAGCTAAATTGAATTTAATTGATTAAATAATTAGACAGATTTAAATGAGTCAATTAATGAGTCAATTATAGGAGAACAAGTGGGTGGGGGGTGGGGGGTGTCCCGTGGGTTTCAGGGGTTTATTAATAACAACGGGGATTTTAACGTCTTGGCACCAGGGAAACGTAATCCCTCACTGTCTCTGTAACCCAGAAAAGCTTCGCTCCAAGGAGACTCAGTCAGTCAGAAAACTCTCCGTCTACACTGAGGACAAAGAAGTATAATACACAACGTGGCCATGATGGTCTCTTATTGCAAGACTAAACTTCTAACACAGTGTCGGTGTTTTCGTTTATGACTTGATAACTATTCACAATTCAGAACGGCGATTCCATGCACAGGATACTGCAGTCAACATCAAAATACAAAGATTTCCAGGTGGATGAAGGTGTCAAAACACCCATAGAAACCTGCCCCATAATCCACCTCTTTACTTCCCATCTGCACTCACAGTATGTTGATTAAAGAAGCAGGAAATTAATCACACACACATCCAACAGCTCACTTGTTTCAAGTCCTCTGTAGCATCTGATATATGGCCCGTAATGTCAAGTCTTCTGTCATCCATCTCCTGCCGTCAGGGTTCGCTTTGCATATTTTAATACATCTAACCTCATATGAGCCATTCTTTATTTCTGTAATAATACTGCATTAGAGTGAAATTGCACTGACAGTCGAGGAAATCCTTTCATATTTTTTCAGGTCTACAGTGCTTCTGTTACGTGGACACCGGAGTCTCTAATTTCTCTACCTCATTAACCTAAACTAAGGTCTTTATCATACAGATACAGGTCTAAAAATATTAGCACAGTATAAGCTACAAATGTTGGAAAGTAGAAGTTTGTAAATAAGAAAGTGCTTCTGTTGTTCAGTAATAAATAAAAGTATTTTGCAAACCCCCAAATTTTTATTACTGTTGAGTAGATAGTCACAATGTATGGAGATAACTTCCTGCAACCCAACTTTTTTATCCGACAGGGCTCATTCTTAGCTTTACAACAACATATGGTGTACCTGTTAAGTTTGTTTGGTATGGCGGTTGTGCGTGTAATTAAAACTTGTATTTAATTCATATTTGAGTGTCTGTAGTGACTGCACAGAGAGGGTGGTTACACACAGTGAGGGCTGAGTTTTAAGAGATTTCTCAAATTGTGGAGCTTTTAGTTCACCACAGCCACGTCAGTGTAAAGTTTGTGGTGGTTGAAGTTGGAGGAGGACATTTTTCGGAGTGAATCTGAGGAAGACAGCGACTGAGACTGTGACATGGGCTGCACTGACTCTTGCCTGTTCGACATGCAAGTGATCATGTTTCTGATACTGAACCCGTCTGTCATGTTTTTTTAATCGAAATGAAGTATAATGTGCAGTATTACCACAGCATTTTGCTTGGTCTCATTGTGTGTGTAATTTTTTTGTAGACGTAATCTAACTGTCTGTACAATACGGCAGTCTCATTGAGCTAGCATGGAATTTCCCGCTTTTGGAAGGGCACATTTTATTTCACATTGCTTGCGTATGAATAAGGAAAAGGAGAGGTCCAGGAATAGATCCCTGTGGGATGCCACATGTTATAATGACACTATCAGATGTCCATCCATTAACATTAACATTATAAACAACATATTAATTGTTGTCCATTATGAAAATAATTGTAAAACTATTTATACCTGATTCCAACAAACTTACTGTGTAACAGTCTTTGATGTAACACGCCATGATCAAACATCAAAAGCTTCAGATAAACCAGGAGATATTTCTAAAGAATATTCATTGTTATTCAAAGCAGTATGAGGTTTGTCAGCTGTTTGGAGCACTGCCATTTCTGTGGGATATTTTTTCCTAAATCTTAGTTGGTGTTCATACAGGATGCTCCACTCCTGCGGATGTTTCTTCATTCTAACATGGAAAGACAGAAATAGGGTGATAATTATTAAATTAGCTTCAGTCCCCAGGTTTAAACAAAGGAACTACTTTAGCACTTTTCAGATCATTGGGTATTATTCCAGTTTCTAGAGATTTGGTAAATATATAGGTCACTGGTGTGATAATTGAGGCACTAAATTTGATCATCAGACCTGATCTAACCTCATCACAACCAGCTGCCAAATCTTTCTTATTGGCAGTGATGTCCAAAATGTCCTTTTCAGTAGGCAGATTAAAGCTCTGGAGAGAGGGATAGCAACCTTTCAGGAAGTCAGATGGAGATGGAGACAATAGGATTTAGGTTTGGATCCCCCCTGATAGAAATGTGCCAGTCTTGACTAAATAATTATTGAAAGCACTTGCAGCGTCAAATGGGTCTGTGTGTACTCTATTTTAATCAACAAATTGGGTCAGAAGAGTGGCTGAAGCCTTTTTTTTTCTACCCAAGAGCAGAGTGATGACTCGTCATGTAGTTTTGATGTTATTTGAAGCCTCATCATATATTTTTTTTTCTTTGCAATTCTATTTAAATGGTTGTTTTGTTTCTGTACGTCTTATAATTGGCAATATTCAAAGGGGATGCATTTCTGATACATTTGTTGTACAACCTGTTCTTTGTTTGTGCAGACTGAACCAAACCAGGTGTCCTGATCAGGAGAAAATACCTGTTAAATACCGAGTCACATTATCAAGAGTATGTCTATTATCCCATGTTTCATTTGTTGAACAGTAACAGACACCAGACTTCCACACATCACTAAACATAGAAGAGAAAGAGTGATTTGACATCATTACGCAACATCACAATTTCTAAGATTAAATTGCTAATTATTATTGAAATTCATTGTATAAACCTACCTCTACCACTTCTCTTCATCCTGTAATGACGCGGAGCATAATCATTAGGGATGCCATAGAGAGATGTTGATCATCAGTAAGCCAGTCTTTTGAAAAAGCTGGAAATTGGTAATTTTAATAAAAACAAAAGTGACAAAGCCTACGAATATTTAAATAAAAAAGTTGAAAACAGCTTTGTTTGGGGCTTTGGGATATCAACTGTTAACAATCAGAACAAAGATTCACAAGTTAAAGAGCTAAAAACTTCTGAATCAGGATCAAAAGGCGCCATGAATTTAGTGTCACTGTGCAGGCTTGAATCAAAGGGCTTAAAAAAGCATGATTTGAAGCAGTTGTCATCTTGTATTCAAAATTCATGTCAGCAACAAAACCATCATCGTCATGCAAAGGAAGTACGGAGACGCACTTAGAGCTCCATTCATTCGCACTGGGTGCATCTCAGGTGGCGATGTTTCTTACAGCAAGTACAACAAACAGTAGAATCTGATGGGATGTTGTGACAGTGAGCTGCTGTCCATCAAAGGGCATGGCAGTGCAGTGTGTGTGTGTGTGTGTGTGTGTGTGTGTGTGTGTGTGTGTGTGTGTGTGTGTGTGTGTGTGTGTGTGTGTGTGTGTGTGTATGTGTCATCATGGCTGTGGGCCTGGTGAAGGATGGTGAAGGGTTTCCAGACTCTGGAGCCTGATCCAACTCATTTTGCGATTCTCCATCTGTAGCTTCTCAGACAGCAGCTTCGTCACTTTGTCCTCACAATCAGACCGTTTTTCACTGGCTGATTCATAAATGCCATCAGTGAGGTCATTATTTTGTCTTGTCTGTCCTTCTATTTAATCTCTTTTGTCACTGTGTGAGATTAAACTCTTGCAAAAGTTGCTCTTTGCAGGTATCACCTCATGTCTTGCAGTAGTTTTAAAGTCCTGAAACTCATTTTGAGTGAATTCTGGACGTTCTCCACCTCAACAAGGACTTTCTCCTGTTGTTCTAAGAGTTTTAGCATTTTGTTGCACAGGTAATTCACACACCTGAACCATGGAGATGGTCTCTTCTGAATTACTGTGGGAACTTCCTTTGGGTGGTTTGCCAATGTAAAGATCAGATGCAGTGAATTAATAAGACCAGAGTAAGGCCTACAGGGCCAAAGGATTATCTGACTCCAAGAAAATTACACGTCCAGAGCTGGATTCTGGCCCAGATTGATTTAAAAAAAAAAAAAAAAAGTTTGTGAAACCTCTGTATGACTCAGTTTGTTTGAGTAAACCCAGACTAATCAAGGATTTAAGAGACAGATGGATGGAGGCCAGCTAATCTCACAGGAGCCACCAACAATGATATGCCTCATATGATATATAATATAGAGGACAGTTGCACACGTTCATCTCTATTTAGTTAACTTTCCATGGATGAAAAACTACTTTAAAAGCAAAACGAAAAAAGGTTTCAAAACTTGTTTTCCATCCCATTGATTCTTTGATTTTCTTTTTTTTCCCCTCAGACAGCTTATACTGTTTTCTCCTCTCTCAGATTGATTACAGTCTCCAGTAATGAGACAGCGGGGTTTAGAGTTTTTCTCATCACAAAGAGACAAGGTAAAAAATATGAAGGACACCCTCAATCAGTCACTCATATGGACTGTGTCAGTTTGAATAACTGCAGAGCAATCTGGTAAATATGGGAGGCTGGCTGCAGTAATGGTAACTGATTGATATTTGAAGTGGCTGTGAAACAGTCCTGCTGCCATGCAAACAGATGTGCATAGCTTCAGCCAAGTGAACTAAAAACTGCTCCCAATAAAGTCTTTCTAAACAGGTTTTAGCAGCCTGAATTACTAATTGGGCATGCAGCGAAGGGGTGCACAGCCTTTCTGATTGAGACATGACAAATTTGTTCAAAATCCTCTATCAGTTAATTACGGGTGACATGTGGAGACTGTGATGGGTGATTTTCTTGGTAAGTGATGGATCAAATTTCCAAATGACACTCGAACAACAACCTAAGGTTTGAGTATCAAACACCTGTTGAAAGGTGGCCCTGAGAGGTGTGTAAGATACTGAAGCAACTGACAACCCAAACATCCAGAGAAATGTCCCAAACCAGTTTTAGACGTTCCTAGTATTTTTGCTAAACATGCAGCTTTCACGTGTTGCTAGCATGGCTAACCGCTTACTGCTGGGTTTCCCTGTATTTCAGAGTTAACATGACATTTATGAGCTTTTTTAGGCTGATTTTAATATTAAGATATGCTGAAGGTTTTTTTCTTTTTTCAAACACTTCCCATATTCCTGTGCCTGTAGCATATATCTAACTGTCCTGACACTCCGAGCCTGGCCTCCGGGGATTCTCCTGGTATTCCCTACAGCCAGTCCGGGCCTGCGCACAGGTAGCCTCCAGGGCCGCACTGCTCAGCTCTGGTCTCAGTCTTGAGATCTTTGTTGCTGCTTTGAGTCAGACTTGTCTTGGTCCCACCGGTCTCACTGTGTTTTTTGTGTCTTTCCTTTCCTCGGAGCAGAGTGGAGAGACTGTTGCCGTCAGTCCCCCAGAGAGTTGTAGGATTCTTTGGAATAATGTGCACTGTTCTGCTGTCATTAATATCGAAAGGGCACTGTTACGTTTTCATGGTGTCAGTGTTGACTGAAAGGCCTTTTGGACTTGATCTTGAAACTGGTTTGGGTTTGGATTTGGACCAGAAAATATGTTTTGCTGCTTTTAGACGGTCCAAACAGAACGTCTGAGAGAATACGTGTCTGTGGTTATCCTCTGCACTTCAGGTACAGTGATCTGTGTGTGTGTGTGTGTGTGTGTGAGTGAGTGTGTGAGGCCCTCTGTGCACAGTGATCTATAAGCTGCTGTCTAAATTAGTGAGAGCTCAGCAGGGAGGGCACAGCAGACATGCTTTGATCCTTTGAAAGTAAGACAGAGAAAGGTTTGGAGTCAGAGTTGTTATGGAACAAAGTATTTCTCCTTTTCTGGAAGAGTTTTCAAACACACACACACACACACACACACACACACACACACACACACACACACACACACACGATCATACTTGGTTTTCAACCTCTGGGATACAACATTTGAAGATTTGCCTGCAGACATGCAACCATGAGTGCACGGAAAACACACACATTATGTGGCTGCTAAGGCCTTTAAACACACACACACACACATACACACACACACACTCTTCTGCCATCCTGGGGTTATGTCAGTCTTTGATGTGTGAGCTACAGCTGGAAGTGTCAAAGCTACAGGTGAGGTGTATGTGTGTGCATGCATGTAAATAATTGCACCCAAAATGCCTGTGTGTGTGTGTGGGGGGGGGGGGGGGTCTGTCTGTCTGTCTGTCTGTCTGTCTGTCTGTCTGTCTGTCTGTCTGTGTGTCTGTCTGTCTGTCTGTCTGTGTGCCTGTCTGTCTGTCTCTACACTGTAAACTGTGTGTGTACAGTGGAAAGACAGTCTACCTGCTCTGTCGGTGAGTGTGTGTGCTTGCACACTTTGCAGCTCCTGTGTGTGATTTTATGATCACGTTTTTATGAAGCCACAAAGTAAAATCCACACCAGACTGTTGTTTTGTTTTTTTCACATCTATAAAAACTTCTGACAGACAATAAAAGAAAGAAACAACAGAAAATGAAGGAGGTTGATATTAACTGTGTGAATGAGAAACAGTGTTCCAGCAGACACACACACGTTCGTGTACGTGTGTGTGAAGTACAGGACGGCTTGAAACAATTCCATAAATTAACATGGAAAAAGTGATGTTGTCAGCAGCTGCAGTCAAAAACTCACACGCAGTTAAAAGATGTGGACCATGTCAACAGGAGTGCAATCATTTTTTTAAATATCTCTTTTTTTTGGTGAAACCTTCCTGATCAAACAGTGCACTGATCCCACTCCCACCATGATCACTCCCAGGTCAAAAGGTTGTATACGTCACTGTGTTAGAAATATGATTTAAATAGGAAAAAATATACTAATTTCAAGTACTTACAGAAAATGTACTTTGTATTATAAATTGTACTTAAGTGTACTCTTTAAAAAGGGTAATAAGTCACAAATACTTGTAAAAGTGTACTTATGAAAAGTATTATTATTTTCAAGCCACACTAGCTGCACGCTTCCCTTCGTTTCAAGTATATTTAAGTATATTTCCAACACATTAGTGATATAATAGAGTTGTGCTGCGAGTGTGTTTTGAATGCTCATGAATCCTGATTGTCACTGGTGTCCGTCAGTACACTTACAGTTTGTACAAATCTGTGCTAATTTAGCATATTATTCATTATAAGCCTCATGACTTTGGTGATCCTCTGACTTTTTGTCTAACACCAGCAGAAGATTCAAACTTGAGGTTTTAAGTGAAACGCCTCAACAACTGTTTGATAGTACAGACAGTCACATTCCCCATATGATGAATTCTCTCACATCTGGCTACTTCATCAGGTCAAAATTTCAATTTCTTCAATCCTTTTTTTTTTAATTTATGATGAACAAATACCTGCAAAACAAATGGCATGGCCACCAGTCTCAACTTTACTGCGTGTTTAGCGCTAATTAGCAATGTTAGCACACTAAACAAAGATGGGTAAAAGCACTGCACAGAGCTGCGAGCCGTAGACTGTGAGCTTTGTTAAATGGTAAACCAATAATAATGAGTCTGAACACGAGAAAACAGCATTTTCAACACCTCCAATCATATTTCATCTCTTTTTATAATTTGCTGACAAAACGCAGCACACGTTCGCACATCCAGACGTGAAGTCGACTCATCTGCAGACAAACATGTGGCTGGAACACGTACACAAACTCATTCTCAGCCACAGATGGAAAGTCAATCTTCTTCAGCTAAAACAGTCATTGATGAGCTTGTGTCATTTGCATAATGTATTTAAAATGAAATGGGAAAGCTTCTGGATCAGCAGTCAGACATCCAACTTAAACAGTGACTTTAGGAATAAATTATCTTTTTAATGCTTTCCCCATTTACAGTCATGTCATACTTTTTTCTTTAATGGAAAAGTTGACTGTGGAAAATAGGAGGGAGAAAGTTAATTGAGACTTCTTAAAACTTTTTTTGTGTCATTAAGAGCAAATCATTGGGTTGAAATAAATGTATCAAATGAAATGATAGTGGAAAAATGGCATAGAAAAGTTATTTCTTCATTCACTTAATCTAACACCTGCCATTGAAAACACACACAGGAGGAGGCTCTCTCTGACCGAGAAGTGCGACTGGAGCAAAATTCAGACTCAAGAGTCAGATTTCTGAAGGTTATTACACAGCAAAGACAGACAGAGAGACAGGAAGGTCAATCCAGAAATGCACGAGGAAACATAAAAGACTGAAAATTCATTCAAACATTTTCAGTCTCTGCAAATATGTTTCTGTTTAACGACTCAGAAGAGCAAAGAGCAGAAGGGGAAATCAAAGAGCAAAATCTTTTTCTAAAGCTTCGTGTTTTAGTGGAATTCAGAAGTCAAACAGGATGAAGTTTGTGTTAAAGGAGGCAGAGAGATGATTTCTCCACACACAGTAAATTCAATACATCTACATGCTCTTAAAAGACATGTTGAAATGTTGAAGGGACAGGCAGGCAGACAGACAGATATAAACATCCACCTTCTCATTCAGACTTTGTTCTACTTGAGGAACCAAATGAAAGCATACAGCGTGGAGGAATACAACTTTTTTGTTCGTGGTTGGGTCCATGACCTTAATATCGATAACTGATGTTACACCATTTCCACCGTTGTCTGACAACAAAACAAACAAAGGTTCACAGGCAATTTCTTGCATGTTTCACCGTTATGAACAACAACTTTTGGTACTCGATAAAAGCTCCTCCCGGTTCCTCAGTTTGATTGATTTGAGCGACCGTAAATGAAGCGTGTGTGTGTGTGTTTTAGTGCTTCCTATTCAGAAAGTCATTTCCTGCCCTCCATCTGCAGCTCGCCCCACAACAAAAGAGTGACGTGACATCTGCAAACAAGCTATGCGGCCATGACACTGATGATTCTGACAATGGCTCGTTTGTTCTGGCACTGAACGCCGGTGTTGTTTGTAGCACACACTGTGTCACCAAAGTCCATATTCTCCACAAAACATTTGTTATGTCCCCAGGCCTCCCAGGATTTAGACACTTACCATCTCTGTGTCTTTCTTTGTCTGTAACACACACACACACACACTCACACAACAGCCCTCTGACTCCACGGGATACCCTCTCAGTGTCCTCCTTCCCTCCTCTCTCTCAAAACTAATTTGTTCTTTTATTTGGGCAAGAATCCAGAGCTTCCTGCAGCCCCTGCTTCAGGCAGTGTGTGTGTGTGTGTGTGTGTGTGTGTGTGTGTGCGTTAACTCTCGTGACCTTGAACCTACCTGTTGTCAAAAGTGGCTCTGGGGGAGGTACATTTTTGGCCAAACCTACCGCCTCCCGTTATTGGCTGAGTCAGGACTGCTATGCAAGTTCGTCGCCTCTGATTGGTTCAGATGGTGAGGGAGGACAGCGGAGATGCGAGGAGATATGAGAGAAGAGAAAAAAGAGGGCATGGGAGGTTGAAAGGGTTAGAAAAAAGAGAATGTGCCTAAAAAAGAGAAAATGACTTATGGAACGGAGAGCAGAGAAAAGATGAGGATTTTATTTTTTTTAACAGGCTGACTCCTGAAGCTAACTTGACATCATCAGCTAAACCGTCTCACCAGAGGAAACTTATCACCTGTTGGACTGTGAAGACACACAGTCCTCTTACAATCACTGTGGTGGTTCTTTCTTTAAAGAACAATCTTTGGCTGAGACATCAGCTTACGGAGGACTCTGACAACAGCCACAATTTTCGTTTTGACAGCTGTTCAAATTACCTCCAGAATTAGTTTTAATTAGCTAAAGCTGATTAGAGTCAATAT
This sequence comes from Chaetodon trifasciatus, assembly GCA_037975065.1. Lineage (NCBI taxonomy): Eukaryota > Metazoa > Chordata > Actinopteri > Chaetodontiformes > Chaetodontidae > Chaetodon > Chaetodon trifasciatus. The sequence goes on from JBBMOE010000018.1 coordinate 678,129, forward strand.
TTGGGTGCCAACTGTGCTGTGAGGTCTTTGCTTCCTCTCTTCTTCGTTCCAGGCGTCTCCTCTCCAAATCTCTCCTCTGCTGTCCAATCATCTCTCAGTACATCTCAGATTTATGCCATTTAGCATCATCAATCAACCAAAACTCCACGTTGCACTTTGTCTGTGTCTGCAGTTGAAGTTGATGGTTGGTAGCTCTGAAAGGACTGAACCATTGCCACTATCCAACTATTGTTAGGATAAGGAAATCAAATGTGACTGACTACAGCCACTTACCATCTCCTAGAAGCTGGAAGCCAGGCCAGACAGGAGGGTGGACGGCAGAGTCCAACAGGCTGGTGAAGACAGCCTCAGCCCTCTTTTGTGACAGCATGGAGGAAGCGGACCTGCAGCATGTCCTCGTCCTCTTCTATCCCCTCGAACATGAGATGGGTGGCAGCGTTATGCAGAGAGAGTCCACCCCTGCAGCATTTACACACAGGTCCCATCTCTACAGTGCAAAAGAGAACCTTCACTTGCAGATCTGTGTGCACAGTGGACGGTGGTAACAGCTAGCAGATCCCGGGTTTGATTCCCGCTGTGGGCGCCGGGGGCGTGTCCTCCACCATGCCTTCGGTGCCTGCTGCTCGAGGAAAAAAGGGGCCTTTCTGTGTGGAGTTTGCATGTGCCTGGGGTATCCTCCATAAAATATACCCCCACTAAAAACATGCAAAAAGATCAACACCTGACCAATGGTGACGAAGAGAGCTGGGTCCCCGGGCGCCGCTGTCGGCTGGCAGCCCACCGCTCCTGGTCTGCTGCGGAGGAAGGACTGACCCTGGGTGGGTTAAACTCTGAGAAATTAATTTCACGAGAAGCATGGCATGTGCATGTAGTGTGCAACTGTGTGATGTGATAATAAAAGTATGTTTCTTCTTCTTCTTCTTCTTCTTACCATGCATGTGACTGCAGAAGATAGTCGCCTTAAGCCAGCTTGATGGCAATGCAACAGACGCAGAGACAACCCTGCATGCAGCCAGCTGCCTGCACACAAAAAACTAACTGATGTGGCTCTCAAGACTTTAACATTTTTATTGAGCCCAGTAACAGATGAGTGTTTTATGCTCAGAAATATGTATTGTTTTCGTTTTAGAGACAGTTTTCTTCTAAGGACTGCGTTTATGGAAACATTTTTTGGACCAGTGGTCCTCACATGACAGTTCTGACTGGAGACACTACTCCAAAAGCACCTCACAGCTCTGCGCTGTTTTTTGGGCTTTGGGATTAAAGGTAAAAAATGGAAAGACGAATGCAAGGGCTGATGGGAAAGGTGCCATGCAGAAGGAATAAGGATTAGCAATGTGGTGTAGAACAGAGGTCAGGAAATGACAGAAAGGAAGTGGAGCAGAGGATAAAAAGGAGGTTACTCAAACCTGTAAACAACATTAGTTTCCTGCATATTCCTCTCTTTTTTCCGGACCAGCTCTTCTTTCTCTCTTTGTATTCATGTTTCCCTTTTCCTCCCTTTGCGACCCCTGTTTCATGTTTGTCTCGTCTCTGTTTCGGCATCTCTCTGTCTCTTTCTGTCTCTCTTTTAATGAGCGCGAGCCTTAATAATACAGATTGTCACTGGAGACTTGAAGTGGGCAGACTGACAGGGTTACACACACACACACAGACACACACACACACACACACACACACACGCAAACATTCTTTTACCACATACAGAGAAAGTGACAAGTATAGAAAGACAAGTGAAGGTGATTGTGAGAGTTTGGGAATAGAGTGACAGATAGGAAGAGGAGATGGATAAAAAGAGGAAAGAAACAAAACACACAGAGAAAAGGCAAAAACAAATCAATAAAACCACATCCAAGTAGCATCATGTCTAGTACAAACACCTGAGCATCACTCGGCTTTAATTTCCACAGAATGCGTCGGATGTTCAAACAGTTTTCGGAAATTTTACCCTCTTGTCCCTGAATATGGCCACCACAACTGATATACATAGCACCAGCACACAGAGATTTATTTTGCATCCAGTGGCTGAAAAATGCAGAGGCAGATCAATAGGAACGACCACATGAAAGGGATACTCGGTGCTCAGCCCCTATAGGAGTGAAAGGTGGCTCTGAAAAGTTTAATCACTTGGACTCACAGCAGTCATCATGGATTTCAGTAGAGACCAAGAGTCACGGCACAACAAAAGCGTCAAACATTGTCAATAATCCACTTCACCATCGATCAGTTTGTTACAAATACTGCAGTTTCTCCGCACAGCCAAACACACCGCTTCAGTGTTTTGCTATCCTCTCCTCAAAGCTTGGCCAGAAGCATTTTGCCAGTGTATTGGCAAAGTGGTAATTGTTTGGAACATACTGAGCATACACATGAACAGTGGGGAAGTGGTTTGAACAAGACTGAAGGCTTAACACCCTGCTGTATGTGCACACACACAAGGAATCTGACGAAGTTGTCTGAAGTTGTTCTCAGTACACTCAGACACAGAAGACCAATTTTCAGGGCGACAGAAATTGACATACAGCTAAATAAAGGACAATAAAGATTAAATAAAGACTATTAAGTGCAAATAAAGTCAATATATTTATAGAATCCTAGAAATAAACCTTATAGAAACCTTGTCACATTGGTTGTGAATGAATTCTAAATTGAAGGCAAATTTTGAGCACAGGTCACCAAAGGCAAACTGACAGTTGTTAGGAATATAAATAACACAGTGAACGTTCATACAGCAGAGAAGACTTTGCTTATAGCGTGAGTCGTTTGTAGCATAGATCAACCCTGTGAGTCCAGATTTACAGCCCAGTATCCCATTGATCTGCATTCATATTTGATGAATCCACACCTCATGATTGAACACGTTCAATACCAATCCAAAGAGGGTTGAATCAAGGGTGACTGGACTTGGTTGTGGAAACCTGAGAAGTTTCACCTCTCATCTAAAGGGCTTCTTCAGTTCTAAACTGCTCTAAACTTCAGTCCTAAAGCTCGGCTCTAAAACTGAAGAAGGCGTTTCTACAACTAAATCCAGTTGCCCTTGATTCAACCCTTCTTGGACAACCATGACCTGAAAGGGTGGGAATCCTCAGACATTCAATGCCAACGATCAGGGCCAATGCCTTCCTGCCTGAACTTTTACCAGGTGTTTTAGTTGCATATCCACTAACATTCATCATGTTTGGGGGGTTGGCGTTTAACTAAGACCACTCCTTAACCTTAGCAATACAGCTGTAGAAATTCATTAAAAAAATGTTGATACTGAATGTTACAAAAGTGTGTCTGCAAACACGGTTTTGCTGACAACATCCACATTCTTCTCTGGCAATATTATTGGTTTTCATGACACTTTATGAAGCAGTTTGCTAATTTGCCTGTTCTGCAAATAATCAGTATCATTTAATGCAACACCATCATCTTTAAAATGTAATGAACAAAATAGTACAATATGGTCCTGGATATTAGCAACCAGCTGACATGGACGGATGAGGACTCTGAACATGTGTATCGTGCGAAGTCCACAGCAGACAAAGCACTTTTAAATGCTCTTCTAAGCTTGGACACTTTCTTTTTCTATTTCTTCTTTCTATTCATCTCTTCATCCATTTTTCATTTCCTACTTCAGCCTGATGCCAAAGCGCTCAGTTTAGATTTGTGATTGTCCTATCAGCACTGTGTCCCACCATTCAGTCTCTCAACATTGCTGTGTCTATTATTACTTACCCACAAGGCATCTCTTCACCGTGGGCGAGAGCAATTTAGCACCTTTTAATGCAAAGTGTTTACCAATGTGTGGGAATGAGCCTGGATCGATAGCGCATCCCCGCGTCTCTTAACGTCTTTTAACACCAGACACACCACGCCGCTCTCGGGCCTGTAATTGTTTCTCTTGGTTTCGTGGAAAATCAATTCAACAATGATTGGATCTCGCGCCCCACCCCTCCCCACCCATTACTTCTCTTAAAGGTCCCATCATGGTCTGGGTAATACATGTATACATATCTGTCTATGTCGCTTGTCAAGCTTGTTGTTTGTGCCTTCATTCTGCAGTAAGTGGTTCCTTTATGTGATATCTATCGACTGGAATAAACAATCAATCTGCAAAAACAGAAATAAAAATAAAGGCTGTTTGATCAAGTGCAAACACCAAAGGTCTTTGTTGACATTCCATTATTTTGGACTCTATATACAACCTCATGTTTAGTTTGTTATGTGTTCAAATCTACAAATGATGTAACCAAACAGCTTTTTTGCATTTGACTTAAGGTTAAAAGGGGATGAACTCTTCTGAAATTTATTTTAAAAGGCTTTACTAAGTTAATTTGCCGCACTACCATTTGTGTAGATACAAGCTTCCGTCATATTCAGTTTATACATTAAGGAGGCATTCGTCATCACGGTTAGCACCACACAGCCTGTGAAAGCAGCCTTCTGTGGCTCTGGAGGGAGCTTTGTCAAATCATCTTGGGTTTAAAAATTACACATTTATAGCAGGGACCCCGCACTGCAGACTGGGGACATCAGGTTTGAAAGACATGGGCGTATACCTGTCAGGGAAGGTCTGATGAAAGATGCTATTGAGTTGCATTATGAGGAATGTAGTATCCATTGTGTTTGGGGTGTGGCCCATGTGAGGGACAAAAAGAGATGGTATCTCAGCCTTTGCTGCATCATTAAAAAAAAAAAAAATGTTTTAAATCTGTTTCTTGTAAGTCCACAAACTTCATGAAAGCTGCAGAAGTACTCCTATAAACTGTTCCCAGCATTAGAACTTAAAGAGGTTCTGCAGCTCCATTGGCTTGTGAGACTCCAAAACATTTTCTGTCATCATGAGTGATAACTGTTTATGGGCTGTATTCAACTTTTTAGGCATATTTTTTTTATCACAGCGATGTCAGCCAGGAAGACAAATCTGCCAAGCATAAGTGTGCCCAAGAGATGCAGAAACATGCTCCACCAACGGCTGCATTTGTACTATTTCTTCCATCTGCTTGCCCTCTCCTACCAACTGTCTGCCAGTCGCCTTTGTCACAATCACTATTCATCCACAATGTGTAATGTGTACATAAATATAAAGATGCAGGGATGTTGACAGCATTTAGCTTTCAGCAAGGTATCTGATTGTAGCTGTAGCCACTTACTTAATGGAGGAACTAGTTAACCCAATCCTTGTTGCTCTGATATTTCAAAGCAAGTGTTGTCTAACGGCGATTTTAGGATTCACTCTAAATGTGGGGTGGGGGAGAGAGAAAAATATGAAATCTGCAAACAATATCAGCTGTGATTGTGGAAGAAGGAGGAATTGGTTCACGACAAACCACACTTAAAAACAAACTGAGGCAGGAAACTCCTTGATTTCATCCATAGTAAACCCTAAAGATGCAAAGCTGAACAGCTGTAAACGTTACCTCTCACATTTTGAGTCAGTACAATGTCCATTAAACTGAAGGCAATTTCTTCCTTATGCTTTTTAAAGCATCACTTCCTATGTGAAGGCTGAGAAAAGGTTGAGAGTCACTGCTAAATACACTCAGGCTGCCCTTTCCTCCCTCCACTCCAGCTTCAGATTTCAATGCCATATAATATAAAAAAAATTACCATTTTTTCTTTCCAGTGTGAAAGAGGAGAGGATTTTCTATCCTCCCGCTGACACGGCCTTCTTTCACTTTGCCATTGTCTCTGCAGGCTTCGAACACCGCAATTATGGTTCTTTCATGGGAGTTTTAATACAAAGCTCTGGAATAATACCTGTAAAATACGCATTTTCAGGTTATATAAATTGCTTCTGAGTAGGGGAGAACTGGGAGTGAGTCAAGTATTGCAGTGTAATTGGTGGATCATTTTGTGGACTTATGTAATAAACCAAAACTAATGGTGTGTTCATGCCGAGCATGAAGTAAATTCTTTATGCAGTGCGAGTGCATACTCTCATAGTGTATCTTTAACATGTACTCCAGGACCTGACCTCTCTCCTCCTCTTGGCAAACCATGTTGGTTATTATTAAAAAAAAAAAAAATCACATTTTTTGTGTGTTCAGATGTATAAAATATTGATATTCGATCTTAACCCTCACACTTTTCCTGCCACATGAAGAATTTGATCGTACCAAAAGGGGCTCAGAAAATCTTTCTGTAACTGCTCATATGCACATTTCAATGTATACTTCAGTGTACAGTATGTGTGCGAGCCTCGTGTTGTGTTTTCTAACGTTGTGCAGGAGTTTGTGCATGTGTGTCTGTGCTGCAGTGTCGATATATGTGTGCAGTCACGTGTGCTATACTTCACTGTGTGCGAGCGCTCCAGCACTCCAGCACTCCAGCAGCAAAAAGCACATAATGTGCTCCCATTTATCCCCACTGTGCGTTTGTTCCACGTGCATTTGTGCGCCTTTGCCTGGATTTCTTTTACAGTGTGTGTCGGCATAACTGTTTGTGTGTGGCTGCAGTAAGGCCAGATGTTTATGTACCTGAAGCCCCAAGTGCTGAACACACTTCAGCTGTAAGATTTGTGGAAATTGTCTTTAATGTACCCATGTTAGTCTTTTATTGGCTCTGTGCGTCACCAGTACGTATAACCTCTTGCTTTTCATTTCAGAGTCCATGTTAACAGGTTAGAGCAGACACACGGAGAGTCATTTTGACATCATACCTAGCTGTGAATGTATCTGTAGAATACTGTATGTCACAGGCATGAAGAATATCAGGTCTGTCTGAACAAGGGTCAACAAAAATCTCATCATCATCAAAGTTTATCAAACATAAACTCAATGTAGAAAGACTGAGGCAGCGCCGTCTCTGTGGACGACACACCCGTGAGCAGGGCCGTCGCGGGGGGGGTGTGAGGCCCTGCTCTTTGACATGGATGCACAATTGGGCATGAATAACAGTCACACGGACACAGCTGTTCTAGTTGTGCTGCACACATAATCCTGCTGCAATACGTTTTTATCAAGTAGAATAATACATACACATAGTCTCAGCTATGACTTTTTACTATTTATTTCAAAGGGGGGAAAATCAACTGTGCAACAAGTGGCTTTACATCACGTCAGCTCAGTCACTTTATTTTTGGCATCTTGACATTTTAAAGAAGTAGGTTAGGACACTTTTCATTCATAATAAACGTTCATTTTCATTACCACTTTACACAACATATTTTCTTACTGCACTGTGAGTCTAACAAATAAGATGGACTCACCATGCATAAATTGCACAGAAACTGATCATGTCAGAGTCACTTTCTTTGCCTTCTAGGCCGCAAACTCAGCATTAAGATCTTTATAATCCAGTTTGGATGCAATGTCCTTTTCAGCTGATAGCAGGGCAAACCCACAGAGTCTGTCCTGTGACATGGAGGTGCGCAAATAGTTTTAAATTAGTTTCAACTTTGAAAAGCTTCGCTCGCCCGATGCCGCCGTTTCTGGAAAAGTCAATAGGAGCCTGAGCGCAATCTCACAGTTAGGGAAAGTTCCTTCAATCCCTTTGAGGTACCGAAGTGTTTTAAGTGCTGTAGTTGTTCCTTTTGGGATTATCTCTAGAAGTATCCTCAACTCCATGAAGAGGTCCGGTGAATTTATACCCGTGCTTCAGTGAGGCCTACTGACATCGCGACAATGAAAAACCTGCGTAATTTGTTGGATTTGTTTTTTATTTATTTGTTTATTTTTAATGTGACCTTGACAGAGACAGACAAAAACATATATAACTAACATATTTATTTAAAAAATAAATAAATAAAAACAGCAGGATTGCAGGCGCGAGGCCCTCTAGTGGCGTGAGGCCCTGTGTGGTTGCACAGTTCGCACAGTCCATGACGGCTCTGCTCGTGAGGGACAGCAGTTCAGCGAGGTCGCCGTCCTGCACAGGTACAGGTAGTGCAATACTTTGACAAACTGTGCATAAACATGCATGCATACTGGCATGTTTTGAGTTGATTCTTGATCGTTTTGTTGTTACTTGGTGTTAATACTGCTGTAGATCCTTCACCATTCTACCAACAGTAAAGCAGAGGAGTAAAACTGACATTAAGACGGTCTTCGCTCTTGATCCCTTGTTTCCATCCTGAACAGTATAATACCGACCACGTGTCTCCCCCTCCCCTTCTCCCCTCTCTATGTGTTCACCCTCCCTCTGCTCTCCCCCCTCTGGCTGATTGCTGGGCATTAACAATTTAAATTGTTTGCCTTTTTAGTCACGCCAATTGTAATATCGCTCTCGGAGAGGCAGTAGTTAATGAGTTTCTACTTTGGGGTTCTCCCGCCGAGACGACACAGGAATAGATCTCTCTCCTTTTCCTCCTATTTCCATCTCAGTGTTTTTTTTGTTTTTTTTTTACTTTCTCTCTTCTCGTTCTCCTTCACCGGCTTTCCGACTATTGGCCTCTCATTCTTTTATTAACAGAGAATATACAAAATGACAAAAGATCCGAGGGAATTATTGTCTGTGTGTCTGGGTCATTCTAACGTGTGTGCATATGCCTCTGTCTGAATGTCAATATGCATTTGTGTGGATGTGTGTGCGCGCATGCATGTGTGCGTGCGTGCACCCTGAAGGCTTATTGCAAGTGTAGAATGTGTTCTTAATGAGAAAGCACTGAGGTAGAAAACTATACATGCTTACTAATCTCTCCCTGTCTTTCCCTCTCTGTCTCTCTCTCTCCCCCCCACCTCCCTCTCTCTCTCTCTCTCTCTCTTTCTCTGTCATATTACTTTTAAAACACTGCAGCACAGCAGGAAATAGAGCTGCAGAAGAAAGCACCAACCATAGCTCATTGAACAACTCAGTTTCTCTGATTACAAACACATGAGGCTGTGACATATCAAAGTATCACTCCACTGTGGCAAGAGATGCCACCACTGCAGACTGAAAAGATGGCTGTAAAACGTTTGTGATTGCGGCAGTAATGATGTCATGGCACATCATCATCGCCAGCGACTGCCTGGTTTTACACCAAAGCACATTTCAAAATGTCAGGGTGAAATACTCAAAGCACTTCTGCAAACACATTCCACTTCTCTGCTGTCTCTGCGTGTGCTCAGTATGCTCCATATGTTTGTGAAAACATTGCTAAATACACAATTGGCATTCAACAACCCTGTAGAGCTTGCAGGCAGGCTCTTGCGGCGGTTAGCACATTATTGCACATGCCTCCTGCTCCTCCATTTGTCAAAACAACTTTAGTCCGGAGCAAGTGTGACAAACCCTCTTCTGGCTTGTTTGTTGGTTTAACTTTTCCGTTGTAGTTTACTAATTGAAACTGGAAAATGCCACAGAAACAAGAGCTAAATGTCCTCAGAAATCTGAGGGCATCTTGCTCTTGTTCCCCCAAATAAGAAACCAAAAGCACATTAGGTGCTTCATTATAAGTGGCTGTTGTGAGGGCTGAAACTGATAGGTTTTCCTAGTGACATTTGAATGTGAAAAACACTGCAAACATGTGTCATAGACTGAACTGTCACAGTTGTTACCTTCCCTACTAAAGTATTGAGAAAATTGTGCTTTCCAATTAGTCTCTGAAAAGGAACCTGTGAAATTACAAAAATAAAGATGTAACCTGAATTAAAGTTACTGCTGATTGGGAGAGATGACTTAAGTAACATTATTTTCATTACTGAGAATGAAGCTGCACATACAGTCTGTTTATCAATGTCCCAAAAATGGAAAAAAAAAAAAAAAGAAAAAAAAAAGGGGGGGGGGGGGCATTGACAGATAGAAAAGGATGACGGCCATAAAAGAGAGAAAACAGACCGAAAGAGGGAGGGTTTGAAAAAGGTGAGAAAACAGCACGGAGAAATAAAGAGATTAAAAGAGACAGCAGACACAGAGACAGAGATAACACAGAGAATAAATCAGTCATAATAGAGGAGAGGAGGATAAAAGACAAGACGAACTTGGCTCAGTCGTCTTGTCTGATTTTCTCTTGTCAGTCAAACTCGTCTCACACCCAGGCCTTTGAAAATGCTACAAACGGATCAAAGTCCCTAACAAGCTAACACCCTCCGCTTTCATCCTGCATGAAATGAAATGTCCCTTTCAATTCGTCCAACTTTAGTTTATATTTGATGCATTTAAGGTGACTGCGCGGAGCAACTGTACCTTAAGATTTAAGTTCCATAGAACCAATATAACAGACGAGGTTGCCCTTTTAATCTGAGCTGTAATTGCATTGTAAAATATATATAACATATATTTTTACTAAAAGTTACCAAATGACTGAACCACTCAAGGTAAAGATTTAAATAAGATTTGCATTGGACACAAACTAAAGTGGAATAATCATCAGTGCACATATGGCTGTTTTCTTTGTGTGTCTTTTTGCACCTTTTTCAGTTTCACTCCAACTGTGATCAATACCTGTCATGTAATCTTTATTATTTATGAGCCGTGAGGACAAAGGAATAGATGAATCTCTCTTTGAGCTTCCTTATCTTTGGCTCAATCTGTCTATTCCCATCAGCTTTTTTCCTAAATATTTGCTCTCAAGCCTCTTCCTCCCACCCCATCCTTCCTCTGGGTCTCCTGCCCTTCATCCCCATCTCTTGTTCTCTGACCCAGGCTTTTGATTCCCTCTGATTTCATGTCAAAGGCACAGAGAACCAAGACGGAGAACGACTAATGGAGATTTAAATCATGTACGGCATTGCTGCTCCAAAAACGAGAAAAGAAAGAAAGAAAAAAGGCAAATCATTGACTCTCCCTCTCAGGCGGTTCATTTTTTAATCTCTCTTCCACCCTCCATGTTTTCCCCTCAAAAACCTCTTCTCCTTGGCTGTTGTCTTGTTCTGTAACTGCACGCAGAACAGTACCAGAATTTATTTTTTCAGAATAAAGCACTCATTGCAAATGTACGTTAATTTGCAGGTGACTTAATGATCAGTGAGAACAGTGAACTCACATCGTCACCATCGATCAGGGATTGAGAGTAAAGCTGCAGTTAAGCCCCTCTGTCATGGTGCTGTCATTCTGGAGGCTGTTGACTCTTGCACCTACACCCCTCTTGGCTATGTAGGTACTTCACAAAAAGTACAAGAAGTGCGTCTACTTAGCTTTGGTTCCTTCCTCTTACCTGCCTCTGATTGTTGATAGTGAAGACAACATGGAGCACAAGGCTCTGAAATCTGTTTTTTTGATTTTGACTGCAAGCAAATGTAGTTTTAATGATAAATGTCTGCTTGATGAAAAAAGAAGGACATGTATGTTAACGTGTACTTGTGCTGCTTATCTCACTTCTCCTCGATCAAGCTTCAATAAATACAGTTTTCCTTCATGTTTTCTTCAGCTGTACCGACACCAAAGTAAGCTAAATGACACGTTGCAACTGCCCAAAGTGAAGCAATTTTCAGTGTAAACCTCTCTGTCGTCTGCCTTCATCACAAAGACATTTCAAAACTGATTACTTGTATGACAAGTGGCCTCTTATCCCTGTCAGGTAGTTACCGGTACTTGGCTCAACTGCATGGAATAATTAGGGATGTGTTCATGCTATGAAAATGTTCTTGAGGCCAATATGTTCAATCACAGTTTTGCATAAATACACAGCAATTTAAAATGTATTAGTCCCAGAGCTGTAGAAAGTGTGGACCTGATGTGCAGTCTGTGCTGGTTTTGAGGGGACCAAGACTCAAAAAACCCACTCGATGTCCAGCTTTGATGACGTTATGACAATGCAAACTAAAGACAGTGTGGTAGAAGCTGTTACTACAAATACATTTACTGTTACTGCTATACCTCTGCATGACTGCACGGGTTTGATGCAAATACATTTTAGCTTGTGCAATGCTTATAGAAAAGCTCTGTAATCAATGCTTTAAAATGTGTTGTTTACCAGTTAAAAACAACAAGACATCAAAAAAGTGTAAAATTACAAAAAGATAAAATGCCTCTCTGTTCTGATACATTGTTGGTTTTACCTTCGTGTGACTGCTTTTGATTTCTCCACTCCTTTTCCTGCATGCATTTCAGAAGAACATCCTCACAGTATCTCGTTAGCTATTTCACACAAAATAATTGGGATTTACAATTTGGCGTTGTTGTTCGACTGCCAAAGTAAGCATGTTGTCTTTGAAAGGCGGCGATTTGCATTCTCTTCCACTGCTTTTGTTGTGAAGTGAAGCAAAACTATGAAGCTGATGAGGAAGACACAGAACATATGGGCATGTTCAATTTGTTTTCTCGTTTGTCTTTTTTTTGTGTGTGTGTACATTTATGCCAGAGACAGATGAGAACAGAATGGTGAAACAATGTGCTCACACTGTTGTGGCTTTAAATGATTTGCTGTTTCTTGCAAGATAAATGAAATGCCTTTTTGTTGTGTTATTTCAGTTTTATTATGTGCTGCATCTACAGTTCTGGTGACCTTCCTCTCATTGCAAGGTCTCAGCAAAGTTTCAAGACTAAGTGTCCACCAACAGATTGATGTGTACAAGATGCTAAACCTCCCCCCCACCCCCCCCACGAGATCCTCAGTGTACCACTGTGAATGAAAACAGCAGCTAATCATCCAAACTGAGTAAAATGAAATTGAAGAGATACTGTGTGAAAGAATGAGAGGCCAATGGAGAGAAAGAAAGATTAGGTTTGTGTGTTTCACCAGCGAGGGAGATAAAGTGTGTGTGTGTGTGTGTGTGTGTGTGTGTGTGTGTGTGTGTGTGTGTGTGTGTGTGTGNGTGTGTGTGTGTGTGTGTGTGTGTGTGTGTGTGTGTGTGTGTGTGTGGTAAGAGAACACTGGCTCTCAGGGCAGATTTTCCCCGATTCGTCTCACTGATTGTTCACATCTGTCTGCGTCTAATCGGTGGAACGTACATTTTCATCCCGACAAGAAAAGTGCCTCGTTTTCTCCTTTCTTTCCCTCCATCCCTCCATCCAGTGTTAGTCACACAGTGTTGAGCAGCTTTGTTTGCCCTGAATGAGGGGAGAAGCCATTTTCTGATACACACACACACACACACACACAGACACAAAGATGTACAACAGGCAAGAGTGAGTGGGCAAGTCTGAGCTCAAACACGCTTTATAGGGACATGTGTGGATTCTCTCTGCCTTCCTCCCACAGTCCATTAGCAACCTATCCAGGGTGTGTCCCGCCTCTTGCCCAGTGACTCGAGCCCCCTGTGACTCTTGAAGGATAAGGATGTTTCACCTGTCCTTAAGAATGCCCCTTAATTCTCTCTTTCTAATTCATTGGTCTTTTTTTTTCTTTTTCCCTTCTGCTTTTTCCTAATTCAGTGATGTCAGCCATGGGACAGTGTAAAATACCACAGTCACCAGACACCAAGGAGCATTATCAGTCAGGTAAGATAAGATGTAATGATGATGATTTTCTGGGGAAAGGCTGGAAATAAAGCAATGATGGGACTGCAGTGAGTAGACCACAAGTACAAAGCCAATGTCGTCTGTGTAGCATTCTGTTTAATCTATAGTCTTTTGGAACAGGTCTAAATCAGGGTTTCCACTCACCTCCTACAGAGTATCTTTCACGTAGCATCCCTGCCTCCATCCCTACATTCTGCATGGCTGTCTCTGGCAGTGCTCCCTTTTGCAGATGATATGCGATTTTATATATTCCTAAAATCGAGTAAGCCATAAGATCTACAAGATGCTCCTCACATGTTTAATAGTAACTGTCCCAAAACTGTGTGACAGTATTATTTTTGAGATCTATAAAACCCTTCTGGTGTGTCTTAAACAAGCAGTTGTGGGATTTTGGACTGTTCATATCTTTGTCTTTTGGAGCTGACAACAAGCAAACATGGTGATACTTTATTTTCAGGAAAACCAGAAACAGCCTCGTGTGGGGGTTTTGAATGACACTGGCTAATCAGGCCTCCTGTCAGGCTGAACTTGGATGCCGCTGTGTGTCAGTAAAAATGATAACAGGGTAAGTTTTCCCACTTTAACGTGTGTGACAGGCTAAGAGGAGCGTAATCAGGCTGCATAAGTGAAGACAGCTACACTAAGTGGGTAGACTATAGGTGTGTAAGGGTCTTTGAGAGAAAGTTTCTGTCCACGTCTTCATGTTTTTCCAGGTTAAAAACCATGGACGTGTTCAGTTCTGCTCACTGATTGGCTGATGACACAGTGTGTGGTATGAAATGAGTTAATTTCTAATTTCACAGACTCTATCTTCAATTTATTTGCTCTTCCCAGACATTCTTGATCTCTCTCTCCCTCCCTGCCCCCTTTCCTCCAAATAACCTCATACGTTTCCGTCCAAGTCGTCGTCTTTCTCTGTCTAATGAGCCTTATTCTGCTCTCCTCTTACCTCGCCTGCTTTCCCGCTCTGTTTTCCCTGTTTTCCTTTCTTTTTATTTGATTATCTCTCCTTTTCTGTTCTCATCTCAAAACCTTTTCTTTCTGCCTTCCGCCCTCTCCTGTTTCTTTACATCCTCTGTGGTTTGTCTCTGTCTTTGCCTAATGAGCCTTGTCCCATCCTCTCCCCAATATCTCCCCCTTTATTTCGTCTCTGATACCCAGGGTTCCTTTTCTCAATCTGTCTCCTCTTCTTCTTTATCCTCTCATCTCTCCCCATTCTTTTCCCATCACCTCGCTTTTCTTCCAATTTCTCTCCAGCCTGTTTTCTTCCATTATCCTTATCCTTCCTTGTTTTTCTTCACTCCCTCTCATTCTTTCTCTCGTAACTTAGTCCTTTTCTTGCTTTCACTTGTTCTCCTTCTGTCCTGCCCCCAACTTCTCTCTGTTTGTGTTTTTTTTTTTTTTCCAAACTCTCTCCAATGGCCTGCCTTTCGCTGTCTGACTACAATAGTCTCAGCATTTGGATTACTGTAATGGGGCTTGCATCACCCTCATATGATCAGCCATCTGGGGCTAGCTGCCTTTTAGCATCAAGTTAGTATCTCCCCACATGGATCGACTGAGAAAGCTAAGCTAGAAAAGCACTAATCTCTCAGCACTGGCCATTGTTAAGTGTCCCTCATGGCCTCTGTGCTAAAAGGAGGCTAATTGATGTTGCCGCCTGCTTATTGCAGGCCTTGGGAGGAAGCGGATGATTGTCGACTGCGCATATGTAGAGGGGAAGTGATGTTAAGTGAAGGAAGTCTGAGCTGGAGGCTGCTATTTCAGGCCTCAAAATGACTAACCTCTGGAAGCAAATATAGGAAGGAACTGAGATTACTTTGCTTCACACCATCTGCAGTATTGCCTTTAAACTATTTGGCACAATGTTCACACTCTTTACTGCAATTTAGTGGCTCATTTGAGCAAGTGCACCTTTTTTTACTGTTTTTAAATCATTCCATAATTGTTCCTGGTCACTTGATAATATGCTTGAATGTGTGCACTCACGACTTTATGCTTTGCTGCAGAGAAAGAAACTGGAAGTCATTCATTTCTGTGGATATTGAAGATATGTTTGCCAATAGCAGTAAGATACATTAGACATCCCTGCCCTGTCTGTGCCACTCAGACCTAAGACCACTACTCATAAAAGTGTAAATCTTCAAAAAACATGTAGTTACTTTTCAGAGGGATTGATTATTTCCCAAAAAAAGTTGGGAACTGTAGCTTTTAGCAAATAATTTAGATATTATTCCAAATGTGATTTGGATTCATAATTTTAACATCTTTTCTCTGACAAATGAATAAGTATGAAATTTGATCATATCACGGCTCATATTTTGAGCAGCAGCCAACACTTGTGCTGTGAGATCAGCTATATTGGCTGCACTGGCCAGCGGATGGTGTAAAGTCAGTGATGACAGACAAAAATGGTCACAAAGCATCTCTTACTTTGCCTAAATGAGCTGCAAATGTGTATGTATGCTTGTAACACATGCAGAAAGTGGCCAAAAAAAGCTCTATTATGAATGTGGGTGCTTCTGAAGGGTTAATGTTACTCAGAACCTTGGCATCACATCCACAGGTTAATGCCAGTAAGTTCAAGTAAAATGCAGACTTCACTTATCCGGAGAATGTGCCACACAATTTAATTTCTCAGTCGGACAAGGTCTCCCGTTTTAGTCCCGTGCGAATAAGGCTTCAGTTATTTCACAGCATATGTAGGGTTGATTCAAAATAAACCACAGTGTGCATGTTCATGACAATGAAGAACATATATACAATAATTCTCTTAATGAAAACCAAGGTCAAAGGCATGGAGGAGTTATATCAGCCATTGGCTACGCTGTCACTACAATCAAATAACTGGTGTTTTTGGTCTTTTCATGGCATTTGTTCCTGTTGTCCATGTTGACTCCAGCTTAATCGGTTTCTGATGTCAGGCAGCTGCATAAGTTGATTTGATTGGCAGTTAAAGATACTAAGTGGCTCATCGAGCCTCGCAGTAAACCCCCTGGGCTGTTTGCCTTTGACAACCTTTGTCCTGCAGTCATCTGAAGACAGAAGGAGAGAGATGTGTCACAACGTCAGCACTTGATCATATCACTGGACTGAGACAAACCAAAATAAGAGAGGACAGAGTTTCAGGGGACAGAACTAATCTATACCCCATGAAGACTGCAGAGATTTTTGTGAGGAGTGTTCGTTGTTACCATGTTAGCAAATAGACTCATTAAGTTATTTTGTTATAACCACGTTATCACCCATAAAAGCATTTTTACACACCTGCACCGCAGTAGCACCATCTGGGCTTGGCGGATTTAAAATGCTTTCTTATCTGTCAGCCTGCAGCACTGCCAGGCCGGCTGATAACTCAATACTCACGTGCGCGCACACACACACACACACACACACACACACACACACACACACACACGCAAACTCACCCAGACAGACGTTCTTACGCAAAAACACACACCCATTATTTAATTCCAGTGACAGATGAATGGTCCCCTTAGTGGCAATTTGATGGTGTGATAATTACACAAACAAAAGAATTATTTTCACCCTGAGTCAGCCAACAACGTGTGTGTGTGTGTGTGTGTGTGTGTGTGTGTGTGTGTGTGTGTGCTGTGTGCATCTGTTTGATTATTTTTGTGTGTGCATTGGCCTGGGTGGCCCATTAATGGGGTCATAACTCAGTTTTTTGCTGTTTTCTCCAGATGAGTGTGTGTGTGTGTGTGTGTGTGTGTGTGTGTGTGTGTGTGTGTATACAGGGGGGTGAGAGTCAGGGGTAGTGTAGCCTGAGGTGATCTTTAGATCATTTGGTCTTTCACAGCAGTGAAAAACAGCTTACCTATTAATTTTAATGCTGTCTGTTTTCTTTTTGTTTTTGGATTTGATGAAAGGTTACAAAAAAAGTTCCATTTGATGTAAATATCACACCAGCTTTATTATCAAAGGTGCAATGTGTAAGAATTTCAGTTTAAAGCATAAAAAATGAAAGTGAAGAAGTAACAGTTCTTTGTATTGTGTTGTTATGTACCGAAGTTAGCATGTTAACCAGCTAGCCTCAGCTCGTCCTGTCTTGTAATACCACTTTCTGCCTCAAGAGGCAGTAGCTCGATTTTATAGCGCCCTGTAGTTTCAGCTGGGAGATACATGCGAGTTTGCTATGTTTCACAAGTGAAGCTTTTTTTTGTCTAATAAATAAAGTAAACTCAGTGTTTACAAAGGGAGTATTTCTAGGCCTATTTTCTCTAACAGAAAAAACACAACTGTGCACCTTGTTAATTCAAGTTTCTCTATTTTACAAATCTAAGATGAGCTATTGCAAGTTAACTCACTCAAACTTGACATAAAAAAAATATGAAATAAATAAAACTCAGCAAAATCATCTTGTATTTCCAATGTTACCACTGTCACCAACTCTGGTTTGGTTCCCCGAGTTAGATGTGAAAATATTCAGCTTTTCCGCGCTGGTGACGACCGACCTTCCTCTGGCTGCTCTCTTGGGTCATGGTATTTCTGTTGTGTCTTCATTGTTGAAGCTGCTGTAAATCCCCTCCCTGCACCGTTTCCCCTGCCGTCGAGTTGGCCTTCGTTGGTCTCAGAGGCTGTATTCCTGTCTGTTCACTGGGAGGCGGCTGAACCCGGTTCCACTGCTCTTGGTGTAACATTAAACTTTAGCCATCTTCTGCTACTCTAAGCTCTTGACTGTGGCAGACTCCAGTCACATAACAGGGCCACTAGCTGCACGGCTAACAAAGCAAAAGAGCAGCTGTTAGCGGTCACTCTGCTGATATGCCGCCCCCTATTTCTTTGGCACAACCATTGAATGCCAAATTTTACACATTATATCTTCAAGAAAGAAAAAAGTAACATGTTACACTAATATCACAAGTAACATAACCCTTTATTGTGGTATTTTGACATTATTATATTTACTATTAGGGTTGAGCCGGATACTCGTTTCAGATGAGTATCCGCTACAGGTAAAGCATTTTTGACGAGTACAAGCATGATACGAGTAAAACTCGTCAATATCCGTGCTCGTGCTGAAGGAAAATCCTCATTGGGTAATTGACTGTCTTCACGCTCTGTGACTGGCCAGCCACACACAGCGCCCGCCCCTTCCTCCCCACTGACAGACAGTGATATTTAAAGTTACTTGGTGATGGTTGATTGATGATGATTACAGACCACTTACACACATACACACATATAGCTGAACACACAAAGTAGCCTATAGTAATATTTTTATTGTATATGGCTGCATGCAGTATCTGACACTTTCTCACTGCAGTTCATAAAAATAAATATAATATTATAGATATTACAAATTAAGCTTTATATATATAGGCTTTTTATAGGCTTTGAATACAGTAGATATTTAACTGTTACATAGCGCGCACACACACTATTGTGATCTCAATTCTGAGGCTGCTCTGTAAATATTCATTCATACACTTAAGAATATTCATATTCTGAGTTCATAAAAAACTTGTTCTGTAAATAGTTCTCTTACTTTTGTGATCAAAAACATTGATTTGAATCTAAATTTGGAATCTGTTCTGTAAATAGTTTTCAAATAAACAATAAATATAGCAACTTCTGATCAATCCATATCAATTTTAGACTTAAAATAATGTACTGATTTAAGCTCCACCCATTTCCGGTTTAGGCCCCGCCCACTCCGAGTACAGATACGGATACAGATAATTTAGATGGTTGAACAGATACAGATAGTGGTGTACTCGCTCATCCCTATTTACTATATCAAGAAACACATTACTAAACGTTCAGCAGCACTCAGCAACGTCAGTGCTTTAATGATACGAACACAGGGGACAAGAACTCCCAAAATACAGCCGGGGTCACTTTAGCATTTCATCAGATGCGATAAAAGATGAAAAAAAAACTGTGTAAATAATCCAGCAAGGTAGGCTGAACTGGCCTTGGACAGAGAAAAAGTGTTAGCATGAAAGGCTTGGCGGTAGTCCTCACAGTGCAGGTGAAAAATCACCTTGTTTCCTGAACTGGCAGTGTTTGCTCACACAGTGTTTTATCAGTGAACCAGATATTTTGGCTTTTCTACAAAGTGTATGTGTTACAGAGACGCAGGTCAGAAACATTCAGCATATCCATCTCAACCCTGTTAGTCACATGGGCACCCAAACCTGCTGCTCTTCGCACAAATAAGAAAACTTTGGTTCACCTGTTAAACCCACAGTTCCTACCCAAGTTTTTCCACACTTTTATGGGCGTCTGTGCAGGTTGAAATTGAATATTGCTCCTCTGCTAAAAACACAGAATGCTCGTCTCTACTTTAGATATTTTTCTTTGTCCCGCAGACGGCAGTGGTTCTGATTAATACATCGCAAATGGATCAAGACAGGCAGAGATTGTTTTTGGGTAGATAAGAGCAGATATGACAATATCCACAATCCAGTGGAGCCTGAAGGTATTTATGGTATATGAGGTTTTGCACTTGCATATGACATAATAGTAGTTTTTATCTTTCAAAGCCGTCTAAGGAAGCTGTCTCTGTCGTTATGTGTGAATGAATACTCACAACCCATTCTGATCAATTTGTTTTTTAATCATCCCGTATTGATTACGTCTATGTTATGAATACAATAGTGAGCACTCTTATGTGACCTGCGTCTTACATCGACTGTACAACACCTCTGTTTTGATATTGGCTTTATATTCAATGCTGTCAGTTTTTGCTACAGCTGGAATCTGATTGGCCGTCTCATGCTCACTCTCCCTGCACTTTTAATGTTTTCATCGATTGATAATCATTGTAAATCAGCGGTCATTGAGTGTAATCAATGTGTTCAGCTCCACAAAGGAAGAAAAGAACAGCCATTTTGCTGCTTTGTTTAACGTGTTAAATCCCCAAATCTGCAAAGGGATGGCTAACAAACAATCAAAATTTCTAGTCTGATATCTTCTAGTCAAGGCTTTACTTGCTTAACTGGCGCCGTCTAATTTCTCTTCCTGCAACTCCACTTAGAGAAGCTCCATATCTTTCATAAGAGAAGCCAACAAGACCTGCTTTCATCTCACCACCTCCTTCTGTCTGCCAGCACAGGGAGAAAAGTGTGAGATCTTAACAATAATAGAAGAAGAGAGGTATCCACTGCCAATAAAAGACTCTGCAGCAGGTGCTGGACTGAGCAGGAGATATCAAGGCATAAATAGTGCAATCCACTCACTTTGTTTTGTTCCTGTCATACTACACAATGTCAGTCAGAGATTGTTGTCAGGCACAAAACAATCCCACAAGCATTACGTTATCTACCTATCACAAAGCGGTGAAAATTAGAAACACACATCCAGTCTTAAAGGCTCCAGCCCAAAGCAACCATGCACTTGATTTCAGAGGACAATGGAGCGATCATCAGCTACAGACAGCGGCAACTGACAGCAAAGTAATATGATATTCAATCTCAGCAGCTGCCCACGTGTCCTTCAAGATCCAACCTCCCTCCTCACTGTCCACAGAGGAGCAGCAGAAATAGAGTCATCAACCCCAATGAGCCTGCAGCACCTCACCGAAATGACACTGACACACCTACTCCTCTCATGGATGAAGCTGTTCTGTTGTAACGCAGACTCTGAACAGCTCCAGGTAAACGCCTCGGTCCTCTATTAATTCATAACAATAAGGTGGACAGGAGGGTCTGCAGGGTTGATGGCACCATCCAGTCCTCTGTGAGGGGCCATGAAGCCCACACTGCAGAGTTTTCACCTCTTCAGCTGAAAGGAAACAAAATACAAAGGACCTCATTTCCATCATCAGCAGTTTTGTATTAATTGAGTCCCAACACTTCCGCAGCAGCCGAATCCCCTGATCCGAACACAGGATCACAAGGGATCTGTCTTCCCAAGGACTTCCCATATGCCCCAAAGCAGAGGTTGATGAGCGACTCCATCTATCACTCTGAACAGACCACAGCTGGAGGGAGGAGATGTGTCAGGGGCAAGGCCAAGACACCAATCACTTGCAGGAAGTGTAATGTGCATCTCTGTCTTGTAGTGTCAAGAAAATGTTTCATTATAGCCAGAAGCCCCTCATTCTCCCACTAGAAGACAACCAAGGTCTCAATAACTGACTTCATTGGTTTTGTTTTTTTAAGAATATAAAAGTTCTAGTAGCTCACAGTCGTGCACACAATCACATGTGAAGTCTAACCAGTTTTGCCCTTCAGCTTGTTGTTTTCTTGTGACTCTAAATAGGCTTCTTGAATGTTTATCATTCAGCTTTGTTAGAATTACAACCAAGCAGCAGAGGACAAGTAACGCTCTGGACAAAGAGAGGACATGGCAGCAATCTTACTTAGAAATGACCAAAGTTTGGTGACTTAAATTTGATCTTCATGACCAGATTTTTCATTTTCCTTTGGCTGCTGCATGCATGATGAAGATGTCATTACACCGAGAGAGACAAAGGCGGCGAAGCTTTCCAGCTGGAGCAGGTTGTTCCTGACAGACTACAACATTGTGAAACTGCCACTGAGCTGATCAGGAGGGGGCAACCAAGAGTCACCTGTGCAGTGCACTGTGTGCGTGTGTGTGTGTGTGTGTGTGTGTGTGTGTGTGTGTGTGTGTGTGTGTGTGTGTGTGTGTGTGTGTCGGATGCTTGCCTGTGTGTCTATGGATAAAAAGCATGGAGTGTGACTAATGCAGTTGAGGTTGGGATTAACTTTTCCACCCTGAATATCATTCTCTTTAAACCTCCTGACACAATATGCCTAACACACACACACACACACACATACACACACACACACACACGCACACACACACACACACACACACGTATGCATGCACACACAGTATGCAAGTAGCTGACTTCTAAAATAGCAAATGTTTACTGAGATGAAAGGTTTGGCTTATTTTCTCCCCTTCTAAGAGGATCCAAGCCAAAATGAGTGACTGCCAACAATTTCTGTGAGTGTGTGCGTATGTGTGTGAATGAAAATCTGGCTTCTTTGTACCTTCGTACTTCCTTGGCATGTCTTCAAACGCCAGTGTGTAATCTAGGTCTGTGTCATTGGCATAACAAAGAGAAATGTGCACTGGTAACATGTATTATTCTTTAAATCTGCTTCTATTTTTCTTGGTAATGAGCTCCACTTCTAATATCGTAATATTCGCGAATGTTTTCCTTCCTTTCCCCACCTCTCTCTTTTCTTGCATGCTCACCCCAAAACCCCATTTCTTTCCTCTCCTTATTTTTAGCCTGAAAAATCGAGGACCTGTTTTTAAATGGCGATATTCAGAGTGGAAAGATTTATTTTCTCTAAAATTTGTCAGTTTATCCCCCTAGTTTCTTCCTGCAGACATCAATAGAGTATGCTGAATACCTCATGTTAGCAGTAACTTCTAAAATCTCCCTATCCCTAATATCAGACATTTTAAAGGTTAACATGCTCTTTGAAGTGAGGCTTCACATGTGAAGCGATAAAGCAGCCCTTGGTCATCAGGTATGGCCATCAGTCATTTTGGGAATACTCTCTTAGAATCCAATGAAAGCTGCGTTACATGTGCATTGCATCACATCTGACTGAAGCATTACAATAAAAAGGAAATGGCTGCCGCATGGATCCGTCCTCAGATTATGCAAACGGTGAGAAACAAAGTGTGTCTTTGTTGTATTCTGGCGCACTGACTCAAAAAAATGGATGATGTGAGAATCCTTTACTGTTTATGTTTTTCACAAAAGAGTACTTTGTCTTTCTCTGCGAGTGACTTGTTGTGTTCGAGATGATTTCTGCCCGGCTTTTGTGCTCTCTTCGCAGCCCATACACAGCACGTCTGGATGCTGATGAATCATATACTCTTTCCTCACTGTTCTTTCTAAACAAAAGGAAACACGTTCTGTGAATCCCTCCACTAAGATGCTTCATTCTCTCATTGCTATTTTTCTTCCCTTGACCATTGTTCTGCTCATATTACAGCTTTCTTTCTTCCAATTTTTGCCCCATTTACACCGGTCTTAATATCTGTATCTGGTTAGTTTATTTGTAAAAGGGGGGAAAAAGAGCCAAAGAGCCCATAAAGCATCATCTATTTCCTTGACCTGCAAATCACCATGTTTTCAGAGTCATGCACCAGCTCTGCCTGTCTTTGCACAATGCATGCAGAGCAGAGATAAGGGGATGCTTAGAAATTCCAGGTGTATAGTAAAAATAAGAGTTTTACCCACCTGATTTTGTTGGTTTGGTCATTTTGTCTTTGATCTTTGCACTTCTGCCATGGTTAAGAAGGCTACGTAGTTAAAATGGTTTCTTTTTTGTGTGTTTTGTGTTTGATATACGACCAGGCGTCTGCACAAAGTGTTTAATTTAAGACTTCCCGTCTGGCTTGATCTGCTCTGTGCAGCTTGACACGAGGAGCCGCTTCTGGGTCACTTCTTAAATGGAACAACCCGCCTTCATTGTCTGTAGTGGCCGCGTTCAGCTCAGGCGGCTGCGACCCAGCACTGGTGTTTGGTTTAAACCAGTATTGTTGCATGGCTGCTTGCTTGGTGCTTCGCTCTACCAGCAGAGATGCACCTTTACCTTCCTCCCCCTCCTAATCCATCCCCTCTGCTCTCCGCTAAAGCCCCCCTTTCACCAATCTCCTTTACGTCTCTTTATCTCACCTCACCCACCTTCACTCGTTTCTCCCTCCCTGACGTCCCCTCTGTCTCAGCAGGATAAAATGAGTAGGACAGAGGTGAAGAGAAAGAGCAATGGTATAATAAAATCAAAGCAGACTCATTACCGGAGGTCTCCTGAAGGGGTGAGATAGGTGTGTTTTCCTCAACAAGCCATCCATTCCACTCTGAGTGTGATGTATTGCGCTCAATTACGCCAAACCAGTAGTGTTTGCTAATGTCCCACTTTGCCCAATACATTAGGCCTATTTGTTTTGGTGCAGTTTAAAAGACAGTTTTTCCCCTGACACAGGTATGAAAGGGTTTGTCAAGAAAGACTAATAACCATAACAGCATAAGACAAAACTCAACATTTAATTAACAGCTCATTCTATTAAAAATGTACAACTGTCTCCATAATTAATGTCCTCCATTTGAGATAAGTGATGCATTCTCGACTTGATTGATAGAACAAAACACAAATTCTGGAACCTTGACCTTCCAGAGTGAACGCTCAGTAGTTTCCTTGAATTAAATGAATTCACATTTGCTCCTTTATTTGCGACGTTATTCATGAACGGTGGAATTAAAGGTGCCTGTGAGCAAAAGAACACAAAAATAAAAGAGGTAGTATAGAACACAAAGACAGTGCCGGTGTTCAGAGAACACGAGGAGAGGTATGAATGAAAAACATCACAAAATGTGGGTTGTAGTTTTGTGAGGTGGAGAGACAAAATCACACGCTCAGACTCTGGTGGAAAGTAAAGGGAGCATCACAAATACATGAAGCAGGAAAAAAAAAAACAGAAAAACAAGCTGCTGAAGAAATAAAGTTTTCTCATTGACACCTGCAGTGTGCATCATTAAAGGCCAGAACATGTCAGAACATGAAAAGAACTCTTTCGGCTCCAATTATCATGTTATGCTCGATGAAATTATATTGTAAACACACTTTTACATTTAAATATCTGCATGAACTCAAATACACGGACAACAATTTTGCATTGAGAGCCACGTCGACGACGGTGTCTGATGCGGGTCGGACTGTCGAACAGCATCCCATCATTTTCTGGAATGCTGTTCTGGAAGTAATACATCCATCAAACCAGCGACCCAAATCGGACCAGGTCTGAATTAAAGCAACTCTCTTAAAAAGCAGTGTTACAGTGAGGGAAAAGGTTCGGATGCACGCACATAAACACACTGAGGCCTACTGTCATAACAAGGCTGAAGCAGTGAATAAATACCACAAGCACACAAGTCCTTAAACTCACACACAACAACAACAACAACAAAAAGAATAATAGCTGCATGCAAATTAAAACATGTACGCGCTGTGTATCCGTGTGGAAGTACACACACGCCTGCATGTAACGAGTGTGCGAGCTGGTATGTGCTGTAGCATGAATACACACCGTCAACAAAACAGAAGCATAAGACAACTCTGAGCCTTTAAGAAGAGCTAAAAGACAACAGGAAACTCCTGCACACACACTCAAAAAATGTAATATGCACACACACGCACACTCACACAGTCTCTCCGGCCCCAGCGGACGAGGTTAAATACAGCTTAACACAATAGAAGTGTTTTTGGGTCAGCTGTCCCATAGCGTGGCGGCCAGACGCTTCACTGACACAATATCCCTTTAACGACATCGTATAATGGATGCTGCAGGCACACTTTACGGCTTAGAGCGGCCTTTTTAACTGCTTAGACTAAGCTCCTTTGTGGCGCTGAAAAAGAGCAGTATAGGGTAAAAAGGGGGGAAATTACGCCGTCCTCTTCAGATGATAGCCAGACAATAGCCACGCGCTTAACAGATTAAACGGTCATAAGGTTTTTGACGCACTGTAAACAAAGCTAAGTGGAGGATTTTCACTTTCCCTCTCTGTATCTCTTTCTCCCGCCCCTCTTCATCTGTTCACTCTCTGTTTGTACAATTATCCACTTTTCTCGACTTTGTCTTGCTCTAAATGCTCAGATCTGTTTTAAGGGATCAGCCTGCGCTCGGGTTTTAAAGTGAGATTCGGAGCGACCGGCTAAGCTAAAATCATTGAGGGGATTGTGTCTGTAAATGTCAATGTGTCCCCTTAAGGGGATTCTGCCTTTTTTTTTTTTTTTTTTCAGATGGTACATAACAGACAACTGCCGCTATTGTTTTACCCCCCCAATGTGCTGACAGGGCCTGAATACAAAGTGGAGGAAAGTCAAGGCAGAAGTGATGAGTCATCATGTTTTTAAGATGCTTATTGTTTGGTGAAAGAGACAAAGCCTGCTTTTTTTTTTTTTCTTTGCACTTCTTGTTAGAGCACAGATTAATTGAAGACCACTAGAGTGAATGAATGCAATCCAACCCCTCTTCAGCCCCCCCCCCCCCATCTGCCATGCAGACTTAATGACAAAAAAAAAAATCACAGTATTTAAAGCGCCGGCTAAGCGTTCTGTGGAATTCTGTAAACCCAAGATACTGGGCTTATAGTCTTGGGAATAATGAGATGTATCTGTATTGCTGCGGTCTTAAAACACTGTTGAAGTTGTGTTAGCTTTCAGACCAAAAGATAATAATGAGAATGAATGAAAATCGTGAGAATCGTCTGCGTGAATCCGTCTGATTTTCCTTCCAGGCAGCGCAGCATCAGGACCAAATGAATTAGCATCAGCTTGACTGTTGAAGCACATTTGAAAGTGCAATCCAGCGGCCTCCGTCCGCACAGTGAGTGGAAGATATATGAAGCACTGAAAATGAAGGTGAACTGGACTCACGTTGTGGCCTTCTCGTTTCAAGTAGTAGTTGTATTTCTGAAACTCTCAAATTTTCTGCTTTGCTGGATGCCTTGTAGTCCATCTTTACTTTCTCCATGTTCTCTCGGGTATTAAAAAAAGTCACTTGCTGGTTTAGAATTGCACACAGCTAAAGGACCTTATCGATCTCTGTTACTTATCATAATGACAATTCAATCGCAGAGCAAACGGTCATCTGAAGATGTCAGATTGGTCACCATCTGACTGTACTGGAGTCCACACTGCTGCTCATGTATTAGGTAGACAGTCGTTCAGTGTGTGCATCACTGTGGAAAACACATATATTACCAAGTCTTTTATGTGAAATTTGCACAGTGCATGAAAAAGATTTGTGTGAGCAGAATCAGCAGGTGGAAGCTGCTGATGGGTGGCTGCACAGAGGTGAGGGGCCCCTGCACAGGTTTAGCCCTCCTACATGAAGTTGTCAGGCGAAATATTCATATGAATTTTGGATTCACATCAGTGTCCTCTGTGCATCTCATTTTGATACAAAGACCCTGATTAATCCATAAAGTAACACATCTCACACTCCTCTGTTCATTTGTTATTGCATTGACCCACAATTACCTCCTCAGTGGCTGGTAGCAAAGTCCACAGACAGCATCCTGAATCAGGATCACTGACTTGCCTGCATTGGTGCTGCTCAGCTGTGCCGTCTGCTTTGCGTCTGAGACTCTGGACTATGTGCATCCGTGTTTAGCTTGCAGCCCCAAACGCTGCTCTTCTGGGAAATGCTGATTGTTGATCTTATTGTTACTGAGTGTGTGCTGCGCTGCGCTGTAAGTAAAAGTTGACATATTTCCACTTGTTTCCACTTGGCTGTTGAGAAAGCACAGCAGAATATCATTTTCACTGAAAATAAGAAAATGAGGCCAGTGCTGTGAAGACGGGCTCCCAGTGGACCTGTACCCGTAAACATCACACTTAGGATGACTGCCATGTTTAATTACCGTCTGAGAGGAGAAGAAAGCATGGTCTTATCTCAGTTGTCTGTTGCTGTGTAGTGCTATAAAACAGCCGTACTCAGTGGTCCTTCCAAACGATTAGATTTTTTTTTCGTCATTTCAAGTTATTTTTTAGATGTTATTTTTGCATCTAAAAATGCTCAAAAGTTCACAACATCAAATTAAAATGCATAATTTCAATCACCAGTCATGTCTGAATATCACCACCCGAGTCATGTCACCTTCAGGCAAAGACGAACGAGTTTTGCCACAGTTAGCTAGAGAACAGTGCATCGGCTCTACAGAGGGTTACCTCCCTCTTGTTCCCACTGGATGAGGAGTTTCTATTGGTGACTGTTCGCTTTGTTCCCGCCTCCTTTTTACCTGCAGCCATGTGATTGCTGGAGTGCACTTAGAGGAGGAAGCTCGAGGCCAAAGCACAAGAAGGTCCAGGCTGTCGTGCTGCAGATGCTTTGCCTTCTGTGGTCATGACGTAACGATACTGGCATTGAAATAAACACGTTGAGTGTTCAGTGATATGAAAGACACCGCAGTCCTGAGGCAGCTAACTCACTAGGGATTAGAAGTTTAGAGTTAATAGTGTTGCTAAGGTTAGCACGTTCTGTTCCGTTCCGTTCCATTCCGTTCCGTTCCGTTTTCTCCCGCTTCATCCGGGGCCGGGTCGCGGGGGGAGCAGCCTGAGCAGGGACGCCCAAACTTCCCTCTCCCTGGACACTTCCCCCAGCTCTTCCAGGGGGATCCCGAGGCGTTCCCAGGCCAGCCGAGCGACATAGTCGCGCCAGCGTGTCCTGGGTCTTCCTCGGGGCCTTCTCCCGGTGGGACATGCCTGGAACACCTTGGGAGGCGTTCAGGGGGCACATAGCCCCTATGAAGGACAAGACATCGAGGACGCGTACATCGCCCAGATTGGCGTTACCGGGGCCCCACCCTGGAGCCAGGCCTGGGGTTGGGGCTCGCAGGTCAACGCCTGGTGGCCGGGTCTTTGCCCACGGGACCTGGCCGGGCGCAGCGCGAACGAGCGACATGGGCCCGCCTTCCCGTAGGCCCACCACCCACAGGAAGGTTCAGAAGGGGCCGGTGCTTTGTGGTATGGGTGGCAGTCGTGGGTGGGGGCCCCGACGACCCAAACCCTGGAAGACGACTCTGGCTATAGGTTAGCACGTTTCGAACAAAAACTAAGAGGAAGAGCGAAATAAGAAAAGCATTATTAATTCTTCCCAGACTAATAGTTTGCTATTCTTGTCATCTCCAGTTTCAGATCATTACAGTAGTAAACATTACAGTTAACTTTAACTGATGACTGACTGAACCTCCTGCAATATTTCCTCTTAATTCAGCAGTCTGGATCAGCATCATGAAAGAAAAAAGACAGAAGGTGTAGCTATGTGTGCTATGTATACTTTACATCTGTCAGCAACTAACACGTCTCTGTATGCACATGCTCGGTGAGTTAATGAGTTCTCCATCATTTGCATTTAGCTTTGGTGATGGTACAGAGAGAGACAGAAAAGAAAGAGAGAAAGCCCAAACTAAAAATGTACACTATGAGCTGTGATGTCACCTCAAAGAGCACATCCTTCTGATTTGAGCGTCGCTTCAAACCAATTTCAGACAGGAGAAAGAGATGACCAAGTAAGCATTTCAACGGTGAGTTCCTGCTTCAAACATTAGTATTATTATTATTATTATTATTATTATTATTAACAACATTTGTTATATTGTTGCAGGAGATGCAATGAAAAAGTCCTACATCTTCTGAAGGAGGACCCCCCATGTCCTCTGCCAAATTTATGTCCCCACCACTTTCCAAATGAAACCTACACCCTTGGCAGTGGCACAGAAAGGAAAGGTTTTAGAAAGGAAAAAGTGTTGTGGGAGACTGTGCCAGTTAAAGCTCTAAAGCGTGTGGTGAGGAAATATGACCCTGAATACATTAAATTTGGATTCATTATGGCAGGCAGCGAGCCGAAAGCATAGCGTGTCACCGGCGAATGTGGTGAAATCCCGTCACAACCCCATTTGGTTTTTCTCCTTTTTTTTTTTTTTTTTTTTTGCCATATTATGTTTTCTTTCTCTCTCATTTATTTGGGAAGGTGGTCCGCAATCAGCAGTGGGCCTAAAGTTACAGAAAGTTGAGAAACCCTGCTATGAAACATGCAAAACAAGGCGAAAATGCGAATCAAAGTCTGCTCTTTGTGCATTAGCATTGAAGGATCAGGCGCTGTTACTGACAACATGTGTAAAAGTCTTCAGATGCCTCGAGTTCCTTTGGAAACTGAAGTATTTTTAACATGCCGATGTCTTTATTGCAGTATGAATTAAGTCGTGGTGGCCATGAGTTCTCTTCACCTCGATAATAACATCGCATATTTACAGCTGACACAAACTTGAACTTCAAAATGATCCAGTTTATCATCATAGCAACCAAAACTGGTTGTAAGAGGATCTTACATGGAGTCAGTTAGCTATACAATGGCACAGACGCTTTAAAACAACCGTCATTACGGATTAAAGACACATGCTCAGCCCCAGGACGGGAGCTTATATAAACTCATTTAAATACAGGAAGGAATTATTGTATTAGAGCGAAAGGAATTATGCCATTAGTGGCCTGACCTTTCCAAGGCTTTAATGTGAGACGGTGACATGATTTTGGAGGTCCATAAAGGGTGAAAGCTTACTGCCTGCTTGTAAAACCATGTATGTAAATGACACCTGATGTGTCAACCACTGTGTGTCACTAGCAGTCCAGGATGGAGCTGAGTCCTGCTAAGACACTTCCATGAATTTTGGTGTGTAATTGTGGTCATTTTTAGAATAATAATGGTTATTTTTGAGGTTCAATTAATTATTTAAAGTAGTTTCTTTTAAGACAAGTGGTAAAACAAATGCAGATGTTTCCATTTAGGTCACCAGAGCATCACTGAATGGTCTGATGGGCATGAAAATTATGTGAATGACATTCTGTGGTCCCCAGAACTCAACCCGCTTAAACGTCTACTGCATTGGACAGTTTGGAGTGATATGTCCAATGGCTCTTTCCAACACCAAATGGGGGGATTATCTTTTGAAAGAAGGATGTTCAAAGTTTCAGGGACGTTTGTAGAACATATGCTGAGGAGCACTGATGCTATTCAGGCAGTAGACATTGTTGGTCTGTTTGTTGGTTGGTTGTTCCAGCAGATGAATCAATTGAACCCAGAAGATGGATCACACTGACTTTGGAGATCCTACGACTCCTCCTCTAGTGCTAGCACGAAGGTCACGGTTTGTGGTTCAGACTACATGGAATTTTCTATAAATATTCAAGGTCCCTTATGGATTATTTATCATGATTTGGTGACTTCTGAATTTACATCCAGCGCCACCAGCAGGTCAGTGTTTTCACGTCGTCAGTGAAATATCTGAAAATCTACAAAAGGGCGTGGTTGTACAGACATTCATGGTTCCCAGATCATGCAGATGAAACGTCACTTTGATCTCTTGACCTTTCATTTAGCGCCGTCATCCAGTGAAAGTTTGTCCCATACTTTAGTGTATGACCAGATACCTGCCACCTGTACGTTGAGTTTAGTGCTAAAAGGCAAATGTTATTCGTGTATTCTCCACAGAGCAAAAGAATTTCATCTTTTCCAAAACACTTGGCCTTTACCTTAACCTTCATAAAGGCAAGGAAAGGTGCGAAGAAGAATTCATAAGGACGTAGGAAAAGACAACCGCGGCACTACGAGAGTCCGACTGCGCTTCCACGACCCTGTAATTATGAGGCGGCAGATGCTCGATGGTGTATCGCTTTAAATGCTTCTGGACGGCATTATCTCCCTTCCTTTCATAAAGGATGGTTCAGCGTGCCATAATCTAAAGCAGATAAAAGGAAGCTCTGAAGCACATTTCCTTAGCATTTAAAGAAATCGACCAGCTCTTATCGTGGCTGACGCTTTGATATTTCTGGGTCATTTTACTCAGTTTGAAATCTTCCTAAGCAAAAAAACTCCATTCAACCACAGCCTTGTTTGCGTCACACACCTGCACATAGAGATTCTGTTCATCCATCAATTAAAGCCACTGAGTATAAAATACAATTAAAAGCTTATTTCCATTGTGTCTACTTGCATTTAAGATTCCTTTGTTCTCAATATGACACATGTTGATGCACGACAGGCTAGATAATTCAAGGTGCTGACACTCAGGAATTAAATATAATTTATGCAAGTGTTAACCTTAAGGCAGACAGTTTCTTGTTAGTCCTGTCCTCCTCTGTTAGCCCAGCTCCTGCCACAACACCGTCACTCACGTTGATAAATGTCTGCCTTGAAACATATGTTTGCCATGTTTGTGATGCATGGATCGCATGTTCACCACAACATCGGGTTTATAGCTGTGTTGGGGAGGGTAAAGTAAGATAGAAAGATGAATGCGTGAGAGAGCACTGGTCAGGGAGAGGAAATACAAAAGGAATGAAGACAAAGGGATTAACATAAAGATGAAGACAGAATGGGAAAGGCCAATGCAACAAGCAGCAGGAGATGAAGATGAGATGGGGAAATCAGAAGAGAGGCTGAGGATTTACACAGCAGAATGGATATATACACTTAACATTCACCTCCTCCAGAAAATCAAGGAGAGTGCTTGAGAAAGGCTTTGAATTAAATAACAGAATATGTGTTGAAAAATATCAGTATTTACACAAAAGGGAGCACACATTGTAAAGGTGAAGGAAACATCAAGTCTCGATTCTGCCTCAGATAAATCTTTCAAAAGGCTTCACCCATCCGTGCTTAAAGAGTTTCAAACAGCCGCAGCCCTTCACAGCACTTAGCCATCGTTGGTTGTGGTCCAGCACCGGCGCCGCATGCAGTGAAATCCACTTGGCCCACCAGCACAGAAACTGGTCCAGATCAGGAGCCAAGTATGAGTGAAAAATCCATACATTTCTGTAAAATAAATGAAATGGACTGCAGTAAAGATGGGTGAAAAAAGAAATATTTGTTAGCTTAGCACTTTTTGTACTGACATATAGTCAGTAATATGAAGTCATTTTCACAAAATTACAATAGAAAATGCATTATTGCCATATTAGAATATGACTCCTATTAATACTGCTGGTTATAGCTCATAGTATTTACTACAACTGTTAAATGTAAATATAAAATATTTATAGCATAACACCCACTAATGCTTCCTAATCTTTACAACCCAGCTATCCACGATGTGAGTTTGTTTCCCTGCTGTTCCTCACAGCCACTGGTTTCCATTCATTAATGCTCAGCAGTAACACGGCGCCCCCACAAAATGTTCACTGCTAAACAGTTTTAATTATTTATTTCCGCATTATAGCACGAGCGTGAACAATGTACATTTCTGATTTGCTGCCTTTGCAAACTAATGGAAGCTAAAAGGAAAGAAAAAGTTTGGACAAAGACGTTTGGAACACAGCCTCTCCTTCTGCATGCGATGAGACATTAGTGCGCTTCTTCATGTTTTAATCCATCTCAGGACACTTATTTACTTATTTGAAAATTCACTCCACAGTCAGTAAAGCTAAACAGGAAAACTTTAAAAATCTGAAAGCTTGTGAGTGACAGCAGGCAGTGTAGTTTGAATCATATACCTTCACTATCTGCTTAAAGACTGGACTTTACTTCACTTGGATATTTATATCTTTGCTGCTCTTCTCTTACCTCAGCTGCGCCTTCCACCTGTTGAGTTTATCCTCATACTTCAGGTGTTTAAAAGTGCCACATGACATGACTCTGTCTGCATGTATTTTAAGCTCATTTTATGCTTTTTCTTTTCTATGGTCGTGAGTGACAGGAGGAAGACTGATGAAGACTGTTTGTGGTGTTATTTGAGGAGTTATGCTGCGTACAGGGTGTTTACCTCAGCCATGTGAACCTGCAGGATGTCAAGCATTTAATAGAGTTGATATTCCTGTCGCTGCCGCTGCGCCGTTAGTCCTTTTATGGCAGCGATGATTGGTTTTTGCTAACAGATACATATGCATAACAAGCAGCCTCACTTGTTTACCTGCTCAGCGTGATGTTAGCCTGACACACACACACAGATATATGCTGGAGTTGGGAGACTTTTAAAATGCAGCTGGTGGCTCAGTGTGGATCTTGTCTGTCTACAGTTGTGATGAAAGAATAGAGATGAGTGAGGGGATGGAGGGAGGTGGGATGTTAGTGGACCGGTGGGGTTTGGAGACTCGGGGTAACACTCTGAAGTTTTATCCTCAGCAGTCAGAATCAGTGTAAGTCCTACTGGTGTTTAGTAACAGAAGTGTGAACACATTGAAGTAGAAGGTTTTCATTTCTGCCTGAATATTTTCTCTTTTTTTTGCAAATGCATGCCTGCAGATGACCATATCTGGGCCTTGTTGGCTGGGAAGCACAGTTGGACCACATCATGAAGCCTTACCAAGTCCAAGTTTAATAAAAACTGATAACAATATCATAGAAAATGAATATTTTAGATATGTTTTTCTACCTTTATGTCTGGGTGGTCTCTATTTAGGAAATCTACATGTACTTTTAGTGTGTCTATACTTATATTTAGGCTATATATCTTTATATTGAGGCCATTTACTATATTTATCATGTCAAAAATATCCTTTTTTTTTTTTTTTTCAAAGCACCAGACATCTGCATAAGCAGTTTAAGCTGGCTCAGTCTTTAAATGAAAGAGGAGGGGCAGGCACCTTCTTTCATTGGCTGTGGACATGACATAAAAGATCCTAGCTGGCCAAACGAGGTGTCACTCGAGTGCAGCCGCCGTTTTCAAACCAACATTTTGCCTATGCGTACATGCTTGCTGGATTTAAAATGGAGAAAATGTGAAAGATTTGCACGTCTGTCGGCTCATTTGAAATGATAAAACTTTCCGTGAATTCTCATTTTGTTTTAGACCAAACAGTGTATTGGATTGGATCTGGGCTGTAACGGTCGAGGAGTGACTGAATGTGAGGCTTCATCGTGAGATTCCTCACTTTTACAACTGTTTGTCGTTGGCGTTGATCTCACCTGCTCTTGTGACTGACAAGAATTGTAGCTTTCCAGCGGTGTATGGCATGAGTACACACTTAAACATAGCTGTTGTGCACATAAATAGGACACTCTGATTGGCCAATTACAATGCTACTTACATGTCAATGAAACAATAATAATAATTATTGTAAATACTAGATGGCTCGTTGGCAGAATGTATTTATATAACACTAATCATTGCTGTGCTTTAGTTTAATCTGACCTCCCATCATTAAATGGTAAATAGCTGAGAGAGGCAGTAACAGTTGTGTTAACATGCTGCGCACATCTCACCTGGAAAAACATCGAGAAGAAGACGTTTACATTTACTCTTTCTTTTCTCAGTCTCTATGTGTTTGCACACAGTATGAAGCATCTGCGTATCCTGCTTATACATTCTCACTGTACATATGAGTTTCAACCTGTGTACATACACACACACACACACACACACAGTGTGCAGACACAATGGGCAATGTTTTTGTCAATGGCCAGTTTTAGTCTCTGAGTCAGAGCGAGCTCACCGGGTGCCAAGACAGCCTGGTGAGAAATAAACTCCACCCAGCCGGTACAGCGTCTCCCATCATTCACACCCCTTCTTGTCTCACTTCTTTTTACTAAAACCTCTCTTTCTCTGCACTTTGTCCTCTAATTTGCTCATCGTCTGTCGCCTGCTGTACTTTTTCTCTACTTTCTTTCTATCCCCTCCGTCTCTCTCTCTCTGTCTCTCATCTTCTTTCCTTCCTCATGTGTCGCCAAGCAGACGGCGACTCTGACAAGGAGACAGCCAGACAATTACCTTTTTCCACTAGAGTACATTTGATTATCTTTCAGACTTGGAGTCTACAGCAGGTGAGCTCTGTTTCGTCGCACAAATCCAACTGACGTCCCTCACATACAGGGACACACACACACACACATGCACACACACACAGCAAACTTTCCATCCGAGCTAATTTGAAATGTATTTTTTTCCTCACAATCCTGTTATGATGAACACAGCAGGTCCGCTCCTGATTGTCTTCAGCTCCGATCAATGTCCTTCATGCAGACAAACAGAGACGAAGTGATAGCAAGTTGGGATTTAATAATTTAGGCAAACGGGCTCCACAGAAGAAATGCATTTTGGTTGGTGATGAGGAGGAGGAAGAAAAACGAGAGCGAGAAATGATCCTGGCTGCTGGACGCCGGGTGCTCTTGGCATATGTAAACACAGTAATTGTGTAACTGTAAAAGTGCACATATGCAGAAAAATACATGCTATATGCTTACATGCAGAAACTCATTCCTGCACAAACAAACATGCCCACACACACACACACACACACACACACACATGCTAGTGCATCCCTGCAGACTTCCTCTCCTCCTCTTCAGTCGGGCTGACAGCCTTTAGATAAATCACTCGTCGGAGCAGCGAGCGAGTGAGTTGGCTGTTCTACCAATTATTTTAATGAGAACATAAGCTCGCCCAATTCATCTGAGCTCCGTTCAAAGTGCCCCCCTCAGGGAAGACAAAATCATGCTGCTTAAAGAGTTTTGTTGGCTCTTTTGTTTTGCCTCAGAAAATCTGTTACGAAACAAAAACTGTTTTGTTTACATGTCAGATTTACTGGGATGAGAATTTCTGGTGTTGCTGCATAAAAAGACATCCTGATGCATACTGAGTGCAGAACTGCTGCCAAGGAGCTTGTGCATGAAGCAGTGAGAGGGTTAGAGGTTCAGATCTTTAAAAGCTTGAGGAAGCTTAAGAAGAGCAAAGCGCTAACGCAGCTGTGTTCACTTATCCTGTGAGATGTGTACCCGTCTACCAGGTTACATCAACGGCAGATTGGAAGCGAGTGAAGGACTTGATGTGCAGTGGGAGGCAGGCTGGCCCGTGCAGGGGTGACAGAGATTGTGTCACCGATGAAAAGCTGCAGGTCTGATCTCTGCAGCGGCCACTGTTCCCTTTTTAGAAGTTGCTCTGAAAGACTCCACCATAGCAACTCTTCACCATTGGTGGCTTATCAGCGACTTCCAAAGCAACTCATGATGGTGTGTTTTCTCATCTGCCTTCTCTGAGGTTAATGTTTTGTTTGGCTTTAGTCAGTGGCGTTGCTCAGGTCACTTGGGGCTCCGAGCAAGAAATCCCTGGGGCCCCCACCCCACCCGTGCGTGCCGCAAAAATTCGGTTTTTGCACACATAAATGCACAATTTCCGGGACCTTTGAGATGAATTCTGAAAAAATAGATGGTGGTTCTCAATGTGAGAACAGAGATCCCTGAACAGGGCCCCCTAGTGGCTGGGGGCTCCAAGCAACTGCCTGGCTTGCCTGTCCACAAGCCCCACCCCTGGCTTTAGTAACTAACACTATTGGTTAAAGTTGGGGAAAGGTCATAATCATCGTTAAAGGAAACCAATGTTGACTTTTGATGAGGGATAAGAGCAGCAGACTGACAAATTTCCACATCAACAAAGTCAAGTTTGTCAGAAGAATGTAAGGTCGGTTCTTTATTGGGAATGAAATTTTGGGATTTATTCATATGTTTCCCATTCAGTGGCTTCTTGTGGTTTGGTCATAAATCAAATGTTTCTTGGTTGCAATGAGTTCATTTAATCTGCTGACTCATTAATCTGCCTCTGTGACCTTGATGACAACACAGTGTGGATGTTCATAGATCATATTAAATTCGCTCTGGTTCATCTAATGGAGGCTCTTGCTGTATTATAATTTCTGATTTCTAAGTTAAGTTCTCGCTCTTATTCATTTAATGATTATACAGTATTTTTTCTCTTTTCACTTCTGTAATAATGAGTGTGTAGTGTGAATGTAAGGCTGGAGGCTGCTCGGGGTTGTGCTCCAGTTATTTCAAAGGTCTCGCAGCTTCTGGATGAAGAGCCTTGGACTGTGATTTCTGCAGCATAATGTCGTGTATTCTTCTTTCTCAGCTTGACTCGTGCTTTAAAGTCGGTGTTTACAAGCGTGCACGAACCCCAAAAAAGCAGCACTGTCCAGAGGTGTATTTTCACACATATCCCCCAAAAACTGGCACACACACACACAATCCAGCCCCTCTCTGAGTCTCTTTGAGAGAAACAAAGATCAAACCTGAACAGAAGCAGGAGGAAAGAAAAGCTGACTGAGAAGCTGACTCCAAATCTGAGGAATAAAAGAATCCTTGAATACCTCCTGCTTTCTGTCTCTCCCAGAAAAGAAATGGATCGATATGAAAAGAGAGGGGGGGGGGGACGGAGGGGCCACAACAGAAAGCATGGCTGCAATGACATCCCAAAAAAGAGCTCATGCAAGAAGAAAGAGGTATGAAAGAAAGTCAGACATGAGACGCCAAGCAAACAACAGGAGGAGATGGAGAATGTTAAGAGGGAAGAGTCGCAGAGAGAGAGCGGAAAAAAGTTTTTAAAATTCGGTTTTCCGTCCTGCTGCTCATGACAGACCGCGAGGTAATTAAGAACAGGGGATGTGCAAGGTCATTAAATTCAAGATATTTAAAGGCGTGTTAAGTAATCTCTGACCTTTACAGGATCATGAACTGAGAGAGGGAAGGGAGAGAGGAGTGGGAGAGCAAATTCCCTCACCATCCTCTCCTTTTCACCTTCTTCTGTCTTCATCTCCTCCACCCTGTGTCCTTTTTATTCTCCATTTTTTCCGTTTTCATGTAACCCCTGTCTCCGTTCACCTCCCTCCATCCTCATCATCTCACCCACTGGTTTCCTCCCTGCCTCCCTTCTATCGCCTCCTCCTTCTCCATCCTCACCCTTGCATCTTGCCTTGTTATCCGTCTTTACCTTCACCCTCTTCATCTCCCTCTTACCCCGCCCTCCTCTTTCCCCCTTCACCCTCCTCTTCTGTCATTAAGTTTCTTTAGCCTCTTCCTCTTTCCTCCTTTCTTTCCCTTCCTTTTAGTACTTCTGCTCCATAAAGACTCTAGTAATGACAGTGTGCAGATTCCAAAGGCTCGCAGGCTTCACGCTGAATTACCCAGTTAACAACACACACACGCACACACACACACACACAAGCATGTATGAACTGACACACACACGTTCTGATGTGATGCCAGCTAACGAGGGAAATGCATCAGCCGTTAACGAGGAGCAAAGCACTGACAACACCTTGTAGTTTAGTGACGTTTGCTAATCGGGAATGATGGCCGCAAACACACACACACACACACGCTCACACACACGAAACAACCCTATATATGTTTGCATGTTCTTGCACACGCACACACATGCACACACACGCTGTTTTAGGCTTGGTTTTATTAAGAATTCTTTTGATTTGTGATTGCATTGAAACAGTCTCGGTGGGCATCGCTCAGTAAGATTGGAAGTGGAGGAGCCTGGAGAGAAGGAGAGAGGGAGGAGAAAGGGAAGATGATGGGCACAGATGGAGCTCTGCCAGTTTCAAATTGCAAACGACTCCCATGCGCGGAGGCAGTTTCCAAAATTACTGTTTAAAATGACTAAAGTTAAAGGATTAGGCGATAGTATTATTAGCAATACATTCCCAACTACTGAGTGAGGATCTCATTGAATTATTGTTTTTTCTCTCATGTATACAGCATTAACAGCGGCAGTGCAACAGCAACGTTCACAAAACATAACATTTCCGGTTTGTGTTTGTGTCTGTTGGGGTTAAGAGTCGTCCTCCGGGTGACACAACGATGGGCGACCCATGACATGCGAACGAAAAGGGAAAATCAAACGCAAATATGAGAAGGTGAGAAACAACAGGCAAATGAAATTTGATTTTTTTTTAATCTTAATTTCCTGTTTGCAATGTTTCATATGAACAAATTACAAAAACAAGTGAAAGAGGACGTTTTAATCAACAAGTTCACGCCTAAATTAAATCTGCCGCTTTACACGAATGCAGCGAGATGAGAAGCTGTTTCATTTCAGACTCTTCACCTCAGTGTTCATGACAGTGCACGATTTAGTGTTGTTTTCGGAGATAAAACTGATCTTTAAAGATAAATATTTGGGGAAATCTTTTGTGTGTCATTAGCCTCTCAAGATCTTAGAATTTATTTGTCAGGGAAAAGAAACAGTAATAAAAAGAAAACACCTAATTTGCAGTGTTAACTGTGGTAGATAACGTTGGGGCTGGGGGTCCAGTCCCGATGGCACATTCGCCCCTTTAAGTGCGAACAAAATGGGCCACTCTAAAGCTAATAATTGATTTGGGCTAAATCTAACCAAGCAGTTTGTTGCCTAAACCCAAGCAAAGCACGACCATTTCCCAACATTACTGATATGAGGACAATGAAGGCCCGTATTCGTCGCGGCAGTGTGTCGCTGAGGCTCTCAAATGGTGATCTATGTCGTTGTTATGTTGCTGGATGGTGAAAAACTCATCACTGCGTGTGCACCAGTGTGGTGATGAATGTCAGCACAGACACCACATTTAAAAACTCCAGTGTACTCTGAAATACGGAGGCATTTCCTGGCAGCGACAGGCTCAATCAGCATTGTGTGAACTCGTTTGGAAACAGTTTGAATGTAACACACATTCATTTATATGTGAAAGTCGCACTCGAGCTTTAAGCGCCAGGACAATGTAGCTTTTAGAAAGTCTTTTGGCATATTAGATGTGTTTTTTTCTGACACTGTTAAATATCATTTAATACTTCAGTCATGAAATATGGGAATAGATGTTTTTTAGTGGATAACTATGATATTTTGCCAGCCTAAAAGTAGACAAATGTAAACAGATTAAGCCTAATGAATACTCAAATCAGCTTATAAAATGCTCTTAATGTGCACATTAGTTACAGTTACAGGAAATATACAGAAGAAGGTAAGATAAGATAAGATAAGATAAGATAAGATAGACTTTATTTATCCCACAATGGGAGAAATTCACATGTTACAGCAGCAAGACAGAGTGCAAGAAGTCAGAGGACAAGAAGACAAAAAATAAAAACATAACAAGAATAAAAAATATTGCACAAATGTTATATACCTTATGGTAATTTACAATATATACAATACGTACACACTAATTTAAAGATGACGATGAAAACAGAGGTTATCAGTACAACTTGCATTTGAGTGGATGTTTATTGTGCACTGTTACACAGTCTGATGGCTGTGGGCAGGAATGACCTTCCTGCACTGGGGATGTAAAAGTCTTGTGCTGAAGGAGCTGCTCAGGGTCCTCACAGTGTGGTGCAGGGGGTGGGAGGAGTCGTCCATGATGGATACTCAGTGTTAAATACTCAGTGTTAAATACTCAGTGTTAAATACTCCCAAATACTCAGTGTCCTCGACCGCTGGCTCCAGCGTGTCTGAGGGCAGGTTTATAGAACCAGAACACAGTCAGACAGGGACACAAGTTTTAAACAAAACCACGTCTGCACGTTTATTTGTGGTTGTAGCAGAATGTTCCCAGCTCTGTTAAATTTGTAAGTCAAATGCAATCCTCACCAAAAGCGATGGCAGGTCATTAAAAAACGTGTTTCTGCATCAGCTAAATTCCAAAAATCTGAGACTACTGAAAACACTGAGAGCTGCGATGATCTGAATGATGAACTGAGACGGATGTCGTTGAATTGGATTGCGTTACTGTGCTGTTGGTACTGCTGAAGTAATGCAGGTGGATTCATCTCATAACATCACTCTCGACAATGCTGTGAGTCTTCCTTCAAAAGCAGGCGTGTTTATTTAGACTGTACTTTCTAGGAAGCGTCCAGTGATGCTGTCACGTGTGCCGTGTGCGTCTGTTTACAAATTTGTGAGCATTCATGTTTGTACCGTAGTGCATGTGTGTGTGTGTGTGCGTGTGTGGTTGTGAAATATATCGGTGTAGGTGCTCCGTGTTGTGTTTGAAACCGCTA
Source organism: Chaetodon trifasciatus (assembly GCA_037975065.1). Lineage (NCBI taxonomy): Eukaryota > Metazoa > Chordata > Actinopteri > Chaetodontiformes > Chaetodontidae > Chaetodon > Chaetodon trifasciatus. Next base: position 719,709 of record JBBMOE010000018.1, read on the forward strand.
TCTCCTCACTGCAGCTGGATAGAACACAGATTGGACCAGAGCTATAAATACTCTCTCTGAGACACACACACACACACACACACACACACACACCATAAATACACCTTGACGCTGAGCTTGAGCTCAGTCCGCTCTGCCAAACCCGATTAAACAGGAAATAAATCACTATAACACACACACACATATTTCAGATTCATGTACCTGAACACATACACACAAAGAGAGCACAGGTGTTTGCTGTGGCTCTTGGATGTTTGGTGGTGGAAGCAATTTGAATGCTGGCAGTTGAAGTTGACACTTAAAGGGATCTGACTTAAAGTGAAGTAAACCAGCGTGGCTGAAAGTCCGTCAGGAGACGGTCAGGTGACCCGCGATGTAAACGTCACAGCAGGGTGTGTTGGTTGAGTTACCTGTAACCACTTTAGCCACACATGTGCTCGTAATGATAGCAAAGTCCACTGAGAATGATCAGAAAGGGAGTTTAATGTAATTTATACCAGAATTGCAACCATACAACATGAAGCTGTGACGACTGTTTCCTCTGTTTGAAAGATTCAGTCTGTATCACCTGTAAGAACACCTGACCACACCCGCAGTGCAGCAAAAACATGACGTTGAACAACTTTTAATGCTTATGCTAAAGGCATTTATAACTGTAAGTTGAAATAGATACAGTAGGTTGGGGTTCAGGATATTATAAAAAAAAAAAAAGGATATTCCCAATAAGTGCTAAAAGCAGGTAGACGTCAATGAGCGAGGACGCAGGTTGTTGAGTCAATGAGAATGAATAGATGAAGACAGTATGAGAGGACATGTGTCTGTTTGGTACTGAAGGGGTTTTGTGGCGGGACAAACGCTGAGTTTGAGACAAATCTAATCACTCGCCAGTTTGTTTCCACGAGCGACGTTTTGAACTTTTCAGCATGCAGGAAATAAACATCGGGACTGTACTTGGTGACTGGTGGTTTGGGGTGTTTGCTCTGCTACATCAACACATTGTTTACTGGTGGGACTGTCTTAACCTCATTAGCCAGTGCCTGACTGATTAGCATTAGGCTCTTGGGTGCAGGGAAACAACAATTACTGATCGTTATCACCATTTATTTAAATAATGAAGCAGCAAGGGCTTTGTTTTGGCAAATAAAAGGTCAGAAATTAGCAGAGAAAAGCTGTGTGTGTGTGTGTGTGTGTACATGTGTGTGTGTGTGTGGCATCGGGTATGACTTAGGCTACATTCAGGGACACATTTCAGACTCAAGACTAGTTAATTGGGGACAGCTGGTGCAATTGGGGACAATCACCATGCCCCTGATTGAGAAGCAGATTATTTTTGGAGCAGTGGTAGTGTACGTCATTTAAGAGTGACCTAAGCAAGTTTGTGTGCATTGATGATATATTTCACCTCTGAATACATGTATATTTCTATTTCTACCTCATTTGATTTGCTTCAGTTTAAACTCTTATGAATCATAAAGTTATGAATTGGGATCATTAAGTGCGATTTTATGGGGACACGGAGAGAAAGTTCATCCAATCCCAAGCTGTGAATGCAAAGATGGCATTTCGATTTGTGGTTCATGTCATACAAACTGACAAAGGAGATACATAATTTTAACTCTTATTGTGCATGTGACTCTTTGAGGATTCTGGAAATACCTTCAGAAATGAGAGAAGTGCTTTTGAATATTCTTCTGGGTGTCTCAGATGTAATGTAATGATATGTGACGTGAGGAACAGACTGAGGCTTGGTGCTTTTTCCTTGTGAGATTTTACACAATTCATAATAAACTTTCTCTTCAAGTATTGATGATACAATGTCCAGAATGTCCTTAAAATCTGTCCAATCATTAGGCCCACATTCTGGGCCCCAGAGCCCCCCAAAAACCCAACAACAATCCAAATGAAAATTGTGTTGCTGGCATTCTTCTTTGATTTCTCAAAGCATAATTTGTTGAATTTCTGATAACAATGTCATCTGGAATTACTGTGCTGTCCCAATACACAGCTGAATATATCATCTGACCATCATTCACACTCTGAAAACAGAACAGCTAGCGAGGGGTGGCTGCTGGCCGTGTGATGTTGCAGGATTTCAGTGATGGAGCTCCATTTTTGTTTGAGTGAGTGCCACTGATTGGGCCTTTGGTACATGCTCGCCGCCGCCGCTGTTGTTGTGGTGAATCACAGTGTTTCAGTGCGATAAGGGAACAGCAGCAGCTGAATGCTTACAGGCCGATTGAAGATGGTGGTAATTACTGTCTCGCCTTCGCCGTGGAAAGATATCTGTTAGCATGTCACGCACAATTGTCTGCAGCTCGTGGGTGTGTGTGCAGGTTGCGTGTTTGTGTGTGAAAGCATATTTCAGTGTGAAGCCTTCAGGTGCATTCGCCGCTCTGTGTGTGTTCACTTAGATGAGCTCATCTGTCTATAAATGGATGCTGCACTGTACATGTGTGTTTATGAGCGTGTCTGTTCAATTTTGCGCCTGTTGTGTTTTTGTTTTTCTGTGTGTGTGTGTGAAGGCTTATGTGTAGGTCAAAGAGGTGTGGCAGCAAATGCAGTGCAGGGTGTAGAAGTTGGTAGTGAAATGTCTCTGCCGATGTCCAGCAGCTCCTGAGCCGTCTCTGGCAATAATTTTGATCACAAAATGAAAATATAACCGCTGTTGTCCCAAAGCATCTGTGCTAATTAGACCAAACCAATGCAGTGGCGCCGGACTTTTCAGACCCTCTTAGTGACTTTGTTTCTAAAAAAGCAACCAGCGAAAATTCCACTGAGTTATTCAGATCACCAGAGGAAAGCAAGAAATACAGAGGCATGAAAAGCTGTGGGCACCCCTCGTCAAAACCTGTGACCGTTAAGTGAGTAGAAGATCTCCAAAAGGTTAAAGTTAAAGATTCTTTCCAACAGTATACTAAAGTTTGGCACCCCAAGAGATTTGAGCTCTCAGATGGTTTTTACCGAGGTCTCAGGACTCAGTCAGCTTGTTATGGCTAGGAAAAGCCAAGTATTTCACTATCAGTGTCTTTATAGACACTCCTCAAATGATCAGCAGCTCCTCTAAGGAGCTGCTTGCACGTTGAAAATTCAAATAAGTCCCAGTCACCAGAATAGCCACCAGAAGAAAACCTTTCCTGCATCCTCACCACAAAATTCACTTCAGAGGTTTGCAACAGAGCATCTAAACAAGCCTGACGCATTCTGGAAACAAGTCAAAAAAAGGGTCCATAATTTCATGAAGACACCTCTCCGACTGTTCAGCGTGGGGGTGGATCAATTATGCCTTTACATGTTGCAACCAGTGGCAGGGCGAACATTTCAGTGGTAGAGGGAAGAATGGTTTCAATTAAATACCAGCAAACTCTGCAATAAAGCATGAAAAAGATGAAGATGAAAAGAGGATAGCTTCAATACCGGGATGATAAATAAACACCCCTCAAAATCCACAATGGACTCCCTCCAGAGGATAAAGCTGGAGCTTTTGCCGTGGCCCTCACAGTCCCCCGACCTGAACATCGTCAAAGATCTGTGGACAGACCTCAAAAGAGCCGTTCATGCAAGAAGGCCCAAGAATCTCACAGAACTCGTAGCCTTTTGAAAGGAGGAATGGGTGAATATTCCCCAAACAAGAGATGAAAACTCTTAGCTGGCTACAAAAAGTCTTTTCAAACTGTGGTATTCGCCAAAGGGGGTGAAGGGGGTGACTACCCAAACTTTTGTTTTGGGCCCTTCCCCTTATTTGTGATGTTAAGAACTGGAAAAGGTGGAAATAAGAAAGGAATCTGCTCAAAATGAGAAAAGAAATGTGTCATCTTTAATGTTATGCCATTTGTACATCCGTCTTTTAGTCATTTAGCTGTTCACAGTAACAGTAACTCTCTCCCCTCCATCCCTCTCTCTCTCTCTTATCTTTTTACATTAAGACACACGCCATGTTCAGGTGCATGGAGCAGCTCTCTGCTGTTGTGTGCCAAAATTTAAATTAAGGTCTGAATTTGCGTCTGTGCAGATATTCATCCAGTTGTCAACACTGAAATGTTCTTTCCTTGGAGAGACGGAGGACAAAAAGTGCCTTTTGCTCATAACGTGCTCTGCAATTTCTAATACATTTGTAATTTGATTAATGACAAATTACTTTATTTCAGACATGTTGTCCTTACAAGAAAAAAGATAAAAGAGATAAGAATATAATGAAACATAGCATGATGAATGCTGTCTGAATCCTGTGACTTGTACCTTGTAGTAGAGGCCAACTAAGAAACTTTTTTATTCATCATTCTGTTGACATTCAATTTGAGATATCAAGCTTTTTGTGTGACTCTGGAGGCGACATCCTTCACTGCTCAGATGTCTTTAGCGCTGATGAATATACAGCAGGGAAGGGACACATATTATGGGCTCATAAAATTGGCATGATGAACAGGATAGCAAACAGTTATGTACACATACAGCAGACACAGAGCAATATTAGTGTTTGCAGCCATGTTTCAGCCCAGTATTCATTCTCCTTTTAGCTCTGTATTGGTCTCCGCACTCAGGTAAACATCTGGCTCTTTAGCTTCTAGATGTTCCACTTTCATCACCAGTCAGCGGGTTTTCTCTCGCTGTTGGATTTGGTTTGCAGTCTGTGGGAAAGTACAGTCATAGCATCGACTCAAACTCAAAGCATTTTACAACACGTGCCACGTTCAGCCATTCACACACACTCACACACCGAACGTACAGCCATTTTGGGTTTCAGTATCTTGGCGAGGTCACTTCAACATGCAAACTTGAGAAGGGAGGGATAGAACCACCGACCTTCTGATAAGTGGATAATCCACTCTACCTCCTGAGCCACAGACGCTCAGTTTCATGAACAATTAAAAGCTTTGAAAATGTTCAAAATTAATCATTTTTTAAATTGCTTATCTAAGAGCTGTTATTATCATTCTTGTACAGTTATCCTAAAATGCTGATCCAAAGCACACCCGAAGCCAATGAAAACTGTTCTTGAACCAATTTGAGTGCATGCATAGTTTTGCTTTGGAAATGTGACACTCAAAAGTTTTATTCACCGCAGTCACAATCACTGTGAGTGCTGCTGGCATTGAGTAACAGAAGTTTGAACACACTGAAGTGGAAGGTTTTTATTTCCACCTGAATATTTATTTATTATTTTTTGCAAATAGATGCCTGCAGATGACTATATCTGGTCCTTATTAGCTGCAAAACACAATGGGACCACGACATGGAGCCTTACTCTTTAGTCCAATTTTAATAAAAACCCACAGCAACACTACAGAAAATGATTATTTTACATGTTTTTCCCACATTATGTCTAGGCGTGGCGCAGCAGGTAGTGCGCGTGCCTCACAGCAAGAAGGTTGCCGGTTCGATCCCCGGGTCAGGCGGGGGCCTTTCTGTGTGAAGTTTGCATGTTCTTCCCGTGCATGCGTGGGTTCTCTCTGGGCACTCCGGCTTCCTCCCACAGACCAAAAACATGCTCACTAGGTTAATTGGTGACTCTAAATTGTCCCTAGGTGTGAGTGTGAGAGTGAATGCTTGTGTGTGTGTGTGTGTGTGTGTTGCCCTGCAGTCTGCTGGCGACCGGCTCAGGGTGTACCCTGCCTCTCCTGCCTGTTGACAGCTGGGATAGGCTCCAGCCCCCCCAACCCTGAAAGGGATAATAAGGGGTATAGAAGATGAATGAATGAATGAATGTCTAGGCGTGGTCCAAAAAAAGGCCATTTGCTATATTTATCAATTTTTTATTTTTTTTATTTTTATCACTAAATTCACTTCTGTCCATTTTTGAGGTGAGAAATCAACTGTAGATTTTGAGCACTGGCAATTTTATGTAAAATCAATCAGCCAATCAGAAACATTTTCAAAGTTGAGAAGCTCCATAATTGCAAGCTGGGAGGCAGCCAGGCCCATAACTGAAATATATTTTTTTTATATTTTTCGTACCTTAAAATGTGGAAGATTAGCACGTCTACGAGTTCATTTGAAATGATAAAACAGCTTTCCATCGATGATTATCGTGTTTATGGACTAAATATTTTAGTGGATTGGATCGTCTGGACCTTGTGTGTGGGTTGCCCCGTTTTGCTAATGGTTTGTTTGTTTGTTGGTGGTGCTGATTAATCAGTGTTACCATTGCCCGTAATGTGTTTTGCATGCAGCTGGAACTGTATTTGCTGCAGTCTAAACTGGTTTTTATCAAGGTACAGGTCCAGTGCCTGTGTGGAGTCAGCGGACTGAGTTTGATCCATGTTCTCAACATCCAAAAAGCACCACCCAAAGTCGAGTTTTCTTATCCCTCACTGGCCGAAGAGTGACAGCACACTTGTTCTTTGAGTGACAGCTGCAAATTGTCTTTGTGGACAAAAATAAACGACAAAAGACTAAACTGAATCCCACAGAGAAGAAGTCCTCTTTCAAATGTTCTGTAGGCTTCATTTCATAGTTTTCGTCTGGAAACTGTCCAAATTTGGACCTCGCAGGCAGAAACATTTAACTTATTCAGTCACTTACACTTACACCATGATAATACACAGGAGACATCTGTTGAGCTGGTTGTTCAGGTGTACCTCAAAAGGTGTTCATATTAAAGAAGGAAATGTTCTGTGCTCTGTGTTTGTATTGAATTTAGAGCTATTTACATTGTTTTTTTTTTACTGTTTCAATGTTTTAAAGAGGCTCTTGTAACGGTAGTGTGCTAAATCAATAAAACATTAAAGGTTTCAGGCTATTAACTGGACTTCTGCATGAGTGTGTGTGAGTGTGAGGACCAGTTTTTGAGAGGAGAAATTAATAAAAAGGGAAATCATTCTATGAATCTGGCAAAACATCTTCACCTCTTCAGGGCTGTTTGAGGGTTAAGACATTCGTTCAGGGTTTAGGGGTTAGACTGCTGCAAAAGGCCAGTAAAGGCTCTCACAAGTATAGAAGTGAGCGTGTGTGTGAGCGCAGGAAGCCTCATCGTGTTATTGTATGCAGGCATTCCTGCAGTCATATATTGATTTCTTGGAAAAACATTTATGTAGAAACATCAATTAAGCCGTTCTCATCCCTCTCTACAACTGCACATAATTATCCCACCGCCCAAGTCCATACCTCATTATGATTTCCTAACCACTGTTTCACTTTATGATCTGTGTATTGATCGCTGTGTGCTTGGCCAGGGCAACACTGAGCAGCTGGTTAGAAACTTTGTGTGTCAGATAGAAATCTGTATGCAAGGTAATTACATGTTGGATAACAAACTTCATTATGAAACAGCTGTTCTGTCTTTGGATTAGAGGAAGATGACTACACTGACAGAACAAGGGCTGGCCCGGTGAAAGAGAACAAATAAGGTTTTTTTACACCCAAACAGTGAAAAATATCTAAAAAATATGATCCACCTGATGAAAGATGGTCCTGAGAAAACATTTAAACACCCCTGTCAATGCACTGTTTTCATGGTTTGGGCTGAGAATGAAGGGAAATCAATGCTACAGCATGATGTTTAAGATGCAACAGCTCAGAGAAAGCCTTTTCTTGTTTCAACATGTCAGTGCCCTTTGAAAACCTCTTTCCAGTTTGATGGGGAAGAACTTGACTGCCCTGACCTCGACCCCATCCAACACCTCTTGGATGAACTGGAACACTGACGGCAAGCCCGGCCTCATCGCCCATCTTCAGTGTTGGACCTCACTGACGCTCTTGTGGCTGAATGGGAGCAAATCCCTGCAACCAGGTACAACATCACTCAGAAAGCCTGAAACCAGAAGAGCGCAGGCTGCTAGAACAACAGATGCAACAGCAGATGTTCAGCAGTCGCAGATGGGTGAGGTTTTGGCCATATCAAATGCATAAGGTAGGCTCGTGTTTTGTTTATGCCTGCAAAGGAATAATGTCTGCTGCATCAGATACCGAGAAAGACGGCCAGACAATGTTGGATTAACAAGGTGAAAGTCATTTTTCATTTCAGCCACCCCAAAAGTTTGCCTTTCCCTTCACTGCAGTGATAACGGGAGGGTCTGCCTGAAGGTACAGCATCAGCAGATTAAAAAATAGTTCTGAGCCTCGAGACAATTGAGACGTGTGTTGTGCACAGAAGTGCTGCGGCCCCACATGAGGGCGGCGTTCGTAATGTTTTGTACACTAACTGTGAGTCTCCAGTGAGTGGACTGGGCTCGCAGCAGAGCAGTTTGGTTATGTGTTTACTCTGAAAATCTCATCTCCTCTGAATCAATACTCCATTTACCACAAGCTCACAAGACTCTCGCTGAGTAAGGAGCGCCGCGCTCCTCCGCTCTCCCCCTTCTCGCTCCCGCTCCTGCATTGTGTTTCCTTCCATTCAGCCTGATTCTTCCTCCTCTCCTCTGCCGCTCTCTCCTCTTCTCAGTTCATCGTCTTCATCCTTTGTTCTCTTCCACTTGTTTTTTTTCCCCCTGTTTCTGTTTGTCCTCTCCTTCGTCTTCTGTCATCCTCTCGAACCCTAATCTTCATCCTCATTTTCTCCCTCTTCATCTTCCTCTTGTCTGCTTTGCTCTCGAATGACTTCCACCTTATCATTCCTCAAATCTTTTCTTTTCCTATGTCCTCGTCCTCTGTCTCCTTTTCTTCCTCTCTTTTACCTTCTCCTCTTCTCCTCTACTTTGTGCCTTTTCACCTCTTTTCCGAGCTCCCCCTCTCCTCCTTTATGCCCTCAGGTGTTTCGTTTTCACCTCTCTCCTTTCCTTTTCTCCCCTTCTTCATTCTACCCTTGCTTCTTTTTTTCACCTACGTCACCTCCTTTTCTCTCCTTTCATTCTCTTGCTCCTCCCCTGTGCTGTCCCTGACATTTTGCTTCCTGCTCCCTTCTCCTCGTCTTTATTTCCTCTTCTCAGCTCTTATTTCACTCCTTACCCTCATCTTTCTTTCATCTTTCCTTCACGAATCTCTTTATACCTCTTCTCTCATTAAGTTAGCCCCCTCCCATTTGTCATATCCTCTCCACTCTTCATCCCTTCATCCCTCCATCCTCTCTTCCTTCCTAAAACCAATTTCCCCACAGGTCATGTGGGGTCTCTTTGTGTGCGTGCGTGTGTTTATGCGAGTCAAGCAGCAGCTGTATTAAACACTTAGCCTTTTTCCTCTCCTGAGCTGAGACAATTTATCCATTGCTCAGGGCGAGAGGAGCGAAATGGCTAAATCACATTGTGCCATTAATTTAATTAGCTTGTAATTGACATTTTAAATGCTTCACATTTAAATTAGCTGGCCTGGCGTTGCAATGGAAGTCACAGCAACTGAGAAATTGATTAAATCTCAGCAAAGCAGCAGAGAGAGAGAGAGAGAGAGAAAAAAAGCCTGACAGGAAAATAGAGCAAAGAATCAGATGAAGAATCATACAAGGGCAATGAGGAAGGAAGCGATGAAGAGAGGGTAAAGGAAATCAAGTCCAGTTATACACAGGGAGGAAGGAGACAAGTGTGCAAAAGAAAAAAGATTGAGACAGAGATATGGGGAGGTAGCACGAGAAAGAGGGACCAGGAGAGAGAAGTCGGAGTGTCAGATAGAGAGGAAGCGTTATCTTCTCCTCACCAGATGTTGCAGAGGTAAGAGGTCATCTGTCCTGCAGCCCATTCATCCCAATCAAACGCCCCAGTCTCTCCTGGGTCAGCCAGTGGAGGAGGCATGGACTTAAAACAAAATGCTTGCTGGTGTATGTTAGCTCTGCAGCTGCCAGATGAATAAAACCACTGCAGTGGTCAAAATATATTTTTCCTGAAGATACGCAGCGAGGAGAACACAGAGAAAGAAACACGAAAACTCGACCATTTTGAACAGGATTAATAACTTTCTGTGCGGCTTTTGACACCGCTTTGGCTTGAATGTCACCGAGCTTGGAAAAACAATAGACGCAACCTTTTTGGCGGCGGTTTGTTTTGAGGGTGGACTGAAGAGATAAGACTCAGCGCGATGAGACTCGCTCAAGAAGATGGCGACTGCAGAGTCCGCCGAACAGCCCGGCAGACTGGCCCAAGCCTCGACCGGCGGGCGCTGAGCTGCTGAAGCTGTCAGGTTTCGGAGGACTGCGTGAGTGTGGTTTCCATGAGAACACAGCCCTCGAGGTTTTCGTCATATGGAAGTGGCTCTAAATCGGGCTGGTCTCAGCATTTTTGAAATTCTTTTTTTGGTTTTTGGACCTTTAAGACAGCACTGCCAGAAATCATGACTCACAAGCTTCCACCTGTGCGAGCAGAGCTCTGAAAAGTGGGGGTTATAAACTCAACTCTGAGAGAGCGGTCTGCAATGCGAGTGCAAATCTGCATCGGCAGAAGTTTCAAAACAGAGATTCACCTTTTTGAAATTCGAAGAAGATGAATCAGTGGGACAATCCCCTTTATTCGTCACACAGCCACATCCACATGCACACACACGCCATGCACTGGTGAAATTTTTCCTCCGCCTTTAACCCATCCTGGTCGTCCTTCCTCCGCGGCAGACCAGGAGCGGTGGGCTGCCATCCAACTGGCGCCCGGGGACCCAGTTCCTTTCGTCACCATTGGTCAGGTGGTGATCTTCTTGCATGTTTTTAGTGGGGATATTTTTATGGAGGATACCCCAGGTGAACACGGGGAGAACATGCAAACTCCACACAGAAAGGCTCCTTTTTCCTCCAGCAGCAGGCACCGAAGGCATGCTGGAGGACACGCCCCCGGCGCCCACAGCGAGAATCGAACCCGGGACCTTCTAGCTGTGAGGCGACAGTGTTACCGCCGTGCCACTGTCAAGTTTCAATGTCTCAGTTTCAGCAGTGACAACTTTGAAAATGCACGCGTGTTGGAGACACACCAAAGAGTGTCGCAGTTGTGAAGAAGAAAAACTCAAACACAAAATGTTTGTGGAGATTTGTACTCAAAAAACATTATGCAAGCCTTCAAAACTTGAAACTCAAATGAGAAGTAAAAATGTAAACCTCATAAACAACTTTTAAAGTTATTTTAGTCCAATTTTAACTTTTATTTTGTGTCCTCAACTGAGTTGCTTTATAAATATGAGCCCGATAAGCTACAGCTGTATTTGATTGGATCCCAAACCCTATGGTGCCATCGGCATACACGTACTGTAACTGTGAGCACTGTTTTAAAGGCGCAGTGTGTAGGATTTATGGGACCTATGGGCAGAGGTGGAATATAGTATTCAGAGTTATGTTTTCTTAGTGTATAATCTCTTTATATCTACAGAGGGAGCGGGTCTTCTTCTATGGAGTCCGCCATGTTGCAATGTTGTGTTTCTACAGTAGCCCTGAATGGACAAACCAAGCACTGGCTCTAGAGAACAAAACAGCATTTTTATGTTACCTTAAGGCCATCGTAGGTGCGCCAGATGCTTGCAGAGGGAGAAGGAAGGGGAGGGATTATCAGTTGGTTGCAATCAAACTAAATCCTACACACTGGCCCTTTAAGTGGTGTATAATGCACTTTGCCAGGAGGTCTTCATCCGTATCTTCATCCCAGAATCTGTAGGAATCACATCCACAGCACCAAATCAGATATAGAGAAAAATGTATCGTGCGTCCTTTATGTAGCAAAACAGAACGTAAGGGTGTGGAGGTCAGGTTGCCATCTGTGGGTATTGTAGAAAGCATCAAATTTCAAAGCATTAAAAGGAAAATAAATAAATAAAAGCAGGTTTGGCAAGGACGGGAAAGATGTTTTCTGTCTGTTTTAAGTGTGCAGGTGTAACAGCAGACGCCTGTTACAATGAAATACATTTTGGAGGAGGACAAAGAAAACGATAACAGATTCCCACGAGTGTCTGAACCGGTGCTGAATGCACTCAGCAGTCCACAGGGAGGAAAACGTCGATTTGGGCCATTGACTGAATTAATATGATTAGCATGGCTCTTGTCAGATTCTGATAAGTGTGTGTGTGTGTGTGAGAGAGAAATTTTGAATTAATATGATAAGTATGGCTCTGGCCAGTGTCTGCGATGTGTTTTTGCGAGACAGAACAAATGATAGGGAAGAGTGTGACTGATAGACAGGGTCACAATTTAGAGTCGTGAATGTGGTTGAGAGGGTGTGTGTGTGTGTGAGCAGCAGCCTGTGTGACTGTGTGTATGTGTACTGCATATTTGAGTGTGCGTGAGGAACACTGTAGAAAGCCAGAACCACTGTCGATGTCAGCACTTTTCATCTATTTTCAAAGGAAGCCTTCACACACACACGCACACACACAGATACATACATCCAGGCAGGTATCAGGCTGGTGCCAGATCTCTCTTCCATGGTTTTTTAATGTTCTTTCTGCTGCAGATTTTCAAAGGAAAGTCCGTCACAACGATGGCCGTTTGATCATCAGCAGACAGTGGACAGAGGGGGAGAGGCGGCGCGAGATCTGTGGCCACTGGGCAGATCTGCACCACCGAAAAGGCCAAATTAGGATTTTTAAGACCTTTTTTAAGTGCTGCTTTTCATTGACACTGCAAACACTGTTAATCACGTGCACAGTTTACCACAAATGAAAAAAGATTTCTTTTTTTTACATGTTTTTAGTGAAAGGTAGTTGAGATGATGGTAATGTCCTTGATGTTGACTGTTGGTCTGTGACTTTTCTAACCAGAGTTAAAAGGCATTGTAAGGCAGAAAGTTTCCAATTCTGATGAACGGGGCTGAATATCAGCGCACACGCTGTCTAAGAGTGAAACACCTACAACAGCCAAACACGCAGATCACAAAAAAAAAAAGACAAATACAAGGCAGTGATTTGACAAAATGAACAGATTTCAGCTTTAAATGGCTGTCTGTAAATAAGACTGACAAAAGCATGAAGCCGAAATATGTAAAATACTGTACGTAGGCTTTCTGGAGCAGATGTGGTCCCATCATGCGACCGAGAGGTTTTCATTTGCAACACTAAGTTGGGTTTCACTGGAAATCTGGCAACAACAGATGGCGAGAGAAATGAAGAGCTGTGGAAAATTTAAGAGGAAATTCTTTGAGGGTCCTCTTCACATTTTATTTTAAAATCGCCGTCTTGAGATGAAGACCACATCAGCCACGGCCTCATGGTTGACTGCACATGCTTGATTGTTTTAAATCTCCATTTTGAAAACAATCACATGAAGATGAGAGTTTTAGAAAGCAGGTTCAAGATTAGGATGGAGCTCAGAGGCCAAAGAGGAAATGTATCGTTCAACCTCCTCACCTCTGTCTTTCGTACTCTAAAATTCATTTTGTTTCCTTCTCCCTCTTCTTTCTCCTCCTCTCCTCCCTCCCTTTCCTCCTGCTCCTCTTGCCGTATTCATTCCCATCACCTCAGTGAAGATCTAAAAGGCCACTGACCCTCATCACCAAATGCATTACAAGCACTGGACAAGGTGTGTGTGTGTGTGTGTGTTTGAGAGACCAGCAGCTTGTTTCTGCAGAATGAGTCCTCCTTCTATACAGATAAAAACCAGTTGACCTTCCACTGATGAAGGTTTATGTTTTCTGTCTCTTTCATAAGCTGTTTTCATCACCAAAAGGATTTTATGGTTCAAGGCTTTTGTTTCGTTTCTCAAATCAATTTGGAATTCCTTTGATAATTACACATTATTATACTTTGGCCTTAGAAAGTACTTGTTTCTGAGTGGCTGAGGTGTCCATTTGTACAACTGAAGACCTCAAACATAGTTTAACTCCTGTTTGAAACAGCATGCCAAGAACATGAAACTGTGAGTAGCCACAGCAACAGCACTTCTGCTTTATGCTGGTCAGTTAACTCTCACTGGCTAAACAAGCCTTACCATCCACCAAGAAATTTGCAGAGTCCCCCTCCTTTCAACACGCACTCTGGTTGGTTATTGTTGGCTGTGGAGATGACATGGAAGGTCCTAATTGGTCAGGTGAGGTGTCAATCATCCTTCCCTCACTTGTGAACAGGATCCCGAGATACTTAAACTCCTCCACTTGAGGCAGGAACTCTCCCCCAACCTGGAGGGAGCAAGCCACCTTTTTGAACCGCTCTTAGTCTGACCCGTCACCTAGAACCTGTTTGCCTTGGGAGACCCTACCAGGGGCATCAAGCCCCGGACAACATAGCCTCTAGGATCATTCGGGTACTCAAACTCCTCCACCACGATAAGGTGGCGGTTCAAGGATGGATGGAGCGTGAGATTGACAGGCGGATTGACAGGCGGATCGGTGCACCGGCAGCAGTAATGCGGTCGCTGTACCGGTCTGTAGTGGTGAAGAAGGAGCTGAGCCGAAAGGCGAAGCTCTCGCTGAAATGAGTTTCCTCCGCAGGGTGGCAGGGCGCTCCCTTAGAGATAGGGTGAGGAGCTCTGTCACCCGGGAGGAGGCCTCCCGAGTCGCTGCTCCTCCACATCGAGAGGAGTCAGCTGAGGTGGCTCGGGCATCTCTATCGGATGCCCCCTGGACGCCTCCCAAGGGAGGTGTTCCAGGCATGTCCCACCGGGAGGAGGCCCCGGGGAAGACCCAGGACACGCTGGAGCGACTATGTCGCTCGGCTGGCCTGGAAACGCCTCGGGATCCCCCCGGAAGAGCTGGAGGAAGTGTCCAGGGAGAGGGAAGTTTGGGCGTCCCTGCTCAGGCTGCTCCCCCCGCGACCTGGCCCCGGATGAAGCGGGAGAAGATGGACGGACAGACGGACGGAAGGTGTCAATCAAAAGGTCAGCGTGCAGAAGCCGTGTTCAGGCCAACATTTTGCCTGTGCTCACTGGATTTACAACAGAGCAAATGTGGAAGATTAGCATTAGTCACCAGCTAATTTGAGATAGCTAAGCAATGTTGTGTGTATTATTATTGTGTTTTGGACTAAATATTTTACCAGATTGGATCATCTGGAGTCAGACTGGTATTGATTGGTGGATTGCTGAGACTTCATAGAAGAGTTTTATGAAAAGATATTTGTTGTTGCCGTTGATTGTACCTGCTGCAGTGTATCGTGAAATGGTTTGCATCAGTCGAATCAGAGATGTTTGGCAGACTGATAAACTTTACAGCCACTCACAGCCAGGCTGTCAGATTCCTTCACGGTGAAGTATCTCTTTATTTCACCACCTATTTATTATTGTAAAGATCACTAGATGTTGCAGTCATTTTAACCCAAACCACAAAGCTTCCCTAAACCAAACCTTGACAACAGTTTGAATTTTCAACAGCATGTACTGGTTTGGAAAGAAATGGAAATCTTACTGAGAGGGGCATCAGATCAGAAAATGCTTCCATGTTTCACAGAGAGGACGGACACAGTGCATGTTTTTTAACTGCCATGAATTCTGATTCCCTGAAGCCTTCATCCACATTAAGAAAGCAAACTACAATCTCATTACAGCCGCCTTTAAAGCGTATGTGGAGTGCATTTTTCTTGGATGACTTGGAGTTTTTGGATGGAGTATAACATCAGATCGTTGCCAAAAAAAAATGTATTACAGCCGAAGTGAAACCTAGAAAATAATGTGCTGCTATCATCTGATATTTGTAATGGATGCGTATGCATGTAATTTACCCAGTAGGACGGATGACTGATCTTTCGCATCAGCTTAACAGAAGCTGGTGCTATTTGAAGGATTCCTCCCCGTGGTGCTGTTTTTTTTTTTTGTTTGGACGCATATGAAAAGCTGCTCAGACATCTGATGTATAATCATGAGCTCTATGGAATTGTCTCCTGCACAGCAGAGATGATTTCAGAAACTGTGAGTTTAAACTGGTGCATGGAAACGAAAACTCAGCTTTCCACTCAACACCAATTTGCAAGACACGTACTGGTCTTACTGGACATCCAGAGCAGCACAGACCGCCTGAAACAGTCAGTGAACAGTGAACTTTTTAAAATTTGGATAATATTGATATTAATTTCCTGAATCTTTTTATTTATTTAATTTGTGGTCCACTTCAGTCTGTAAACATTCACAGTTTTATCAGCTTTTCAAAGTCACATCCACCAAATTCATTTTCATCGTTTTTTAACCATAACGCTGACAGATGACTATAGATTACACGTCTGATTGGTGATTCTCAGCTGTGACAGAAAGAACTTGACTTAATGCGCTGTTTCTACATAAAAAGCAGCAATCAAATGTGCCATTTGCGCTGCTGAGATGGCAGCGCTTTCAGTCACAGTCACAGCAAATACAGAGTCAATAATCGCCCAACTGCCCCCAGAGACAAGGTTATTGTAGAGACAACACACATAAACTTGTTAAGTGTTTTCTGCAAGCAAGCTCGTTGAAATCACACTGACTGCACTTTTGCTCTGATGTCAAAACTGTCAGGAAAAAAACGGAGTTTCAGTATTTTGTAAGCTGTTGAGTAGCAGTCAGCCAAATCAAATAGTTATGAAACACTTACATTCTGTGTTTCAATACCCCAGTAGTTAAGACTAATTATTCTATTTACAAGATAATGGATGAGAAACAAATCTCTGGTCTTGGGCTGACAAAATGACAGCACTTTTAAAGGCTGTATTTTGTGTTGGATTACGTTTATGAATCAACAAGCTTTAAGAACTGACAGTGAAAATGACGGCATATAGCAAGAAACATCATCACGAGGGGTTAGAAAGGACCTGTCACAACAAGTGGAAACGTAATCAAACAATCAACTTAAACAACTTTCACAGAAAATTAAGCTTTATTTTACAACTGCCCATGAAAATGACAGCTTGTAAGAGACAGCGTGTCAAAACAGAAGAGTTTGGCAGTGGACCAGTCAGCATTAATGGTATTCATAGGCTGATGTTTGCACTTCAGTTTGAAACAGGCTGTACAATCGGTGGGTGTTCAGAGCAGTAAATACTCCTCGCCGCTGACTGACATGGTCCCTCTTAACATTTGAGGTTCAGCTTGTGCCAAGGTAGTGTTGTGTCTATGCACTCTCTAGAACTGATAGCATAAAGAAGCCATTTGCACAGATTTATTTTGGGTTTGTCCTCCAGAGCATTGCATTGGAAATGATTCTTTCACATGGGTAGTACAGAAGCTGTAGGCCCGTTAATGCAAACTCTCAGATGGTAAAAATTACACCAACGTACGACTAACAACTGCTGAAGCTAAACTGATGAGAATAGTGTTAAACAGGTCAGAGAACATTTCCTGTTTCAGTCTGTTCAGGGTGATGATTGCGGAGGGGATGAAATGTTTTTTGTAGATGTTTTTCCAGCTTTTTCCAACTTTGTAGCGCCGACCTGATGACACTAGCTGGAAGGCTTGGTGTGCAGCTCAAACAGGGGAGTTCAGTTTGGACCAATTATTTTGCTGGCTTGATTAGTTATGCAGGAGAGTTTTGTTTTTCTGTTTAGTGGTGGGAGTGTTGTGCCAGGATGAAATGTTGAAGGTGAGTATAGATTCAGTCTGTGTCCTGTAAACCAGGGTTGAAATGCCCTGAGCTTCCTCAGCAGATGGAGGCGCTGCTGGGCTTTCTTCTAAACAGCATCAGTGTGCTGAGAAAAGGACAAAGGGGTTTCGATCTGCGTCCCGAGGTATTCAAATGATTGTACGTGCACAGTTTTGGTCTCTTTTGAAATCCCAAACAGTCAGAATCACTGTAAGTGCTGCTGGCATTGAGTAATAAAAGTTTGAACACACTGAGGGAGAAGTTTTCATGTCTGCTTGAATCTTTTTTTTTTTTTTTGCAAAAAAAAGGTCTGCCGATAACTACAGCTGATACTTTTACATGTTTTTCTACTACTTTTTCAACTGTATTTATTTAGATATACATCTATATTTATGTTTAAGCTATCTATGCTTATATTTAGTCTATATGTTGATATAACTAAGCCATTTGCTATATATACCATTTCAAACTTTATGTAATATCCCTGTTAGCACTGAATTCCTTGAACTGGCTGTAAATGACACATTTGTTGGGTAAATGGTTGGATCTTTACATGAAAGAAGATTGGGGGGCACTTCCTTTAGACGTGGACTCTTGTTGGCTATTGCCGGCTGTAAACATGGCATAAAAAAACCTAGTTGGTCACGTGAGGTGCCAATTGCAAGGTCAAAGTGCAGCAGCCATTTTGAAACCAACACACTGCCAATGCATAAATGCTAACTGGAGTTACAATGAGCAAAATATGGAAGATTAACCTGCTGACTAGTTTGAAAAGAGAAAACAACTTTCTGAGGATTATTGCAGTGTTTTGGGCTAACTATTTTACTGGATTTTGGGACCATTTTTTTGTGTTTTCGATCAGTGGATTGCTATGACACTTCATCAGAGAGCTGAATTTTATAATCGATTGTTGATTCTATCTTGAAATTGACAATAATCGTAGTTTTCAATGATGTCTGGCAGCACAAACTCTTAGCAGATGTGTACATAGACGGTGTTTAACATTCTGAAGGTCTGCAGACGGGCTGTCGGAGTTTTAAGGGCTGAATGTTGGTGCTCAATAATAATTGTTTCATTTTAATTTCATTCATGTAAGACTGCGCTGCATATTATTTGTAATTTCCTTTTTGCATCTGTCCTCATCTACACTGTTAAATTTGACCTAAAGGTTTGCACAGCGTAGTTTCGTTGTCGTCATGACAAGAAGACAAAATTTAACAGGGGTGATATACGACATCAAGATAATGCATATCAGCAGGGGAAACGTTATATTCCAAACTGAAAAATTACAGTGAGGTCCTGTTCAGACCGAAAGTGCTGTGTTAAAAACAGACATGATATTGCAGGATTTTGTTCAGCCAGGGTTAGCAGACAGCACTGCAGTGCAGTTTCATTATTTGAAATGACTGACGAGGTTACTGTCAGTCTGAACGCACGTTAAAAAATGTTATCCTGAAGGAAAACACAAATACAACCTCACAGCAACAATCAGTGAAAATACCCTGCTGTCTCCAAGCATGCTGTTTATTTGTGAAGAGTGTGAACATGTACACGGCCGTGTTTTTTTGTGTCTTTTTGTGGGTCTGTGTGTGAGTTTCTTTTAGTTGTGTGTGTGTGTTTGTGGGGGGGGGGGGGTAGGGGGGGGATGTACACACTTGTCTGAGCGTCTGTTGATTGCAGTCGGATGGAAAAACAATTGGAAACGCCTCTCTAGCTGAAAGATCCGTGTAATCAGAGGTTACAAAGTGAGGTGTGTTCAGAATGACAATTTTTTTCACAACACAGCTAGTTATCATATAGATAAGACAGACACAACACCTCCATCATGGTATTTTAGTGCGACATTAGAATACAGTCAGGGTCCCACATCTGCTCAACAGCAACCTCTTCAGCTGAGCAGTTCCAGGTTATTGACTGGCAACTCTGTTTAAGAGCCTAACAGAGTAATCCAGAGGTGAGCACACCCGGAGGCTGCCACTGCACAGTGCGGTATATTTACTGTAGGATGGGGCTGGTACTGTGCAGCTTCCAGCCAGTCTAACACATGTTGTCTGTCCTGATTCCATCTTTGGCAATATTATTATTATTATTGATATTGTTATTAATAGTCTGCATGTTCTCCCTGCGCCTGCATAAGTTTCCACATGCTCCGGCTTCCGCCTGCAGTCCAGAGAGGTTCAGGTTAGGTGTAAATGAATGAATGGTATGGTGTAAATGTGACCTGGTGACCTGTCCTGGGTTGACCCTATTTTTTGGGTTTTTAACTCCAACATGAGGCAGTGCAGAGGTAACACAACCGAGAAGACTAGGTCGAAACTGGACTGTGTGTGTTAAATTATGGCCAAATTGTCACGCAGATAGTTAGCAGCAGTGTCTACAATATGAATTCCTGGATATTAAGTGTTCAGCTGTAATTTTCTGTTGTGGTCCAAGTAATCTTTGTTCTAAAAGTGTACGGAGGCAGCACATCACATGGCATAGTTCAGCTACATTTGAGTCAAAAAATGTTATAAATTCATTCCTTTCCACTCAAAAAGAGCTCATAATGAAGCAGAAGTCTCCAGTCGTCGGACAGAACTCAGCAGATTATTCTGTTGTTAGTGTGCGATAGATTTAGAAAGAGCGGCAGTCGATGAGTGGAGCCCCTGTGAAAGCAGCGTTTGCACCTTTTCATTCTGAAAGAGCAACAACCAGTCGGGAAAGTCCAACACTCAAAACCTCATCACTCAATACGTCAGGGACAGGCTTTTGTGTTTGTGCTGGCCCTGCTTTGCTGCAGTCCAGCCAAGAATGCGTCACTGTCCTACTATCCTCCTAATACTTTGACAGCACCGTAAACCCGGCCTTTCCTCTTGTCCTGTGTGACCGCCCTGTGAAGACTCATACTACTATATAAAATAAGAAAGTACTGCAGGCAGTTTGGGGTGAAATCAGAAAAAAATGGAACAGTAGCAGAGAAAGTCAGCGCAACAATATTCTGCCAGCAGGACTCAACCCCCCAACCTTTAGGAATACCTGTCAGGTACACAGCCTGCTGAACCTACAGGGAGGCCCGGTGGTCTGTTCTCCTTCTGTCTTATTTTTCTATTACCAGGAGCTACAGGGAGCCTCAGCAAGCAGAGCAGAGGGTCACCGCGGTGTCACTGCAGGGATGTGTGAGAGCGCCGGCATCTGGACATGGAGAGGCTGAGCGTGCGTGGGCGCATGAGGCGGGAAGAGCTGTGCATGTGTGCGAGACAGAAAAAAAAAACATACACAACATTGGATGTGTGTGTGTTTGTGCGTGCGTGACCTACCACCAAGCGACAGGCCAATGAAAACAACACCAGGAGATTGCTGCCCTCCTACAATAACACCATCGCAGCAGCACAGGTCAGATGTCAGTCTCAGCCTGTGTGGAGTGTGTGTGTGTGTGTGTTTGTGTGTGTCTTCACCTTTGTAGAATTAAGTAATCATCTGTGTAGCGACATGTACGCATATGTGAAGGATTGTGCATATATTTGCATATTTGTGTACCGGATACGTGTTATGATTCACACAGCAAGACCTGGGGTCATGTTTCCTCCCAGCGTGGTGATGCTGAGGGTGTGTACGTGTGTGTGTTTGTGTGTATGTGTGTTAGTATGGGGCGCTGAGCGCATGGCGGGGGACTAGGAGGTGATAAGTCAGCCTTCTGCCTTGAATTATAATGATGTCCGCGGCTCTGCTTCAGTTCCCCGCTGGACATCGTCCATCCCCGAACAGCTTCATCTTTACTGTACAACACACCACCTGCATACACACCTGTTGTAGTCGCACCATTTTACTACAGTCTTTATGTAGTTCTGCTGCTCCATCGTCCACTGGGGAAAGTTTCTCAAAAATAAACTTTCACTTTCCTCTTCTGCTGACGGAAATACGGTCACAAATTAAGGCTACACCCTTGAATCTTCTTATGAGGATGGAGAGTCATTCTTGACCTTGAGGGTGTTTTCATACAGCAACCAAAGAAACTTACAACGTACACATGAGCAGGCAGACGAGAAGAATCCAAACATATCCTTTGAAAGGGAGAAAATGTGTCTCCCACTCAATCAAAACTGCTCTAAAGTGAAATGTGCTGTTTGTTATTTCCATTAGATTGCACTATGGGATCTGTGGTATCCAGTTTGATCCATATTAGGCAGGATCTAACAACCTTTGCTCTATCATTTTTGACCTTTGTTAGCCACCATAATTCCCCAAACGTTCCGAAAATGCAACCTAACATCAAGAATCTGTTTAATAATTCTATAAAAATAAATTGTGACCGTGTGGAGCAGGTGACCAGAAAGAGGAGATTCCATTTAAATTGGAGTAAAATGTAATGTTGATGTTGTTGATTATGTCGGCTTTTACCTGCCGTATTCTCCTCCTCCTCTTCTCGTCCTCCCTTTTATCGTCCTCTTCTCTTTTCTTCCCTCTCATCCACATTTCCTCTGTTACATTATCCCCCCTCCTCACCCCTCTGCGCCTTCTTTCTACTCACCTCATCTTTTATCCACTCTTGTCTCCTTCTAACCTCTTCCGTCGTCGCCTCCTTTCACCCTCTCCTCTCATCTTCTCTCCTCCTTTTCCCCGCTTCGCTCATCTCCTCTCACTTCTCTCTCCATCCCGCCGGCTTCTTTTCCGCCTCTCCCGGCCGACTTTTTAAGGGCCCGAAAACGAGGAATAATCTCCTTGGCATTTTAGTGAACCGATGCTTTCTGATGACCTAGCCGTGGCACCGTGTTCCTCCCGAGGCGAGGAGCTAAATTACAGCAACCTTCACATCGAGCAAAGAGCATTGGAGAGAAAATTGTCTCTCTTGGGAAAAAAATTGTATCTCTATTTAGTCCTGCAATAACACTGTGAGGAAGCCAGAGGGGAGATTCAACCCCTCTATTCCAGCTAAACATAGTTTTATAAAGAGGGCTCTTTTTTGATATCCCATTGTACATCTCTGCTCTTCTTCTGCTCTGGATCCCTCCACCTGTCTCTCTTTCTCTGTGAGTTTTCTATTCCTTTCCTCATCCTGCTCAAGTTTATAACCTCGACTTTTGTTTCTTACTTACTCCTCTTTCTTAAATCCTTCCATAACCAAGATGTTACTCTTTGGAAGCTGCTGCACTTGCTGCTATTTGCTTGAGAGCAAATAATGTGTGAGAAATGTGTGAATGTGCAGATTCTGATCTTTCCGTGAAAACTGCACTGATGTGGAAGCAAAGCAATTATCTCTGAAAGTTTGCCGAATAACGTAACATCTTGATTTGGGCAAAGGAAAATAACCTCTTTCGAATGTCTGTTATAATTTCATCATAGTTCAACATCAAAATAATTGGATTCAAGTTAGAAAAGAGACTTTCCAAACTTTTGATTTATTTTCAAGGCCAGAAAAACTCTGTGTGGAGAAAAAGAAACACCAGATCTACGGAAACGTTAAAAATTTTGATGTTTTACGTCTTATTTTTCGTCCATTTTTCATCTGTTTTCATGTCCGTTCTGTTTTTTCTATGTAAAGCTCTCACTTGGTGCATGTGTTTTCTTTCTTGCAAAGCACTTTGAGCTACCATTCCTGTATGAAGGTGTTATACAAACAAAGTTTAGTTAATAAATTATTATTCAAAGCACTTTCAGATGTCAAATAAATGCCAAATTATATATAGAGAGTGTAAGAGAAGAAGCTCTCACACACACCTGAACGACATCAGCGCAGTGCTTTGCTGTGCCCATTAGTGCAGGCTGTTACTGATGATTTTTGCTCTGCGGAGAAGCTGCTAAAAAGAGACAATTATCCTTGAGCCAATCACATTGCAGCATGCCATTAGACGCCTTAATATCAGCCAATAAGAGCATGCAGCTGGAGAGATGTTCGCACTCAGTGCCTCTCTCTCTCTCACACACACACACACACACACAAACATATATAAATTTAGAAGTTCATATGCATGCAAAAAAAAAAAAAAATCACGACAAGAATGCAGAAGTGCACCCCAGCATGGCTACAATACACACCTAAGAGATACATATAGTACACAACACACACACACACACACAAAGAGAGACACACACTGAGGGCAGGCTGATCTGACTGCAGAGAGAATGATTTCACCATATACTCATCTCTGTCTCTGTGATTATGGCCATCGGTAGAAATGGCAAATAATGGCGGCAATGTGCTGTGAAATGAAGCCCATTATGTGCGTGTGCGCTCGTGTGAATGTGAGCGAGCGGCAGAGGCAGAAAGACGGGGCTGCAGCGGTCTGGGTGAAAGAGGATGACAGTCCACAGAGGTTAGAGAGAGAGAAACAAGAGACGAGGGAAGAGACAGAGCAGCGTGTGTGTGAGTGTGTGTGTGTGAGTGTGTGTGAGAGGGTATGAGGCTGAGGCAGCAAGCAGAGATGTGATTGCTGGCAATCATCCTCTACAATTTGATCAGGTCATCAAAGTGTCAAGCTAAAACATTATAGCCAGGACCCCCCTCCCCACACACACGCGCGCGCACTCACGCACACACGCACGGTGTGTTTGAGGCAGCAGAATTCCAGATTAAAGCTCCGGTGTGTAGGATTTGGTGGCGTCTAGCGGTGAGGTTGCAGAGTTCAACCAGCTAAATCCCACTCGCCTCCGCCTCCCCGATGGTGGCCGCTCTGAACGCGAGCCAGCGCTTGGTTTGTCCGCTCTGGGCCGCTGTAGAAACATGGCGGGCTCATGGAAAATGACCCGCTGTCTGTAGATATAAAGAGCTCATTCAAGGGTAACGAAAACACAGATCTTATCTCGTGGTGATTAAACATGAATGAAAGCAGAAATATAGATATTATATTTATTTTCCGCCAATTGATCCTTGTAAATCGCTCACGTGTTTTTTCTGGACTCATGAAGGCAGAGTGAACTTAAAACACTGATGAAGGATTTGGCTTATTCACAGTATCGGCTGAATAATCAGTTAAAGCTTCAGAAGCTAAATTTGGGCTCATAAATCACCGGCAGAAAGAAAAAGGAAAACATGTCAGAACATTTGAAATCGTTTTGTTTGTTTGGTTTAAAGTTAACTTTTAAGTGTTTCTACAATTTTTTAGCAACAAAGAAAATGTTTGATGAAAGCTCTTGGTTGATGGCTGCGTGGCTGCTTCTTGCAGTTTTCTATTGTAGAAGCGTCTGAGCTGACATCACCCTTCTCTTAAAAAGGAAAATCTCTCGGCTCGTGTTTGCGTTGCTGTCCAACCCAGCGATCTGATTGGCCTCCTGTTCGTGTGTGTCTCGAGCTGTAGCTGCATGAATACATAAAGTAAAGGAGTGCACGTGATCATCCATGGTGACAACGCTGGCCAGGACACACACACACACACACACGCAAACTTTCTTCCTAAAGGTTGTTGTGTTTCCTGAGAGAGAGGCGGGGTCAGGACAGTTCACTGAAACGACGTCCTCAAAGGTTCCTCAGACCAAAAATGAAGAAAAACCCGGAGACAGTGTGAATACTCAGCTGATTACACACCGCAGTAATTTAATGAAAATGCTAAAAATGAAAATCCAATTTTCACCGTTTCACCGATTTCTTTTTCATTTGAATTTTTTTTTCACTCTTTTCATTAAAATTCATTTTTTTGGGTTTTTTTTTTTTGATACCACAGATAAAATACTGATTTTATGAAAGCAGTTAAAAACACATTCACATAATTCTCTCTAACTTTGAAATCCACTGGACATTCAAATGGACCAAAGCAGGAACATTAGAATTCAAACACACACACACACACACAAACACACACACGCAAACACACACACACACACAGAATGTTATTTGAGGCTTCTGTAGCTTGCTTCAGGCTGTTATACTGCAGGCTGTAAAATAATCATCATAATTATTAACAGTATCAATATTGCATAACCCCTGATCTCAAGGCGTGACCTTGTGTGTGTTTGTGTGCCTGCATGCCTGCGTGTGTGTACCCATGTATTACTGATGTTATGGGGACATTGATCTGTTGATCACCTCACTTGTGGGGGACAAACTGCAGGACCCCATAATGTAAATCATTAAAAAGACTGAGGTTAATGTTAGGGTAAAGTTAGGTTTAGGTGAAGGTTAGGGTCAGGGTCTGGGTTAGCAAGTAGTGGTTATGGTTATGTTCCGGGTAAGTCTCCAGAAAGAAGAAGAAATCCCTTTATTAGTCACATTTACACACAACATGCGAAGTTAGGAGGGGAACTGCACACGCCATGCATATGTGAAATTTATTCTCCGCCTTTAACCCATCCTTGGACCGTCCTTCCTCCACGGCGGACCAGACCTTTTTGAAATTCGAAGAAGATGAATCAGAGGGACAATCCCCTTTATTTGTCACACAGCCACATCCACATGCACACACATGCCATGCACTGGTGAAATTTTTCCTCCGCCTTTAACCCATCCTGGTCGTCCTTCCTCCGCGGCAGACCAGGAGCGGTGGGCTGCCATCCGACTGGCGCCCGGGGACCAGTTCCTGTTGTCACCATTGGATAGGCGGTGATCTTCTTGCATGTTTTTAGTGGGGGTACATTTTATGGAGGATACCCCAGGTGAACACGGGGAGAACATGCAGACTCCACTCCATTTTTCCTCGAGCAGCAGGCACTGAAGGCATGGTGGAGGACACGCCACAGTGGGATTCAAACCGGGACCTTCTAGCTGTGAGGCGACAGTGTTACCACCTCACTACCGTGCCACCAAAATGAATGTAGATTTATGTAATGTCCCCAAAAGTGATGGAAACAGGTAGTCATTCCTGCCAAGCCACAGCTCTCTCTGTGTGTGTGTGTGTGTGTGTGTGTGTGTGTGTGTGTGTGTGTGTGTGTGTGTGTGTGTGTGTGTGTGTGTATGTATGTGTGTGTGCACACAGGGCCAATACCGCCGGCAAGTTAAAAGGACGTTGCGAGAGACCAAGAGATGAGATGTTGCGGTTTACCCTTGAACTTGGAAACTTTCCTCTGTTCTTTGCATTAATAACACAGGAAGCCTTGAGCATACACACACATCCCGTTACCGAGGCCACCACGAGCTCATATGGGACTTCAGCAATAGTTCGTCTTTGTCATATTTATAGACAACCTGACAGAGTTAATGATCCACACACACACTAGCAAACTAGCGTACATGCTACGCATGCATTCTCTCTAATGTCTGCTGGATTTGGTTTCTTTGCATGCACACACACACGTCTATAAGCGTTACTACCAGATGCACGCTTGCTCTCAAAGGTACACACACGTACACACTTCAGCAGAGACAGAAAAGGAGAGAGAGGCGAAGCTCAGGTGCAAATGAAAGCCTGAAGGCCATCAGACGGGAGCTGGGGCTGTGAGAGGCTAAAAGCAGCACAATGTCTTTTCATAGGCGCTTGTGCTATCATCACGCAGAGTACGGCAAGTGGCCGTTGCCATGGCGATTATTGTTGCACTTATTATTGCCATTTCACCTATAGCTACTCAGGTTTGTGGTCATATTCTTAGATGTGAAATGTTCTGTTTCTGGTTAGTAGCGATTGTGACACAGATGTACACATACTGTTGGAGAAGTGATGACAAAATATAATAAGATGTAGATATAGAATAAAATCAATTGTATATATGTGTATTACATACAAGAGTATAAAAATACTAGGGCTCAGTTTCCTTTTGTGCTTTTGCAGGGTAGAAAAATATATAACACTAAAAAAAATGCAGTATTGCACAAGATATTTGCACAGATGTAATGGATATTAGCAAGTGTTAACATAACTAACAGACTAGTGAAAAAACGTAGGTTGGTGATGTGAAACAGCAGCAGAGTGCTACATCAAATGAAATGATGCTGGAGTTAAACAGCCTGACAGCTGTTGGAATGAAGGACCTGCTGTAGCGCTCCGTCTTACGCAGTGGATGCAGTCGTCTGAAAAAGCTGATTAAGGCCCCCACCGTCTCACATAGGGGGTGGGATGGGTTGTCCATGATTGATGTCAGCTTGGCTAACTTCCTCTTCTCACCTATCTCCTTCATGGTGTCCAGAGGACAGTCAAAGACAGAGCTAGCCCTCCTGACCAGCTTGTTCAGTCTTTTTCTGTCCCACTCAGAGCTCCCACAGCCCCAGCAGACCACTGTGTGGATGCCACCACAGTGGACACACTGCATGTTGCACCTGTTGATTATAATATACCTTTGTCTGCTTCTCTGTAGCGTGGACTTGTACCTGCAGTCAAACAATAATCTAAAACACAAATGCACTTTGGTTTGTCAGGAGCTCGTGCATTGAGATGCAGGTGGCGCTAACGCTCAAGTCACGTACCAGTAAACGTCACAGAGGAAGAGGGTGCAACACAATGACGTAATTAAATAAGAATGAACAATGGTGTAAAAAAACATGCTAGAAATATGGCATTTATGTTTGTTTCATATATTGTTTGAGGACGGTTAGCGTTTCCTCCGCCTAGTCATGTCTTCAGTGGACATTTAATGTAGGGGTGTCATGATTTCCATGAGATCAAGAGCTGGATCAGTGATTCTCTTAACATTCCCTGTGTCTCCACGCCTGCCTGCTCGTTTGGTTCAGAGACGACAGCGTAGCTAACCTGTAGCCTGCAGCTGCACTTGTCCGAGGTGTGTCCAGTTCTGTGATCGTCTCTGTCCACGTTGCCGCAGTTCCGCAGCAGCTAGCTCAGAGTTTCCACCGGTGACGTTTATCTGTGTAAATAGTGAAGCAGCGGTTTGCAGAACTCTGCTGTGAAAGCGTAGAACACTGTATGAACATAGACCTTCTTCTACTTCTCCGTGTGCAAACACATTTCACAGCCTTTCATCCGCTGTCGTGCTTGCTTGGCCATGTTGCAGCCGACTAAAGACACTTGAATACCCCTAATAGCTTGCACTTTTTATGCTGGTATCAGGAGATACCCATTTCCCACAAATAATCCTGCTAGTCTCCATCACAAGCTAAGGTTCAGGTTACCTGAAAGGCCTCCGTCCTCAAAGGGGGGCTGGTGGTCAAAAACGAGGGAGTTATGTCACACTTGATAGCAGGTAGCTAGGTAAATATCATTCGTCAGGACATAAAACAGGTGATCTGTTGATTTTTACAAATCAAGACTTGATTTTGAGAATTGTGACACTGCTGTTCAAGCTGGTTTCCACTGAACTTTGTTGTGTTTTTGTCATATTGATGCACCATCTCAGCCAAACTAGAGAACTTCGTAGCACTATTTTTTAGATTTTTTTTGAATTTCTCTCAGATTTTTCATTCATTCATACATCTTCTATACCCACCTTATCCCTTTCGGGGTTGCGGGGGGCTGGAGCCTATCCCAGCTGTCAACGGGCGAGAGGCGGGGTACACCCTGGACCGGTCGCCAGTCGACCGCAGGGCCATTTCAAATTGCAAATGTGCATAAAACCAGGTGGGTGGAGTTCATCTAGGTGGTAATAAAATTCAGTACCATTGTTCTGGGGTGGCGTCAGATATCCCAGAGATGGATGCTACAAATATAAATCCAAACAGTCTGAAATGCTTTTGTAATTTGCTGAACTGATCTTTTGTAAAGCGCTCAATAAAAACTGACCAGAGGAATTTTCCCCACTTCAGCCCTCCTCCTTCTGCCAAACCTGTTGAGAGCACTGAGCATTATCACGTCTTCCCCCTGAGTGTTTCCCACACGTCTCTGTCCGTCTGTCTGTCCTCATCCAGCCGTCCTCCTGTTCTGCCGGTCAGAGCTTGTTTTCTTTACCTCTCTGCGTCGGGCCACTTTGCTGTAATTGCCGTTTCATGCGAGGAGCGGAGCTTGTTGCACTGCAGCCACACACTGTTTTCTCCGTCTTGTCTTCTGTCTTTCTTAATGTCTCTGTCCTCTGTTAGCCTTCTGCCAAGGTGTTTTTTGATGTTGTCAAATTGACATTACTGCTCGTGCTCTTCGTTCTATCTCTCTCTCTGTCTGTATCTATACAAGTCCCTGCAATTTATGTCTTTATTGTCTGGTAAAATTGATGTTTTTTTGGAGCAAAACCACCATGACTTGATTTTAGCAATCCAGCTTATTTCAGCGTTGCAGCTGTTTCACTTCATTTTACACAATTTCGCCCTGTCCATTTTCTTTCCTTTTGTCTCTCTTTTCCCCTCTAGATAAAA
This sequence comes from Chaetodon trifasciatus, assembly GCA_037975065.1. Classification (NCBI taxonomy): domain Eukaryota; kingdom Metazoa; phylum Chordata; class Actinopteri; order Chaetodontiformes; family Chaetodontidae; genus Chaetodon; species Chaetodon trifasciatus. Next base: position 749,142 of record JBBMOE010000018.1, read on the forward strand.
AACTCTCTCTCTCTCTCTCTCTCTCTCTCTCACACACACACACACACACACACACACACACACACACACACAGATGCCTGCTGAAGATTGAAGCAGTCACCCTGAAGAAAATAACAGCCTCTGATACTCTTTCTTTATTTTCTGTCTCGTTCCCATGCTCTCGCTCGGATCTGGCCTGATCAGAATGAGTTGCCGTCTAGTTTGAAGTTTTGAAACAAGAGCTGAGCATTAGATTAGGTTTGTCTGATAAAAAATTCCCTCTAAAGTGATGTCTGCGCAGAGCGTCTCTTTTCTCCAGCTGCTTCTGAGCGAGTGTGAGTCATTTTGTCTGGTATTCTCCGTGTCGTTTGAGGAGACAAAATGCTCCTCGGCACGTTAACGGGCTCTCTGATGTTTGGCTCCTTCTGCTGCGCTCGCTGCTCTGCAGAGAGCTCACACTTTGTGCTTTTTCCCCTCTGGGTCTGTGTTGGGAAAAGGTTACGATGATACCAATGTGCTTGTGTGTGAAGGTGTGGACCAAACCTGCGGGAGAAATGAAATGTCTCGTTTTGTTTCTTCACACTCAAAGACTAGCCGGAGTGTAATTGCAAAGAAGGTTCAGCCTTTTGCATGAAACTTTAATGAATCCAGTCAAAAAGGAGAAATGTATGAATATGTCAACCTTAAAATTACTTATTTTGGAAAACTTTTAACTCATGCAGTCATACAGTTCTAATATGTGCACAGATGGTAAAACATTTAACATTTAAGACAATTAAAGACTCACCAGTGTACATAGTGTATATGAAATGTTTATTTCTTTCCTTCCCACGCTTCTTCTCTTTGTAACTTTCTTTCTCCCCTCGTGTTCATCTTCTCTGCAGCGATGATCAGAAGATCAGGGTTGTATTAAGTACCAGATCTCACTGCTGCTTCGTTGCATGTTTTGTGCGTGTGCATGCACATATACATGTGTACATAAGCACACCTGCGCTCATGCACTCGCAGCAGTACGCACAGGAGAGCAGGAGATTTCTCAACTTTGCTCAGATCAAAAATGCGTCACGACAGCTGACACCAAGGGAGAGAGAAGCAAAGACAAGAGGAGCCTCTTTGCTCTTCGAGGCTCAAGAAAATAATCCAGCTTTCAGCTAATTCTGTCAAGTCATTCAGAGTCCGTGTGCCACCGTCTGATGATGAAACATCTGTATTTATTTGTCTCACACTGTGCACAGTAACAGTGTAATTATAGCATTAATACATCCTTGTGACATTAATTGTAGCACTTAAATATGTTTACCAAACATCGTGCAACCCCAGAGCAGATCCGGAGGTAAATGTGTGGCGTTGCTTTGCGGCGCTCACTTTGAGGGGAGTTTCTTCAGAGCTCAGGAGTTTTTTAAAAGTGACATGAGGTGATGAATGAGCGGCAGATGGAAAAAACGCCTCCAATGTGTTCATTCATTTAGTAAAGAGAAGACTTTAACAAAACAGTGAGGTTTATGTGCTTTAAGAAGCACTTTCACTGAGAACACTGGGGCGGCACAGACGTCTCCTTTGTTTCGAGTTACAAAATGCTAAATATAGAACCTGTTAAAGGCGGTGAATTGATTCATTTCAAGTGAAAATTAAAACCTAAATATTTTAGTCTTATTGATCAACTCTAAGTGACGAAACTGAAACTCCTTTGGCTTGTTTTTGGTTGCAGAGCTTCCCTTTGCCCACATCAACAGGCCGAGCTTTGGCTTTGGTTCTACCCGACTGCTGCTGCTGAACTCTCAGTTTGTCTCGTCTTTATCTTCTTGTCTTCATCTCATTTTTTTTTTTTTTTACCTCCCACCTCTCTTTACCTCTTTATTTCTTCCCTTCTCTCTGTATTGGTCTGTTAACCCCCCACTCCTCACATACAGACACACTCTGCACACAGAAACACACACAGTGTCTTTAAAAGCCACAATTACCACAGAGAGATTCCTCCATAGGCTAATATGCTCTGTTAAGCTCGGCGAGCCTAAGTAAGCACTCTGAAATTAGCGTTAGAGTCAGTCACACACATCTGCAGCATACAAAGGCTTCACTTTCAGCTCCCTGACACTGAATAAATCTGGCTGCATGTGCCCTGTGATACTGAGCTCCTTAATGGGAGTCAATGAACTCTGCCCAAAGCCCTGTCGAGAAACTCCACATTCAGACAGTTTGCCTGAATAATAATCAGCACTGCTGTCAGCTTCTAACAATGCAGATAACTACAGAGTGAGGGCAATCTGAGTGAAACTAATACAGTAACTACTATTCAACATACCAGCAGTTTTATTACAGCTCTGTTAGGACATCAGTGCCTTCACTTTTTCTGCCTCTGTGGCTCATGTAGGTTTCTCAGCCTCAGGGTCAGTTGCACCTTTACAACCGCGACATTTCTGAATGGAAATCAGTTGATTTTATTGGTGTTGTTGGAGATTAGCGCTTTAATTTGGAAGTGAATCTGCTTTTCTGCCAAAGATTTCACACGCAAATTGTTGCTGTTAATTGCAAACTATGTTCAAATTGCTGCCCTGAGCCGGAGAGTCCAAAGAGGGGGAATTATGTGGCTAATGTTGTGAAATGGTCACAGCTTGCTCGGTTTGTGGAACGATGACGGTTTGGGTTAAAAAGTCTGTCACTGTTACGTAGGTGACCCAAATGTCTCCAGGGTGAAAGTTCTGTGGTGGTTTGATCCATCCGTCCACCACCACCTTTTCCATATGCAGACTTTCTTGCTCTTTATACTGCGTCACCTGACTTCCTCTTTTCTGCTGTCATAATTACGACGGCCACCAGAGGTCACCTGCAAAGTTGACCTATTCAGCCGTTTTTCTGGTGAGGACGGGCAGGACTATTTGATGAATTTGGGTAGAATTTGTGTAAGGAGGATGTGTGCCTATGTGTGATTTTGAAGACTAAATATGTGTGTGTGTGTGTGTGTGTGTGTGTGTGTGCATGTGAGGCAGACAGTTTTAAAATGATGCCGGCTGACAGAGGATAGAATGGAGAAAGACTCTTTTGAAAAATGATTGCAGAGCAGAGTGAACCGGTGAACCCTCTGAATGAAAGTGGGGTGGAGGAGGGCAATGAACAATCAGGCTGAGAGTGGAGACAGATCACATTTAATCATCTGTTTGCAGACGTCCCCGCTGCCTCTTTTCACATTCACGCAGTAACTGAGCCGAGTAGCAACAGTTATCCCCTGCTTTAATTATGACCGGCTTTTACTCTCCTCACTCATGTTACCACAAGAGAAATATCAGTATTACCAGATGTAATCATTTTAGACTGTGGAAGTGAACTTTGGCATGTGGCAGTATAGTGATGGAATAAAAGCAGACCTTTGGATAACAAGGGCATTACAACATACTTCAAAATAAGTAGCAAACTTGGCAAAAGTGTTTTCTGTACAACTGCCATTTTTGGACAAAATCCAACTTGTCCATGGTTAATGGTCTGTTTTGAGGGATCTTGTAAGGAAGTGTGAATTTAATTTCCCTGGCATGGAAGTAATAAACTTTTATCTTATCTTGAAAATATCTGAGGACAAAAAAAAAACTCTGCAAACAACAAGTTTTTACATAATGTTTTCAACTTTGACTCATGGCTAATGACATTCAGAGGGTCGGTGTGGACTTGTGACTTTCTGTCATCTAGCTGTTTCCAGACAGATGCACGCAGACGTGTTCACCTTAATGAAACTTGAAAAGATCTCAAAATAGTTTTAGTTCCTTTCTTTTGTTCTGCTTATGGCGGTCATGCATACCTGGTCGCTCCACAGGACGTGTAATGGCTGAAAAGAGATAAGCACATCTGAAAACAGTTCCTACACTGTCGGCTGTATTGTGAAAATAATTTTTGGGTGTTCATTTTGACTATCTCTCTGTTTTAATTAATTGCCATCCTGGAGGGTGGAAATGAGGCCTGTGCTTGATCATACCAGCCATTGTATTCTTTCATATCCAGATCCAGTGTAATGAGAACAAGGAGTCAAAACATCAGACTTTGTGTCTGTAATTAAATTACTGTTATTCAGTTAACAAGCTCATTGGAATGTTGGACAGCTGGAGGCAGCGTAAAGACAAAGAAGAAGTCAAGTGAAAAAATATTTGCAAAGCTCTTTTACATTAATGCACTTTACAGAGGATTCATTCACAAGATCCTTTTTAACTCAGTGTGAAAGACTGCGCTATCCCTAAGCCTTTGCTAAATTCTGCCTGCTCCCTCCGCCCCAGCACATCTAAGAGATGCAGCAGAGGCCTGCACAGGACGCCTCGCGGCTGCATTGACTGTGACACTGGAGGTAAGGAGACGCCGACCAGAGCGTTTTACCGACAGTGTGACAGCCTGACCGTCGCTCAGTGCGGCAGGAACAACCACACAGAGCTGATAATCAGAGCTAACCAGCCATGAGCAGCTGCTGTCAGACTCTGGAAACAGAGCTGCAGCGTTGACAGCCACTACAAGCACATTCATGGCCTTTTGTAGCAGTTATCATGGGATCATCAAGGGAAGGAGTGCAGTCTGATGGTGCTTCTACAGTCACTAAAGGTGTGTTTCAAATCCGAACCAACATTTAAAAATGCTCAGCAGAGAGCTGCAAAAACTAAACTCTCCTGTGAACAATGAGTCTCCGTCAGCTTATATTTGAAAATGAGTGCGATTTAGTGTCATTAAGGAGTTGTAGAAAAGCCTTATTGTTCGGATGGTAATCAGAAGGCAGATTTTCTGTCATCAATCTTTATTATCACGGCAAATCTGATCAGTAACATCAGCTGGAGTTTGTAGCTTTGAAAGGTTTGAACCAGTTTTCAGACAGAATCTGCCTTTTCTCCGCACTGATGAGAGTTTTCACCCTTTTTGTCTTGTCCTCTCTCCTCCTGCAGTTAGTTTCCAGTTTGTCTTTTCCATTATTTAACCCCCCCTCTAAACTCCCATGACCTCTTGCTGTCCTCGCCTCCCCTCTCCTTTTAACCGCCTCTGGTGATGTTTAAAGGCTAGTCAGCAAAAGGACTCTGAGAGACTGGGTTCTCCACTTTAGCTTCATTACGTCCAATTAGGTGCCTTGTCCTTCAGTGGAGTTGTGAGTGGGGCGTCGGTGTGGTACCCGGCAGCTGCTTTGAGCTTAACAGCAAAATCATTTCATTTCTGGCTTCTTTATACGCCTCGTATATTTGCTTCTGTGTAGTATTTTATTTTCTTACTGTCATAATTCTGGATTTTATGCTGCCAGTTTCCCCCAGTCAACAGCATACCTATATGAAATGCAGTGTAATTGATTTAGTTGATGTAGCAGTTTGTCAGCGTCGACTTTCTGGGGTTTTGCAGCCCACAGCAGTTCCTTCACTTTACAGTATAATCAAACGACATCAGAACCAAAGCAGCCAATCATGCACTCGTGATCGCTATGTGATCAATGACCTCTTGGTTGCGCTGACATTATTCAACTCAAGTCTTTTCTCCTCCATAAAGTTCTCATGAGTAGAGAACTTTATGTTTGCCCCTTTGCTCTCCAAGCATGCACGAGACGCATCTTAAATTTCTCAGCATCAGGCAGCTTTCTGAAAAGAGCTCAGCTGTGGCTGCGATTACTTCTACCGTATGTTCAGCTTAAGTAATATGAAATGTTGCAGCTGTGTTGGGAAGACGATGTTATTGATGTAGAGTTGTGAATTCCTCAGTCTCCAGGCTTCCAGCCCAGAAGAAGGATTTTGTGGTGAGTATGTTAATTTCTCTTCCATTTGCAAACATTTTTATCCCTGATCTCTGTTTCCCTTCAAAATCAGCTTTCAGCTGAATTTACCTGTTTAGCTTAGATGAAAAACTACCTGACGCTTACATTTTGCATCCATGCAGCCTGCGATTTAAGGCAATTCAAGAAGCACATCTGTCACAACAAGCCAGCATCACGTCATAGCGTCTAACACACCCGCCGTGTCAGTGTTAAGGCTTCTTGTTCTATGGTCAAGTTAGCAACAATAAAAATGCCATATGTCCAGTTACTCTTTCAAAATGAAGGGTTAGGGTTAGGGTTAGGGTTTCCACCAGTCTACCCTGACCTGCACTGTTGTAGCCAAGGAAAACCATCACACTGACAGGCTATCCTCTCGTGGATCGGCAGGTCTGTTACACCCTTTTGTGAGAGACTGGGCTAGTCACAAAGTGCTTTACACTATAAATATTCATTCAGAAGGTGCTTAAAGCAGTATATGAAAACAGCTCCAGGCTGAAGAAATGACTGACTGCTGGCTTTCTTCACCTCCTGACCCGCTGGATAAAGAGGCTTCAACATATATAATGACATAACAACAACCCTAATCTGCCATGATTTGTGTTCATGGGAGCACTTTCATCTTTTATTAAGTCTACCTGTAACCCACTGTGCTGCAGCCAAGGCAAGACTGGAAAGTGAAAAAAACATGTTTAAATGAACCATTGGAGGCAGTTGGTACAAAAGAACGTCTTGTAACCCACAGATTTTATAAACTCCTTCAGCACCAATAAATAAATTAAAGTGCTCACTAAAAGCTTTTTATTAAGCAGCAGTTTATGACAAAGCAGACGCAGTTTGAAGTCTGTGACTTTACAGCCAAGGCTTTGCACCCGGCCTCCCTGCTTCTTTTAGACTCACCTATCAAATCCAAGATTGTGGCGAAAACAACAAGAACTTTCCAGACTTGTTCCTCTACAGAGGCACTGCAGCAGCCTCACAACTCGCCCGCTCTGTTACGCAGTATAGGTGAGATTTCCCATATGTCTTCATTTTGTGTGCAATCCCACAGAAATGAATGAGAGTGGAGCTGATGGATTGCACCCTGGGTCATGCATGACTTAGCATCTCGTTTGCTTCTGCCCGCTAGCAAAGACGGTGGAACAACAGCAGGATTTACACAGACACAAAAAGCTAAATGAGCTGAGTGTTTCTGTTGAGGTCATACGTTTTTCTGGAGGTCACTGGTTTTCATATCTTCGGTAGGAACACATGCTGTGCTTCACTTTCAGACCAGCTGTTCGTGGTGTACGAGCATGTATGATGCAGAAGGGGTGGAGCGCTCTTTAATCACACCAAACTGTTGTGAAAGTGGATTTTACGTCTATGTTTTAAAAGTCATCTATATTTAAAACAGCAGCATTCACGACAAATACATCCAGGATTGGTTCAGAAGAGGTTTTAGAGTTCTTTGGATCCCACTGAATTTAACCCGTTTAATGTTTGTTAGTTATGAAAGAGGCCATACCACCATATGTGACAGGAGACTCACATCTGAGCATAAAAACATGATCTCATCTGTTATACAGATAAATGAAAAGGCCATTAGCACAGTGAAATGATGGCTCCACTGTAAATAGAAAGAAGGAAGAAAGAATAATCATTAATCAATTACATAATTTTTATAAAAATGTCTTTTGGCATTTTTTGTGTACACTAAAAAAATGACACTGCTGTGAAACAACTACAACAACCTAAACAATGTTTGCTTATTTCTCTCAGTTCTATCAAGTCACCCGCGGCTGCCTCTAGACAACCATGTATATGTGACAGATATATACATATTTAATCGATTTATATTTCACCAAAAACCCATTTCTGTTCACATTTTGTCGATTTTCAATACGTACACCTATTTCATTGTGTTTATTTTGGGGAGCTTTTGTTTTGTTAATTAACTTTATTTTGATGAGTGACCGTTTACACTTCGTTGACGTCACTTCCTTTGTATTCGCGCCGTTCCGTACAAACAGTCGTCGCGTTTGTGTAAAACGTAGTACAACGCACAACAAAAGTGATATTATTATTTTGTACAGGTCACAAATATTATCTGTTGTTGTAATTTTATTGAAGTGTGTTTAATATCGTGTACAGCACCGTCGTTAACATGCTAGCTAGCCGAGCTACAAGCTAATAGCAGAGGGATGGTTTCTAATGCAGTCCACTGTTTTCCCTCTTTCCCCCAGTGAAACTGTTTATAGGGGAGCCATCAGATGAAGTATGCTGTACATGATATATGTGTTTCACACAGAAAAAGGACCCATTGAGGAAATAATAAATCCCCCCACTCCTGGTTGGCAAGAGGGAAGTTGTCCTCGCCTCCTGTCTCATCCTACACAACGCAAGGCAGGGTTGTTTGTAGCAACACAGAGTGTGTCAGGCCAGACCAGCAGTGAGGTGAGTACTTTCTCATACTTTCTAAATACTTTCATGCAGGCCAACATTTCTAAATACTAGTTTTTGTGTGGGGAAATGGTGTACACATCGTGATTGTGCTTACACATCGTTTATGTGGACTGGGATAAGAAAACCACGTCTAAACTGGGAAGCTAGTACACATCAGTGAGATGGGATCATCTGTGAAATCACACAACCAAGAATTTGTTATAATTCGTATTATAACATTATGTATGTCAGATGTATTTGAAATGACACTGAACCCTTTTTATTCCTTAACTTGAACATCCCATCCCAGCTTCATCGCCACAACACAACCACGAGCTTATAGCTGCACTGTATCACACAGCCACAGTAATTCAGGCTTCCCTTAATATAGTGTAGTTATGAAAGGCTTTTTCCTCCAACCCTGTCAATCATCCGAGTCCAGCTTCAGGATCACTTGTTCAGTTACTGTAACTTATGAAGACCCAAATTGTCCCGAGACGTTCTGTTCCCTGACGATGATTTCACCTCATGCTGGTAAAACGTCGGGTTTTCACTTGTCAGTCTAAGGTTAGCAAGAGCATTGTGGCTGTTAGCTGTTATATAAGAATAACAAGGGCTGATTTGAAGTCTTCTCAGCCCAAATTAATTATTTTAAATATAAATAATCAGAGACAATATCATTAAGAAGTCTTTTATTTAATCATATATTCACCTTTTGTGTTTTTGGTTGGTGACGACCCCTCTGCCATTTTTTCCCACCTTGCCAGATGGCCGGTCCGTCACCGCCTCTGGCTACAAAACAAATTAACATTTGCTGCTACTTTGTGAGAAAGGTCTGTCCTAAATAAGGCACGATGCCTTATTAGTTTCGTTAAAGCTTGCTTAGTGCTTTTTTAATAATTTATGTTTGACACTTGTTAAAACTTTCCGAGTGCTCTTTGGGTTGAGACACTTTTCTGGTAAGAGATGTGGATTGGCGTGTCACGGCTGCTTGGGTTTGAAGCCATTTCAGATGCCCACAAAGTGGATGTAAATGTTTAAATCAGCATACAGAAAAGGTTTTTTTCACCGTGTGTTTATTAGAGGAGATAAGTGTTTTCCCAGTGGCCATTCACGGTACAAAAGACCCCATTATAAAAGTCGTCTCTTGACAAAACACCTCGAACGGCACAAAAGGTCTGTTATTACTCTTCACAGGAAATTTCAAAGCAAGTTTCCGATTACAAAAAGTTCAGGAAACTTTTTGCATCGTCTGGCTGTGAAATCACAGGACATTTGTTTGCGGAGGACATCAAAGTGCTTGTCCAGGGCCAAACAAGCCTAGAGCCGGTGTTTGTAAGGCTTTCCAGGGAGCCATGTTTGGCCAAAAATATACTATCTATACTTTTCAATTCATACGGAGGATATTTAGCCTGAGACACAGAAAATATTCACTGTTAGAATATTTCTTTTAATGGCTCTCCACAGAGAAACCTTGACACGTGGTTTACTATTAGTATTATTATTATTTACTATGAATAAGTAAACGTACTTTTCAGAGGGAGAAAAACAGTGGCAACAGCTTTCTGGGGTGTTTCTGATCCCACCTGAATCCACTCCCAGGAGGTGTGCTTTTGTTTGGCATGCACTGAAATGTATGTTTAAATTAATGGGACTGTAGCACTGCAGGTTTACTGCAGGAGAAAGAAAAATAGACCTTACTGTAGCCGCCCGCTGATGCATGCATTCAGGTGGACGGATCAGATGTTCTGAATCAGTGTAAATGCAGCTCATGGAGCTGCATGACATCTGCTGTGGACACCAAATAACCTTGTTACAAGTTCTGTGGGAGAAAATATATTAATAACCCTGTTAGAGTGGAAGACATGTATTACGGTGGTGCGGTGACCCCCCCACGTCCCACCCCCCTTCCTCCCCCAGATAATGACATTTCAGTGAGAGCAAATGAAATGGGCCAATTTTCAAACTCATTACAAACTCAGTTCAGAAAAGGAATGAAAAAAAGCAGGAAACAGAGGGATGGAGAGGAAAGAATATGAGACAGATGATAAACATTGACATTGGCTTTGTGTCTCTGTGAGGTTTGTGTGTATCTGTGAGAGACTGTGTGTGCTTTATATATGCATGCTCTGTAGGTGTGTATGTTGATGCTTTGTGTGCTTTCTGTCTGCCCGTGTGTGTGTGTAGATGCATGCTTTCTGCAGACTTCTGTGTGATGTGTGTCTGCGTGTGTGTTATGTATGCTTTGAGCGTACCTCTTTTTGATGTGTGTGTGCGTGCATCAGCTCAGCCCAAAGCCAAGCTGACAGACAGCTTCCCTCTGAGGAGCCCCTTAGTGTTTCTGATTGATCGTCATAATGCCAAGGTACAGGCCCTGTCCTTGGTGCCTATGCTAATCGCAGGCTCATGCATATTTATGAGCTCCTTGGGAATCAACCAGCTAAATAAAGGATGAGGCCGTTGGCTTGAAGCTGCGTTCATCACTGACTCTGATTGATTAGAAAGAGAAAAAAAATCAGCCTATAAAGACCTGAGTTTTTCCATTTTTCTCGAGACTTCCAGAGAGCAAACAAAAAGCAGAGGTCTCCAGATGAAACGGTTAAATAGAATGAAGTTTGTGAATACTTACGTCAGCGTGGCCGTCATCATAGACTATTACGTTTAACCGTCGTTCACGTTCAAGCATGTCATTAGCTCTTTCCCTCCATTGGTTAACAGCTTGTTCCTGCAGGATTTTACACGACTCCTCGACATTGACTACCAGGTGACGTTAACAGTTAGATAAAACATTTAAGACAGGTCTTTAGACGCGCTGACCTGAAGACCCCGGCCTGAAATGACGTGAGGTCATTCCTTTGTTTTCGGTATTCCAACACTTTGGAGAATCCTGTTTTCAGGCTTATTTTTGCTTTTGTTATTCCAGTTTTAATCCCGTCGTGTTGTCCTTTTGTGCACGACGTTCTTGATATTTCATGCATAACTGCGTCTACTGTGAGGCACTGTGTAACTGTAAGAGCTGACATATGGATTGATTTTTTTGGTCTTTTTTTAGCTGACGAGTCATTGCTGGCGTCCTCTTCTTCACCTGCTTCGTGCTGGAATCCCCTGTGGAAACCGACCCGGGGACCTGCTCTTTAGCTACGATGCTAGCTAACCACAAGGTCAGCAACAGCAATGTAGACAAACTCTTATTAGCGATGCATATCAACTTGCATAAGCAGAAGGGTACAGAGGTGGAGGGTTACTGGTTTGTTTATGTTACATCTTTGCAGACTGGGACTGTTCCAGATCACGATCTGGTCTGGAGAATCACTGCACCAGATCTTAGTTGATGCTAAAGCCTGAGGCTGTAAGACTGTTCAGAACTAGACCGTTGGTCCCTGAAGGCAGAGGAGATATAAATACCCCAAATTTGCTGACTGTGGCAATCTTATTTTCTTGGAAACTAATTGAGCAAATCCAGGTCACTCACTCCTGTTGAGGTCGCAGTTTGTATCTTGTTTTTAGTTGATTTACTCTGTGAGAGACTTTGCCTCAGTATGGTAACACCAGACCTTCAGCGGGGGAAATAAGATGTCTCGTGCAGCACGAAGACAAAGTTTCAAAATCAGTAAGTGAAGCATTTAGTTGAATATGGAAAGAAGAAGATCTTAGAGACACAGATTCACAGGAATATTCTGTCCCAAACAGTAGAGCAATTCAGTGTGTCAGAAATATAATTTAAGTACAGAGAAGTCATCACAAGTACACTTTTTTTTTTACTACTTTTTACTACTTTGTAAAGGTGTAGTTCGAAATAGACGTTATTAAGTTCTACTTGTAATTATTTTGTAATTTAAAGTGGAAATTCAAAGTACTTATAAAGTGTACACTTTGTTGTAAGTGTATGTAAATTGTACTTTAGTACACAGTTTACTACTAGTAAAAGTATACTGAAGTCCTTTGTAGGATGTTATGAGGAAGCTTAATTAAAGCGTACTTTAATTTCACTTCATTTTAAGTATATTTAAGTATATTTCCAACACATTGGTGATAAAATACAATTGTACTGCGAGTGTGTTTTGAATGCTGATTTTCACTGCTGTACTTCAGTACACTTCAAATTTGTAAAAAAAAAAAAATGTGGCAATTTAGCAACTATTTACACTTGAGTATACTTGACAAAAATAGCACCAAGTGTACTAGTACAAAGTATAATTTAATATTTTCTCACCTGGGTCGGCTGCCAATCAGATCCCTCAGATTAATGCATAAAACATGCATTATATGAAAATTAGAGACGAGATCACATTCAACATTTTGGTCCCTTTATTTCATGTTAACCACATTTCAAACAACTAAACAACCAATGGTAATGGCGTCACCAGAGCTAAACAACACTTTGCTAGACAAATAATCATCAGAATAAGAATTATACAAAAGAAATGTACAAATTCAGGACAAAAAAAAAAAAAATCCAAAAAGGAAGCAAACAAAATATATAATACAGATGAACGGCCGTGAACCAAGCCAATAAAATAAAGCCTTAGTGGAAATAAAAATGAGAAACATTTCTGGCATTCACATGGTCTTACTGTCTTTGTCTTGATAGGTCCATTAACGAGCCTGACTGGACTCCAGCTAACAAATAAATCAGAAGCGCAGACTGAACAGTTCGCCACAACATTTTGCCACAGGTGTGCTGGTTCTCGACAACTACGAGCAAACTCCGCTAACTAAACAAATGTTCACCAGAGACCGGCCTTCAGCTTTATGAAGCTTCACTGTCCCACAGTACTGCTGTATGAAGTGACGACATGAAGGTGAAAGACGTTTAGCGTGAAAGACCTTGAAAGACCTTTAGCGACTTTTCTTAAAAGATATCGGCTTAAGAATTGCTTTCCTCTCCGGTTTCACTTCTTTTATTTTCCGTATTACACCTCAGCCGAGACCGTGGCTGCTCTTTAGTCCCCAGAAGTGCCGACAAATCCCCAAATATGACCCCAGTCGCTTTGGCTCCACACAGTTCAGAGGGTGCTCAAAGAAAACAGGGAGCGTATCTTTGAAATTAGCTCGTTGTTTTAGCGTCCTCACATCTTTTAAATGGATACGAGAGAAATACGAATGTTAAAAGACAGAAGCGGTCAAACGAGGAGGCTGAAGTCACGTCCTGTATAATTCTGTTAGCCCTGTGAGCTGCGGTGGCGTCTGAACTGTCGGCCATGTTGACCCTCTGTCACTCAGGGGTTAATCATCAACTGAAATCATTTCCTATTAGAGCGGGTAGTGAGCTTGTTGAATGAATTTTTAAACCTGCGCACCACGACCGGCTCTGCTCAGCCGAAAGCAAATCTGAGGCTTTGTTTGCAGAGGAAAAGTAAATGTGACCTGTCTTTTGTCTTTGTGCTAATCCCTAAGCTTCTTCTTCTTCTTCTTCACCTTCACCGAAATGAATCCAGAATGTTTAACAGAACACACAGCTGGCTGATGGGTCGGATCCAAATCAAGGAAACTTAACAAGTCCATCTTTTTGACCACCATGTGAGAAGTTGCTCCTCATTTTAGAGAAGCATAGAATCATCTGCCGGGGCAGAAGGTGCAAGAAGAAAGATGTCGCACGAGGGGAAAAATCTACGATTTTCACGGCTCAGCTTTGCTCAAAGCCATCAAGACCAACAAAACATGGCTTCAGCTTCGAGAGGCTACACGGTGCTGAAGGGAGACGCTGCACTGATTGATTGCTTTTGCCTGCCTGCACTTCAGGCGCTTCGCTTGGGCCAGTTTTGATTTCACTTAATAATTTATCTCAGTTTGTTTGTTGTCCTTTCAGCAGTTTCAGATCAACACGAGGGTTCAAAACCACATCAACAAAGAACGCAGAGTGACTTCCACTTCGCCTACTTTGTCATGTGGAGGGAGCGTCTGGACGTCAGAGCTGCAGGGCGACCAGGCTGAGCATCACAGGTTCGCGTTTTTCTAAAAGACTTACTGCGAATGTGGGCGTCGGCTAAATGTGCAATGTGCAAAAATATATATCTTAATTTTTTAGACGGCGTGTCTCACTGAAGAGTTTGCAGTAAGCTGAACCGAGCTGCTGAACATGGCGCTGACGCAGCCTCTCAGAGCGATAGTGGTTTGAAATGATAACCTTTATTTGTAATGCGTCTGGTGCTGTTTGTTTGTTTGACTGTGGTTGTCTTATCTTATTTACAGCACGGGGTGGATGCACACTAGAAGACCGACTTTACATCAAGCCATCCAACAACATTTAGGAAACCTGGAGCAGAGATAACAACAACATTTGGTCTCAAAGGCAAGGCAGGATTTTGTTTTTTCTTCTTCTTCTCTCTCTTTAATGCTGCTGTTGTTCTGCATGCACTTGACTCCTTTTAACATGCTGCTTCCCCATTTTTAACCCCGTGAAACTGCTAACTTGATGCAGAATGAAGGGAAAGAAGCCAGACTGAGAATTTCTGGAACCAATTACCGAATTATAAGCATCATTAGCGTTTAACATCGACGCAGTCAAGAGGCCGCGTGGAAATTCATCAGCTGGTGATTTCAAAGAGGACCCTCAGAAATAAGTGTCTGCTGAAAGTGTTGCTTTTGATCCAGTTAACTGAGTCATCAACAACAACATCCACATTCAGCCATGGATTAAAACCAACGCAGAGTCAAGGCATCACTCCAGCCTCAGCTTCATGTGAAAGTTCACAAAGCGTCTTCCGGTGTGCACCCAGCCTTCAGAGGGAGACAACATTCAAGGCGTAGAATAGATCTAAAAAGGAAATACTGTACAGTAGTCACGTCACAGCCCAGCAGAGAGGACAGAGAGACAGAGAAGGAAAAAGTAGCGCTTTTTTAACATCTGCTTCTGTTTTTTCAACATATCATTTTTTCTTTTTTCTTTGTACAAGTCCCCCGTCCCGCTGCAGCGGACACACACGTGAGAATCGCCGCTGTGCGTGTCTGACGCTTTTTTTTTTTTCTCTCATCTGTACAGGTGGGTGTGTGTGTGTGTTGTCACAGGCACACACATAGATACACACACACTCAAATATGCCAGCATGCCCTCTGGTATTCGCACACACGCACACACACACACACGCAGGCACACATGCTCACAGGTCGTGTTCGGGCGACACCAGGCAGTTTTGCTCTTTGTGTGTCCCGCTGAGAGTGACAGGCGGCGTCAACGGCGAATCAGACGAGAGATTTTCAGCCCGCGGCCAATCAGAAGGAGCTGAGCGCCTCCAAAGCCACTTCATAGCAGAACTTATACTGTTCCTGTGGAGAGAACAGGATGAGCAAAGGTGAGCCACCCGCACAATCTTTTCCAAACATCCTAAATTTGACTTTCACCATCTAAATCCTTTAATTACATACAGCAGCTCAACACCAAAGACAGATACTTTGGATAGAAACATTCAAAGGCGACATGTAAATGACAGGTGAAAAATATGTGATAAATACAAATTTCAAGTCACTTTCTACATCTTGGTTGTCGTGAACTGTCAGGTTGACGCTGACGCTGACGTGACGCTGCTTTGCTCAGTGTTTTCACCAGTTTTCATTGGACCTGAGCGGTCTGACGAGCAGGTGAGAAATGTACCGCCGAGCTGAGCCGTGCAGCGTTTTAAACACCAGCAGGAGGATTTCAGAGTGAGTCATCAGCTGAAGGGACTGAAGTATTGGAGGAACGTGATGATGTTTTCTTGGACCGGTCAGAACTCTGAGCTGATTTCTGTATCTCAGAGTCGGTTCGTGGCAGGAATCTTTTGACTTGTCATATATTTTTCAGGTGGCCGAATGATGCTCTTGTAATACGTGATGTGATTTTTCAAAGCTAAATTCAGCTTTCATGGAAACTCTGTCTGTTCCCAGTCTACGTTTTATTCATTGAAAACAATAAGGAGATTAAATTTAAGCGCCCAGCTCTACTTATGTGTATCGTTACAATCCCATTTCCAAAAAAACTTGTTTGTAAATATCTGTTTATTCTGAATGTGATGCAGCAACACCTTTCAAACAAGTTGAACAGGAGCAACTAAAGACTGGGAAAGATGTGGAGTGCTCCAAAAACACCTGTTTGGATCATTCCACAGGTAAACAGGTTCATTGGTAACAGGTGATAGCATCATGATTGGGTATGAACAGGGGGAACCTGGGAAGGCTCAGTGGTTCACAAGCCAGGATGGAGCGAGGTTCACCGCTTTGTGAACACATGATTGGATGAAGGAGATGAACACATGAGCTCAGAGACACTTCAGAAAACCGCTGTCTGTGAACACAGTTTGTTTGGAAATGATCGAATTTTGGAATCTGGGTTGTTTATGTCGGTGTGTAAATACGAAGCGAGTGTGTGTCTGATGAAAGTTAATGCTCATATGTGAAACCTCCTCAAGATCATTGTGTGTGTGTGTGTGTGGGTGAGTGTGAGTTATGAGTCCTCACCATAGTCTCCACCATATTAGTCTTGTTGTTCCTCAGTGTTTTGACAGTGTGGAAAACATCCACGATGTTCTGCTGCTGGATCATCTCATTGATGCTGCAGATGGCACAGAACGTTCCAGAACGACCTCCACCGGTACTGCAGAGGAGGAGGAGGGGGAGGAGGAGGAGGGGGGAGGGAGAACACAAGATCTTCATCAACAAACAGCAGCATCATCATCCTGAAAACCCAGGTGTGTGAGCCAAAATCAGCATGTGGGTCATGCTGATCACAGAGAGAGAAAAGGAGGCAATAAAAGCCGGAGAGCATGAGAGACAGAAAAAAGGGTGGAGAGAAAGAAAAGGTGAGAACACAAAGAACGAAAACACCTCTAGTGTTTTTGGAACAGCTGCTTTGAAGTCAGAGATGTTCGCTTCCCTTCTTTCCAGAACAGCAGGACTTGCTTTTCCCTTTTATCACCGTGGGAGCCGTGCTTTTAAAAAGGTGTTTATCATGGAGTTTAATGTTTCCTTTCAGGCGTTTCTCTGTTCCTCAGAGTTATTCTTCTGCCTCTGCTTTGGTGCAGCTGCTGTGTTGTTGTTGATTGTGTCAGCCTCTCAAAAACGCTCTCGAAACCTCTGAAACCTAAACTGGGAAAACCTTCAATATGTTCTAATAAAACTAATAAAAAGGGCTATGAGAGGCAAGATTTGCTTCTGTGTTGTGACGCCGTTGAGAGCGTGGGCCTGTGTTTTTGTTTGTTTGCGTGTGGGAGGAACGGTTTAGAAAATATGTTTAGCCTTTAGAAAAGGAGAGATTTGGAGACTGTACTTCCAAGTCTTCATTGCAAATGCTTTAAAATGTTGATGTTCGAGTGACAAAGAGGCACAGAGGAGAGACGAGGAAGTAGTGTGACGTCATTATAAAGACGCACAGAGGGAGGCCAGCGGGGTCGGATGTGTCCGTAAAATGTCTTAGCCAACAGCCGACGTTGGTTTCTTTGAACGTGACCACAATCGCTCCCGAACCTCAAAGATGACGGTCTGCAAACCTCAATCAGCAACACAAAGAGGGACTCATACACAGTCATATTCCCGACATTAGAAGACCTTTTTAATGTACGACGACGGCAGAGAAAAGGCTAAATGAGACGCGGCCTGACAGGAAGTGCACACGCAGAACAAAGAAAGCCGTCACTGCATGGAGCAAAGGAATATGAGCTCCGCTAATGGACTGACGACATCTGAATGGATTCGCTCACCTTGGAGTTTTTCGACTTAATGCAGAGGCTAACTTGCTGTAATGGGCAAAGGTGGAAGCATATTTGTGTGTATATACTGCGTGTTTACCGGCTGTGTGGCCCAATCAGCAGTCAGTGCTCTGCCAGTCACCAGTCAGACCACCCACCATGAAAAGAGCTCCAGACTTCCCTGTCTCGACTGGTTCCAGCTGAATTCCTTCAGCGTTCAGACTGAATAAAACATTCAGGCGCTGAGAGGTGGAGTGGCAGCCGTCACAGAAATCACCCACTGTCTAACAGCGCCGCATTAGCAATGCTCTGCAGTCAGGATAGCTGAGACGGTATCAGACGGGTCATCAATTTTCCATTTTATTAGCTTCTTATTCTCTCTGAAGGTCTGAAATTTAATGATTTCCAAAGTGGGAAAGAAGGTTCAAACAAACACTAAGACGTAGGAGCTGTTCAGAAAATCTGCCACCTTACGAGCGATTAAACCTGCTTTTTTATTTAACAGTCTTTTCATGTGTAAATCTATTTTGGAACGGGACAGCACCTCAGGTTACATTTGGCTTGGGTGTTAATATTTGAGATACAAATCTAAATTGCAAAGGTCCTTTTCTGGCTTCAGTGTCAGAGGATAATTACTAGGTAAGGAGGAAAAAAAACAGTAAATACATTTTACATCAGCGCTGTCAGATACGTCTTAGGGCTTAAATGCATTAAACCTAATTACTGAAGTACAAGCAGCAAAGCCAGTGAAATGCAGACAGATCAAGACTTTCGGTGCTGAGGGTCAGAGCAACTGAATAACTTTCACAGTTTATGTAGAGCTGTGCACGGTGTTTGGTGTTTATTAACCTCAGTATCTGAGTGTCAACCAGGAAGTCCTCACAAAGACCGGCTCGTTTTAAAAGGAACTGCCCAGCGTGCCGCTGAAGCCGCAGAAAATGCCGTTTACAAGCCATTTTTACATCTGCAGCCATCTTTACGGTTAGCTAGCTCAGGTTAGCTCGCTTTTCTCAGGAAAACGCCGAAGCTTTTTGGTTAGAAGTGCTAAAATAAAAAGTGTAACCTACATGTTCTTCTATGAAAAGAAAAAAAAAGTCAGTGCTTTGTGAAATTAACTACAGAGCTCAATTTGATATCCGAGTGGAGGTGTTTATGAAATTCCTGGATCCACTTTGTTTACATATTAACTGCTACATGCTGCGAATATTTTAGGGATGTGTTGGTACAAGGCGGTCCTCTATCTAAACGACCTCCATGTACCTTTAAATAAAAACAGATTGCTGTGTTGAGTGCTCGTCCTCACAGCTGTCCAACAGCTTCCCCCTGCGTGATTTACTGAAAATGAGACTCAACATTAAAGAGCCATCAGAGTCCAACCTCCAGGACAAGTGAGGAGCACAAACATCATCCATTTTCGCCAGCTGCTGATTGAACAATCATGTTTCTTCTTATCTCTGGTGTTAATTAGTCCGTGAAATCAATAGCTGGGGCTGATTAACCAGTGTAGCTGTCCTCACCCACAAGCTGATGAAGCTTGCATCCTGTCACACACACCTACTGGGAGTGAGCATGACAGTCAGGGTAGCGGGAAGAGGCAACTATAGCCAAAGTGAAATCTACGGGTATTGATTATAGATCGTGGTCAGAGGTGGGATGTGTATCTCTGTCACTATCTAAGTTTAAACAGATTCTGTATATGTCCGTCTCATGATCGTGATCTTTCAGGAACGCCAATAATTTGGCACTAATGGTCACAGTAATTAGAAAGTGTTGGTGAAAGGTCAAAGGTTAAGGTCAGTGGGACTTGAACGTGATATCTCAGGAGAAACGCCGTGAGGGAAATTCTTCAAATTCGGCTCAAACGTTCGGTAAATGATGAAATCTTGGCGGTGAGTCTAGTTTGTGCTGTTCTTTAAGTTCGCGTTCGACGTCATGGATGAAGCTTGTATTTCAAACCCTCTTTCTCACACACACACACACACACACACGCGCGCGCACACTCCGAAAACACACGGAAAGCAAAGCAAACCTCACAGCAGCTCGAAAAAACAAATCAATGCCAATTCTGATTGGCCCAATGAGCTGTGACAGAGGAAGCTGATTGGATGTGCTTGAGGCAACGTTTGGAGTGTGTGCGCGCGCGCCGGAGTGTTTGTGCGTTGGTGAGGATCCCTGCAATCTCTCGTCTATAGATTTTAGAGCCGAGGTTTCCCTCCCTCATTATCAGCTTCATTTGTTCTGCTCAGAGAGGAACGTGGAGCTGAGCAGAGTGTGTGTACTTGTATATATACACACACATATATGAGTGTGTACTGTAGTCGCTATGTTACTGCCATTTGTTTGTGTTGCAGCTACCCCTTATTACACTGAAACTGTTCATATTAATACTGAAACTAACTCTTCTGCTGTCGTAACCTTCACTCCTTTCACCTGTTATACAGTCCAGCACTATTCAATTGCAATTTAGCAAATCATGTGACCTGAAACTCAGTGTTGCCATTGGTGCAGACTAAGATTACCACATCTAAAACACATAAAATGGAGGCGTTAGTAATGTACTTAAAGTTTAAGGGAATGCAGCATCCACTTGCATGAATTGCCAACAGTTGATCCCAGCATAAGCAATCAATTTGCAAACTTTGCCTTTTGGTATAAAATGTGCATGAAATCAAACGTGCCTAGAATCTGAAAAGAATATCAGATGTTATTCCTGGCTGACAAGAATAAAATTGCTAAAATGTTAAGACTTATACGTATGCAGGGCTTGGTGCACGAGCGATCTGTAATATATAATCCAAGACTACACAAAACTGCAGAGAAATAAGGTCTAAATCCTAAATGAATGTGCTAATTTTGTAATGTTGTTGCAGGCTTAAATCAGGCACAGCTTGGCTGATTTTTAGAGATGAGCCACGGTGACATTGTTATCAATCTATAATGAATAATTCTATATATTACATAGCACAAAAAGTAGATTTTTAGACCTGTGCTGTGTCTGTTTCTTCCTGTAGTGCAGGTGAGACGCACCTGAACTGAGATCAGTGTTGAGTTCAGGCCATCAGTGGGGAAACCATATATAGTACGTGTCATCGTGTGTGTGTGTTCTGTCTTAAATGTGTATGCATGTTCTTTCAGAGAAGTGTGCTTCATCATTGGTAAGTATAGCTCATCTTTCACACACACACAAAGGGCACATTTGTCTTTGTATGATTCTGAGTTGATGTATCATCCCAGTGAGCAGCACTTGTTCCAGACCTCCTTTCACCTGCTTCAGTTTCATTACAGGTCATGGAATACGTGCATCCACCTGTGTGTGTGTGTGTGTGTGCGCGTGTGTGTGTGTGCTCTGAACTTACAGACAGTGCACCACAGTCCTCCCGTCTCCTCCGTCGTACTGCTCCTGCCACTTAGCCAACCTCCTGACCAACTGCAGGATAGAGCGTTTAGAGAGAGGCGTGTCCCTGTAGGCCGGCCAGCCAATGAACTGAAAGTGCTGCACCAGGCGGTAACCGTCCTGTGGCTGAGGAGGAGAGGGGTGAAAATGAGGATTTTAATCACCAGAGCTGTCATCTCCACAGTCGTCATCGTGCAGCAGTTCTACTGGGAATTAAAACAACTGAAACGCCGTCCAAGTGCTGCGGTGTGCGTAACACCGAGACGTCACGAGATCATGAATCACTTCGTCTCCCCTGAGAAACGTCTGATTTCAGGACCAGATGACCATTTCAATAATGGAACAGCCCCTACTCTGTCCCCTCCCGTCCAAACCTTATGGAGCTGTGCTGTGATCAGCTGACCTTAAAGCGACAGCTCTGACAGTGCATTCTGGACGTTTGCTCTTTTGGTTTCACTACAGCTGGTGAGCCAGTTCGATACTGCACGGAGGGAAACTTCTCCCTCCACCACCAAAACCCCTGAGAGCTTTATTTGAGCAGAGCCCTCTTCCTGTTTTTGTGGCGTCTCCAGCAGGTTTCTGGACAAATAAGACATCAAATGCTGTGTAGTTGCAGGCAGAAGCTGCCAGTCTTCTCAGTGGTGGTCTCATTCGGTAATGATGTACTTAACTGATACATAAAGCGCTCTACATGTTGTGCTCCAATTAGTTCTTGTTTCTGAACAAAACACCTTTTCAAAAGAAATAGGATTGGACTCAAAAAAGAGGACATCTTATAATGTTTAATTCAATTTCACGGCAGACGAGATGTTTTCAGTAGTCTGGCCCGAGGCGACTGGCATCCACCACCTAAAATACCAAAACCCGCCATCACTGTCAGACTGATTCACTGCTCGGTTTGCAAAACACACACACACACACACACACACTGACATTTACACATACAGCCATACAGCTGTGTCTGTTTTTCCCCACTTCTTTTCCAGTATTCCCATTTCTTCTCGTCTCTCTCACCTTTATTTCAAACTTTCCCTCCCTTCATTTCTTCCTCTCCATCACTCTTTTTTCCTCTTCTTTGTGCCCCCCCACCCCCACCCCACCCCTCTCATATCTCAAACTCTGCTTCCTGCTCTTTCACTCTCCCCCTCTTCATTTGATGCCTTAGTGGTTGGTGGTACAGTCTCGGCTAGGTTGGAGCTGCTCTCACGGTGTGAGATGTGCTGTTGTGGCCATTTCACGCTAGACTGGTGATGTGTTTGAGAGGGAGAGAGGGAGAGCTAGAATATAGAGAGGAGGGTAGCGGGGAGTTCACTAAGTGCCATAGGAGCATTCAGACGATAGGGCGCCACTAGAGTTGTACCGTCATGGATGGGTGAGAAAATGAGATGAGAAGGGAGTAACAAGAGGAGGCAAGGCGGGAGGAAAGAAAGGGGGGATGCAGAGAGGAGAGGGGGAGCGAGAAAGTGAAGGGAAAGGAGAGGTGAGAAGACAAGAGGAGGAACAGGGAGGCAGGGGAGGGGGGTATTTTTCACAATTTTCTGTTAATGCACCACCTCCAACCACACCGCCTTTTTTTTTTTTTTGGACTCCCCAGTAAACCAGGGCTCAGTTAGCACGGCTGCTATTGTGTATTAGCATTACAGTAGGTTTGCTACGTCTTCCTGGCTGCTTAGAGGGAAGTAAAGGTCACACGGATGAAAAATGCCTTTTATGTGTTGCTGCATTGTGTTCCTGGGAGGATCTTTCTCTATGGGTTACATGTCAAACAAAGGGCAAGGATGGCATTTTTTAGTATTTTTATCTTTAAATCCAAAGCCATTTTGCACTTCTATTAAATGATCGTCAGCCATCAAAACAAGGCCTACATTTTTGGGATTGTATTTCTAAAACTACTCAAATCTTCTTGCTTAAAAATGCTCAGGCACATTCGCCGTCGGACTGTTGGAAAGTTAAAGGTACTCCCACCTTTCGGAAAGAGGTTGAGGAAGGCTCTCCTGCACCAGACCTGCTCCATAAAGACTGGCTTTATGCAGTGAGGTGTGGAAGCACTTGACCAGCCTGCAGCGCTCTGGCTTCAGCCCCAGCCAGCGCGCTGACATCGAGCCAGGCCTTATCACACAACATCAGTGTTGGACCTCACTAATGTTCTTGTGTGTGAGTGGGAGCAAATCCCTCCAGACACGTTCCAACATTTAGCAGAAAGTCTTCCCAGAAGAGAGGAAGAGCAGCAAAATACACACTTCTCTTCAGCAATCACAAGCAGGATGTCCAAAAAACTTTTGGCCTGACTATTTGTATCTATCTGTATCTTCCCAGCGGTTAGCATCACTCGGCTAATGTGCGGCAGCAGCTAAGTCGTGGTTTGAGCGAGCTCCCCAGTGCTGCTGGTGTTCATGTGAGGAGGATGAAATACTGTAGCATAAACACAAAAGAACAAGAGCAGAAAGGGTCAAGGCGCTAACTGCAGGCTGAGAGCAGAGCCTGCAGAAACGCATCAACAGGATGGTTAGCACGGAAGACGTGCTCCGGGGTCAGGCTGAGGACCTCTTCAAACAGTCACCGCCCCCTGCTTTTCATGAATTGAATTATTTCTGCCAGATGAACGGATGGCAGGAGAGGTTTGTTGTGTTTTCAGTGTTCTTGAAGAAGGCCCTGAACCCAAATTCTGCATTTATCTAAGCCAACCTAACTCTACCTTCAGGGCATAGCCATAATGCGATGCTGCATATTATCTTAAAAAACAAGAATATAGTTTTAAAATGAAGTAAAGTGAACTGTGAGAGTTACTTTATATTGTCTGAAGCTCTCCACAGCTGCAACTACCTGCACTAAAGAGCACCACGACCACACACTGTATGTTATTATTATCAAATCATCTCATCTTTTGAAGCTTGAACTTAATGCTTTTGACAAAAGGCCAAACTAGTGTGTGATGAAACGGAAGGCTTTGAGTTTAGTACCCGGGCCATGTTGCAGATCCTGAAGATTCGGTTGATAATGTCTTCATCGATGTCTGCCGATATGAATTCCACTTGAATGGGTCCGTAGCAACACGAACTCTTTTCTGGCCAGTACTGCATACATAACTGTAGAAAACAGATATGTGTAGAGAGAGAGAAAATAAGGAAGAGAAAGAGACAGTTTACCAGCTTTAACGGGTACATTTCCCTTCAAATAGCTTAACAGCACAAGTAACAATTGGAAAGAGGGAAAATCTTGGATGAATTCATTTCACTGATTATCAAGATGATCACCTCCATGACTGGATGTGAAGTCTCTTCACAAGCTTGTATATTAACTTTACACTGAGCCCTAATACAAGAGTTATCTGCATAATATGTAATAATATACTACATATAATAATCCACGCAGGATAAAATGAGATAAAGCCAACTTGCAGGAAGATAACACCTGAAAAAAGGACTGTAGTTTCACCTGGTTTTTCATCTACACACCTGCCAGACGCACATACAAGAAATAATGCTTTTTAACAAGGTTTTTATTCAACCGCCAGACGTGCGAGCTGCGAAAACCAATTTACAGTCAGCACTGTGAGATGACGCAACCAAATCTGTGTCAGTCTGCGCTGATGAAGTGAGTTAACTCCAGTTTTTGTTGCATTTTATTGTACAAAACTGCAACTAAAACCTCTGCAGTTGTCATGGTTTAATTCCAGGGACTGTCAATACGCATTCATAAAATAGCCTTTGGGCGTATTGATCAGGCTCTGTGATGTTACAGTCGATTTGTCAGCTCCTGGCTGGCTGCTGTCTCCTCGTTTTCTGAAACCAACTTCGCCAAAAGCGGGAAAACAGATGAGAACAGGAACACGTGTGCGTCCGCGGGAGCGTGTTTGCGTCCATACCTGCGCTGCATCCATCTCATTCAGCATTACAATGGAGGAGCAGTTGTAGTCGAACACCAGCCGCCAGAAGTCGCCCATGGTGTTTGGCAAAGGATGCTGGGTAACAATGAAGGCCGCTGGCTGTTTGTGGCTCTGGAGTGTTGAGATGGACCAGAAATAAATAACAATAACAAGCACAAAGTAAACAGAGCAATGCTCGTAGATCAAATCATCTCTGCAGCACTGGAAAGTAAAAAAAAACTTTAAGAATAGACCCTAACATCAGAAAACTACAACACGTACACATTCACACCCCAAAGTGTGCACTCACATCCATTAATGCAGCATTGATGTAATTGGAGCTCTCTCCGTCCACAGATATGAGGAAAGGCAGGCATCGGTCTGCTGACAGAACGTCCAAACTGCGGTTCTTGTCGTGGTTCCTGGGTAGCAAACCCACGCTGCAGTCCTCTGGACGGACTCTAGGGGTCACTATGTTCAGGGTCTGATCGGAACAAAAAGTTTATCAATTAAGGCAAATTTAACTTTACAGCAAAGGAGATTAGACCAAAGTACTTGGTTCTCAGACTGTGAGGACAAAGACGTCCACAAGCACAGTGTGGAGACTCGCAGTAAAAGGTTAAACTTGTTTTTGAGTTAAAGGTAGGATAGTAAAGTGTGAAGGCTTCGGGGTTCATAGTCACAGAAACGATGAGGACGAGTGTCAGCGCTCACCTGGAACTCATCTTTAATCTGGCTGGAGTTGGTCTGTGGGTCCAGTCTGCTGATGTTGTAGTAAATGGCTCTGAACTCACAAACTGGTATGGCTGTGTTTCCGCATAGACACGCCTCCAAGATGGCATCATGGACGAACACATACTGCTCCTGCAACACCAGGAAAAGAGTCCAAATTTCAGACAAATCTCTGGCCTTTGTGAGCAGACTGGCTCAGTCTTCTCTTGAACCTGCGTGAGGCCTCTGGACTTCTCCTCAGTGCGGCTCTAAGCAGCGACGTCTCTGGGACAGAAGGCGCGGCTGAGCTAAGCTGCATCTCCCGCCTTTTCCAAGGCTGAAACCTTCCACTGCGAACACAAAGTCTGTTTGCTTCGTGCACACAGACTCCTTATTTCTGTGCTCGTGCTCTCTCGGCAGCCTAAAAGTGAATTAAAAGGGAGAAGTGCTTTGCCCCGCAGTGTTTCTGTGCTCGGGATCAAGTGTGCTCTTTGTGCTCCAGCTAACTGGCTGCTAAAAGCATCAGCCACCATGAGCCGCTGCAGCCACTGTGCATGCTAATTCACCTCTCGCTCTTTCTCTCACCCCGTCTTTCCAGTTTTATCTCCAGTTTGTTCTCTTTTTATTTCTCTTTCTCCCTTATTTCCTCTCACGCTTGTGTTTGTCTGCTGTCTCTCGCTGTTTCAATTTGCTTCCCACTTTGTCTCTCGCTCTCTCTGTCGAATGTTAATTGTTGCCCTTGGAGCGGGGAGGAGAGTTTCAAAAGCATCACTGAAATGTCCTCTCCTGGCCATTACCAACTCTAGTGATACACACACACACACACACACAAACACATGCATGCACACAGGCACACACACCCAAACCCGCAGACAAGCACTCATTCATACACACACACACACTTTCTTTCCCCTGTGCCTTTTAAAAGATTAATTGCTTTGTGTTGTGCGGAGCAGGATTATAATAGCGTCAAGCGGCTTCAACACTGACACAAATTGCTCCCACACATATTCAAAAGGCAGGGCAGGATGCATTTAGCTTGGTTTCAAGTGCACACACACATGCACACAGACACACGCACGCATGCAAAACTAGCTTTTATACCAATACTGTCACATGAAAACACTCAGAGTGATGCCCTGGGTAACTTTCCTGAACCTAGCACTTCTAAAATCCATTCAAAAGTCAATTTCAGGCTCTGAGCATGAGCTGTCAGTCTGAAAATGAGGCTGTTTTTCTTTATTCCTAGTAAAGTTGACTTTTTGGATATGCCAGGTTTTCATCAGTAGTACAAATGGAATGCAGAGGCGGGATGGATTAGGTCGGCTTAAGGTAGCTTAGAGAGGAAATGAATACTTCTGTTCCAAAATGAAACACCCAACATTTGGAGCCGCAGGCTCTTTAAAAATGATTGATAGTACAAAATTAGAACAAATTATGACACTGTGTAAAGGATAGTAAGTAACCAAGTCCTCTGCTCACAAAAATACTTATTGGGAAATACATCCTCCATATTTTAGGGATACTGAACAATAAACTTCCAGAAATCGAGCAGAAAACTGATGGAACTTTTGACTCAGTTTGACCTGATGGTGCAGCTCGGTGTGAAGCCCGCTCAGCTCTCATTTAAGGCAGCAGTGTCGATGTCACGGTAGAAGCACTAGTTGAGTTAACTCAGTTGTGGGGAAGTAATCTGTGTGAATACAGTTTGCTCTGGTTAGCTCTAAATCACCTGCTATAGAAGCAACAAATGAAAAATCGACCCTGAACAAACTGAAGAAATTTAACTGGAACTAAGTTTTGGCTGCGAACTCTCTGGAAAACTTGTGTGTTTGTGTTTAGGTGTGTGTGAGTGAGTGTGCACATCTCATGCTATATTCCTGACCATAAACACGCACGCACTGACGCAAAGAATCCTGACTGCGTGTGTGTCTCGGTGTGTGTATGTGTGCATGTTTGATTTAGACTTTGTGTATCTGTATGTGTGTATGTGTCTTTGCGCTGCTGTCATCTATTATTCAGGAAATGTTTAATATTGATAGACTGATTGGGATGGATGAAATAAGACTGCAAGAAGGACTGGGAAACTGTCTCTTTTATGCTCCTGTATCTCACACTTCAGACGGACAGACAGCATGCTAAATGCTAATGAAGCTAATTGGGCTTACAGCAGTTTCCTACATACAAACTGGCATTTGGTGGAATAGTACATGATGCATCATGCAAGCCATTGAATTTCAAATTTTAAGCAAAGGCCTCTCGCTGCAGAGCTTCTCATTAAGCTTTGCTTCCACTTTGCTGCCAGATGATTTCTGTTTCTGTACTCTCACTCGGCACACCAACCTCTGTCTGGACCATGTTGACTCGTTGTGATCTCAGCTCTCGGATGCAGTTGAAAATGTCCACCACGCCTTCATTCTCCGCCATGTCCAACATGATGTCCACTGCAATGAAACAGCCCGTCCTCCCTGCACCGGCGCTGTAGAGACAAATATTAAAACTTTCACTCTAACATTGAGACCACTATAGACAAACAGTCGGCTGGCGATCCGTGGCTTTGAACTAGCCTGTATTCACAAGGGAGGTCCAGGGCCGTACAGAGCGACAATTTCTGTCACATTTGCTACTAAAAATCATTCTGTGCGAAGAGAAATATGCATCCACTAGCACAAGTGCGAAGGTGTTGCGCTGGTATCATGTCTAAAAAAAATAGTGTGGAAACTAGGCTATATTACTGTCTCTTGTCCTATTCGTCAGTTGTTGGAACAATGCTTCATGGGAATTGTAGTAAGTGTGTACTGTCCTTCTCAATCTGAGTACAAAAGAACTTTCGTAATTTCCGGACTATAAGTTGCTACTTTTTTCACACGCTTTGAACCCTGCGGCCTAAACAACGAAGCGGCTAATCTATAGATTTTTATGGGCTAACGGCCTCCAGGGGGCGCTCTAGCAGGAAACGCAAGAGCAAGAGGCTGTTCAACTCGGACACTGAAGAAGACGACTTCACTGGTTTCAGTGTGAAGGAGGAAGATGAAGATAGCGACCAATGACTTTTCTGGTAGGCTAACAGGCTACGGCTGGTAGACTGGTTATGTTTTTTAACCAGTCGTGTTACTGCACTTTAACAGTCGTTTTACTGTCATGTTACTGCACTTTAACAGTCGTTTTACTGCCGTGTTACTGCACTTTAACAGTCGTTTTACTGTCATGTTACTGCACTTTAACAGTCGTTTTACTGTCGTGTTACTGCACTTTTACTGTTGTTTTACTGCACTTTTACTGTTGTTTTACTGTCATGTTACTACACTTTAACAGTCGTTTTACTGCCGTGTTACTGCACTTTTACAGTCGTTTTACTGCCATGTTACTGCACTTTTACTGTTGTTTTACTGCCGTGTTACTGCACATTTACTGTCGCTTTACTGCTGTGTTACTGTCGTGTTACAGACACTGTTTGGTAATTAAAAATTAAAAAAATCTTTCTGCGTAAATATCTCATGTTACAATGTACTCACCTGCGGCTTATAGACAATTGCGGCCTATATATGTACACATCTTTTTTCTTTCTAAATTTAGTTGGTGCGGCTTATATTCAGGTGCGCTCAATAGTCCGGAAATAACGGTACATTTTCGGGTAAACGTTCCCGCCCTCGCTGATCTGTGCCGGGAAACCGCGACTTTTGTACCATTTTTGTGACAAACCAACCGCTACAACTAAGAATAACAAGAAGACTCAAACAAAATGAAGAGGTATTTTTCTGTAGTTTCTACCTCGGTAGGTCACGACAGCGAGGATAAAAGACACCGTTTGGAGGAAAATAGTACTACTACAGCATTTACGGAGTCTGACGCTGAATCTTCGTCAGTCGTCGCCTCTTCATCGGACCGGCCTGTCTCCTCAGATACAAAAATGAATAGATTCTACCCTCAGTGGTTAAAAGATTTCACCTGGCTTGTATACGACCAGACCAAAAATGTTTTGTAAGTATTATACGGCGGCAGGTGATCGGATGGCCACATCTAACTCAGACCAGCAGACAAATCACTGATGTGCATTGAAAATATAACACTGTTGATTTTTCATGTTTAAAAATGTTTAAATTGTGTTCAGGTGGAGAGAAAATGATGGTTAAAGAATCAGTTTAACTGTTGTTCAACATCGTTAGAATTTCTTATCAGTATCAAATTAATTTAGCCAATAAACACGTTAACTAACTAAATTTTTCTTTGTGCTGCTAAAATTTTTAACTTGCTAGTACCAGTGCTACCACCTAAAAAAGTAAGCGTGCAGCCCTGAAGTCTGCAGAAAGTAAAGAAATAAATGCATGAAATATAAAAATAAACATAGAGCTCTGGTTTTGTGACTTTGCAGGCCAAAGCTCGATTAAAAGCCGCATCAGAGCAGTCAGCTTCTCACGGCGTCGCTATAAGTGGCACCTGCACTCTGTTGAACATTTTAATGAGTTCTGGGTTCAAAAAGAAACAACGTGCCTGATAATCATTGCTCTTTATTTCGTTTTTTATGTCTAAATCCTTTAATGTTCCGTATAACAGCACTGCACAGCTTCCAGCGTCACCACTTAGCACAAACAGCGATTATTTACCCAAAGAGGTCACCGTCAGGAAGATGTAAACATGTTGTTTTCAGCGCCTGAACAAACAACAGATGCTACTATTTCTGATCAGAACGGTTTATAAATGCAGAGAGGTGTCACTTAACTGCTAATGAGACGTGTCACATTTTCAGATTTTGTTCAGGAGACATTCACATGGAGTTTAGTACGAGGACATCACACACACACACACACACACACACCAGCATGTTCAGACTTTAATGCCCCGTGTCAGGTGTTAAGGCAACACATCCTGAACAGTAATGCCTGGATGCAAGAGATGGATGGAGGGACAGACCAACAGAGGGATGGATGGAATGAGCGAGGGAGCGAGAGGGATTGGTGGAAAGAGGCTTGTGATTGGGAGTGATAGAAGTGGTCGTCACATGGGAGAGATCAGGGGAGGAAAGGAGGCGCGGACGGAGGGCTGGAGAGGCAACTAAGAGGATGAAGTATGGAGGGATGGAGAGAGGGAGGGGAGAAACATATCTTTCTCTTTGTAATCCCCCTGACAGTTCCCAGAGACAGCTAGAGAGAGGGAGAGAAGGAGGGAGAGAGAGGGAGAGAAAGAGCGAGAGAGAGGGAGAGAAAGAACCAGAGAGGGGGAGAGAACAGAGTGATAAGAGCAAAGAAAGAGGGAAAGATAGAAAGGAGAAAGAGGGAGAAAAGGAGGGAGCGCCTCTGCAGATTACCTGTCAACCTCTGTGATTAATGTTGAGACCAGAATACTGCTGGGCCTCTGTGTGCGTGTGCATACGTGTATGTGTGTGTTTGAAAGCCTCGTGACACAGGCCAATAGCATCAGAGTGCCCCCGGAAATTGGAAGCGACTGCCATAACTTCCTGCCTGTCTGTCCACATACTTTTACTATAGCTGTCTGTTCACGTGTCTGCTCGCCTCGTTTGTCCGTCCCTCCGCTCTCTGTCCACTTTTTGAACTAACAGCGGATCTGTCTTTGTCCCTGCGTGTGTGTCCCGGTCTCTGTCTGTCCTGTTTGGGCAACTGGAGCACACGAGTGTGTGTGTGTGGCTTATGAATGCTGCATTCAGGTGCATCTCTGCACTCCTTCGCTTTTGAAGGCTTTAATAAGATCCGTCACACGCTAAATGGACTGTATTTGTATAGCTTTTTCTAATCTGATGACACTTTTACAACACAAGTCTGCATTCACCCATTCGCACGGCGGCTGAGCCACCTGCTCATGACGAGCGTTACCCACTCACACACCGATGGCACAGCGTGGGGTTCAGTATCCCGCCCAAGGATAGGCCAGGGAATGGACCACTGACCTTCTCCTGTACCTCCTGAGGCACGTAACACGACGAAGTTTTGCTGATTAAGCAACTAAATAACTGACTAAATTAAATTATGTTTCGCTGACTCGATATCTGGAACACCCAGATTCCTCTGCGTTGGTGTATCATGTAAAAACGATGACGTTCCACACGGAGCATCTTGGTTTATTCTCCATTTCAACAGTCAACATTAGTTTTATGGAACCATGACAGTGACCTTAATCAGGCTATCACTTCAGAGTCAGCAGATGAGATTATCATAATTTTCCAAAATCCAAAATTCGTTTTGGATTTTGGAAGTTGCTGACAAATAGTTGGAAAATGTAGGTAATACATCAAAGTGAATGACTTTTTTTTTTTTTTTAAAGCCGTGTTATTATGACTAAGAGCAGAGACTGACTTGTTGGCACATTCAGTCGCTTGTGAGAGGCTAACAGCCAACCCTGTCTCCTAGAAATGATTTATATAAAACTCAACTGTTTTGCTAAGTATTTTTTGAGTGCGGCCTGGATTATGTTTTTTTTTTTGGCATGGTGTCGGGAGATGATCAAGCTAGATGGAGCCCCGAGAGTTTGCATTACTACAGTTAGAAATGATAGTGGTTTTAGTTACATGCTAATAAAATAAACACGTCTTATCTTGTGCTTTAAGTCACTGGTTACTTTTTCAACATTTAACTAAGATGCTTATCTTTTCCTAACCTTGAGCAGGTGCTGAGTGCCTGAACAAAAGTAGAAAAAGCCTTAATCATGCTTTAGTTGTAACAGGTGGATAATGTATTCAGGAGGAAAAACAAAGCATGTTGTCAGTTTGAATTCTACTCAGTACATATCGCTCTTCCAAATTAATTCTCAGTGAAGTTTGTTTCTGGATTTGCACCATTAACAAACTGATATTCAAACACTGACACGAACGGACACTTTTGTTTGAAAAGATATCTACTTTCTTTAGAAATTGTGGGTGAATAGGCAGCGCCATGCAGAAAGATGGAGCCCATATGGTGACTGTATGAGTCCTTTGTCTCCGCCGTGCTCTTTATGGCAGGTTAAGGGTTTAATTCTCTGCCAGTTCAAAGCTATGTGTCGCATTACGGCGGACCACCAAGTGGAATACATTACTTCTAAACGCTCATGCTGATATAAAGAATCTACTCCAAACATTTTTGCATGGCTTGTCAGAGTGGCGACCTTTTAAAGCTTGCGCCTGCTGACAATCCGGCCCCAGAGTTGAACTGTTGTGTCCCGTAAAGAAGCGAACACGGAGGTTAAATATACTGTCGCCATGGGGATCTTAAAACTGTCACTTCTTTTTTTCTTCCTCTGCTCCTGGTCGATGATGATGGTGGTGTGATGAAAGTGGGGTGGAAGGTGAATTTCTTTCCCTTTCTTCTGCCGTTGCGTACTTTTTAAAGGTTAACATCATCAATCTAATTTATGGACAAAGGAGATCGGTGTGAGTGTGGTTCAGTGTGTGATCATGCTGGTACTGATAACCTGCACTGTTGTCCCCTCTGAGACGGAAAGGGTGGACAGAGAAAAGGAAAAAGAGGCAGACAGCGACACGGAGAAGGAGATTTTAAGGCTTAAACGTGATTGAGGAACACAGATGGATTTGCAGTCTGGCTTATTTTAGATTTAAAGAGCCATAGCATCGCATTTAAAAGTGCGTGTGATCATCTTCTGTTCGTGTCAGTCTGGAAAGTGAGCTGCTGTTAGTCTCCATGTCCTCAGCATCACTCAGATCACTCATCTTATTTCCTTTGCTTAAACATGCAGTTCTGTTTATTTCTGTCTGACGTTCTCTGTAAGAAATATCTTAAGAATGAGATATTTACTCACTGATCAAACAAGTCCTCCAAGCTAAAACAACAAAATATGTTGTTTGTTATTCCCTTCCAAAATGGCACAAACAGTGTAAACGGTTCTTATCTACAGTATCCACCAACCAATATTTGTCCTCGCCTTCCATAACGAACCGACGTCACAGAATCGAACTGGCGTTATTTCTTAAGATTTCTGAAGAATTACGTGGTTAAAGCTGCAGAACGATCACTGTCACGGTCAAAAGAAATCAGCGATGACCGGAAAGGTGACCCCGTCATCCACCTTGACCTTTTGTGGCACTAATAACAAAGTCAAACGACTGACATGTCAAAGCTATTTCTGCCTTTGTTCCTGACAGATAAGAGTCACTGTCACGCTGCTTACAGACGTCCCTGTCAGGTAGAAGTAAACATCGGTTGTTTTTGACGTTAGAACAAATGATATATGTTATTGTTTCTCTCGTGCAAACGTGAGCTTGAAGGACAGATTTGGAGGTCATGTGTAACTCCAGTATGTTTGTGCGTGCATGTGTGCGATGATGGATGATTACAATACAACACATACTGTTTGCTCTGTGTTACGCTAGTCCCATAAAACCCTTTGCTCTCTGCCGTGTCAGAGACAGCCAAGAGCTGTTCGACTGAGTGACTGTACATCCTCGTCTGCAGCCTCTCAGTGGCGTTGCTCGGGTCTCTTGGGGCTCCAAGCAAGAAATCCCTGGGGCCCCCACCCCACCCGTGCACGCCGCAAAAATTTGTTTTTTGCACACATAAATGCACAATTTCTGGGACATTTGAGATGAATGCTGAAAAAATAGATTAGTGGGTCTCAAAGTGAGGTCCAGGGACCAACAGAGGTCCCTGAAAGCCAAGGCCTATCAGTGGCCGGGGCCCCCCTAGTGGCAGGGGACTCTGAGCGACTGCCTGGCAGCGTCATGGAATTAAGCTGATCGTCTCTACAGAACCTGTGTGTGCTCGGTGTGTGCGTCTGCTTTCTTACCTGCAGTGTGCCACTATAGGCCCGGCATCAGGCGGGTTGAGGAACTTGACCTGTCGTATGAATCCAAGCAGTCCGGTGGCGTAACAGGGAACGCCGTGGTCGGGCCAGCTGGTGAAGTGAAACTGACGGAGTTCACGGATCTCATGATGACCCTTCTGAAAAACACACACGGGAGACATGTTACGCCTAAGCTGCATATTTTAGGACGCCGATTGCTGGAAACGGATCTCCATTTTGTCTCGTGATGATGACGGATGCGCCGATCTCGCAAATCGTATCAAGGCTCTTTTGGGGAAGACTGACAAGAAGACATATCATGGTTCAGCAGACTAATTTACGGCAGGGATTTCAGGAATCGAGGGGCCATGCAGCCTCTCTGGCTTCAGATGGAAAATAAATCGATCTCGTGGATGTCAAGATGGCACTCTGGGCCACTTCTGGGAATGAGAGACAGGAAGACTTATTGTCGCTCATTTGCCTAATTTACAAGGGAGATTTGAAGAAACTGATGGCCATTTTGGCTCCACAAAAAAGATTAATTGATTTCACGAATCTCATGATGGCCCTTTTGGGAAAGACTTACAGGAGGAAATGTCACGGTTCAGTTAAACTGCCTCATTTACACAGAGATTTGAAATATCCAGCAGTCAGTTTGCCTCCTTCCAGTATGGATTTTAAGACGTCATGTGTGTTTAAAGAAATCAGAAAGCTCCAAACTTCTGTTTTCTTACAACACAAACAGAAAAAAGTGAAAAATGAAACTTTTATTAAACAAAGTTTTTGGGAAAAGTATACTTTTATGATATACCACAAGACAAGCACTAACACAGCCGAGACAAGGAAACTGCTGGCTGGAAAGAAGCAGTTTTTAAAGCCAAAGATAAAAAATAAATTTGATTCCACACCACTTACTGGCTCTTCTACAAAGGAGATACAGAGGGAGACATTTTGGTACATAACAGCAGAGACTATAGGAAAATGAGATGGCAATAAGCATCCATTGTGGCTGTCCATGAGATAGCATCTTGACATTTTAATGATGAACTTTCTGGAAACATACAGGGCTGGTAAATACTTTCCTGTTGAACAATGGGGATATTATTAAGAAACTAAAATTGACATTCTGATGCTTAACAGACAGCAATTAAGTCTCACATCGCAGTGCCTCCCTGGGACACAGACGTAATGCCTCACAAGTGTTATGGCGACATTTTGGACTTAGCAGAACTTCTGCAGCAGCAGCACAGATGCTGAACTGCATGGCTGGAAGTCAGAAATTCCAAAGTCATAATTACTCATTTTTATGGGCTTGAGATGAAAACGGTCATCCCACTTTGAAGCGTCTCTCGTTGGCATCACTG
Source organism: Chaetodon trifasciatus (assembly GCA_037975065.1). Lineage (NCBI taxonomy): Eukaryota > Metazoa > Chordata > Actinopteri > Chaetodontiformes > Chaetodontidae > Chaetodon > Chaetodon trifasciatus. The sequence goes on from JBBMOE010000018.1 coordinate 785,017, forward strand.
TACTTCAGCAGCATGTCAAAACTGACACAGTTTGTTGCTGAAGTATAATGAAATCAAATGCATTCAAACAGCGGAGACATGGCTGCACACACGGGTAAAAACAGGAGGTGCAACTCAGTTCAGTCCACCAGTTCATTCCACTGTAACTGCATCTTTATTTATAATATATCATGATGCTGCAAATGCAAGCCTTTCAGCTTTCCTTGCAGCTTTCATTAAAGCTCCAGTAAGTAACTTGTATAAAATTATTTTTTTGTCATATTTGCTAAAACTGTCCCTATGAACAGACAGCAGCACATCAAACATGTAATCTGTGAAAAAAAAAACCGGCTCCATTGGTCCCACCTACTGCTCCTACTGCGATTTGCAAGAATCCACCGCGAACTACACAAAACAACCAATCAGAGCCAGAGGAGCGTCTGAGGGAGCGTCTGACACCTGTCAATCACTACTCTCACACGCTGTGAACCACCCCCTCCCTCCGCTCATGCTGCCGGCTGCCGCTTGGTCAAACAGCTCTGTGAGCGGCGTCAGGAGGCGAGTGAAAGCTATGGCGGAGCAACAGCCAATCACAAAGGAGAAACTGCCCACACCGCCGCTGCCAACAGCAGCATATACGGCTAAGACAACAAATAACCATGAAGCTAATATGGTGGTTGTTACAGTATCACTCCGCAGCGCGTACAGTATGTTAGCGACTGTGATGTTGCGGCGGGGCAGAGTTAGCTTGTTTCCAATGCTAAGGCTAACGTTACTGGTTGTCACGGCAGCCGCGCAGGGAGGAGGGGCTTGGAGGCAGGGCGTGAGTGCAGCGGAGAGGGAGGGGGAGTGACATGAACTGGTGTTGGTTCACATTTTCAGGCTAAGTCTGCTCTCTTCTCCATCTTAACTACTGCAGCTTTAAGGCGAATATGTATCTGATCCAAAGGAATAATGGATCTAATGGATCGAACATCACTGACGTGGTGGATCTGGGTGAGTGAGGTGATCACTGTGTGTCTAATTTCAGGGAAAATGTAATCACATATGAATCTTCTGATAGGTGATCTTACCCAGCCTATAGGACCAGCCTGCAACAAACTTGTGTGGCTGGATTTGAATCAAGGACATCACACGCCTCCAAACTAAGCATCCAGGACACCCTGACAGCCTCAGTGTATCCTGACACTTTCAGACCTGTCAACAGTAATTCATATAACTCTGACAGTGTACACCACCTTGTTGATGTCAGATAACTGCGCCTCAGCAGCCTGAGGACTGAGAGGTCTCCCTTCAAGTTTCCTGCGCTGATTTCTGACCTGCATCTCTTCACAGGATGGAGAAATTTCCCAATTTTGTGACAGCTCCGGAAAGCAGCACAGAGAAGTGTATGACCTTTTCTCAGCTTCCAGGGGTTCAACGCTACACGCTTCTGCTTTAATAACTCAAACCAATCAATTCTATCACACTATTTAAAACTAAATGGAGATTAAACAGAAGAATAGCAGAACAGACTGGCTCTGGTAGACAGACACGGTTGTAGCGAATGGTTTGCCTTTGCAGAGTGCCTCATGACAGCCTGAGAAGCAGGGACACCATCAGGAGGAGGAAGACGCGGAGAGGTCAAGAGACAGACAGCGAATGGGAGGGAGCAGAGGCCAATGAAGACGGCGTGTAAAGGAGTGAGAGATAAACTGAGACGGGAAAAAGTGGTGGCGCGGTTAAGGAGATATGACAAAGAAAAAACAGGAAGGAAAGATAAGATGGAGGAGGAAAACACAGACATAAAAGAGAGTGAGGAGGCAGGGAGGAGAAAAATAGAACCCAGAAAACCACGAGGTGATTTGATAACTCGACTTCCCATTGATTTGCTCTCTTGTGATGTTGAAATTACTTCTCTCAATCGATAGACGGCGGTCCAACACAACCAGGGCATCACATCCGTGAGAGGTTGATAAAAAAAAAAAAAAAATGAAGATGCTTGACATGTTGGAAAAAGGTGATGAGGTTGTAGAAACACTTCAGAGCCTCTCTTAGCTGCCTTTTACAGCTGTCTTTAAATTTTAGACTTCTCATCAAGACTCATTTGCATTGGATGAGCGACAAGTAACATATTTGATTGTTCTGGCGAAGCTTCATTCTTAAACTGCATTTGCAGCTTTTGGTTGTAAAAGGAAGAGCCAGATGTTCCTTGTCTCAGCAGAAAAGCAGATTGTTTTGGTGGTAGAGCCGCTGATGTTCTCTGACCGCCTTTCAGAGAGGTTGCTTTTAATCACCCAAGAGTTACGTGTGCATAGATGTACTGTGGTTTAATTTGTTTTCTCTTCCTCCAGTTTCTCTTTTAGCTAAAAGCCTCTGTTTCCTGTGCTGTGGACACAGTGGACCATGTTTCCATGTCCTCCATCTGATACCTTGAGTATGATTCCAAGACTGCAACGGATAAAACAACTCTGACCTGAAATCCTCAAGAGGTTCAGAGTGAATCAGATGTGATATAGCTGAAGAGAGCTCACAGGAAGTCAGAGGAATTACTGCATAATTAGTAGAAATGAAAAGAAAAATAGCAGCTAAATAGTACAAAGGTCACAGAAAAGACGCGGTGGAACGAGTGCTTTTACTGACCGTCCACATGTAACGAAGTGAGTTTTATAACAGAGCTAATGTTGCACCATTTTTCTTTTCTTTTTGTTGTTTTTCTTGAGCTTTATGGACAAACATGGGCAGATCCAGGAGGACACAGACTGGTTTGTGTGGTGAAGGAAAAAGTAAAAACCAAAACCGACCATAATCTGGAATTCATGACCTTTATCTGAAAAGCCTTTCACATTAGCAGACCAGCTTTTGTGTGTTGCTCTATAAAGACGGTCTTACGCAGACTTTGCTGTGGAAGGACAGCTAGATAGTCTTTTCTCTTGTCTGGGGAAAATATGGTTTGATTGCTGCGAGCTGTGCAGCCTCCTTATTCCTTTTGGTGTGAGCGCCGCGTCACGCTACTCAAACCACACTCCCCTCATTTGTTTTTCACATCTCGCTGGTACATTAGCCCAGTCTTTATTTTGATCTGAACACCTACAACCCGACCAGACACCTGCTCGATGTGTGGAGGAAACCAAACCTGAATATTACTGGACTAGAGTTTGAAGGTGTTTCAAAGATTTGTGAGAAATAAAACGGGTATCATCGCTACGAGGCGGCCACGCCCACCGGGGGAACGCATCCACTCAGTGTTAAAAGAAAACGGAGAAGTCGTCCTCAATCACATCCTCATTTAAAGAGTCAGGGAGGTGGTGTGTGTGTGTGTGTGTGTGTGGGGGGGGTTGGCTTCATAAACAGTTCAACCCACTTCAGGGAAGCTTCCTCCAGCTTGACATAAACAGCCTGTTTTGCACATCTCTCAAACCATCTGTCCTTTCTGTCTAATGCGTGCGTGTGCTGCTCCTCAAAGCTGTGTTTGTTGGCCTGTAGATTTGTGTACACTGCTGACTCCTTTCCTATTCAGTCTGGTGTCTGCTGGGCATGCAATTGTTTGATTTCTCCAGATCTGAGTGCCATAGAGCAGATTACTCTTCTGCTGTCTTGGATGGGATCCATCGGGTGAACTAAGCCCTGTCGCGGTTTCTTGTCGACTTCTAAAAATACTGAAAGCTGTGTGTAGTAAACACTCTTCGTACACTCCGGCTACATGCGAGCCTGCAGCAGCTTCACCTGCTTTCACATCTAACAAAGGCACAAACGGGACATCCAGATGTGGATGAGATCAGATCAGGATGGTTTGATATGTACGACTCAAAACAGCGACGCTGCTGTGCGTGAGTGTGTTTTCCGTCATAGTTAAATTAACACTTTTTAGCACTACACACTAAACTTACACACACTTACTACCTGCCTCGCCCACAGCTGCTCTGTTTGACTGACTCCAGCATGTCTGAATGTCTTTTGTGATCTTCTGCCTCTTTCCTCTCTCTCTCTCACACACATTTCCACAGATTTTCTCTTTCTTTGAGTCTCTGTCACCCTCTCTTCCACAGGGCTCTGTAAATCTCCTTGGAAGTGCCATTAATAAACCTTTTCATTAAGATCCTGTTCTCATTATTCACTGCAATTAAAGCTATTAAACTGTGGTGCAGAACCTGTACGTACCCCCTCTGTCTTGCTTTCTCTTTCTTCTTCCCGCACACAGAGTCACAGAACTTACTGTAGTTTAAAGATGGAGAATTTTGCGTTAATGAGTGTGTGTGTGCGAGCGTCTGGTGTGTGTTTGTGCGAATTAATGCGTTCTGCAGAAATGACAGGCGTTTCAAAATCAGCTTTCCTTTGAATTTTAGAGTACTTTTGAGCACACACACACGCAGAGGTGGTATGGATTAATGGCTTGCTAAACGAGCTGACAGCGAGGACTCGAAGGCTCGTCTTCGTAAGCTGCTTTCGCACGAGCGAAGGGGGAAGAAAATACAGGACGGAGGAAAAAAGAGACAGACAGAGGCATAGAAAGAGTGAGAGAAATAACATAAAGACAGCAGGGAAGAAAGAGCAACATTTAGTTATCAGTCTCACAATAAATGTCTATTATATTGTGTATTTTAACAATGAGTAATTATGAATCACAATGGTACCACCTCTGACTTTTATTACTGTTTTGTTTACAGTCATGCAAATAAGCCAAAAGAAATGAATTAGCTGAAACAAAAAAAAGAGAGTAAAGTTGGAAGTTGAATGGGGGAAACAGCAGAGGAACGATCGGTTTTACGTGGCGGGGAAAAGCGATGAAAGACAAGACTCAGACTCAGACATAAACAAGGCAGTTTGGAAAATCAAGGCTTTGGATCAGAGGCTTTTTCGCTTATTGTCAAATGCGTTTCCGCTATTTTTCCTGAGCAGAGCCTGGAGAACAGCAGCACAACAATGACGGTACATTGCTCCACTTGCACTTGTCTTTTCTCCTTTCAAATCCCTCCTGTCTGATTACAAGGGCCCAATTACGCCTTCAAGCCTCCTCTTAAACAGCGAGAAACAAACAAGGAACGCCGCTCGCTCGCCTCAAATCCCCAATCACTCACTGGCTGTAATGGTAATCCAGGTTTTGGGTTTACAAAAAATAGAAGCGATAAGTAACATGAAACAATGAGGGAAACTGAGCGGCTCGAGAGCATGACTGCATTCAAATCCCGTCTGACGTCTTGTGGGAAATAATAAAACCTGAGTCATAATATATTGATTTGAAATCCTGTAAAAATACTTTGACTTCAACAGCTGCATCGTTTTGTGATATTAGGAAAGGTGTTTTGCAGAGCCATGATGTTTGTGTGACGGTCACAGTGGATTAAGAACCTCTATAAGCATTAAAATATCACAGTCTTTGTCAAATGTTGTTGTTGGTGATGTTTACTTGTTTACCTTTTGGACGGTGAATGTCCGTATGACGTATTCAGCCAGAGGTTCAGTTTCTATCAGGGTCACCTTGATGTCTCCATAGACCTCTGTCTCATCCGGCCAGTAGCGCACACACTTCACCTGGAAAAGACCAGTTAGGTTCACACCGTGTGGTTAAACGTGTCCTGCACGTCGGCCATTATCATCAAAAGAGCCAAGCAAGCGTGGGAGGACGTCGAGGTCAAGACGATCACCATGAATTACATAACGAATGACTAATATCAACATTTGTATCGCTTGTATTACATAACATTTAGTTGATTTGCATTTATATGTTGTTTGAAATCCCTGGATGTCATTGAAATCATTCATGAACTCTCACTGAAGAACAGCCGAAGCTGTAGAATTGTGGATCCAGATGTGATAAAACTGGACTTCACATCTGGATGTGGATGACTGGAGTAATGAAAACCATCATCAGGTTGGGGATTATGGCACATAAACCCAACAGGAAGGAGGCCTTGATGGACAGGTGGGAGCACGAACTGCCTGCCACAGTGCAGTGAATTGTGAAATCTCGTACCTGCACAGGTATCACGAAACACACACGCACACACATTTTATAATCTCTCGAACGATGAACTCACCCTGCCCACCTCCACCAGATTGGTAACCATGACGATAGAGGCCGAGTTTTCTTGCCAGACCATCCTCCAGAAATCCCTCACTGTCTCCTGCATGGGCCCTGACGCACACGCACACACACACACACACACACACAGACAAATTAGAGATATACAAACACACACACAGCACATGCACAGTGTGTGTACACATGAACACACAATCCAACGTCACGTAAAAATACGTCAACACTGAAAGCACAGACTTCCACAAATACACACATGACCGGGGAAACACACATGCACACACACACAGACGCACACACACACTATCAATCCCAGATAGTGGTTCGGGGGTTTGAGGTAATGGGGTCTTAAATTTGTCAGGGGGATTTTATGCGGCGGTTTAGATTTAGGAGGTTGTGGTAATAGCCTCCCAGCCCGAACGGACGACATTTACCAGGTGGCTTCTACACACACACACACACACACACACTGACACACACACACACAGTCGTATCTGCACAAATGTAGAACGACACACACCGTCTCCTCACACACACTCATCATGTCCGTTTAATTACCTTGCGTGGCGATGTAATGTCTGGGTCTGTGGTACCCCTGTGAGACGGGAAAAAGAAGCATAAAAAACTCTCCACGCTTTCGTCACCTCCATCTTTTTCTCGCCGTGTTCTCTACGTTCTCCTCCAAATTGTCCTCATTTTCTCCATTTTCAGCGCTATTTTAATTTATTTATTTCTCTCCTTCGCCTCCTCTTTCTATATGTTTTCCCCTCTTTCACCTTTTCCCATGCGATCCTTCCTTTCTGTATCTTTCCGGGCGTCTAAAATATTAAAATTGCACCTCAAAAACAACACATGAACTCCCTCTAACACGTTTGAACGCAGCCTTCCCTCCCTCCTGTCCTCCGTCAACCTCTCCGTCCCTCTTTGTCATCACATCCCATTTATACTTGTCTTGAACTGTCCCTCTATCAGCTTTGTCCCACATTACTTTAGCTTGTACATCTGTTTGTTTCTCCATCTCTTCCATCATCTCCTCTTGTTGACATTCCTCCCCCTTTCTCCTCCTGAAGTGATTACTCGCTCTTTCTCCTTTTTTATTCTCTCCTCCTCCCTCGCTCCTTTTTTCTTATCCTGCCTTTCAATCACTTCCCGCTCCCCCTTCTGTCTACCTTCCTTCCTCTCTATCTTGCCGTTTCTCATTCTCTCCATTGCTCATATCTCGCTCCTCTCCTCAGTGTCCCCCTCCCATCCTTTCCCCTTTTAATTTGTGCCGTCTCCCTCTGCAGTCCCTCCACTCCCCTCAGAAACATAACTCAAGGTCATTTCCCGAATAAACATCAAATTAAATAATAGAGGGGATCTTAATTTTCCCTCCACGGGAGAGATGAAAAGTGACGACTCTCCAACCAATGATTATCCCCCTCTCGTCCCTGCGCGCCCCTCCTCACCCGAACACCTCCCCGTGAGACGGATAACCTCGTTGAGATAAAAACATTTATCACTTTCATATTGTCATTAAGACCACGTTATAACTATGGCTTTATCTCCACAGAGGAGATGTATTGTTTCAGTTTTCAAATCATCCCCCTTTCTTCTCATCTGGAGAAAAAAGCCTCGTCTGTAGAGGCTGATTGGAAATAAACGATATGCAGCAAATTCATTAAGACTATTATTACAGTTAGCTGTGAGTGACAGATTACATCGATAAGTGAAGCACAATGCCTGGAGGGGGCACAGAGGGAAGGAGGGGAAACAAAGTGATGGATGCACGGGTGGATGTGTAAGGGGAGGGGGGCGAAGAGGGAAACAGTGGGACTGATGAAACTGAAGAAGGGATGAGTCAGTGAGGAGGACGGCGCTGAAGGAGGAAGGCTGCATGTGAGGAAAGGAGACGGAGTCCACATAAACATCACACACACTGACTTCCTGAAGATTTTATGAAAGTAGCTGCTCTCATCTTTGTTTGTTTTTGGGTGTGTATTCAACGCATTCATTCCAGCGCAGACCGGTTCAAAGCAGCGCTCAAGGAATGGGTGGACTGGGATTCGATGCCTTGCTCAAAAGGCCCTTTGACAGACAGCATTTTGGGCCCAGAATCTATTAAGAGCATCAAACATGTGGCTTCTTAGTTATTGTTTCTGAGTGTGTCCCTGACAGCAATTTCCACTTTACTGCATGTGAGTATGTGTGTGATTGTATGTCCATCTTTCTGAGGACCACTCTGAGTTTTAGACCTCCACAGAGAGGACAGGATGCTGTCCTCACCTCTTCAGAAGGCTGCTGGAGGGTTAAGACTTAAGCTAAGGTCGCTATATGGTTAGAGATGTGGTAAAGCATACAGTTAGGATGGTTTGGGGCTAAGAACTGAGGATGCTTACGCTGCAGTCCATCACAAGCATCAAAAAACAAACGTGTGTGTCTGTGTGTGTAAAGACTCACGTCAATATAGTTGGCGTTGATGTAGTCAGAGTGGGGGTCTCCGTCCAGCAGCTGCAGTCGCACTCTGGTGTGATCGTCTGTGGGGTCAGATAGCACAAAATACAACAGGCCTAAAGTTACATTTACCCACAGATCGGAGCAGCTAACTGACTGGATGGGGAGCGAACTGACCTGCCAGAGCCAAACTGATGAGCCTGTCTGGACCAGGAATATGGCAGCGATGCGTGTTCGTTACAATTATTACAATGACCCATGTTTACGTTTCTTTTTCCCATGAAGGGACTCCTTCCTTCACCCTAACCAAGAAGATTTAATCGTCTAAGCCAAACCAAACCATAACCACAGACATGCTGCATCACAGATCATCTGGCTGGTTGACTCTTCACTTCATTTTGCTTTCACTTGTGCTCGTTTGGCCTCGGTGCAGATGAGCTGAACGTTCACGACAGGAACAAAAACCTTAAAGTCATAAACAGCCTGTGCAGGACTCCACAATGCAGATATATAGCAAACATCATCTGGGGTGATGGGACAAACACTGTTTCCATTATGAGCTGCCTCCACCAGCAAACACTTGTTTATCCACCGCCAAATAATCCGTTACCAATAACTTATGACAGTGTGATGACCAATAGAAAATCTTTGATTAATGTCTCTATTTTCATTCTGGTTACTCATAAAAACCTGCAACCTTCTGCCTCGTCTTCATGGTGATTCATTCCGCTCTCTGCTGATGTTCCTGTCCACAAGTCACAGACAATTGGCAAAAATCAGAACGATGTCCACGTTGTTTCAGACCGCACATCCTTTCCCCTGTTTCCCACAGACACATCTTCCACATCATATACACAGACTCCTTCAAGCCTCCTTTAAGTTACAACTCATCTTTCAAACGAATAATCTACAGTAGCTTTTTTACAAAAACAAAGTTTCATTTTACTAATCGTGCCCACCGAATGATGTGTTTTTATGTTTGTCAAATGTAGCTTAATGTCATCATTATAATGGCAATACATCAACACTTTTACAAATAACCACTCAAATCAATACATGAGAAAGACTGTGAGCGGTTCACATCAGCACAGCTCAGCGCGCCTCAAAGTACATGTAACCAAAAGTAAATCTTATTCTCCCTTTTCTCTTCCATTTCCCCCCTTCACATTTGAATGCCAATTATTTTGTTCTGTGCTCCAATAGCCATCCATGTTATTAGGATGCATGGAGTGTGTGTGTGTGTGTTGGGGGGGTATGGCTAATGGCAGGCAGTGATTTTGTTCAGTGGTAACATGGCAACGGCAGGTAATTGCAGATGAGGCAGACATGATTTAGTCTGATTAACTCTATTTTTTCCCCCCTCACTCTGTTATTTTTCTTTCTTATGTTGATATGCTCCAGTTCACCCCTCTTATTTTCACCCTCCGAGACGTACGGCCACATCATAATGACACTGCTGCTGCAAATAAGAAGAGTTTCTCTGATTCTTTACTGTTTTTAATAAAAAAAGAGAATGATGTCAACAGGAGATGAGTGAACGGGAGACGATGTGAAGAAAAGAAGTGAAAATGAAGAGGTGGAGCAGATGTTGGCAAGTATCAGGTGGGATGGGGAAGAAGGAGAATGGGGGCTGGAAAAAAAAGGGGGATGGGAAGAAAAACCTGGCAACAGAGGGAACAGAAAATAAGAAAAGGGATCACCTCAGTGTTTCTTTGAAGTCATTGAAATGCTAATGCGGCGTATGACTTTACTGATTGATGCAAAGCTACAGCCGGGTGGAACACTTAAAGCCGGCGCACAGCGAGCTGGCTAACGTTAGCCTGCAAGCTAGTCTGCTAGCTGCAGGGAAGACTTCTGAACGACGTTTTCAAAAAGGTTTCCGCTTTGGAAGAATTTCACCTCCTGAAAGTTGGTGTCTCAGGAGCTAATTATACTCTGAAAAGGTGTTTCTGTTCAACAATGCACCCGGCAGGCCTATAGCTTCACATCTGCAATATAGCTGAAAACATCATTTTGTACAGGTGGGATTTTTTTACCCACTTCAAATCAAAGCTCAAATTAAGCTGTCTCGAAAAAGAAATTCTGCGTGGAAAACAGAGCTTTTATGTGAGCAGATCTACTGTATGGCTGATGACTCACGGCGTCAATTGTAACCCATTTCCTCTATGTTTATAGTGGGGGCCCGAGGGTAATCATTTTGTCAAGTAGGCGTTAACATTTTTTGGTTTCGGTGAATATCTTAGAATAGATGTGTGAATTTTCACTCAGGATGGCATAAAATGAGGCTCCATGCGGAGTAAAAATAATCAGAAGTAGCAGAAAATTGCAAAGAGGCTTTGTCTCTTTTTTTAATCAACATGTAAAAACTTGATGAACGGGGTCCATTTGCAGAATATTCTGAAAAGATTAGTTAAAAACCCTCGACGACAGAACGTCTTCAGCTGTGCCGTGTCCTCTGCAGGCACACTTCAGTGACACTTAAGCAGTCACGTGACTCTGGTTTTACTGGTTTTACTGACTGCTCTTTTAACTGTCCAGAGTTTTTAATGCATCTCTTCCAACTATTTGCAGAATATGTTTAGCAGCTTTCTGTCAAACTAGTGTCAAGTTTTTGAGAGACGGACGAGCGCGGCGTTTTCAACCACAGCATTCGGATTAAACGTAGCGTGGGAACGCTGACCCGACCTGAGACAGCTGATTCTGCATCCAAGACGTCTCACGACTCAAAGGTTGCTGATCCTCCTAATGCGGAAATCTATACCTGCCCCCTCCTTTAGAGTCATGACACAACATAAGCTGCACCAAGACCACCTACTGTGACCTAAGGAACATCTGGAAAGACAAATCATAGTCTGATTCCAAGCTTATTACCCCAGAAAAGTATCAAATATTACTACAAGTATGACACGCAAACCTTTCAGTGATGCCATTGTAGCGCATCACTTCCTCCAGACCATCTCCACAACCGTACTTTTACATGAATCCAGCTTGCTCCACTGGTACTGAGTGATATCACTGAACATAAATCGTTAATACAGAATAGCTGCATATAATACAGAGTCTGGCGAGAAACCTCCTCCTTGATTATCATCTCTCGGATCACCTTGAGGAGAATTATTTGTACGGCTTCTATCAGAGTAATTTTCTAGCTCTGGCTGAGAGGCAACAATGATGGCAGCATGACTCCACTCTGCCGGTACAAGATACTGTCATCAGCTATCAGCTCATCCACACTCTTACAACTCTCACACACACACACACACACGCACACACACACACTCCCTGCACGTAACGACAAACACAACAGGGGGTAGTCTGCCAGCCTTCTGCTCTTTCTCCTCCTCTCTCTTTCTTTTCTTCTAGTGACTTCTACCACTTCTTCTCCTTCTCCTCTCTCTCTCCATCTCATCTCCCTCTCCTTCCATTTCTGTTTTTTTTTCCCTCCTTTCTCCAGCGGATTCTGTCTGCATCTCCTCCCTCTCCTCTGTTCTTCGCCTCCTTTGTCTTCCTTCATTTACCTTTTTCTCCGGCTCTCCCTCTCTCTTGCCCCATACTGTCTCGCTCCTTCAGACAGCAGTAATTACACAGGGCTAGTGTCAGGCTGTCATAACACCAGAGCCACAGATATGAGGCTGGAGGGAGGGAGGGGCGCTCTCGACTTCCCTCTGCCCAGGGAGGGGAGCTTCTAATTGGGCTAAGATGGCAGGAGGTACTGGCTTGCAAACACTGCAGATCTGGACACAGGCCACAGGTTTGAAGAGGCTGGCTGTGTGTGCGTGTGTGTGTGTGTGTGTGTGTAAAACCCAGTCTCTTCAATCTGCAAACAAATAACACGACTTTAGTCTTCTGAACAGCATGCAGTGCAAAGGCAGAGTCTTTGTTTGCTCGCAGGTGATTCATCAGTCCTTCTCATTAACATCTGTGGAGAAGAGATGGAGCTAAATACCACACATAAAAAATGTAGTATAATGTCGTATAAAGAGCCATAAAATCCACAGAGGGGGAGGTTGGGGTTCATGGATGGAGACTGGTGTTTGTGTCCCGTGTGGCTGACTTATTAGAATTTATGTCTCTAAGTTAAGAGATGTATCATAACACACCTATTTTAACCCACACCGTGATCTTTTCTTAAACCAGGCAAAGTATGTTTTGTTGCCCAAACCTTAAAAAACTAAAACCTTTTGACATTAACCACGTGTTTGTTTTTGTTATCATGCCAGCAAAGGTCACCTGACTTATCGTTGAAATGATAAATATAGCAGGTGGCCTAAATATACAGATAAATATCCTGAATATAAGAGTAGACTGCTTAAATATGAATATAGATACAGAGAAGGCCTACACATACCATCAGAAAAACATGTGTAAAATATTCATTTTCTGTAGCATTCTCATTGTTTTGTTTGTTTTAGCTAATAAGACCCAGATTTAGTCGTCTGCAGGCATTTGCAAACCTTAAAATCCTTCTACTACTTCTACTACTACTTCTACTTCTATACTTGATGCCAGCAGCACAATGACACTGACTGCTGAGGATGAAACCAAAACCACGTATGTAGTCCACTCAAGAACAGCTTTATATACACTTATATATAATTTTATTCCAATTCTATATATTTAATTGAAAGCAAACATGGTGTCCTGATCTCAGTGTACTTGAATGATTTGGATGTTCAGCCTGTCTCCTGTCGAGACCTACATACACTGTAGATATAGAGCAGACGTGCACTCGGGCTCATTTGGCATCTGCTGTACTGGAGCAACAACAAAGTCATCAGAAGCTGTGGTGTCCAAGGGCGAAGGGTCACGAACCCATTACTCATTAATGAGCTCCACTCCTCTGTTGAGTCTCCCTCTCCTCATAACCTTGCAACTCCCCCAACCCCCTTCCTCTCCTGGCTTCTCCTTTCCTCTCCTCTCTGCTTCTGGGTTCGGCTCCATTTTCTCTCTTTGTGTCTCATCTTTTTTTTTTTTCTATCCTCTTCTTTCCCAACTCTTGTCATTACCCCGGCAGCCACTGCAAAAGTTTTGTTGGGGAGAAGTTGTTAACTTGAGGGGTCCAGAAAAGGCCAAACAAAATAGACTTCTGTGTTTTCATCTCGGAGAGATTCACAGGGGCAGCCGAATGCGGCAGAAAGCTGTAATTTGGAGACATCAGATCAGATTGTATGTACTAAGAGCCTGCACACAGCCGCTGCACACAAATAAAATGAGAAGGCGCCTAATGACCGCTGTCGTACCGCAGCAGAGAGCAGGAGCAGCTGCATCGTGGCTCCGGAAGATCAAAGGTCATGATGAGGTTTTATATTGCATATCACCAAAAATAATACTGAAGTATCTTAATTGGAGCAGGAGAAAATCTATAGAATCATTACGCCCAAGTCCCATGAATATACTGCTTCTTTATAGCTTCCGTAAGGCCAGGGTCTACCTGAGTTTATTCTTGCTTGATGAGGCAAAAAGTCATTTAAGAAGTACTAATGCTACATACTGCCGAAATGCTCCTCTCAGTGAGATTCTTCTACCCCGGCTGGGATCATATTCGGAAATTTAAACGATCTATGACCTTTACTGAGCCATGTATTAGAGACTGGAGAGCCTTTGTTGTCTCTCCTGCAAATCTCTGCCTCAGCTTCCTCCTTTTTCTTTTTCCACCCCGACAATCCTGAGATTTGGGAATTTAATTGTTATTCCTGCGAGAGGACATTTTCATTTGGTTTACGTAACTTGGGGGTGTTGAGTATTTCCACCACACATAATTTAATCATGATGTGTTTTGTTGCCTGCTTGATAAAAATAGAATTTGTTATGAAAGAAATGGGAAGAAAGTGGAAATCAAACATATCGCTTCACTAAATAGCAGCATGACAAAGGCTTTGTGGTTTGGGAGAAGAACTTGGCAGCTAAAGCGTGATATCGCTGAAACTCTGGTGGCTTTGGTTTTTATTTTCAAGAGCGCTGGACAAAGTAATTGCTGGGTCATTGATACTGAACAAAAACCTTATCAACCTCCTGCAGATATATTATGGTCATTTGAGCTATGAGGCAGTTAAAACCTCTACTTATTGCCTCTTTTATATTCCATTGTCTTTCCAGCTGCCTGAAAAGAGCAAGAAAGTGTGGCAGAGCTGGCTGTTGGAGAGAGAAGAATTTAACGCTTCGATATGTCCATTAGGTTTTATTTTACAATGCTGGGGTAGATTATGCAGTATCACACAGTGGCACTAATGCTGGCTAAATGCATGATGGGAGATTTCTGCCACAAATACTGTCCCTTTATGAATAACGCGTTGATTCTTCTTTTATTTCCTGTGACGACGGTGGAGGTTAAAGGATCTTCAGCGTTCAGGGATATGAAACGCTGCGCCTTCCCTGCTTGTCACTCATGTGTTTAAAAAGGCTTTAGCTACATGCTCAGAGGCGTTCAGTGGCAGTCGCACGTCATAAAGCACAAGTACTTACATGTACTGAAACACACGAAGCAAAGTTACTCGTTAACTACGCCTCTGCGCACCGGCACAGCTCTGTTGAACGTCCACATAAACAGATGGTGCTGGTACTTTACAGGGAAGCGAAAACCGCTCACAGTAGCAAGTTGAAACTGCTGAACAAGATGTTTTACGCCTCTATCCTCTCCTTTCCTCTCATCTCCTCTCTTCTTCTCCTCCTCCTGCTCTCCTCGCCTCCTTTTTCGGTAGCCACTAAGCAGGGATTGTGTCTGTCACAGATATACTTAATCAGTTAACTCCCTATGGAGCTCAACTCACTCACGGCATAGACTCCGCTGTCAGCCCGGCTCAAGGCATTAGGGAATTTAATAGCATGTGTGATTGAGTGTAAGTGTGTGTGTGTGTGAGAGGGAGACTGAGTAGCGTGTAAGTGTGTTAAAGTGTGTCTTTCTCCACTTGCCTGTATGCTCGTATGTTCTGGAACATCTTTAAGATGTGTGTTAAAAGGTTTGAAAGTATTCCAGCAGTGTTTCAGTGTTCAAGTGATGTGTGTGTTCCAGTGTCAGCAACTCTGCACGCATGTGTGTGTGGTGCCTCTCTGTATCACACACACACACACACGTGTGTGTCTGTCCGTGTGTGTGTGTGTGTGTGTGTTGGAGGGTATTATAGTGTGTAATAGCCTATTAAGACCAGAGCTCCCTGCAGCTGATGTGTCAAACAACTCAGATGTTGTTGACTTAGGCACACACTTGTACACACAAACACGCACCTCAAGATGCTGTTTCCAGCTGTTTGAGGGCTTTCAGCAGTGAGAGAGAGAAAGAGCAAGAGGGAGAGAGGAGAAGAGGAGGAAGGTGGAGGGGTGGATGGAGGAAGGAGCAGCAGCAGCTTCTTTACTTTAAAGACAGACGGCAGAACTAAGTCATTTTATCGTAACACCAAAATGGCTTTCAGTCCTCTTTCGCCTCTTTTCTCTTTCAACTGCATCTTAATTTTAAGGGTACAGCTTGCTTTTTACGGCCTTTACTTTACAGTAAAAGTACGGCAATGCCATTTTGCTAGCAAATGTTACACAAACAACAACAAAGACAACATATCTGTGGCAGGTAGCCGGTAGATTGCAGCTGTTTAACACAAACCACACAATGACTCCAGTACATCACAGAACACCAATGATGTCAAAGACTGTCTTTAATAATTCTGCAAGGACTACGGCTTCAAATTTAGCTGAATGATACTTCACTAACGTCTGCCTCATCAAGGATACGTGTACTCAAGAACAAATGACAGCCACCGCCATCAGACTCCAGCAGATATGGTCCCTTTTTGCATAATGTCGAGTACCCAGATGTGCTTTTTGCCCTTTTTTTGGATTAGTCGAGTAAAGTTAGTTTAATTATTACAGTGCAAACTCACAAATGTGCCTCTGAGGACTTCACAATCTGTACAACATACGGATCCATCTATCATTAGACTGCCTAGCCCCCGCCCCCCCCTGCATCCAAGAGTTTGACGAGACTTTATGTACCTCAGCTCTTCATCCACTATCTTCTCCTTCCTTTATGGATAAGTGTCACCTTGAAGACACCACAGCAAAACATTTCTCTGACCGTTCACCTGTGCAGGTATTGCTACGACTTGAGCTGATAAACCCACATTTCTAAAAAAGGTAAATATCAAATTAAGGCAGAGCAAATGAGTATTTTGGGTGGTTGAAGCGTGTGGCTCTATACCTCCCGTTAGCCCTTCTTACTCGCAGCAAATCATCTTTCTTCCCACTGACCAGCTGACACGCTCCCTCCTCATTAGCGTCCCGCTCCTGATTGTCCGAGGAACATTTTCTCTTCGGTCTAACGGCAGTAAGTGTTCACCTGCAGCAGGCTTTTCACAAGCCAGCCAGAAATGGAAAAGTTCTGTGCACATAAGTGGTGGTATGATAGCACACAGCGACTCATTAGGCATATGAGAAGTGAATTAGTCGAGCCGAGCTCAGCCTGTTCCTGCATGTCCTCTCCTCGGTTAAAACGCACAAGTCTGAAATAAAACTGTCACAACAGCAGCCTGATGATCCACTTTGCTGCCTTGTTACCACAGGAGTTTAGGGGAAGGGCATGTGCTCTGACAGAGGTCTAGTCTAACTGGATGGGTGGCATCGGAAAGTTAAAACCCTTCTTCTGAGGGTATCTTCTAAATGTCTTGACAGCAGTATATCTCATTAATTCTGATTAATTCATCAACAATCAATTATCACACATTGCTAATGATCAAAGCTCATCATTAGCAGCTATCAACGAAAATCCAATAGTCAACCCCCTGCAGTTTCAGAAAGATGAATTTAATCACTTATAATACTCCACCTTCTAATTAAAAATACAATCATCGTTAAAATCATTACTTCATCGTTTTCATCCACCGCCTGATGTTTCGGGAGTTTTTTTTTCCTTGGTGATAAATATATTTGTTAAAAATCCGCATCAAAGTTTTGCATGTATTGTTATTACTGGGTCTTTGTTACCCCCAACCGCTTCTGAAGAGGAACAATGATTAACAGCAATCACCATCAGCAGTATCAATAACACCGCGGCTGGCGTTAAAAATCAGCCTCATTATCACCATTATCTGACTGCTTCTCTCCCGCTGGGAGCTGCAACAGAAACCATTTCATCATCTGGTAGTGGGGGGCTGGCAAGCGTAATCAGTCTTTCCTTGAGAATCATTTTCTTCCTGGTTGTCTCGTTTTATTTTTTTTACACTACTGCAGCCACAATTTCCACTCAAAGAAGAGGAATCAGCACAAGAGAAGAAGAATGGATGCCCGCACTGGGGTGGAAATTACCATCATTTAATTACAACCACTGCACAATAGTGCGCTTCAAACTTTGTGGCAAGAGTTTGAGAAAGACCTTCTCTGACTGCATAATGACATGACTCCCAACAGCTGGGTCCAGCAGATCCCTGCAGCCAGGTTCAAACTGTCATACATGAGCGTAACGGCTCCCATGTCTGTAACGCTGCACTGTTAAAGAGCTCATTCTCCAAAATGAATACTTTCACTTTTGATACTTTGAGTATGTTTAGTTATTAATATTTCTGTGCATTGCTACCTTTATATAATTAATAGTGCTGTCAAAAATATCGCATTATTAACGCGTTAATGCAAATCAGTTTTAACAGCGTCATTTTTTTTTATCGCGCGATTAACGCTCTTTGTGACCGAGTGAAGTTGTAGTTTTTTATAAGCTGTGGCCACTGCTAGTAACGGTAGAAAAACTACAGGATCCGATTGTAAACCGGAAACAAAACAATAGACACGCCCCACGCACGTGTTTGGTCTTGCCTGCTTGCTAGCTGTAAAAAAGTAGGCTACCGGTTTGTGTGGATGTCAAGCACGAAACGCCGAAATGGCTGCAAACAAGATTCTGAATGGAAAGTTTAGTTTCAAAAAGTTACCAGATGGGTCGACTGACAAGACCAAAGTTATCTGTGTGTGTTGTTGGTGTGAACTGAGTTATCACCGTAGCACATCCAGTCTGAAATACCACTTGATGGCCAAACACATGGCTAATGCGAATTCTCCGCCGCCTCCTTGTCAAAACCAGGCGACAATGGATGGCTTTCCACAGAGGCATATGGATGCTTGTATGTTCAAAGGAAACTTAAGAAAGGAAAGTTTAAGCCTGGTTTAACTGCACTATAGGCTGAGTCCTAGTTTACAATGATGACCACTTTGTAACTTTATCTTGTATCACCCTGTTTTGATCCCTTAGAAAGGGTTGTTGAAGGGGCTTTTTTGTAACTAAGTATTTATTTTTTTGTCATCTGTTTATTTAAAGTGTTAAATTGTGTGAGATTTGATTCATTCAAATGTGAACGACTGCTCAAAGTGAGAATGTTAGTGTGAAATAAAACACTACATGTTGTTTTCAATAAAAAACATTTGCACAAAGCAAGCCTATCCACTTTTCCATGTTGATAAGAGTATTAAAATGTAATTAATGGGACATTTAGAATAGATAAAAATATGCGATTAATTTGCGCTTAATCGCGAGTTAACTATGACATTCACGAGATTAATCGCGATTGAATATTTTAATCGATTGACAGCACTAATAATTAAACAACACTGTATAATATGTTGTCGTCAGCAGGGGCGGGGCTTGCAGACAGGCAAGCCAGGCAGTTGCTTGGAGCTCCCGGCCACTAGGGGGCCGATTATTGATCGGCCTGGGCTTTCAGGGACCTCTGCTGGCCTCACTTTGAGAACCACTAATCTATTTTTTTAGTATTTATCTTAAATGTTGCGGAAATTGTGCATTTATGTGTGCAAGAACCAAATTTTTGTGGCGTGCACGGGTGAGGTGGGGGCCCCAGGGATTAATTGCTTGGAGCCCCAAGAGACCTGAGCAACGCCACTGGTCGTCACTTTAAGAAAATCCTGACTGGCTTGAAAATAAAACTAATTATGCAGGACGGCGCTAAATTTACTTAAGCTGTGTAG
The DNA here is from genome assembly GCA_037975065.1 of Chaetodon trifasciatus. Lineage (NCBI taxonomy): Eukaryota > Metazoa > Chordata > Actinopteri > Chaetodontiformes > Chaetodontidae > Chaetodon > Chaetodon trifasciatus. Next base: position 804,398 of record JBBMOE010000018.1, read on the forward strand.
GAGTCTGGCTCACAATAAACAGCATCTGCTTCAGAGTGCACCCGACATTGTTTTATATATTTAGCAATACAGATTGTTTCCAACATGAGGAAATGCATTTGAAAAACATTTGCCACGAAAAAAAAGAAGTTTGCAAAAAAAAAAAACAAATCCCACACTGTTACTGTAGGTCTGCAGGTGGAGAGATGTCGCAGCAGTGCTGCACTGCTTCAAGCAATCAAGCACAAACTAGACTGCTGTGATCTGTACAAGCCTGAGTGTACAGTGCATATAGGAGTGTGTGCGTGAGTGTGTAGACTGCAGGTACGGGACGTTCTTATTCACTGAATTTGCATGTGCTACCATGAGCGTACAGGGTGTGTACTTATTTGTATAATTGTGTGTGTGCATGTGTGAGACAGCTTGGGGGATGCTAATATTTGTTGTGGTTCTTTGGTCAAACACTTCAGAGGAGTTGTTGGCGTTCTGACTTCAGAGCAGCTCGGCAGACGTGTTGAGAATCAGCGCCAGAGAGGATGAGAGAGGAGGAGAGGAGTCAGCTGCATATGAAGCTGACGCACACGCATACACACACACTCATACACGTGCACACAAACACACACTTGTGCTTGTTTCAAAACCTTCCTTCCTCGCTTTGTTTCGTACACAAACATGTACACACTCGCAGAAACAAGATGGCCCTCACCCTCTCTTGTTTTCTCTCTCTCTCACGTACACACACACACACACACAACCATACACATAACCTCTGCTGTAATGAGAAGCAACATGATGCAGCAGGGGGTGCTGATTATGCCAGCGATGCTTGGAGGTTTAACACTGGGTGAAGGGTGTGTGTGTAACACCACCTGGCAAAGACTGACAGCCTGTGTAATGATTCTCATTCACCTGAACACCGGTACACATTAGCGAATAGAAAGAGGGCTTCGGGGTGAGTTTGTGCATGTCTATTAGAGACAGAGAGGAAGGATATAGATTCATGACAGAGTAGAGAAGCAAAGGAGAGAGGAGGAGAGAGGTGAGGTCAAAGAAGTGCAAGAAAAAGACGAAACTAACAGCTGAGGACGGGAGAGGTACGACGGAGCGACAGACGCAAGAAAGTACAGTGAATGGATGAAATTCAGACAGAGGAGGAAAGACAGCTGAGAAATAAAAATGCAGACGACGAGCACAAAGAAGTCACATTCAGACCAAACATGATGCAGATTTTCACCTTGACTGCTCTATTAAAGCATTTTCTGTGTTTAATCTCTTTCAACAAGCAGTGCATTGACTATACGGACATATGCTGCACCATAGCCAGTCTGCGTCCCTGTCTGTGTCTTTATGTGCCATCAGACTCTTATTAATTCATCTCACACCTCCAAAACCAGACAGTCCAGCAGTTTTTCTTACTTTTCTCCACAGACCTCTCTTTTTTCTTCTCGTCTCTGTGGGTTAAGGAAGCCACGTCACGCAGCTTTGGGATAACTAAGACTGCGTCCTTGTGTCGATGTGTGTGACCAACAGCTAATTAGTATCTTTTCACATCCTTTTATTGGCTTGCATGCGACCTGCAACCTTTGAAACTCTGCTCATGTTTACTCTTAGCATAACGTGAGAAAGTGAAGGAGAAGGCAGCAGAGGAAAGCGAGAAAATAAAGTTCAGTAACGGAAAAGGGATGAGAAGGAGAGAGGACAGACAAAAACCTGTTTCTCAAACGCTCAACAAGATACTAATGGAAGTTATTTATGAGCTATTTCTCACTGCTTATGAGTTTTTTGAGTTTTCGGCTCCTCTTGGAGAGAGCAAAAGTGCTGAAATTGTTGCTCAACCATGCAAAAGAAAAGTGGGTATATCTATATTTGGCAGGAGCTCAGAGGGAGCGTCCAAACTCTGCAGAGTTAAATTACTTAAAGACATTAAAACAGCGGACTGCTTGTCTGAGGGAAGTATATTCTATCCAATAAAGCAAACCTTTACTTTCTGAGGTTTATTGTGCGGTATTCCCAGTGATGACAAAGAAAAAGAAGCAGCGTGAGGAAATCAATGAGCGGATCGATGATCATTACAAATTCACGGGTTAGACAGACGGCTTCTGAATGTTATATTAAACAAACATCATGGCGACTTCAGACTCCATCTTGTTCTTTTTAGGCAGCTCTAGAGAAAAGAAAATCAGTGCTGACTTCATCTGAATTACAATGACAGTGGGAGCGTCAGTGATACTTGGCATTGGAGTAAAACACATCTCGGTCCAGCGGGAGCTCGTTTCATGTTGCCATGAGTAACATTTACATTTTTGAAAGTGAAATCCAGGACTGTTTTTTCCCATTATATGGCATCATTTTAGACTGAAACGTTTGCTATTATACTGCAGACTTCCTGCTTTCTTCACAACAATCAACCCACGACAAGCTGTCGGCTTACTCTCAGCAGTCAGGTGAAATATAAAGACAACTTTTTACAAAAAAACCCTGAAAATACCTTCACCCGGCACTGGTTTACCAAACACGAACATGTATCTGTCTTCTAAGACATGGAGGCTAACGCTGCGAATGCCAACTACTTTTCTCTTGACATCTAAATGGAAATATTGTGGGTTTTGATTATGTTAAACTTCCTTACTAAGCTAAGTGCTTTAAAAGGTACTTGAACATGTTTCCCCTCTCATCCAACAGGCTTCTTCAGTGACTGGTAGGGAGTCCCAGGCTTTTATCCTCATGCATGATCGTTCCTCTTGCAGTCCTGAGATCCCTCCCCAGGCGCCTTAACACCCATTCGCACCATGACTCATGTGACCTTAACGACTCACATGATGGCTGGGTGTGACCTCAACCAGGTCAGGTAGAACTGATGAAGCCTCTCGGATGAGAGGCGAGACATCTTCCAGAACCTCAAGCAAGTCCAGCAGCCTTTTAAAACACTTTAATGATGATTTGATTTTACTCGTTCAGTGTCAGCAGACGGATTATTTTTTTTAGTAATGTGAACTATAAGAGTCTGTTCACATCAGGATTTAAAAGAGCAAAGTTTTGTACCAAAATAAATTAATTCCATTTATATTTCCATGATCAGATGGTCTGCTCAAGGAAGCAAAATCAGTCTATGTGAATGTTCCATAAAGAGTTTAACTTTGATGAATATTAATTGATTGATCATCTTGACAGCTCTGTTGCAGCTTTAATTTAACAATATGTCTTTTGAATAAACTGTGTGAACCGCCCCATTAGCGACGAGCTAAGCTAACTAACTGACTATTAGCAAGCTTACTAGCTCACAGGGCTTGTTTTCCCTCAACAGTGAAAAAACAATGGTAAAAATGGAACAGGAGAGAGAAACAGCAAGAAGCTCTGGGAGCTACGGTGACTGATTAGCGCTAGCATGGCCAGGCAGGTTAGTGAATTAACATCTAACTCGTCCTGCGAGTGGTCAATATGTCACCAAGCTTCTAGCCCGGCCTGTTTCACATGGATGAGGGAATGTCTCTTCGTGTGGCACTGCTGCTTTCTTGTGCTCTGTCTGCATGTTCATTAGAGAGCTCCACACTGCTCAGCCTAGCATTGACTAAGGACAAAGATTGGGAGCAGAGGGGACCAGCTAGCTCCCAAACCGAGGGAAAACACACCTTCCAACAGCTTTCTATTCAAATGTTGTATCTGCTTATTTAGCTGGCTTGCCACAGTATCAGCTGGGATGACACACAGAATGAACCCAAATAAAATCACCTGGGGTGCGACAGTGGTTTTGTCTTGCCCAGCACGATGCTGCAGAGGAGTGATCAGGTAAACATTAAAGGTGTTGAAATATGTTAAAAATAGAGATGTAAAGCACCTGCTGGCGCACTTCTTGTCTTTGCTTATTGAGAACGGTAGCAAATCATGAAAAGACTGCGCTGTGTCGCTTCAAAGTGCAAGTTTTATGAACGTTTGCATCCCGACAAGCTAACTGACACACAGACGCGCCATGCAGGAGTGCACATGATGAGCAATATGAAACAATAACACACATAAACGTCTTCTTCACCTTAATTCTCCTTGCTAACACACACACCGAGTTCCACAAAAGCACACAGCGGCTCTTTGTACATATGTAAATGCTTGCCAATAAATTTTGTTTATTTTGAAGGCACGCTTCTGTTGAATTATAAATGACCATATGGGAAGGTTGTTCTATGAACTGCAGGCGGAGAAGGAAGAAAAAAGAAGGAGAGGAAGAAATGAAGAGGAGGGGAGGGAGGAGAGGGAGGAGGAAATAGAAGCAGACAGATGCCTGTAATGAGGAAACACTACTGCGCTTTGCCTCAACCCATACACTGTCAGAGGTAATCACACAGGATGAATGGATGGATGGAGAGCAGAGGAAGGAAAGAAAGGAAAGGTGAGAAAAGCTAAGAAGAGGAGAGAGAGGCATAAAGCAGATGTGTGGGAGTAAAAGGTAAGAGAAGAGGGGGATTTAAAGTGAAGGCGAAGATGGAGGTTGAACATTCAAGGAAAGGAGAGGACAGGTGAGATGAAAAGAGGGGGGGGCAGGAGAGAACAAGGGAAGAGAGGGGAGGAGAGGTAAGGATAACGGGGGTGAGCAGCAAAAGAAAGGTAAAAGAAGCAAGGTGAGAGGAGGGTGATTGGTGAGAGAAGAGAGAGAGAGAAAAATAAGATTGATGACCACAGAGCAAAGGGGTGAACGGGGGGGCTGAGGAGAGAAATACGAAGGGGAGAAAAGAAAGTTAGGAGAGTGAGTGAGGAGATGGGAGAGGAGAAGAGGAGACGGGAGGACAGGAGGCTGGTAGATTAACATTTATTCAGCGGGCTGAAGGGATTTCAAACATGGCATCCACTGTTTGCGTTTGGCAGATGGCCGGAGGAAGAGTGTGTTCACACTTCAACTCAAATCAGAGAGAGAGAGGCAGCGAAAGTGTGTGATGAAGAGAAAGATGAGCGTGACGAGGAAGTCACGGAAAGTCTAACGTCCTCACAGGGAGACAGATGATCACAGCTGCCTCCGAGGGGATCCTTAGGGTCACATCTCAGGTGTTGGTTTAAGTCTCGCAGAGCCAGGCCACAAATTTAGCTCCGCTCGTTCTGATCTGCCGAGGCTCAGTGAGCGCTCGCTCGGGTTAGAGGTGCTGGATGTCAGTGGATGGAGACTTTCCAGGCGACTCGATCAGCTTCTAACCAGCAAACATGGATTTCATTTGAACCTCTTCTTCTGGGAGACTTGAACATGAATCCTTCTTACTGCCACTTATGGAGTTTTCCTTTTTCTTCTGGCTTTCAAACTGGAAATCTGTGCTGGATGTTCAGAAAACATGAAACTGCTCCCTGACCTGTCACTGAAGCCGGTCATGGTGTCAGTTTAAGGTGGGAAATTGGTCATCCAGCTGCAGGATAGTCATCATTTTAGGTCTGTGGCTCTGATCTAAATAGTTAATTCAGGAGTTTTAAGAAGCAGTGAGTCTCATCATTCACCACTGCTTTCTGATTGGTCTGCCAGGCCCAACTGATGCTGAAGTTACAGTACAGTCACCTTTGTAAATATTGTTTAAGTGCTATATAAATAAAGTTTTAAACAATTTCAACAATTATTAATAAAAAGGTACTGAGAGTGAAGATTAGGGTTGGTGGTGAGGGAGCATATTGCACATACAGAGAGTTTATCCTATTGCGACACCGTTTGCTCTGCTGTTCTTTAAAGCTCCGTAACGGAAGGCAAATCCACTGTTTTTCAAAAGGGGAATTAAAGTTCAACCTGACTGAGGAAAAAAGACCCTTTACCCATATTTAAAGTTTAGGCTGCAGCCCGTCGGTCTGCCTGTCTCACCACGTTTCCTTGTTCTAATAAAGACAGCGCACAAAGTCGTTTCCCCGGGGGCCTCTTAAAACATTTTCTCAAGAAAATGAGCCTTTGTACAATCACAGCAACCAAGATGGACAGTTTCCATTACCAGGCCCTTGTAATTAAAGGATTTGTACTAATAGCAAATTTATCATAATTCCTGTTGGCTATCAGGTCCTTGACAGGCTATTTCATTTCAGCGCAGTGTTTCATTTTAAAGCCTTCAGGTTAGTGCAGTGTCTTTGCCTTGACATCTAAACCCTCGTAATGAGATGTTGTCACGCGCACGAATCTGTGCGTGCTAACACACACACACACACACACACAGTCCTCCATACAGGTCATGCATGTGCATGTGGGTCTAATGGCATAGACACAGGTGCAAATATGCACACACACATAGACATGCCTAAAGCATTCAATAACGCTTCAACCCAAGAAACTGATTCTATTGTTCTATCCTAATAGATGCCTGAGGTTCCCTTGTACAAGATAACAAGCACACACACACACACACACACACACACACACACATCTACAGAACATACATTAAACCACGTCATGAGTTGCACACGTCATAGCAAAGACTTGACACAGTGTCACATTCACATGCTAATTCACACTCTAATGGCCAAACACACAAGCGCACGCACGCACCAACGCTGCATTCAGCACGCGCCTCACTCTGCACATCATTACAGCAACCTGTCTTTGCTCCAAAATGAAGCTTCATTGTGACAAAATCTCTGTGCATAAAACAGAGGCTGCAGGCTTTGATCATCCGGCAGCATTGAAGTAAAATCCCTCCTCAAAGTGAAAGTTAGTTTTTCCACAGTAGTTTCCTGTACCAGAGTTTAGGAAATTAGTTTGAATGGACTTTGATATCACGTTCTGACAAAAGAGGCATCTTATTAAATATGCATATGTATATTTTATTCTCTATTAAAGACTTTGTTTTGCTTTGATCAAATTGGTCTCGCTGTCAGAGGAACTGTGTTGAGTTAAATGTTATTATCTCCTGAAAGTGTTATTGATCCTGGCTGCTAAGACCACGCTCCACTGGCATCTGGCTCTCAGCAGGTGGTTGTGTCCAACAGTAGGACAAACCCAGAGCCGGACGGAGTCAGTCGGTGACTCGATGAAGGACACATCAGCAGGGCAGACGGTTGCCAGCACAGAGCTCTGGACCTGCGTCCTCCAGCTGAAGGAAGGTCTCTTTACCCAGAACACCTGGTTCATCTCAGCATGTTTTATGAAACCAGCGGCTGGACCTCGACTTTTTTCTCCTCCATAATCAGTGCATTGAATTTGTTTGGACAAACACCTTCACTCTGCACTGGGTGTATTTCAGATGTTTGCATCCAGCTGCCTGAACCTCACTGGGACGAATGTAACATGCAATACTCTCACTCACTATAGTACAGTACAGTATACTAATACTCAAATTATTATTTGAATAAGGGAATATCCAAATGAAGAAAGAGCAGACAAAAACAAGCCATCAGAAAAGAAGCAAATCAAACCAATTAACCGTCACTCATTCTGAACGCTTAACGGAGAAAAGCTTCTGTATCGAAGTACAATCAAACAATCTGACTCACACCAAATGAATTAGTCCAAACAGAACCAGAGCAGGCCAATAAGTACTTAATAAATGACTCGAAATAAACAATACTGAACCAATCCATACCGAACTAAACCACGCTAAACCTCACTGGCGATGTCAGCAGCTAACCGCTGACTGGTTTTCCACTGAGAATATTTTTGATAGATTACAAACGTCGGTCTTTAACTTAATTTGCATCCAGACAGGCAGCGTGTTTGTCCGAGGCCGTCGTCCAGTTGGTGTACCGAATGAACGAGCTCGACATGCTGCCATCGGTGTGGTAAAGGGGAAGGATTCAAAGAGCTCGGTGCGTACGCTGAGCCAGAGCTACAGAGAATAAACTTCAGCAGCTGTTCCTGGTTCAACAGGAAGCATAACAAAAGGGTCTACCTCTGTAGGAACCATCTCTATAATGTTGTAAGACACTTCTGGTAATAATCTGAGTCTGTCAGTGGCAAAAACAAACTCTTTTGCTGCTTCTTTGATGGCGTGTAAACATTCGGAGAGGCTGCATTGCTTCGCTCTCGCTCTCCATTAGTGGCTTGGACACAAAAGCAGCGGAAAACAGGGTCCATTTACACAGATAATGTTTGACCACAAATTCTCCAGTTTGTCCAGGACATTTCAATCTTCCAGGACACCAGTGACTATGTTTACATGCAGTCAAATAACCCTTTCATAACCGGAATATCAGCAATAACCCGGTTGCGCACGGCCATGTAAACACCAACAACCCTTTTGAAAAACCGCTCATATTCCGGTTTTTAAAAATCCGAATATGACCCCTGGGTTACTCCTTTTCTAACCCAAATATTTGGTCATGTATACGCCTATCGGGATATCCCCGTCGAACAGAACATTAATTTATGTTCTGCGCATGTTCTGTTCGCAAGGAATCTTGGTCTTTTGAGTGCAGGAACTGCTTGTTGAAAACATGGCGAAACGGAGGACACCACACTTTTGGAGCGAGGAGGAGACAAGTCACCTCGTAAGTGTGGTGAAAGACATGAATATCATGTCTTTTGTAGACGGTAGAAAGTACCAGGATAGCGAGATATACAAGAAGGTGAGCGAAAAGTTGCAGGGTTTGAAACGACGCGCATTGCGTCATGACGTTGTCCGTGCGTCGCTGTTTTGATCGGGATAACCCAATTGATTACAATTACCATGTATACAGGAATAACCCTGTTTACTCACACATGTAAACAGGTTATTCTGAATTTTCAGAAACTGGAATATTGACCATAACCCGAATATTGACTGCATGTAAACGTAGTCAGTGTTTTCTAGAGGAAACCCTGACAGGGAGACGTGGTCCAGTGTGCTCCTCATTTATTTACCGGTTAAATGTTGTCGAGCCATTGAAAGCACAATTAACTGAAACTAAACTAACGCTCTAAGTCAAATCAAATCAACACCACACTCATATTCAGCAGAGCTTCTGCAGGAGTAGTCATCTATGTCATTGCAGTACTCACAAGCGATGATGTTGCCATAGCGGTTCTTGTTGCGGTTCTCGTCCTTTTTGGCCGTTTCCCAGGGTGCCGTCTGTCCTTCTGCCAGGGCCTGAACATAAACGCGCACACACACACGCGCACACACACACACACAGCAATAGTTTCATATTGAGGTATGAACACACAGAAATATGCATGCACATATGGCCTGATGCCCAGAGCTTGTACACTGACACATGGGCAGGCAGAGTTAAAACAGTACCATGAATATTAATGAAAGACAGACAACTGATAGTTTGAACAGACCATACTCTTTACCACTCAGGGCGCTGAGGGGTTTATGGCTGAAACATAACAGAACTCTGAGTTTTCAGAAGATGGCACCGCTCGCAGGCAGGCCACATGTGATTCAACTCTCAAAAGCTAAAATAACCGAGTGAAAACCTGGCTGATTCTAATTTACATTCACGATGTAAAACATAAAAAGAAGTTCAAATTATGAGCTCAAATTATGAGCAATCGTTCAGTTTAAGTGAATCGGTCTCACTGTCAGGAGTGGGGAGGATGTGTAAAAGTGTTCAGAGACAGGTTTGTCTGAAGGTGACATCTGAACTGAGCTTGAACTGAGTGGCAGTGATGTAAGTCTAATTTTATGTGGAAGCAAGGACCATGAGCAGTTGCAGTGAGTTTAAGAGCGGATCTAGAAGTCACTTAGCAAAGTGCAAGGTACACTTCTCCCCTCCAGACACTGAAGAACTCTCCACTCACTGCTTTATTGTGAGCTTCCCTGGTAATTTCCTCTCAAAAATGCATAAAAATCAGCTCTGCCTTGGCCAGTTTGAACGCTCAAAATATTAGATCTTCCAACCAGAACATGAACACAGTAAAGAAGTTATGACTGGAAACATTCACATGGAAGAAATCCCAGATCCATCGGTCCCAGTCAGGCCAGTTTTTCCTTTGGCCAGGTAACTGCTCACCACATTTCAGCCAAATCTGCGATACTTACAGTGAAAACATAACCCCTCTCCAAATTTACTGGCAGAGGTAATGCGCTTAAATTCCTACGCTGAATTAAAACACAGCCAGCAGTGAGGAGCAACACGACAACGGACGGAACAAAACATATTCCTGCATGTGTGAAAGGAAAAAGTGCAGGTCAACACTACAGGAGGTGAGAAAAGTTTGGGCACTTTGAGCCGTGTGTTTGCTCTGAAAGAGAATATTCTGTCAGTCCTTTGTTGGAGAAGAGAAGACAGATTGTCCTGTCTCCCTGCTGTGATGCTGGCTGGTGTGACGAGCCCTACAAACACAGCAAGGACAAAATGTGCATGTGTGTGTGTTCGTGAGCGCGCACGCACGTACTTTAAGTGGGATGAAAACGCACATTACAGTACAGTACAAGTTTTATGATACAGATTTTTGATAAAGATAATCGTGAGTGAGAATGTATGACAATATTAAGTGCATACGCTACGTGTGGACGTCCCATAAGTGTCAATTAAAAAATGTGTGTGTGAGCGTTTGTAAGATCACTCTCAAGCCTGTGCTAAGCTACCAAACCCCAACTCTCAAAGGTCGCCATATGGACAGTGAACTATTTTAGAAAACACATTACAACACACAGGAAGAGGACACACACACACACACACACACACACACACACACACACACACACACACACACACACACACACAGAGTCATTGTCCTATAGGGACGGGTGAACAGTCCTGTTTGAGTCCATTAAGGGCTTAAGAAGACCAGACAACAGCTTTCACTTTCAGACAGTGACATGACCTACATACACACACACACACACACACACACACACACACACACACACACACACTACTATCCAAATGCACTGTGACAGAAACAGACACCTAAACTTATCGCTCAGTCAAGCAGAAAATGGATTCTTTTAAAGTGACATATGGGCTTGAGTGTGTGTGTGTGTGTGTGTGTGTGTGTGCATGTGTGTGTGTGTGTGTGTGTGTGTACTGTACTTCTGTATTTTCTACACTGCATACATACATTTACAACAAACTAGGCAGAAAATTGTTTTTTGGGCATTTTAGGTAGGAGGTGTCTGTAGGAGGGCTATGCATGTGTGTGTGTGTGTGTGTGTGTGTGTGTGTGTGTGTGTGCTGGTTTGCATAAAAAGTAGGCTGGTTGCCCTTTTTCAACCTGAAAACACAAGACGGTCTTAATCAAACTCCTCTCATCTGAATTCCATCGCATTTTTAGATTATTAATATTCTATATAAAACACAGAGTGGGGTGGGTGGAGAAAGGACAAGAAACACACACACACACACACACACACACACACACTCACACAGCCTCTGTTGTACCAGTGGGTGGGTTCTTCGGTTTTCCTTCCTGCTATAATAGTTAAAATTGTTAATAAATGTCTACTCAAAAACTCACGACCAATCTGAAACATGCTGGAGTTACAGCATGTTTGTCACCCACAATTCATCAAGGCTTAGTTGAAGAAACTTTTAACCAAAAACCAGTTGACTGTACTCTCTAAAATGCTAAAAATACAGTTGAAGTACACTTTAATCAGCGGCTACGACTGACACCGACTCCTCCAGGAAACGTTTTACGTGTTTGTCATGTAAAAAAAACTTCAGGTTCACCATGTGGAAAAGCTAATCGTGTTCAATGAACCAGCATTATAGGTCACATTACATGAAGTGTTAGGAGATGTCGGATAGGACAGAGTGTTAATGCGACCAACTGGCCAGTCTTCAAACAATGCAGAATATTCTTTTTAATGCAAAAGGTGTAATCCCAGTGGGGAGCGGCATGCTGACAGTATGGCTGCTGTCGGTGTTAGTGGGGTTAATGGGCTTCAACACTGAAGGTCACATCACACGCAGGCAAGAGAAACCATATGGGTGGCATGGTACACACACACACGCTCACACACACAAAATGCTTACGGACAATACTGCACAAACACTTCATCAGAGATACACCGACTTGAAAAAAACAAGCGTTCATGTATGTACACAGACACAAACACACGTTCAAACAGACAGAGATGAAGCTCTGACATGAGATTATATGTGTGTTTGTAGAGTGTGTGTTTGTGTTTACGTGTTCTGTCAGTGTGTCTTTCTCCATTAGCTTAGTGACAGGTGGCAGCTACCAGCACTGCTAATAAAGCTTCAGTCTTTGTCTCTCTCTCTCGCTCACACACACACACACACACACAAACACACACATATACACACACGCTCATACACACAGCCTGGAGAATAAATCACATTTGCTCTCCCCTGAAACGTATCCGTGGGTATAAACCAAAATGACAGGAAGCAAATGAAAATATAACGTACGGCATCACGGAGGGACAATTTTCAACGCGCATGCAGAGATGGTAATAGAAAATATTCATTCTTTTGAGAGCGGGAGGGAGAAAGAGACAGAGAGACAGAGAGAGACACACTCCTCCTCGATTCGTTTTCAGCGGCCGAGACAAAGCAAATGAAGGAAGAATGAAGTGAAGACAGGAAGGAGAAGGGGTTTGCTACAGGGATAAATGAATGAAAGCGAGAGAATGAGGATTTAGAAGGGAAATGATCCCACGGTAGAGCGCCCATGACAAAGAATGATTGTGAAAATGTCTGTTTGGGATAAACTGTGCTCAAAGCAAACAGTCAGCCCAGGCAGAGAGAGGAAGACGAGGAGGAAAAAAGACAAACACGGGCTAAAGAGAGAGAAGTGAAACACGATGTACAGAAGAGAAAATAAAAGGAGTGAGGGAGTAAAGGCAGGCTTAAGCAGAGCCAATGGTAGTAGGGAGAAGAGAATGAGGGAGAGAACAGGGGAAATGATGAACGAGAAGAAACGAACTTGGAGAAAAGTGAAAGAAAACCACTGAAATCACTGCCAGAGGAAGAAAAAAAAAACTGGTGATATGAGAAAAAGAAACCAAGTGACCGAGAAACAAACAAAGAAGGAAGAGAAAAGAAAGAAAGGGACAAAAAGTTTGTTTTACTGTCTGCTGTTTGTTTTTTACAGGCATCAATATTGATGAGGTAAAGAGTTAAAAATTGATGAGTCGTCCTTCCAGTCCCACAAATTCTCTCATTCACTCACAAATACATACATACGGTACACACAAACACACGCACACACACAGCACAACTGGGAGGCGACAACAGGGAAACAGAGGAAATATGGATGCCACGTCTGCAAAATAAAGGAATCTAATTACCAAACTATAGAGCTGAAGATGAAACATTTTTTTTTTTATTTATTTATTTTCAGATTATTACATTGAATATTAAACTGAAAATTGATAGCTCGTGCCCTGGCACACACTCAGACGTTACATGAAAGTTTAAATATTTTTTAATATTTTCTCATGCAAATTAGTCATTTGCAGCATGTCCATGTCTTAGCCGCTGAGGCAGATTCTGATTTACTCTGTGATTTTATTATTACATTTTCAGTCAAAAACTGCTTTGAACTTTCTGAAACTTTGCAGGGATTCAGGGTCACAGGGGCAGCTGAAGCACATCCCATCCTGCACTTAACAAGAGGCAGATACACCCCAGACATGATGCCAGTCTAGCTTTGGGCATTGCAGTACCTGTGCTTATTATGAAGGAAAATCCGTCTGTCTGACTCACTATTTTACCGGCAGTTCTATTTATATATTCTGGGGTTACATAAACATTTTATTATGCCTATTATCTGGGTACTGTAGCTGCAGACCTTTGACCTTCTTACTAATAGCAGCTTGTAACACTGTCAATCTAAAGCTTGATGCCTATTTTACTGTTTTTCTCATTATAAGCCTGCTTGTGTGTGTGTGTGTGTGTGTGTGTGTGCGTGCGCACGTGTGTGCGTGTGCCTATTCACCTCGTATTCCTCCTTGAAACCATAGCCCTGTCCACATTTCATCTGGGTGATGTGCTGGAGGAGGTCGGCAACTCGAATAGCCGGCTGAAACTGGCCTGCCTGGAACTGACCTGCAGGAACAGAAACGTTTTACAGAGAAACAGAAAGATATGAATATGTAAACAAGAGGGAAGATACAGTTAGCATGTGGGAGGGAGAGTGGGTGGATGGATGGATGGATGGATGGATGGATGGATGGTGAAGATTATTATACCTAACTACAGTTCCAATAAGTCTCCACATAGTGAATCGCCAACATCTATTCAATCATTGAACCAGCAAACAAAATTAGCAAAGTGTCTTTATCTTTTGATTCAGTATTTCTGCTCCTATTTAATCTATCTTATAGCTAAGTGACGTCTTACTCCAGGCCTCTGAGAGTACAGTATACTGACAGTCAAACAAGGAACTAATTTGACCGACTTCTTGTATATATAACTAGCTTGCTTAGTATGTCTGTTGTTCCATCATCAAACTGCTCTGCTGTCCGAGAAAGGACTTGTATCTGGCAAGTTACACTAACTAACTAACTAACTAACTACCTAACTAACTAACTAACTAACTAACCTACTGTACATGTGACTTGTTAACAGTGTTACTAAAATTGTGTGTCTACTAGTCAACTATTTGAAGACTGCATGGCTTAATAACTTACTATCTAAATGGCTAACTTACTGACTGACTGATTAACTGGCGGGTAGGCTGGCTAACTAGCTGACTAACGAACTGACTGACCAGCTAATGAACAAACTAATTAGCTAGTCAAGTAGCTAACAACTGAGTGACTGAATGACTGGCTAACTAGTTAACTAACTTACGGATTAACTGGCAGGCTGGCTGGCTAACTAGCTAGCTAACTGACTGAATGACCAGCTAATAAACAAACTGACTAATTAGCAAGTCAAGTAGCTAACGAACTGAGTAACTGACTGACTGGCTAACTGGCTAACTAACTAACTTACTGACAGACTTGCAGGTAGGCTGGCTAACTTACTGACTGACTGCAAAACTAATAAATGAATTGACTAACTAGCTAGCCAGGTAGCTATGAAACTGAGTGACTGACTGGCTAGCTAGCTAACTACGTTCCTAACCAACCAACCAACCCACTGGCTAACTGTTAAGCGAATTAACTACCCAATTAACTAACTGACTGACTATTGAACTACTCAACCAGCAAACTGACCAAAGAGCAAAACAGTTAACTAACTAGCAAACTGACGTGACTGTCTAACTCACCATCGAA
Organism: Chaetodon trifasciatus; assembly: GCA_037975065.1. Taxonomy (NCBI): domain Eukaryota; kingdom Metazoa; phylum Chordata; class Actinopteri; order Chaetodontiformes; family Chaetodontidae; genus Chaetodon; species Chaetodon trifasciatus. Next base: position 819,442 of record JBBMOE010000018.1, read on the forward strand.
CAAAGTGGCTAACTGCCTAAGTTGAGAGCACATACCACTCTGGTAGGAGAGCTCCACAGACTCACAGCCTCCGTAGGGAAAACTCTGCAGGGTCAGAGAGGGCTGAGCGAGCGAGGGCTGGCTACTGTCTGTTAATGGAGAGAGAGAGAGAAGAAGAAGAGATGTTACCATGACAACAGACTTCCCCTCTCTGACAACCCCCTACTCAACCCAACACACACACACACACACATACACACACACACACACACACACACACACACTTGGTGTAGCAGGCGCACACACTGCGCACCCTATGGACACCTTCTAGGTCTCTAGGTGAGAGAAGATTGGTCGCCGATGACAAGTGGCGAGTTAAATGAGTCACTTAACACCCTGCTCCCTGATTGGTGGGCATGACGTGAAGACACTTAATTAGAATATCTCTCCTTCAATTAAGGAACGACAGATTGATTGGATGAGTGTACGGGCTCTATTAGTCAGGACAGATGGAGGGATAGATGGAGGTTTCAGGGGACAGAGGGACTGATGAAGGAGTGTCACGTGTCAAGAGCCGTGCCAGAGTTTGGTGGAGAAGCTTGTAAAAGTTAACGAGAGAAATGCTGCATCCACCCTGCGTGAGAGGAAGAAGAAGAAGAAGAAGAAGAAGGAGGTCCTGATATGATGTAAAGGTTTACTTCTTTCCATCTCTTATCTTCTTTTTATTGGTAGGTCACCTTTTGTGCCTCAGCCAATCAAGTGAAGCTGAAATTCTCCTTGGGGAAAATCCAAAATGTGCTGTGCTTACAAAAACAGGTAAGTTTTCAACAGTTGAAAGAAGTTTTCCATTATCAAAGAGTTGTGAAATCCCAACTAGCTCACGTTCTAATTTTCTCATTTAATACATAACACGTCATTTTATTCAGTGCTGTGGCAATATGGCTTCTGACAACCGGCCAGGCCAGTAGACTCACTGAAGCGAGACAGTGCGTATATGTGTCTCAGAAGGGGAAGAGGTTGTAATATAAAACTGCATGACTATGTTTTCTTAATGGAGCTATTTGCATGTTAATGATGGCTGTGGATTCATTAGTGGCCTGAAGTGGCTCCTCTGTAAGCCAATCTAAACACTGGCTTCCCTAAGCGAATGAAGAATGAGCCGGCCACATGGGTCACTGTGCAGCTCGTACATGGGTGTGTGTGTGTGTGTGTGTGGTCACAAGAAATGAAAAAGGGATGAGAAAACAGAGAAATCGATCTAATCGTTGTTACGCTGTGATTAAAAATAGCTGTCCTGTTGTGTGAGAGGAGGATTTGATAAAAGAGGAAAAGACAGAATGAGAAGAAGAGAGAGGCGAGAACAAATGAGAAGAAGAAGAAATCAGGAGAAGAGGCAAGATAGAGGGAGAAGAGAAGAAGAGGTGGCAGGGGAGAAAGGGGAGTTTAGAGGAGAAACGGGACAGGAGACAGATGAGAGGGAAAGGTGGAGGAGAGACAGGAGTAAAGAGTTGAGGAGAGGTCAGGACAAACACGATGTGCTCACTGAACTGAACCAGGTTGTACTTTACATTCCTCCTCCACACTGCGTCTCTACTTCAGCTGCAACACTTGGTTTTATCACATAAATCTGTATGAATTCTTCTCATCCTCCCTTTCAGCGCGTCCTCCTTTGTACTCCTGATGCAAACCCGTCTACTCCTACCGCTCATCTGCTTCTGCAAATACGCCTGGATTGAGTCGGAGAAGTGGGACACCCATCCTAATGCTGCACAGGAGTCACAGCTGGAGACTGGGAGGGATGGCTGGATGTAAACCATTCGTGCTTTAGTCGTAATGGTAAAAAAAAATGTCAACACATTTTCCAGTTGGCATCATATTTACAACATTTCTTAATGAGAATTTGTTCTGCGTCAGCAGAATATTTAGCAGATGCAGCTGCCTGATGTCAAAGTCTCACTACGTTTGGTTTCCGTGACTCGGTCCTTGTTTGGTTAATGTTTCTGTAAAAAGGGGCACAGTCGGGTTTACACTGCAGCTGAGCTGAAAACTACTTGACGGTAAACTTGCCTGTTGTTCCTGAACCTCCTGAAAGCATTTTTCAAACTCACTGACATTTTCAAGTGAAGTCCGTGAATACCAGCAGGAGACGTCGTCTTTGCCTCTCTTGCCCTCTTTTCCTCCTCTCATCCCTCCTTTAATGGCTTTCTCTCTCACAGCTCATTCTTTTTCTACTTCCTGCTCTAATTATAATTAATTCTTTATGTGTTTGTATTGTATCTTCCTTTAGTTTAACTCATTAGTGGTAGTGGCCCGCTGACGGTATCGCTGCCAGCACACACTTAGACGAAACTTTATATTCCTGAATACACATAATCATGCAAAAACACAATAAACACACTCAGATATGCACACACGCACACACACACACACGCACTCATTTCCTTTGTCTCTGAGACTATGGAAACTTCCCAGGGCTCTTTGCAGATCCCTCCAAGGTCACAGGTGTGCACACATTTGGTGTGTGTTGAATGCAAATATGTAAGTTCACATATACAGTACATGAATGTGTGTGTGTTATGTGTGTGTGTGTGTGTGTGTGTTCCTGCACTAATATGAATGCGTGCATTTTCATGCCTACCTTTCAATATGTAATGTTTTGTGTATAGATGTGAGTGTGCCTATCTCTGTGTGTATGTGTGTGTGCGTGTGTGCAGTGTGTGCGTGTGTGTGTGTGTTAAGTCACACCAAGGTCAAATATGCATTAAGCCAGGCATGAAATGGAGTCATAGCGGCAGCTCCACAACACTGACTATGATGAAGACATCTCAATGCTAATGGGGAGATTTATTGACCCCACAGTCACAAGGGTGTGTGTGTGTGTGTGTGTGTGTGTGTGTGACATAGAGACATATGGAGAGCACTGAGAGTGTGCAGCTAGTGTGTATTTGACAGTGTAAGTGAGGGGCATTGATTGAGAGAGAGAGAAGTGAGTGTTGGGAGTTTTTGGTGTGTGTGTGTGTGTGTGTGTGTGTGTGTGTGTGTGTGTGTGTGTGTATGAAGGCCGTTTACACTGTCAGTGAGTGTGTATGTTAATGCAGTCCTTCATGCTTGGCAGTGTGCTATATAAAGTTCCCTCCCCCCACCCTGTGACTTTATTAAGAGTCAGTTATGGATGACTTCGGCTCAGAGTATCACCGTGCTAACTCTTAACCCCTTCCACACAACCAGCGAGCTGTCTGTCTACCTGAACCCCTGCATTCTGTCTCAGTTTACAAAAAGTTACAGGTATGCTGCCTTCATTTGTAGAGCACCTTCGCATGATTAATAAAAATACAATCCTGCATCCACTGTTTTTGTGAGGGTTCATACTCAGGCCTTTGAACAAGCAACCAACAAGCCTAAAATTCAGCTTTATTGTGTTGAATATTTGATGTTCCTGTTTCATGTATTCCGCACTGTAAGCAATGATAAGTGCAGGATGTCGTTACGTACAAAGACAACACAGTTAAGCTGTTGATCAGAGCTCCGTTCAAGTTATAATTATATATAATTTTAACGGACAGCTGCCAGCCAATTACAAGTGAGTGTTTTCTGTACCCATTGTATAATTCAATATACTTCACTGAGATCCTTGATGCCCCCAACTGGCAATTACTGTTAAATCCAATCAAACTAAAGAAATGACTTCATTCCAGTAGCAACGGACTGTCTGTCCTCACAGAGGAAGACATCATCCACAGACGCTGCTTGTATCCATTGCAGCATGCATCAGTGGGCACACACACACACACATGCAGTAATTGGATCCAGAAGAGTCAAACAGTAATTGAAGCGGAAATTGAAATTATGCTAAACATTACACAGTAATAAAATCTAACCATGATCATCTACATGCTTGAAAACCAGTTACAATCAAAGATGCAGCAGTTAGCCAAGAAAGTCCATTGTGCTGTATCACTGCTGAGGGGAAATGTGCTTCACGTTTATTAATAAGTCTATATGAAGTCAAAGAAGCCATACACCTGTTGCCTCTGCTGTCCAGTAAATTCAAACATTACTTATCAGCTGTGTCAGCCATGTCTAAATTTACTCTGTGTCTCAAAATGAAAAGAACATTCTCTGCAAACCTTTCAACATTAATGGCTGAGAGCTGGACACACTCATGCAGCTCAAATATGGAAATCTTAGCAGGAAGCGTTTAAAGAAACGGTGGATAAGCTTCAGCTGGAAAGATCAGCCCTCTCTCCTTCCCTTGCTCTTTCTGTCTTTCTATGACGCACAAGGTCAGGTTCAACTTCATTTTATTGCCGCAGAGGCAAGCCGGTGGAATTCTCTTCGGTATGGATGAAAAATCGCTCTGATATTTGAAACACATTACTGCCTGTAGTGGAACAGTGAGCCGCTAGCATAAAAGACGGAAAATAAAAGTGCAGCTGAGCCATTGTCCAGAGGAGGGGGGAAGCAAGAGAATGAAGGAAACGTGGACAGAAAGTGGTAGACGAAAGAGTGGGAAATGAAACAGGAAATAAAAAGATCCTTGAGCCCATTAGAGGCTGTGGGTGGAAAGGAAAACGGCAGGCCTTGAGTTGCAGCATCAAGGGTTGCTCACATGTTTGTCCAAAGCAATTTCCATTCTTTCACTGGAGCTTTTTTCACTGCATAAACTGATCGCACACTCTCCTTATTTTGTGCACACACTGCACTCAGTGCTAAAACAATAAAGATAAACGTGATGGTATCAAGCATTTCATGAGAAATAACACGCACAGTTAACAAAAATCTCCTCTCAGCCTACATTTCAGGTCCATGTTGACAGATGATAAGCAATACTGTCAGGTGCATTCGTTTTGAGGGATTCACATATTTTTGTCTTATGCAGCTGAAGTGCAGTTTTGTATCAAGTTTAAGTATTTGTACTTCAGGCACAATGTTGTTTTTCCTCCTACAGCCATGTTTGCCTATTTTAAAGGCATTTTTCTGACTTTATGAAACCTGATATATATATATATAATAGATAACTGGAGGGTAAAGAGAGGCGGGGTATGGCAAAGGATGAGTGAGAAAGAATAGAAATAAAGAATGGATGAGGCAGAAATAAACTGAGTTTGTGAAACAAAGAGAGAGAATTCTCTAATAAAACACTAAGACTCACATTCGGCACTTAATTATTCAGCAGTGTACCGATTCTTTTTCTTCAGACAGATTCAGCTTACATGATTTAAAAACTGAATTTAAACTCGGCGGAAAGGACGGACAAGATGAACGACAAACACCGAGACACAAAAGAGAGTGGCGGCGAAGGCAAGCCAGAGAAAAGGAGCAGCAGAAGTGATGAGTGGAAGAAGAGACAGAGAGGCAGCAGAATATATATCTGGACTGTAGGTCACAGAGATCAGCTGGTCTAGACAGTATCCCAGCAGTTTACCTCATCTCACCTGCTTCTCCTGACATGAGAGAGGAAAACACTGACTCATAAAGTCCTCACAAAGTGTGTGTTTGTATGAAGCCACCTCCTTCGGAACAAACAGGCACAACAGAGATATGCAAGTGTGTGTAGGTGTGTTTTTGCATGTAAGTTACCTCCACAGTGATCTGTGAGGCCACCAAGCAGCTGCACAGCAGGCAGACAAATCTGCTTAACAGGAGTTTCTTATTCAACAGAAATTACGTCTCATCTTGCAAGTTAGGACCAGAGACAGGAAGAGACTGGTGGACAGAGAGACCCGCAGACAGATAGACACCTCCCTTATTTCTCTCTGCTGAGAACGTGGGATTAAATTCACATCCTCGATGAGCAGAGAAGCACTGTTTGCCTCCTGCTGCTCAGTATGTTAGTATAGACGACTGCATGCGTGGGGATAATTAACAGAGATGTGAAGGATTAAAGCAATATTATGCAATATTTTCATACAAAGACATGCCTGCTTTGCTACTGTGAGTGGCCAAATAAAAGATAAAAGTGACTCAAGCTTTTTTTTTATTTAATTATCCAACTTTTACAGTTGTTGTTCTGAACAGCTGGTGTCTTGTAATGGTTTATACGCGAGGAAATCCTCTGGAGCACAGAAAGTGATGTGTTTCGCATTCCTGGGCTGTGTCTGAAACCAGGCGTTCACTCGTTTACTGCTCCCTGTATAAGAGACAATTAAATATTGAGATTTTAAACATGTGAATCATAATCATTTTGTGTCATTGCTGACAGCTGAAGGGTCACACAGCGGTAATTTTGTGCATTTATATACAGTAATAAAATAAAATCAAAACGGTCGCCTGCGCGGGCAGGTTATAACGACCCATATTTACATTTATTGTTAGGCTGTGAAGTCGAGCAGCTGTAGTAATTATGAGGGGGCAAAGGAGGAAGTCAGGTGATGTAGAAAAAGCAAGACCGTCTGCATATGGAGGAGCTCTTTGTGTCCTGTGTGTATTTCAGCTTACATAATGTACTTAATTTACATTACATTAATGTTTTGGGAGTCAGTCGTTGAGATATGAGGGTGTATTGCTAATGCGATGCACTGCATGTCAGAATTGTTAGCATGCAATGCAACATTAGATTGATTTTACAATGGACGTTATCTGGATTTCGATTTAAAGGTAAATATAGTGCACTTCATAGTAAATAGGACGCAATTTCAGAGACAGCCCTGGATGCTCAGTAGCTAGCATGAGAACGATAGCAACACAAAAACTGCTTGCCTGACCAGTTTTTCAAGTAAAGAAATGATCCTCAAATTGTAAAAATAAAGTTTGTTTTTCTCTTTTCACTGTATTCACTGCCTCGTGTTTGGATGCACTAATACGGATATAAGTCAGTACATTTCTAAGGACCAAAACAGAAATAAACTTCCACCATTATCGTATTTTCATCCTTGACAATCTAAATTGACTTTAGGTAGTGCTGGCGTTTATTACTATTCTATAAATCTATATGTAGCTATGTGTGATGAAAGGGGACGCCCAAGAGGATGGGACAGATTGTCAAAGACTCCAGTCAAACAGACTTGACAAAGGAAGCATGACAGGAAGACCACTACACGTGAACATAAGCTGTGTAAGCAGGCAGTCAAGATGTGGCTGGAAAAGAGCACAGAGGCTCAATCTTCCCTGAGCACATAAAAGTTAAAAATTACTATCTCTCAACCCTGCTCTCACCTTCAATTACCCAGCACTGCCACATTATGGCCAAACAAAATGACTACCATTAGCCATAATCACCCTACATGCAGCCTAATGCTATGCTGAACTAGACTGGAGAAAATAATTGCCCCACAGTAATGCTGTGGAAAAACATCTTCCAGTACAAGCAGGGCTGCGGATAGAAATTATGAGCTCTCTACACAGGAGGTGACTCTGGACCCCTTTCTACTGACACCGTGCAGAAGCATAGCTGCAGCTAAAGTGTTTCAAGTGCAGTGCATCTTCAAAATAGCCACCAAAAGACACATTAGAAAAGAAAAATGTCACACCACCGAGGTCTACTTGCAGAGATTTAATATTTTACTTCAGTAAAATATGCATTGAAAAATCAAAGATGCTCCTCTTTCTATTATATATGCACGTTGGTCTGCTGAACTTGCTTTCACTACTTTTTCTCTGTATCCACACTTTCACTCCTCCAAGTATACCAGAGAAGAACAATTTGGATCTAATTTGCACAAAATGGAAGAGAATCCTTCATTCCTGACTGCTCGTGTCTTTTCTGAATCCTCTTTTTTTTCAATATAACTTCTGTATGCAGATTGTCGAAGCGCCGCTTTTACACTTGATTGGCTGTCTTTTTTGAGTGGAACACGTTTTTTCAGCTGCAGTCAACACCCGGGACATGAGAGCAGCAGATGTGAAGGGAACGTCACATATGTTCCTATGTTTCTGTGGGGAACCTGTTCATTCCCACAGCGTCAAATACCGACGCTTTGACATGTCCATCTGCGTCTCATACAGATGCACAAGGTACCCTTTAACGACCCACCGAGCTTTCAGCTAACTGCAGGGTAAACCCACAAAGTTTTTCTGCCACAAATCTTTTCTAACACGTGGTTAATTGTATGAAGTGGTTGAAGTTTAGTTAAGTCTCATGTACCACAACTACTTGGTTAGGTTTAGGAAAAGATCGTTAACCTTTCATCTGTGAAAGAGGTTGACTCATCCATCCGTACCCTTCTTTCATTTGTGGACTTTCTTGCTCTTTATACTGCGTCATCTTGCTCTGAGCCTCTAATAATGCCACAGACAAGTTTACACTGGAGTTACTGGAAGCCCAGACAGATGCTAAAGGATACCTTGTGCGCAGGGGCCTGTCAAGGAACCTTACCTGTGTTAACTGGAGGAACCACGCTCTAAATACAGCTCCTGGGCTGCAGTTCCAGCCCACCAAAAACAACTGTCCATGAATCAGTAGGGTGGGGTTTGTTGAACAGAGATATGACTTTAATATTAGGAGGTGAGATGGGAACATGTTTTTGATGTTTGAGTAATTCAGCCAGCTTCTCGGGTTGTCTATAAAAGAGCAACAAATCAAAAGAGTGGGCATTTTGTCACCTGCAAAAATGTGGCCTCAACCAAAGCCTTTGCTTTTCAATCCATTACTGGTCTATTTTTTAAAAATAAGACTGGTTTTCAGATGCCTTTGAAAAGGCAAACAAGAATGTGCAAGGGGGAATTTTAGTTTCATTTGGAGTTCTTCAGTGTTTTTCTCAGCGTCCTGGCTTCGTGAGATGTCTTTGGATGGTTTGAATCATTGCATTTGTGCCACTGTGTGGCTAATTAACCACAAAAAGCTCCTGATCTATGGAAAAGCATGACTTCTGTGCTAAGATCAGCGAAGGGCTGTCCTTGGCCTGGCACAAAAGGCTGACGCTTGCTTTGTGAACTGACAGAGAACAGTGTTGGGTAACCTTTTAACATACATCAGTGTCTGAGAAATTGATTTTTAGAGGAAAACGTGTTTGCACATGAAATGCACGCTATGCTGCTGTGGCTTTCAACTGATCCAGTGGATTTACGTGGCATCAGTGTTAACACTGTGCTGAGTGTGTGTGCATATGGATTTGTGTGAGTCTGTACTTCTGTGCATATTTGTAACTTTCTGCTGTGTCCTTGTGTCTTCATGCACATATTTGTGTACTTGCTGAACTACGTATGTAAGTGTTGGTGTCTCTGTGGACGCTTTTTATGCAAGATTCTGGGAGAGAGTCTGTGTGTGTGTGTGTGTGTGTGTGTGTGTGTGTGTGTGTGTGTGTGTGTGTGTGTGTGTGAAATCCTACTTCTATAGCTGAGAAAACACCTGAGCTATGGAGAAGGCTATACAGCAGGTTCAGTAAGAAACACACACGCTCACACACAAATGCATGCACGCACACACGCACACACACACGCACAAGCACACACAGAGCTAAACCCCGCTCTGCAATGCATACTGGATTTACCCAAGCTCCTTCTCCCCGTCTTTGATCCCTCAATCTGTATGTCTCTTTCACTGTCGTCTTAATAACTTTCTTCTCTCTCTCCCTGCTCTCCGTCTCTCTTCAAGCTATTAAAAAACGATCCTCACTGGCACCATTCAGGCTCCTGGTACCATTATCCCTTTTCAAAAGCCTGAAAGGTATTGGAACGTGTCTAAATGTTGGATTCTTACTTTAAAAATGAAATGTTTTCTATCCATTTGTTAAGTGATTGAATTCAGCCACCCTTGGAAGCCACCTCAGATAAAATGAACAACCTAATGGACTCAATGGGAGTGTTAAGTGTTAAAGTGTAGGAATCAGTGGAAATGGAAACTATTTTGACAGTATTCTGTTCTGGTGGCCTATTTCCTGTCACCAGGTTAGCAGCGAGTTTATTTTTTATTTATTTTATGTTTTGTTTGAACGTTTATCAGTCTATGGGGCCCACATTTGTTCTCCTGTCTTGAGCCAAAAAAGAGGCAGTTTTGTTTATTCTTGAAATTTCTGAGGATTTACTGAGGAAGTCAACTAAGTGTGGTCTCTTTTTAATTAGACAGCTAGCTGGGGTATTGTAGTGCTAGACTGAAAGTAATTAAAGTAATGCAATTAATGCAAAGTTGCTAACATTCAACTCAGAAAACTGTTAAAGAATTGAAAACGAAGACATGTTTGGTTCGATAAAAACATCTTAAACCTAACAGCAGCACATCTCAGCTTGGATCAAACTAGCAAACAACTTTCTGTTTAATAAAGAATTAATTTTACCTTCATCCCTGTCTCTTCCTCATTATCCTATATTTCATTCCTCTATCCGTCTTTCTTTGGCCTTGGATGTTAATCATGATGAAGATGATGATGATAGCAACATGTTTAGTGGTCAATTTGCTGGTCCTCCATCCACTAAATTACTGCTATAATCAATAAAATAATTGCAAAGCTCAGCATGATGTGCAAACAGCGTCCAGCGCTGCGGCTATATGATGTTTGTGGATGGATGGATGGAGGAAAGGAGGGATGAGCAGATGGCAGAAGGGCTGCAGGGAGGTACGAAAGGGGAGATGAGAGAGTGGAGTACAGGTGGAGGGAAGAGAGGACTTACAGAGGGAGTAATATATGTACAGTTGGGTGGATGGATGAATGGACGGGGGATTAATTGAATCAATTACAAGAGAAGAAGAGGAGTGGATGTGGACAGTGATGGAGACCTGGAGAGGTGGATGGACAAATTAACAGATATGAGGAAACGAACAAATGGACAATGGAAGGATTATGGATGAGTGGATGGACATATAGATGGGATGAGTGGATAGACGGATGACCCTGGGGGGAATGGACAAATTGATTAAAGGCGTAAAAAGTCAGGAGTAGCAGCAATAGTTGGATGAGTTAAGAGTTAAAGAGAAAGGAGGAGTGAAGGCGGGGCAGCGAGGAGAGGGAAGGTGGATGGATAGATGCAGAGAAAAGGAGAGTGAAATGAAATGAAATAATAGAAGAACAGAAGAGGGATGTACGAGTGACTGGGAAGCTTGAAGGATGATGAGAGGGAGTGTTGAGCGATTAGAAGCAGGAGTGGGTGGATGGATGGATGAATGGATGAATGTAGGAGTCAAGGGATGGATTAACAGACGACAGAAGATAGATGTACAGAACAATGGATGACAAATATCCTTGCTTTTATTTCTTCTGCTTTTGCTGCCGCATCTGTAAGCTTTCTCACGCCACACTCGCTCTAATGCATACACTCCACAGTATATCTCATGGATTTGTTGTGAACACCAGATTTTCCTCCCCAGTAATGATGAAAGTTTTGTTTTACATCTCTTGTCTTTCTATCTAATTGTAGAGAGAACAGATGGCTCGACTAAAACGCTAACAACATCACCCTGTGAAGATATATGACAGCAAATTTGTGCCGCTGCACAAATCACTCGAGCGTTCTTTTGCATTCTGCTTCATCATGCCTTGATGTGCATCAGCAAATGGCACAGATACCCGTGTAGCTGCTGATGAAGACTACAGTAAACCATTTTAAATATGTGGGGCGGACACACTGCCGGAATTTTTGGATATATTTTTCCGTTTTTCTTGCCCATTTTGACCACTTCTTGTCGTCCAGTCAGGTTTTATAGTGTAGATAAGATGCAGAGTGGGTGTCTATCACAGTAATTTGTCTTTTCTGGATGTCTGGCTCTGTGTTTCCTGGGCAGATAACGCACGAGCTCAGCAGGTATTACAGTGATTCAGCTGATTAACAACAGTGTTTCAGGAGAACATGCCCTTTCCAGAAAGAGAGGAGAGGAGAGGAGGGTGGGACTGAGGAATGGAAGTGAAAAAAGGACGAAAGAACAACTGATGATGAGCACAGAAAAGGATGGAAACAAAGGAAAGAGAGCGCAGAGAAAAAACAGCATGGGAAGGGGAATGGAAGAGTATGTGAGGGACATGTAATTATAATTATATATAAAGTTTTCATTCTTGGGAGGGTGTTTTAGAAGTAAAGAGAAATGGAAGAAGAAGAAGAAAACAAAAAAATGGCTGCTGGCCAATCAGGCCTGATTACATTTATTACATACAGCATGTAAGACAAAAACAGTAGAGATGAAAAGAAAAAAGGGATTCAAATAAAAGGCAGTAATTGATATTAAGGAAAAAAAAGTAGTTTGAGGAGGAGGAAGAGAAGGGAAAGGTGGGAGAGGGGTTGATGTGGAGGCAGACAGGTGATGTTGAAAGGTATAAGGAAAAGGGCGGGCAGGCCACAGGAAGGAGGAAGAAAGTAGTGAAAAGGAGGAGGATGGATGAGAAGAGGTGGAGGCAGGAGGATGACGAGGTGGCAGCTGGCTGATAAGTATTATCACATAAAACAGAAACACTGCCGTGAAGGGAGACCGGCAGACAAATGTCACTACTGCACTTATGCCTCTGTGTGTGTGTGTGTGTGTGTGTGTGTGTGTGTGTGTAATACTCGTGCAAAGACTGGCCACGCACACACTCACAAACACACATACATGTCACACTTTGGCAGGGGCCAGAGCCAATCTCCTTGGCAAAGAAGTGTTCAATCTGGCCAACAGAAGGGGAGAGAGGGAGGAAAAATGAAGAGGAAAAAGACAGAAAGAGGGTCCTGGAAAATGGTTTTGACATTTCACTTTGCCCATACGTAACACGCACACGCACACGCACACGCACACACACACACACACACACACACACACGCACACACGCACACACGGAAAGTACATTGCTTTCCATGTGGACGTTTTACGCGCCTGAACGTGTGGGAAACTGCCTTTTCGTTAACTTTTGCTTCACTCGTTTCTCGTGCGCGCACATGCACGCAAACACCAACACATACACACAAGTGAGAGCTGCGCTGGACTGTAACAGCTACGAGTCACATCTTTACTCTCCGTACGGACTGAGAGGAAATTAAAGTGAGTTAAACAGCTTTTACTCACCTATAGAAGTTGTGGCTGGAACTGGCTCTTTGGACACTGCACATGCAACATGACACACAAAAGGAAGCACAAACGCTCAATCAATAAAAGCACTAAACATGGTTCAGGTCAGACATTGGCTTTATTTGGTCTGCCCTCGTGCTTATGAAAGGAAGTAAAATCCTTTGTAATATTGACCTGGATGTCACTGTCTGCAGGGCTCAGAGACACAAGTGGGAATTACAATCAGTAAAAAAGATGCAGAAAAGGGTCAGTTTGGCTCTTTCTTTGCTGCCATGTGTAAGATTTGTTTTCTTCTGCACAGTTCTCTAACAGAACAGGAGCTAGCTGAGAGCTGAGGACCATTAACATGTTCTACAAGCATTGGTAAAAGCATTAAGGAGCTGCAGAGCTTTTTCTTCACTGTCGTTTATAGGGATAGTTTGTCCAGGTCAGTCTCAGCTGCAGGCAACTCCACAGCCTCTACAGCCATCATATCATTGCCTAAAGCATCTTCAAAGATTATGTGTGTGTGAGAGAGTGTGTGTTTGCGTGTGTATACAAGTGTGTACCCGAGTAGTAGGAATTCAGCAGGGATTTACTCTGCAGTGTCTTGCTTCCCTGCACAGAGAAGGAGCACGGAGAGGGGGAGGCTGGGGAGGAGACAGAAGGAAGGAGAGGCGAGAGGAAGGTGAATAAGAGGACGAGGAGACGAGGGGAAAAGGAGGGACAGAGGATGCGAGAAGGAAATGAAAAAGTAAATCAGGTGAAGGACAAGAGGGGGAAGCAGAGGGAGAGAGGAGCAGAGATCAGTGAGCTCATCTAAAAACACAAATCAATCATCACAGGATACAATTAACAATGAAAACATGCACAAAGGGAGATCAATACTCCATACTCAACAACACGAGAGACCAGCGCATAACACTAATGGCACCATCAATGCTACCCATATCGAATTTTGGAGCTTAAAAGTGGTTCCATCTCAATGAGCGTGCACTCAAATATGACATACACTCAATGTTGGTCAATACAGTTACATGATTTAGTGGCTTGCATGAAGAATGGTGGCGCAAACAAAATGGAATGAACCAATGGTGAGCATTTTCCAGCAGAGACGTCAATTTGAACACAAGCGTCCGAGATACCAACATTACGGATCACATGGAAATCAGCCATTGCATTTGTGCCGCTAACTCAGCTAGCGTAGCATCTCTTGAGCAGCAGAGGGTCTCCTGACTTTAAAAAAAGAGCACATTGGTCACTTCCCACAACTTAAAATGACCTCTGTTTGTCTGTTCATGACAGATTTAATGAATGCTTTCTAGGAAACAGTATCCAGCCGTCGCAAGTCTCTGAAACTCTCTTCCAAAAGTTGGTGGTGGAGAGTGGCGTCCAACACCTCGCTCCATAATCTGGGGTCACGATCATTTTTGAAGAGGCCGCTCCAGTCAGAGTAGAAATGTTTGGTCATGGGTGAGAGCAGGCGCACTTCTCTTCACACGAAGCTAAGTTCAGTGAGAGTAGAGCTGAGCTGATGCTGCTTGTCCCTCCTTATAAATGTGATTCGCCATCTGGTCTTGCTTTCTTAAACAGAGACTGATGGCGACTCGGTCCATGCAGATACACTCTGTGTCTCCCATATATACACACAGACTGCTCGGGCCTATTAATAAATGACATGCAGGACAGACAAAGACACACACACACACGTGCACAGGATAAGATGATACCTGGGGGGATTGCTGGGAGACTGACTGTGACTTTGACATATTATATGCTAACACATCCTGTTCAATAATCCACACAATATCACAGCTAGCCGACACGCATTCATCTATAGGACCGGCAGCTACATGGTGTGTGTGACAGTGTGTGTGTTTTTGTGCACACTTAAAAGTAATTGTCATTTATCTACAGGCTTTCGGAAGCCAATTAGTACTCAAGCATGTCAGCATATACAGCATTTCTGCACGCATTCATCAGTTTTGTGGATTCCAGACTCCTGATGGTCCAAGCTGGTGGCCATTAGTGGAAACTCGCCCACTAAAGGAATCTCTCCTGCACCTCTCTTCGTTCTCACTGAGCAGGTGACATGAAATGCCTCAATTCTGCCCCTTTCTTTCCGTTTCTTTGTCTCCTTCTGCTTATCTTTTGTCACTTTTCTCTACATTAGACATCCAGCGGGGTTTCTCGGTCTCATCTGGAGTAGTTTCGGCACAAACTCTGCTGCCATTTTGCTCTGTTTCACGCTGGTGGGTAAATCCCAAGGGTGGTCTGCTAATTCATGTGTCTTTTCGCCAATCGGATTGCAGTCTGATATCAAAAATTGACGTGTAAAAGCACAAGCAATGAGTAATACAGAGGGATTTAGCACGGTGGGAGGTGATTTGAGACATGTTCTAGTTAGATATTGAGAACAGTCTTTTGCTGCCTGCATCACTCCCAAGTGTAGCCACACCACTAAGTGTGTGGCCACTTAGGGCGTCTTCTTCTTGTGATAATGGTTGTTGAGGTGCCATCTATCTCCCTGTCACGTTATTGTGATAGGAAGAAAGTGGCTTCAGAGATGTGTAACATACATGTAAGAGAGCAGCATCAGGTCCTTCATTCAGCTTTACCTTTCTGCATGTTTTTCAGCAGATAAACTGCTTCAGCTACGTTAACTCTGAAACGGAAAAGGAGCTAGTACCGAGATTTGTATCTGGTCTAAGAAAAGCCAGACCAATGTATTAAGTTTTGTGATGTGGCAAAGTTATGCATGTTGGAAAACAACAAAAAAGTTTTAAATCACACGTCGATGTTACCTTGAGACAGTTGACAAGACAGATGTGTGTGGGGTCCAGAAAATGACTCATTTTCAGTGTTTCGCAAATAGATCAAAAGTTTCCACTTCAACGAATTTGCTCACCAGTAACCCTAAAAGCTTTAGCTCCAGTCTGAGCCTGATTCTTGAAACCTCCTGAGAGGTTTCCCTCCAAATAAAATGTAAAGATCCATGGCAGTATGAAGGCTGACACAGAGCTCATCCGGTGTTTTGTGTGTAACTTCACTCATGTCTTAAAAATGAATGTGACGATAATTTCCTGATCCATGTAGCAGACCTCTTGCCTAATTCTTATTCATTTTCTGTTTGCTCTACTGTTTTCTGATACAATAGCCCAATTTCCCTACAGCGGATAATTTACATTTCATCTTCTCCTCCTCCCTCTGTTGTCCTCTCCTCTTCCCCTTCTCCTCTCATCCCTCCCCTCTGCTCCCCTCTCCTAATACCTCCAAACACAACATATTTTCTACTCTTCTGTGATAAAATCCCTCTCGTCTCATGCGTACCGGCACTGTATGCTAATGCGCCGCAAAAAGAAGCCCAACTTTAATACAGTGAGGACTGTACCTGCATACCAAAAGAAATCTGCTTTGACAGCAATGTCCTGTGAAGATAACTGGTGACTGGATGAGAATGCAGTGCTACACAAAAAGGTTATTTGCTCTGTGAGGGTCCATCCGCGGAAATATTATTGGGTCCCCTGCCTTGTGTCAGCGTTTTTCTCTGTCTCATTAAGACTGAGCCTGGATCGGTGACTGTGTGTGTGTGTGTGTGTGGGTGTGTGTGTGTGCATGCTTTATTTCTTTTCCTTTTTCAAATGTTCATGTGATGAGACCAACTGTGAAAGAGAGACAGTCACAGAGAGACTTTAAGTCGTGAGGCAGTTGTACACGCAAGATCACACAAGGTCACGTGATCTGAGAATCCATCTCGCCAGGCTTCCGGTTATGAACCTCGATGGTTCTGACCAATAAGCGTCATATGAGGAAGCCCTTGCAGCTTTAAGCAAGCGTGGTTTAGGTGTGTTGATAGTGAGAGAAGCTGCTGGAGCAACAATGGCAGCTCCTAAAAAGGTCAGCGCAGATGCTGCTATGGCATCGCTTATACCAGAACTGTATTTCTTCATCGAAAGAAGCGCAAAGAACAGCACTGAAGGCGTTTCTCCATGGAAAAGATGTTTTCACTCTTCTCCTGGACTGATTCTGGTAAGACCCCTGCTAGACCACGCTCCTTTCATTTGATTGGTTGTAGTTAGCCTGTGCTTGACGTGACGTACAGATGGTTCTTCAAATCACCTGCCAAGTATTTCTTGAAAGTGCCTGCCCTTCCAAACAGTTTCCATGGACGACTTTCCAGATGGTTCTGTATAACAAACCATCTGGCATATCAGGTTAAGAGAGACTAGTTCATGGCTCCGAGTTTGATAGTCATGAAACTTAGGAAAACTCATGGAAGGTGTAGAAAGTGATACAGCAAAGGAGGCAGAATTAAGGTGCTTGATCCATAGACGGAAGTCAAGCCGATGGATCCTTTCAATGGAAAGCAGGAGATCCAGCCGCATGGTGCATGACACAACACAGCGGGGTGATGGACCAGTCGCCATATTTGAAATATTCATAATCACAACCCATGCTCAGCTTTATGCAAATGAGTCGGCCCAGCTTGACACGCCTCTGAAAATCAGATCAAACTGCTGATGAAATATGAATTAAGGTTCTATTACTGCATTGTGTATTTCTCACCTAAAATGCTTTCACAGACATATTTTAGTGTGCTGTTTAGCTACAATCAGAGAGAGACCTGGCTGCCATGCTGGAAAACTGACGAGCCAAAACTCACACTACATCACATCCAACCGTAACATTCAGTGATTGGCCCAAGTGTGTCCTTGCTGGATTCTCTGTGTCGATATCAAAATGTATGAGTCTCATCCTTTGCCTGTAAGACTCTTATTTTAACTGCGTTCCATCATCTGTGATATAAAAACATCAGATTTCCACACAGTCAGAGAAGGAAAAGTGTGCGTCCTGCTTATAGTTCAGTTATAAAATCCCACTGTGCCGCGGAGCGTCTCTCCCGTCGGGCTGCTGACGGCGCTGTCAGCCGAAGAGTCAATCACAGTGGACGGCAGTAGAGGAGGTTCTGCTGCCGTCTGGTTCAAAAGTGGTTTGCTGACTTCACTGACGGTCACCAGCGGAGCAGAGGACAGCGGTGCCGCCGGCAGGGTGGAGTCCTGCTGCACTGCCTCACGCTGTCCGGTGTCACGCTGCCCTTCATTTCTATCACCCTTCCCGCTTCCATCACTGTCAGCTTCGTGGTCACTCTGAGACTCGGTGACGCAGGTAAAAGACAACAGAGTCAACTCGGGGTCTTCTGGACCGATGACTCAAATCATGGACTTTTAGGGGACAGCCCTTGACAGCATTCTGATTTTACTCCAAGGCTTTCCATATTAATTTGTAAGGACTGATCAGTAGAGCAGTCTCTATTTCATGTGGACCAAGACATATTTTTTTTACATTTGAGCAGCTGACTAAAAAAGGAGAAAAGTCAGGTACCTTGTGAAAGCCCACACTTAATTTCTCATATGCCCTGAAGCTAGTTAAAGACCAATATTTGGCCCCAAGCAAGGTCTACCCAACTCTGCCTGGCAGCACGAGCCAATTCAGAATTCAAATTAACAGAAACACACAATCCACAATATCAGCAGTCATGAACAGGATCGACGTGAGGCCTGTTCAGAAACTAGCCTTGCTAAGTGTTAGCTAAATAACTAGCCGAGCTAATATTACTGCACTAACATGCATGCATTTGTTTCTTTGTTCTTCAAGGAAAGAGCTTGAATCCAACACATGACTGTGTGCTCTCTGACCTGTAGTGGTCAATTTTCTAACAGCACTAACTTTCAGCTCAGTATGACAGACTTTACCACGTTTTGCTTTCATTTAGAGTCGGGCTTTCTCTCCTCTCTTTTCTGTAGGAAGCTGATCCTGGCTACAGTGTCAGCACCCCCATAACCTCCACACCTTACTTTGAATACATCATATAGGCCTCATTCCTAAAGGAGACAAATTTTAATTGCAAGTCTCTGAATTTTGGCATCATTTCATTATAAGTCACTTCTATAATGTTTGATGACTGTTGATATAGTGCACCATAAAGCATTATGTGCGTTTTAAAGCGCAGTCATAAAGCATTAAGAGCGTATTACAATTCACTATGAATACCCACATAATCCACTATAGATGTGGTCTTCATAGAAAAATTCATTACTATCCATTTCCCTGATTAAAGTAATTATTTTTCCCCTAAATTCTCCGAACACCAAAGCCTTTATGCATTGATGCAGCCAGTGTAGTTAGGTCTAATTGCAAGAAGTTTTAGCACCCAAGGTCTAAAAGAAAACTACTTTCCTCCCCCTAATGCCCAATGGTCAAGTCTATTTGAAAGCAAAGACAAATTCAAAGTTTTAAATATCACAGATTTATTGTACATCCAAGGTCTAGAGAAAAGTGGTCTCTTCTAAGCGTTTTCAATGCAAAAACATTATTGTATGTCAGAATTGCAGCATGGGCAGTTTGAGGAAGAGTGCAGGCAATTACGGCCGGCATTAGCTTGCTACTTAGTCCCTCTTCAGCACCCCTGGCTTTCAATGGCCAAGCACTCCCAAAAGGCCAGCCTGACATTTTCAAGGGAAAAATGCCCTTCTGAGAGGCCCTGTCTAATTACCCTGGACACATACGCACACACATGCGCATCATTTCAAGAGATGGGAATATGCACCCACATGGCCACGCGGGCAGCCTGACTTTTATAAGATTGCAGGTGAAGATTCACACAATTGCATACATGAAATGCAAGATGCATACATGTACTTGAATGTGTAGGAGGCATCACAGAGCAGGACAAGTTGAAGGGAACACAGCTGAAAATGATTACAACTGCAGTGAGTAAGGCGGAGGCTAGTGAAGCACTACAACACACTGCTGATATCAGTGAAAGAGGAACATATGGAGAGGTTTTTTTTTTTTCTGAAATGAAATGTCCACTATTTGAATAAATGAATCTGACAAAATGATTAATGGCACAGTATGTGTGTATATATGTGTGTGTGGAGACAAAGACACAAAAGTTAACTTACAGCTGAAATTATTATCCAAGACAATTTTAGCCACATTGTGTTTGAATGATTCAATTCACAATCAACCTTTTACTTGTTGCATTCATTTAGGCCAGAAGCACAGGCGGTTTTCACTTACTGAATCCGTTGAGGTCCTGGTTGGAGGTGGAGAAGGGGTCGTCTTTGTGCAGGGTGCTGACTTTAGTGGTGCTCTTATCAGCTGTGGTGACCGGACCCATCTCCCTCTGCTGGGTGGAGCTGCTGGCAGTCTCCTTCTGCTTCTTTGCCAGCTTCCTAAAGTCGTGTGAACACACACACACAAACAAGCATACACGTAAAGGTGCATGCACAAGCACGGACAGGAACACGCACGCGGACATGTATATTTACACATACATACAGGTGTGTGAACGCACATGCAGCGCCCAAAGACGGTCACACATTTACAAACAGACGTAGATCACAAAGCCAAAAATACTGTCAGGGAGATGATTATGGAGAGAACAGCAGGCAGAGGAGATCCTGTTTCTTCATAACAAGCAGTGAGGAGACAAAAATGACCACATGAGGATGAGCATTGTGTTTTATGCATTGCAGAATTCAAAAGTTAAATCTGTTTTTTTAATCAGATTTAGCTTGTACGCATCGTTAGCAGCCACATATCGCTGCTGTGATCAAATGGAATGGCAAACCTTGCACATTTAGGACAATGGTTAGACTTTAGAGCAATGCCTTTAAGTCATTCTACTGTTTCATGGCGACGATTTACAAGAAACAAAACATATTTTTAAGACCTTCTATGCATGTCATTTTTGGGACTATCATCAGTCAGAGTTAGCTAACTAGCTACAAGGATAACCAGTAAAATCTGAGAGTGCCTCGTGCAGATCTGCATACCAAAACTGGCTATCACTGGGATTTTGTTACATTTTTGAAGTTGAAGTACTTCTTTCTTAAAATTCTTGTTCTTTTGGCATGTCTGTCCTGGGCGTCCTAAAGTTTCTAAATTAGTAATTTAGAAGAACGGCCTTGGAAAACCAGATTGATGTAAGAAAAAAAATGATTTCGGTTTTGAAATTCCCCACTCAAACATCCTGCCCTCTTTGGACAGCCAGTCTATATCATCTGTATCTCACTCAGCACTTCACACTGTGGAATCAATTTCAGATGTTATATTAAAACACTCTGCTGGCACCAGATCAACTGCAGTGTCTAAAAAGTCTGAGTTCTTCAGTAAAACCACACTGATAGCGCTGACTTACATTTACATTACATATTATATGTTCACCTATCCGATGAATTTCAACAGTAAAAGATGATTCATTTTCAAGGTGTCTCACATTCTGAGCAGCTGAGGAAACCACAGACTTGATTGTTGGAAGATTTTCAGTTAGACATTACGTAAAAAGGTATATTTTATTTCTCCAGAGCAATTAAAGCAAGAAAAGGATGGGTGGTTGTTCAATGGGGAGAGGCTGACATTCAGCACTTCGCTAACATGTGGGGCTTCTGCAGTGGCTTTATATCATGATAATTGTAATGACTGCTGCTGAGACGTCCCTGGAGTGTGTGTGTGTGTGTGTTTTTTTTTTCCATCCATTTGCTGTTCACATGTCACAACTCCCATCTGTTGGTCACTTGGCTATTTTGAGTTCCACCTAAACCTTCAGCTTTAAGTCCACTGAGACTCCAGATGGCAGGAATGACAGCGAGCCACTGCAGTCCGACATCGACTGGTAGATTCACCAGAACTTGCACAAGAACCACCCTGAAGCCGATCTTTACTGTTCGCCGAGTCAGAAAGGTACTATGACCCTGAGCATACTGCACGTGGTAATTAGCGTGCCTTATTTAAATGTTTGATTCTGTTGTTCACTGCATACAAAAAGCACTGCTGCTCTTAACAGAATACAATGATGTCAAATGCCACAGCATAACTTCATGTCCTGTTCTGCAGTCTGTTTCATCTCGTCACAAAGAGGCCAGCCGGGGCGACACCCAGATGGATTCAAAGGGTTCACACCAGGCCCACAAGGCTTGTCACACTGTAAAGGCTCCTTCAGAGGAAGCGAGAAAATGCAGCTTTCTTTTACTTGAATTAGAAAGACAAAACTGCCCCTGCATTATTCCACAACCCATTCTGCTCAGATTGTATCTTTAATGGAGCATTCAGGCAATCCTGGCCAACTTGTTAAATCAGGAAACAGCAAATCACCATATTGTACTGAAGTATTTGTCTTCCGGTGGTCATCAACCACTGGGTAAACTGATGGGAAAACCATTACATGATGTGATTAAAGGAAGCACAGTTTGCCTTTGTTAGCAGGGTGCATATGTAATTCATCACTGAGCCGTTTAGATAAATGGACGCTACCACTGGTGTTTGGAGGAACATCCTGGTGATAAACCTGGAAATTTTGGACTTTGCAGGCAGAATAGGACTGTTATTAGTTTCAGTCTGTCTGAGGTTGGACCATTTCATTAGGGGAAGACGGGCTGGTTCAGCCCAATGTGCATTGATTTCTGAAAAACCTGGATGACACAATAATAAGTAATTTGGCAGCACAGTGAGCATTCAGTGTAGATCTATATCTTTTGTGTTCTGTAACTGAAGAACATTCAACAGCGCTGTTCCAGAAATCTCATATTATTAGCTGAAATCAGACCAAATTATGCACACATAGCCCAACTCTCCACTTTGACAGCTGCCTATTATGGCATTATCAATGGAACGGTTCAGAAGTCAAGAGCTTCTTCAACCAGCTTTAATTTACAGCTGTCAAAAAGCACAATGAATAAAATACAGTTCTAATTTAAAGTCATGCAGGATAACCCCCAAATTTTCCATGTACACTGT
The DNA here is from genome assembly GCA_037975065.1 of Chaetodon trifasciatus. Taxonomy (NCBI): domain Eukaryota; kingdom Metazoa; phylum Chordata; class Actinopteri; order Chaetodontiformes; family Chaetodontidae; genus Chaetodon; species Chaetodon trifasciatus. The sequence continues at coordinate 842,105 of JBBMOE010000018.1, forward strand.
GACCGTGTGAGTCTAATGCAAAGTTGTTCTTGGATCTTCCCATTTCTGGATAAGGAACACCTGGTTTGTGCTTAATTATTGAGAGATTCAATCAGAGCTTCCTTTATCGTATTAGAAAATCTATTAGAAGCCTTATAATAGCAGCTATTCTGGATTGAATGCAGATAAATACTACATATTCCAACACCCCAGATTCTGAATGGTATCATGGGAGTCAGAGAACAGCGATAGCAAGGCAGAAAACACAGCACAGGATGGCCAGGATCAGGACTTTTCAATCGACAATGGAAGTTAGAGTGACAGCCTAAGTGAGAACCAGGCAGAGAGCCAGATAGAAAGTGTGAGCGGCGACAGTGAGGATATGCCTGATACAACACAGCGCAGGCAGAAGGCAGGAGGCAGACAGCTTTGCTGGTTGTGGAACGAGTTGATAAACCCTGAAAGAACCTTCACAGGTGCTGATTTTGTGGCTGCCTGCAACTGTATGCTCCATGGTCAAGAGCAGCTGAAGTTGCTGACATGCCTGGTTAAGAGATTCAACAAATAATGGGCACGTACTTGCCACTGGGTAGAGTACAAACGCCTGGTGTCAAGGCTTACTGGGAAGCTGGCAGGCCCTGTGGCCCTGAAGCTGACGTAATGCCTCGTAACCATTCCCAGTACTTGCTTTCATCCGTCCGTCTACTTTGTCAACAACATCACTGCTTCAGATGAACAGCAGAATGACAAACATCGGAAGATTAGGCCATGTTTGGATGCATTCAGAGAGAAAGGCCTACAGACAGTGCCAGAGGAGCATAACTGTGGATGAAATGATGACTCTTTTTAAGGGGAAGTTCAGACAATAGAAGCATGGGAAACCCGAACCGTGGGGCTTCAAGGTTTGGGCATGAACAGGAATCTCAGGCACACTCTGCAACTCTGACTTCTACCAAGGGAGAGTGCAGGGTAAATGTGCCAAGCCTGAGCTCGGATTATCAGGAGATGCAGTCAGGAGGCTTGCATCAACACTTCCTGCAGGACAAAACTACAAGGCATTTGCAGACAATTTATTTACTTCTGTGCTTCTCGTCAAACTCCTTGAGCATGAAATCCACTTTGTTGGAACAGTCGGCCCCGTACGGGCGCCAAACCTCAGGTTAGCAGAACAGAAGGAGCTGAGAAGGCAAGGCAGAGGGAGCTTTGGCTTCAGCGGAGCAAAGTCCCCAAATCTGTGCTGTGAGGTGGTGGGACGGTTATTCTTCTGATGGTCCACACCCAGTTGACATTACTGAATCATCAATGACGGGTAATCTGTGGACTTTGTTCATTGTTTTCATGATCAGAGGCTTTCTAAGAAGAAAGAAGAATATAATTCTACATCAATAAAACAGATTCTTGGGTTTTAGAACATTACAGATATTGATAGATAATAGATAATTGATAGAAAATAGAATCTCTGCCGGTGGAGAGGCTTTTAAACTAACCACAGAAATCAAAGCAACAGCCTTGTGGCCTCTTGGTTTGAGAGAAAGTTGCTCGTGTTCACAAATATTGATGGAGACCTCGCAGATCAAGGGAATTACAGGATTTTTTCTTTATCAGGCATTTTCCTTTCATATGTGAAGTGCATTGAACGAGTGACAGAAATACATCTTGATCCATTTGTAAAGCAGCAGACTGGAAAGTATGATGTAACCTTGATGAACATTATGACCGGAATGCTTTGGGTTGATCTGGGGATTGAAGAAGAATCCAAGGACAGCCAATAAGCACAGTGGGTTTCCTTTACTCTCAAAATGGCTCTGAAAGGTTTCTTTATAATTCTAATGGTTATCCACTTCAGTAATGTCTAACTGCAGCTCACTGTGGTTAATATCATGTCAGTTTTCTAACAAAGGAGGAGGTCTGTGATCCATCTGGTCTCACTCATTATTTCTTATGAAGTGTGTGCAATATTTCATTGAGAATATTTCATTTTTAACACTGGTGGTCTCACATACAATAAGTCAGCACAATGGATGATCAAGCATTACATCAGACCTCCTTCAGGGCCACATTCCCAGGGACTTTTTCGTGACTTGACCTGCCACTAACTGGTAAACTGGTCTCTTTAACCTGGTGTTTCTCTGTAGTGAGTGCCAAAGAAAGCTAGCTGACACTAGCCAGCAAAGCCCCACAAATGCACCGCTAAGTGAAACATTCAGCGTCCTGACTTTCAAAAACAACACAGGTTCTGTTACAGCGTGGTCCTTGATTGGCTAACCACATTGCTGCAATGTCATATGAACACATACAACACATAAAAGATATTTTCTAGCTGCTATCAGCAAAGCAAGTCGAAGCAGTTCTTTTGGACTGTCATCCGTTGCTGCAAGCTGGTGTATGCCAGACAGCCTAAATGCATACTATACAACTGCTAAGCTTACGATAGACATGTGAAACATATGCAATAATGCATGTTGTCACGCATGTGCCATGCCTGCCCTTATGCACCCATCTTGAATAGCTCTCTATTTTACATTGTGCAGAGTTTGTACTGCCATGTTTGTTGTTGTTGGCTATGGCTCATGCTAACTTTGCACTCTGCATCTTAGCGGTAGAGATTTGAGGAAACGAATGGTCAGCCCTCCATATAATAAGAGATGACAACATGTAAAAAGTTATTTTGCATGAAGGAATGTCATAGGTGTGAACCACCAGCAGTAAATCTGGTTTTATGTTGGTCCTTGACCCCGCTGTGATCCCGCATCACAATGTTAGCTGAGAGAAAAAGCTGACGTCAGCGTGGATCCCTGTGCAGTTAGCCGTAATGGCCACTCCAGGGGACTACTTTGTGTGTTTATTTTCAGACAGACTCAGAGACAAATGTTAAAATGACTCTCTTAAAAGCTGTAGGAGGCTCCTCATTTCTCTGAATCTCAGCAGCTGAGGTGCTGAGTGCAAAGTTAGGATGGCTGATAAACTCACAATGTTCCATTTATGGGAAATACACCAGACTGAAAAGTACCATAATTTTGACAGAATACAGAAGCTTCCCTGACATATCTACAACAAAACCTAAGCTAGCAATAGCACTTCATCATGCTGCTTCAGACCAGCCCAAAACTTAGTTGCATCCATGGTTGGGATGTTATAGTTGCATCCATGATGAAGATAAGCTCTGATTTGACGATTTCTGTTTTAAGTTCTGTTTATTTTCCAGTTAGCACTCACGCTGTAATCACTTATCAGAACATGATTTGCCTTTTCAGAAGTGTGATAACAAAACACTGCATCCGAGAATCTGGCACTGCCCACAAGCTGTCAGAACACCCATTAACCAAGTTTCTCACAGTGTGTACAAGCAGCGTTTGTTCACATCAGTGCCTGCTGTGCTCTGCAAATGAACAGCAGACCCTGTCACTAATATGTGTATCAGTAACGCATCATTTAAAAAACAAAAAATTATCTCCGGTTGAGTCATGTAAAAATCATCTCACATTTCTTTTTCCGAAGTCAACAGAAAAACCTCCTCCAGAATCCACCAACACATTCTTCAACTTACTTAAGTGTCTGACATCTAGTCACGAATGGCATACAGTGGGCTGTGTGTGTGTTTGTGTGTGTATGCATAGGCACTGGTTGCAGGGCCGGCATGCATCCAGTATGTTTATGCATTTTTACAGAATAATTAGCATACATGCAGGTTGTTTAAACGTGGGTAAACCTGCTAAAAAAAAAGGTGTGACGTTCAAGGTCACAAACAGGCCAGAAAACAGGGAACAGTAGAAAGCAGCATGGAGGCCAGTGGGTACTTTTTGCATCCTTTACTTTAAAGTCAAGTGGACGATGTTCGAGCATTTCGAGTTTCGTAGCTGTTTATGTGCCATCGTCCCAAACTTCAACGCGCCTCAGGGCATCACCTGCACCCTTTCCCACTGAGGACAAAAGCCTGATGTCTGCTGGCTTTTCGTCCAGTACGAAAGGAGTTTGAGTGTGTGCTGGTGCCTGTGAGCAAACACTTGCTCTCCTGAAGGCTGTGGAAGTGCTGCATGTGCTGGATGTTCAGTGTTTTGTACACGTGTCTGTTGTATTTGGCTGTTGGCGAACACTGGCCAGTGAGTGGGTGTGTTTCTTAGTGACCTATCACGAAGCCGCCTATACGCCTGTTTGTGAGACTGCTCAATCCTGCACAGTCACTCCAAAAGACAAATTAATAGAAATACTTATTTCCTTTAAAGAATTAATCATGTCTTCCCTGCAATGAACTCCTTAAAGGTTGAACTTCACACTCAGTGAGTGAGAAAAGGGAAATGAATATGGGTGCTTTCTCCTCCTGCAGGAAGGCAGGTGGTTAAACACAAGCTGGAAAAATAAAAACCGACGACGAATATTCTTCAAGTTCCTACATGACTCACTATTGTTCAGAGAAAGTTCTCATTTATACTTTTGAAGGAAGTCTCATGATTCTCAACTGTAGTTATTTTAAACAAATAATACTAAAAAGATACCAAAACATGTGCGCCACCGCATTGAAAACTTGATTTCTGCTGCCAAAAGGACACCGATCCCTCAGTTTACAGTAAACAAGAGCATGTTGTGTCACTGGCAACTTTTTATAAAGTTCAACTAAATTTAATGAGGCCGCAACATTAACAGATAGCTTTGGTTGGTCTGAGATGGGACTTAAACTATCAAAGTTAAGCATGAATCTTCCTCCTCAACTGAAGGAACACTACTGCCTGCACCAGCACTAAATGATGGCTTTGGTTGCACAATCACCCAATATGAAATAGAACTCCTTCTGAGCCTGGGCTGGCGGCCATCTTTGCATCCATGCATGTGGTTTGTGTGCATGTTCTCGTGTGGGTGCATGCTGAGCTCGCCTGTGTGCCTTCATACACATAATAATCTGCGCCCGCTGTGCACGTTTCCATCCACGAGCTTTGTGCTCGCGTTTGTGGGTGTGCATCAGCGAGTGTGTGGGTGTGCGTGCGTGCGTGCATCTTTATGTGTGTGTAGAGGTCAGAAAGCAATAAGCGAGAGGTCAGATATGGAGGCAACGACTCTTTTCATCCCTATCATTGCGCTGGCTCACAAAATACTGACAATAATATATGTGTGTGACTGAAAGAGATATGCAGAGATATGAAATTAAAGCAGCATCACTGTATATTAGTGCGTGTGTGTGTGTGTGTGGGATCAGATCATGACTTGCCCTTGAGTACTTAAGCATTCAGCCAAGAGACAGAGAAATGAAAAAATCACACAGATTATAAAGAGAGAGCAGAGAGTGGAAAGAGAGAAAGTAGGAAAAAACGAGACAGAATAAACAGGATAAACAAGGGAATGAGGAAACCAACCAGGAGGACAAGAGGGACAGCGAGACGGAGGTGTTAGAGAGAGACAGAAAAGTGCAAGACAGAAAAGGAGGAATGGCCTGGCAAAGTTTCTCCCATAATCATTTCCTTCCATCAACCCCAGATTCAGCGCTCCTCTACTCGATACCAATTTACAGGCGACGGAGCCGCAAAACCTCCTGCGTGATTGGAGCTTAGAGTGGCCTATTCCTGGCCATCTGACTGCACTTTGACAGAAAGTGGGCAGGAGACGAGGAGGTGAGCGCAGAAAGGAAAAGACGAAGAGCGAGGAGGAAACGGTGAGGAGAGAGAAGGGAGGGAAGATAAGGGGAGGAGAGACAATGCAGAGAGGAAGCTAAGAGGTAAAAGGAGAAGAAGAAACGTGTGAAAGGCCTCCTCATTCTCCTCCCCCCTCCTTCTCTACACCTCCACCCATCCCACATTCATCCCGCTAATGGACTCGTTTAAATGACAAATTCCTTGCATATTGTAAGTGGCAATGAGCACGACATAATCCTTCTTTAATGAATGTCACGGCGGCAGTTCATTAAGCACTAAGGTTACCCCGCCGGGTGCCGACCGTGGCGAGAATCATGGACTACTTTGTGCCCCCGGCGATGTTAATTGCAGGCCGTTTGATGTGTCGATAATGAGCGATGCGTGGTGGCTACGTTGTTTTTTAGGGGGGGGAGACGAGCTGAGAGCTTCCCCTGATGACTTTGAGAGGAGACGTTATTACTGAGAGACACAAATGGAGTGAAGCGAAGCGACGGTACTTTTGGTGAACTCGTTGGTGAAAAAAAAAAAAAAAAAGCTTTTTAATTATTGCTTCTTTGATATATTAGGTGTCATGAGCACTTGAAGGGTTCATTTCCCAAATGCTGGATATCCCATTTAGAGAAATTCATTACTGAAGTTCATCATTGAGTATTTCTAAAACGTGGAGGATGCAGTTTTGTGCTTGTGCTTTGATTATTTAAATAAAGGTGTGTGTCAGTGTCGTTTCATTTGATGCATTTGATGAAGGCCACGCTTCAATATCTCCTAAATGCACAAAAGTCTGAGGTTTTATCTGAATTCAAGCTTTTTTTTTTTTTGAATCAGTGCTTTCAGGCAGTGCTGTTTTCAGAAAAAGTTGTAAAGAAAAGTTTTGATGAGAAAGTAAAGCCTCTAAATGGATTTAAATACGTTTACCCTCAACAGACGCTGCAGAGTGAGCTGCAGGAGTTCAGCAGGACGTATATGTCACGCTAAACAAAAGCAGGTGAATCAGGTGTTGGCAAAAACTTCTCTTTCTGTGACGTGAACGAGCGCACTGAGGAGTGACAGTGTGCCGTGTGTGACCATCAGAATCAGTTTTGGTTCTGCTCTGATACTGATGTTCAGTGTGTGGTGGTCACATTACTGGTCTCCACACCTGAGCGGCTTCACAACAACACTTCCTTGTTCTAACTCACATGTGACTAAACTAACCAATGAGAAGCTAGAACGACTCGGAGGTAAACTTGCAAATTTGTGAATAATAACATAAATAACGGTTTAAATAAATAAATATTGTAAACATATTTCAGTAAATCTCTAAAGCTTGCACTAGAATAAGTTTTGTCATGTGACGTGAGTGTGTTCTGTTCAGCTCAGTGTGTGAATCAGCTTAGAGAAGGAAGAATATCTCAAAGCAGATAATTTTGACTTGATTGATGTTCTTAAAAGCTAGCATCTAAATTTCAGTCAGCAGTATTTCTAAAACCACTGAATTGTGTCGCCAACTTTTTAAAAACTGTATATATACTGTTGTTTATTTTGCTACAAATATGCTGGTGTTACCTTTTGACAGCTCTTGGCAGTTCTATCATTAAACATCTCTAACAGAGCCCAAGGATGCTGTTATACAGCTACAGCTTTCTGTCACTATTAAACAAAATAAAAGTATTAAACTACTTTAAACAACTTTTAATTCAGCATTTCTCAAGAGCATGAGGATGCAACTTACAAAAGTGGCATGCCTTGTTGCATTAATTATTTAAATGGCGTTGTCCAAACACATTTGCAACTTGCATATAGCCACAAATATATACTAAGAATGGACCACGCAGCAGCCGTTTATAGGTTACGAGCGTTCTTGTTTTCCTCGAAAGTGAGGCACGCAGAGGGAGCCGCATTTATTTTGGCAGAAGTCAACAGGGGCAACCTGAAGGCGTCCAATCAAACAAGCGAAATGGCATTTATTTCACTTGTCGAGGGATTGACAGAACTCCTGTATTATGACTAGAATGGCCTCAGCCAGTCGCTTGGCAGCTAGATAGCTCAAACATCCCGGAGCCATCCCCAGCCGGCGCTGCAGTCAGACAGGCAGTCAGTCACTTCAGGATGACAGCGGTTGCTCCAGAGGAGGCTGCAGGCGAAGCCCAAACAAACTTTCATCTGCGTATCACAGGATTTAGAGGAGGACCCGGCGAGGGAGGGAGAGATTGAGGGATACAGGGAGGTGAGGAGAGAGAGAGAGAGTAGAAATACACACACACACTGCAGGACTGCAGGAGTCTTGCACGACTTTAAATCCCTCTCTCATCTAACAGTAAACATCCTTGGGCTATAGCTGTGTGTGTGTGTACACATGTGTATGTGCAGCTGCTTTTGTGTGTTCTAATTTCTTACTGTGTGTGTGCTTTGTTTATCTATCAGATCCTTTAAAACAACAGAAATCATTCATTTCTTTCATGCTTTTAATCGCTGTTATTGCCTCCAAATGATGTCGGACTTTTGAGGCTGATGCTGATAATTTTCTTTGAAAGCAAACTGAAGAAATTGGTGACATAAAAAAACTGATGTTGGTATATTAGGCAATATTCATTCTGGAACATAAATGAATAAATCGAACATTTTTGACAAGGGTCGCTGGAATCGACCTCGAAACACTGGGAAAGTCTGCTTCCCAGTAAAACCAGCCAGCACCGGGTCTGGCAGTATGGTTATGAAACTCTGCGAGGGAGTTGTTTCTAATTGTGTTGTGTGTTGTGCAGTGTGTGTGAGTTGTGCAGGACTCCTCTTGAGGTGCATGTGTTTGTGTATTTGGGCTGGACTGTATCTTTTCTTACGGGTTAGAAGCGGATGTTTCAACACAGGCACTCTGGGTGGGAGAATACGGCAGCGTGGATTCATTTCTTATGCCGAAACAAATTAAACTCAGCAGCGAGAGCGGGAAAGCAGCAAACCCACAGTGATGGCTGCCGTCTTTCTAATTGTGTCACTTTCTCAGTGTAAAGGAGTCATTTCTTGTTGGGTCAAACGGCCTCAGGGCGGCTGCTTTGAGAAGAAGTATTGGCATGTGATGACTGTTCCGCTCAGTTAGGACTCTGCCGCACATTTGGAGGAAATTTTCAGATGCTTTGAAGACAGCTGGAGAAGCACAGGTTTTCAGAAATTCTCTGCAGGGATTTGCAGGTGAGCTCGGGGCAACACGGCGCACGTGTTTGCGCAGGTATGCTGGAGAGAGCGTGCAGATTTGGGAGAGTGTGCTTGTACGTGCCTGTGCATGTATGAACAGACAGCCATAATAGCACCTCATTAGAACTGGTTAATAAGCAGGAAATGGCCACTTGGCGGAGAAGATAACAGTGAATTACATTGACCTTTTGGGGTGAGACACTTTAAGAGACAGACCGTGCAAACAATGCAGATGAAGTCCGACTGAAATTTCCCCTTCACCGCAAAACTAATGCTGCAGTTAATCCCAGTCCTGAGAACTTACAGCAGCCGATGAAGAGGTGCTTTGCTACAGGGCGCATGTGTGATACTGTACAGTGCCACTGCCCACATTTCAAAAGACCTGCACGGGCTGTTCAAGAAACACTGACCTTTGCTGAAAGGTCCTGCTGAGTTGCTCTGGAGGAGGATGTTGAACCAGTAATGCCTCCAATAGAAATGCTCCGTCACTAATTAACTAACTAACCAGCTGCTTCCTGTGTTCATAATACTGTATCTATACTGTATCTCCACTTTAGTATTTCTAATATGGCCAGTTTTGATTGAATTAGACTACAAACTATTAAACTAATTTGATTAGCATCACAGTAAAGGGCCATGACAGACAGATCAGGTTATTTAATGAAAGGACTGCTGAAAGAGTCGACGCTTCTAGTTTCAACCTTGGGGGCTATGTTGTGCCGCTCAACTGAATTCATATTCCTTTAGAGTTATGAATTACTGCCACCTGCCTATTGACATATCGCACCTGCTGGCTGCTGTTTTTGTTTACCGAGTGTCACGTCACAGTTTGTCAGATGATCCTGTACACCTGTTCTCATGCACTCCAAATGTCTAGTTGGCTGGAAAGTGAGTAAACAGGTGAAAGGTGGATTGTACTGCGGCCACAGGACGTTCTTTTCTAGCACGTTCTCAGGATGTCTTTAGGGTTTTGATTATTTTGAGACAAACAATGTATCCTCAAACGGGGTTAAATACAAGTCAAACAAGATGCAAGAAAACAAGACAAAACTGTAGCAGAAACAAAAGCTCGTCATAAGGAACAAATAATGGGCTGAGGAAGGAGTCACTCCTGATGTGAAATCTCTACTTACAGGTAATAAGAGTAGGAATAAGCATGTCTTCTGAAGCATGGTGAGGTGAGGCCGATGATGACAACAGAGCAAAACCCAGAAGAAGACAAACACATTGGATTAGTTCATGGTTTGAATGAAAAATTACTGTTATTATTGGTTTCAATGTGTCTTCTATCCACGTGTACAACCTGTCCGTCTACCTGCTGTGTCTGCTGCTCTCTTCACGTGTCCTCATGTGAAAGCTTTTGAAGTATTTTGTCTGTCAAGTTCGTATCTCTGGATTTGTTTGGTAAAGCTTTAACAGATGCTGACAGGGTGTCCGTGTTGACCGGCCATGAGCTGAATTTCTCTCTGCTGATGCTGATAGCTTCGTCTATAGTTTATCTTTACTATTGCCATTTGCAGGCTCATCGGACCATATAGGGGTGATTTTATAGTCATCTCTTGCAATATCTAGCTAAAACACTCTGCAAATCAGCTGTGACGCGGTCAGTAGTCAATCAAAGAAATTAGAGGTAATGAGGAGCTCTATGGCTTGTGAAATGATCGTTTCACTCACCCCCCAAAAATTACACTTCTTTCACAGGAGACTGGCCTGTTCATTAACTTTTAAGAGATGAAAAAACAGACATCGTATTCATCCATCATTCACTCCTGTGCTCCATGCTAATGCTGCGTCTGTTGAGTAAGAGCAGTATGATCTGGATTATTTAAAACGACGAAAAGAACATCGCAGCAGTGAAACACCATTAGTGGTTTTAAAGAAGCTGCTGATTCAAAATTAGCCAAAATTAGAAAGAAATTTACCAAAACAAGCTGAGAAAGGCTTGTTTTTGCCCTTAATTCAGGTACGATACAAAAGCCTTGAACCATGTGTTTGGATTTTTAGCTGTATGGCAGATTTCAATAACTAGCCATCTTTAGATTTAGTAACGAAAAGTAGATCCTAATTTACAAAAAGAATATTAGATTTATTATCTTCAGCACTAAAAACAATTTAAAAACACCCCACAAGATTAATACTAAAGCTCATTTAGCTTTCGAGCTGTGTCAAGGTCTAACTGCCTTACTGCCTTTGACTGTCACTCAACATATTGTATGCTAACGTGTTAGCACAGAGCACTGGAACCACTGATGAACCGGGGACTTCATAACATCACCATGTTCTCATCACTTCACAGATGATCAACAGGCCAGCCACCCTCAACTTTTTTAGTTTAACCTGTAACCTTTCAGGTAATACATGGATGTTTAAGTGAAGTCTATGGGGAAAAATAAAGCCAAAACTAAATAAAGCACAAAAAAAAAAACAACAGGTGCACACCTGACGCCTCCATCACCAAAAGGCTGGTCGATAGACAGACATGGAATGAGGAATGACTGAAGAGAGCAAAAGATAGAGGATGGAAGTTTGGTAGAGGAACAAATGGAAGCAGAGATGATGCTTTAGGCTGATGAAGAGTGTGTGTCGTCGCTGGAAGGATTACAAGACCATGATAGTTTACACTGGATTTGGATTAAAGGGCAGAAAATGCAGCACATGTTTTTATTATTTTTAATGCTATAGATATATGCAGAATGTTGTTTTTAAAGCATGTTTGATTAATTTAAAGATCTAAAGAAATTCCAAAATGCGTAAAGAAATAAAACAACTAAACAGAAGATAAGCCGAGATGAAAGAAGAAAACATTTTAGTATTGAGTCGACAGCTGAGCCACAGATCTGCTATACGCCCGCAATCCACTGACCAACACCTCATTCAGTCATACACGTGCGATGCTGGACTCCCTCTGTAATGGCCTGCTGGCAACTTTTCCCTCAATTCACGGCGAAAATCAAGCAGGACTGAAAAGGATCAATATTTTCCTTGCTGTCTATCTATGTATCTATCCGTCATATATATAAAGACACGAGAGAAAGACAGTTAAAGAGGAATGATGTTTCATTTCAGTCGCCTCTCTACATACACACCTCTGCACACACACGTACACGACGCACCCACCGTTCACGCCTAACTTTTTTTTTTTACCTATACACACACACTCCGTCACACCCATAACCCTCTTTAAGGGCTCTGCTGACATTGTCCTTATGATATTAATAAAGTGCAGAGCGCTGAGAGCCCGGCTGTAAAAGTCACAGCCGTTAAAACTGGTCATAAATATTAATATGGCGAAGGAAAAACACGACACTAGGGTTGTGCAGGGTACTCTGCGTGTGTGTGTGTGTGAGACACAGTGAGACAGAGAAAGAGCGAGAGAGGCAGGGAGGATAATGATGACAATGTGTTTGTATTTATGTGTGAAACAGTGATCGATTGATTGATCGTTATCCAGCGAGGCCTGTGGATATTTTTGGCACGTTTGTGAAGAATGGATTTCACAGCTGCTCTGTAACAAAGCGATGCAGATCAGACAACGAGCGGGCTATCTGTTACAGGAAGCTGACAAAACAACCGTGTGTGGTCAACAAAGACTTGCAGGTACCTGAAGTGTCCGTGACCTCAGTGTTTGTACCTGGACTCTGTGACTTCACCCATCTGCTGTGCTGCACCTATGGTGCTTGGTGTGTGAAAACACTACTTTAAGAGTACCTCTCCTGGTTTATTATTAAACATTACATCCATCCATCCATTTTCTATACCCTGACTATCCCTTTCGGGGTTGGGGGGGGGGGCTGGAGCCTATCCCAGCTGTCAATGGGCGAAAGGCGGGGTACACTCTGAACCGGTCGCAGGGTCAATTGCAGGGCAACATATATAGACTAACAACCATTCACGTTCACACTCACACCTAAGGACAATTTTAAGTCAATTAACCTAATGAGCATGTTTTTGGTTTGTGTGGGAGGAAGCCAGAGTGCCCGGAGAGAACCCACGCATGCATGGGAAGAACATGCAAACTTCACACAGAAAGGCCCTGTCTGACCCGGGGATTGAACCGGCGACCTTCTTGCTGTGAGGCACTACCTGCTGAGCCACCTCTTAAACATCCTCCTCCTAAATGTTTGCGGTTAATGGAGATGAAACTTTTTAGCCAACGTTTCCTCAGTTTTCGACGTCACAGGCAGATCCTGGAAACCTTCCAGACTGTCGCAGCGTTGCCTCGGGTGAACACAAGATTTTGGAATATTACACGGGGAACACGTGCCTTGAAAAATCTTTCCCGTCAACTTAAAGACTCCTTGAAAGGAGCATATTGAAACCCAATAGGTCTGCATTCGCGCCCCTTTGGGAAGAAGCACAGCCTGAGCAGCTCCTGTTCATTTTACACGAGGAGCTGCAAATCCGGTGCGAGGAGCCTGACGGGGCCTCCAGCTGTGAGAGCCGGGCGGGCAGCGCGGAGGGAAGGTTCAAATAATCGAAAAAGGTGACAAACTGTGGCGCGGTAACCAATCCCACCTGAGATCCATCATGTAATTACTTTAAATAAATGTAATTTAGAGATCATCGCTTTACAGCTCTACTTAAACGCGGCCCCTGCACTGATCTGTGTTACTGATAGCCAACAGCGGACTCACAGGTGCATTTGCTCGGTGGATCTTTTCCAGAAGCAGCCGAATTAAGGAGGTGTTGACAGTTCATGGCGGCTTTGCCACTTCCTGTATGTCCCTGCTTTAAGTGTCCTATTTTAACATCCTGCACCTACAGACTGTGCAACAGTACAAGCACTCGATTTATTTTCCATATTTGACTCGAGCAGCTCGATGCTCTTTTTCATGCAACAGTATTTCTCAAGTGAAATTCAATGTATGGTATTGGTAGATTATTCAGAAAAATGGCAACAGCCTTTGATAATCTGTACATCATGCACATATACATTGTCATTTTTTAATTTCCTGTAATCCTGTATCCTTTTTATCTTTGATCTTAATTTCCCCGGCGTGGGATCAATAAAGTCCTGTCTTATCTAAAAACCAGGATCACTCTGAGGTAGAAATGACGGCATTCTGTGAGGCCTTTCAAAGCATTTGGGAATATACAGCAAGTTGGATCATCCATTCATATCTCAACACATTAATCTATAAAAAGATATTATATTAAAATGTTCCTGATATACTGACTCCTAACACAATACAGACCATTTAATGTGGTCTTAACGTGCAGCCAGCCAGCCTGTCAGCCTGTGCGCGCTAACATGGCTGAGCGTCAGACGCGGCCATTCGTTGCGGCGTCGTTTGTCTCGGCTTTATGCTTCATACATGGCTCGTAAAGACAAAAGAAAAGAAAAAAGGTGCAGACCACCATGTTTGTGTAACAGCCGCAGTGCCTTCCCAGCTCCGTGTGGATGGCGTCTGTACATACGCACACACCCGTCACACACATACACTCTTCTTCTACTCTGATATGATGGCTGCGGCTTATCTCGGCTTTGTGTGAACGGTTTCTGCTGCAAGCACACGCGACCATTTCCACACTGATATGATGGCTATAGTTTATCATGGGCTTATATGAATACTATCAGCTGAAAAACTGCGCGCACACACACGCTCCAGCACAGCACGGGTCTCTGCTATTGGCCACCACCAAGTCACACACACACACACATAATTCAACAACGATTTGAGGGCTATAGTTTATCATACCTGTCTTTCTATATTAATACGTGTCATGAAGGAATACTTTTCCTTACTGTAAAAAATGAGCTGGATGAAAAATCTCTCACCTACTGCACGAACACACACTCGAGCACACACGAGTGCAGGCCGACAATCTGTCATGTACACGCTGACATACACCCACAGGCTGGCATGTATGTACACCCGCAGCATACAAACACACAAACACGGACATAAGGCCCTTTACTGACACATGTTACATGTGCATGCTGTCAATGTGGCTTGTTAGCGCCTCATTACAGCTAATTCCATGGACATGATGGGTAGAACAGACGTGAGTGCGTGTAACCACACACACGCAGCTAGCTGAGGGGTGGCAGGACCGCTCGGTGAGGGGAAACCGGCCGTCTCCTCCATCAGTACCGTCACAGTGCTCTTTAGCAAAGTGCAGCCAGGTGCTCAGTGAGCAGCACAATATGTGTGTTAGCCCAAATGTTTAATGTGTGGAAGTAGAACTGAGAGTTGGTCGGAAAGGGAGTTTATAAAGGTTTAAAATGAAAGAAAAAGCATCTTCAGAGTGACGTGTTTTCACCTCTATTCATAATCTACAGTAGTTAATTAGCTCTCTCTTACGAGACTAATGGACACGTGTGCCAGACAGAATTAATCATTAATCCATAAAGGACATCAGCTGTCTGTGGTGGGTAAATTTCTATTAAAGTTGTATTAAATCTCCGCAGTCAGGTTAGTAACTGTAGTGCAGCTGATTTTCTGAATAGCGGCTGATCCGATTTTAGGATTAAAAATACATTTATAGACTTTATCAAGCTGTTTTTCGTAGTTTTGATAATCATACGTCGCCAAAGACAAACAAGTTTGTTTACGAGGACATTTCGCTCACTAGCTCCTCGACTGAGATCTGAGGGTGCAGCACCACTACACAACGCTTCATAATGGAGTTCTCTGGGGCAAGCGTTGCAAGCAGTAAGACAGGTTGTAAATGAGTCCACAGTTTGGCTCCAGCCACCTCATTTGGAGGTAAAACTGAAGGTGAACACACCTTTGTCATTTTATAGATTTGTAAACCTGCCACCGTTTTACAAGAGTGGTAATGTGGGACTAACTATTTATAGTGTTTGGTAATAACTTGTCAAAATAAGTGGTTTAGATGCTATAAACTATGTATTTGTGGCTATGTTTACAGCCTGTGTGGTCAGTCTAAGCTAACAGTCTGCATTATACGGCTCTGTGTAGCTGCGCGTCTCAGCAATTAAACTGGAGAGTAACGTGTTATCGCAACAAACAGGAAGGAAGGGGAACCTCAAAAATAAGAGCCTGGCTGCGAGTAACAGATTGTTCTTTGAAGCGATCATGTTCCATGTACGTACATCTGTGTGTGTGTGTGTTTGTGTGTGTGTGTGTTTGTGTGTAAATGGTAAGCCATCACCCATTATAACAGTGCTGTAAGTGGACCATCAAGCATTTATCTCAGCAAGCAGCAGAGTCCATTATTCAACCATGTGTCACATCTGCAGATGGGGGTCAAGTCCAGCTCTGTCTGTGGGTTTGTGTTTGTGTGTGTGTGTGTGTGTGTGTGTGTACTTGTACAGCCATCTTTGTGAGAATTTGAGTTTTAAATTTTGGGGGTGAGGACGTTTTGGTGCTCTCTTTGAGGCAGACCTTCAAAGGGTTGTTTGATTGTTCGCTCTTTTTTTAAGGTTTTAAGGGTCAAGTTTAGGGATGCGTTAGAGGTTGGGGTTAGACATTTAGCTGTTGGGAAAGGTACTAGAGAATGCATCATGTCCTCACAAGGATAGAGGTAAAAATTAGTGTGTGTGTGTGTGCGCACTGCCAAATTATCTGTGAGTAAGTACAAGTTTAGCATCTGTCAGCATGGAAGCACTCAGGACTCTATAATATGTGCGTGTATGTGTATGTGTGTGTGTCTAAATACAGAATATCCGACAATTTGGAGACTGAACGTCCACTGAAACCACACACACCCACACACTTGAGACCACTTGGCCTTGTAAGAGCCTGCCATGTGCGGTGGATCCAGGCTGAGTCCGTTCCCTGGGCTGGCATCAGACTGTGAGCGCCTCAGTTCTCTTGTCATAGGCTAAACCCCTGAGGGTGCAGTATATTGTCCTCAAAAGAGGATGTGTCCTTTTGCTCTCTCGATGTGGAGGATCATCATTCATTCCTTGACTTGTTCGACTGGGTTGAGTGGACGAGGGGTAATTTAAGATCTTAGAAAAACTTTGGGTCAAGGCGTTCACATAATTTCCTAATGAATCAACTGTCACAGCGGCGCGTTTTCCAACGTCTTCGTCCTTATGGAGGAACGTTTTCACAAAGTCACTCCACCTCCACCTTTTAAATCACTTTAACTTTTTTCTGCTGTTGGATTATTTGAAAAAACTTCAACAATTTTAGTTAAGTTAGTTAGTAGTTATGGGTAATGTAGAACGAGGTCAAGTTTTAGAGCTTCAACGTCAAACAGCCGCCTGAAGTTTCTGACTATATTTCGTCTTGAATTAATTTTGCAAAGAGTAAATATAGATTTCTTTTCATTTGACATTTCACACAGTGTGGTTGTTCATATGGAACCAGATTGCCCAAATTGACATCACTTATCACCTTAAAAATCCCATCATCCTTAATCCTCCTGCAAGACCACGTCACTATCGCTTCCTCTTTCCCCTCTGGTAAAATCACATATTTAACAGTGAATCTAATACCTTATAATACCCAACAGAACTGCCAAATGCAGCCTTTTTTAGTGCCGCATGACGTTTCTGTCACATTTCAAAAAGTTGTGTGGTCTAATTCCCAAATGTGAGCTAAGATTTCACATAAATGAGCGTTCGAGCAAAGAGGTGCATCAGCTTCAGATGCAGGCTGAGGTTTTATTAGAGGAAAATGACTCTGAAGCGATCGCTACCATGACGGGCACTGAGCGGATTGTCTTTGAGCCCAGAACAGTGTGGGTGGAGATATTTGTGAAGCGTCACATTTCACTCGGCAACATATTACCATATCTCCCTCTTAATCTCCCGCCTCTGTTATATTTGTTGAAGCCAAACACATAATTTCTGACCTTCGAAGTTGCTTTCATTATTTAACCTTTTTCTAATATTGGGGGCGGCAGGCTGGCTCCATTCCGCTTCTGAAAATGCCTGCGTGATTGTTTGCTGTATGGTGAGATGTAATCAATTACACCAAGCTGCTCCCGCTATGGAAAGCAGCGACTCTTCATCTTTTGGTTTCTGTGTTTGACTTTTTGTTGCAGGTGTATAATTACTGACAATGCATCACAAGCAGATGACTGGGAAAGTATCGGTCAGACAAACATCTCTCACCAAACAGGTAAAATCTGATGCGATGAAAGTCTTCAGAGATGATGTTAATGTTCATCTTAAACGTGCACTTTTTACAAAAAGATAAATAAATCAGTGAGCAGAGATGAAGTGCAACAATGACGTAAACGCACAGATGACTTGAAATCAATGATCAAGTACACCGGGGGAGGTACAGACCACCAAAAGCATCTTATATTAGTTAACTTGTTAACTAATAATGACCTCAAGCGTCACGCATAGCCATTTTAAAAGTCCCGCTGATGCCTGAACATTTCCCTCAAATATTACTCATTCCCTGAGATGAATTTTCAGCCATCAAGGAAAAGACAGTAGGTACGCTAATGATGCTGACGCAGGGAATATGGCAGATAAGTGCGGGACTTCTATAATGGCTTGCATTAGATCCTCAAAGGAGAAGAAAAACCTAAATTTCAACCACTTAGTGACACAGATCTGGCTGTTAAACAGCAGCGAGAGAAGCGTGAACCCCACGCGGTGTCTCGGCGCTGAAACAGCCAGGAGAAAATTACACGTGTGCCACAGAGATTAAAATCTTAGGTATTTCATGTTTCACTCTCTGACAGAAAAAGGATGTGCAGCTCCCAAAACATCTTTGTATGCTGCTTAGGACAGCAACAATTCTGAGATTTGTAACCACAGCAATTATCACGCGTACGTGCACGCTGTCAGCACATTACGGCTGTTAAAAGGTGAGGCGGGATGTGTGCGTTCCCGGGTTTCACTCCAAATGAGACACCTGTTCTCCGAAGAGTTCGTCAAAGTGAAATCTGAAAGATCAAATTTCAAGTGGTGCAGCATTTTTGATGATTTTGTGCATCGCAGCGAATGAATCTTTTTTAAATGTGGAAAAAAAAATATCTGGATTTTGGGACTATCACATCCGTTTTCCAGGTGAAGCCTTAAGTCATAAGATGCATTTGAAAAACTGCTGGAAGCCCAGAAAGGCGAGGTGAGAGTCACAGTGAGTGACGGAGTGGATGCGTTGATGTCTAGAAGTAAACATACAATACCCCACGCTCAGAGTTCTCCATGTGTGAATCTCTCTATCGGAGCAAGGGCAAGGCAGGTACAGGACGGGACAGGAAGGGGTGGAGCCAAAGACAGGAAACAGGAAGATAGAGAGAGACATTAAAGGGTGTGAGACTCGAGTCAGAGAGGTCGTGATGAGAAAGCTGAGACATCTGTTGTGCTGACGCTAAATGCAGAGCTGACTGCAGCGTTCCTGTTGCCTCTGCAGACAAGTTAAAAACACTCCAACATGTTGCTCTCAGGCTGAGTTCACGCTGGCAACAAAGAGCCTTACTTTTTTTATTCCCTGGCACAGATCCAGTGTCATGGCTGGCTGCTTCTGACAATGAACTGAATGCTGAAACATCTGCACTCGCATTCTCTCTGTTTTGCATGGCTGTGACTTCCACAATCCTTTCTTTTTTGCTAATCCTTTAACACGAATTTTGAGCTGTTGCGCACAGCGCGACACCCACATCTGTGCCTATGAGTGGAGAACAGCGAACACGAATGAGCTGAGGTTAAAGAGGGGAAAACTGATTTGATTTTTATCTGTATAGGCAGCCATGAAAAGATCAGACCTGCCCCGTATGGGTTGGAAAAGCAGAATTTCTCTTACAGCTTAAATCACCACAGTGCACCAGCGTGCACTGTTCACTGTTCAGCGATGTATCGAGATGGAGGGATTTATCGAGGCTCAAACATGGAGAGTATAACAGGTAGAAATCCCAGAGTTTCATAAGCGACATAAACAATTTCTCAAAGAGGGCCCCGTGAACAGCGTACAAAGGAAACAAGGGTTGGGAGACACAGGAAACATTCAGGTTTATCAGACAGGAGCGGCGTGAAGAGGAGCTGAAGTGGACACGAAGCCGTACTGAGAAGAGAAAATTCCTTTTAATTTGAAAGCATCCTGTCGTCAGCGCCGACGGTGAAATCCACGGCGTCAAACTGCCTCAAATTTCTTGTTTTGTCGCAGCCAGAGCAGACTTCAGAGAGAAGAGCAGTGGATTCATTCAGCCAATCAGTTTCTGCTCAGCCTTTAGCTTTTCTGCCGGCTCGTTTGGAGACACAGACTTCAAATTCCAGCGCTGATTCGGCTGATTTTCATTCTGCCAGAGCTTAAACTTATTCACCAGGATAGAGTCAAGAAAGGGGGAAAGCGACAGGATGTTTATGGGAAAAAGATCTCAGATGTGACCATGGGATGTTTGCTCATTACTGCCGCTGCTGATGTTCAGAGCGTGATTGGTTAGCTGGAATGGATCAGCCTGAGTGCAGAAAGCAATGGATGTACAATTATATTCATGAACAATGTTCTTTCAGAAGCATGAATCTGTGCATGTGCCCACACCTGTTTGCATTTAAAACAAACTGGAAGAAGAAAAAAAAAAACGTACAAAGGAACCACTGAGGTAGTTGAAATTAGACCGTTTAAACAGTAAGTGAGAGCAGTTTCCTTCACAGAGCAAATGTGTTTCAGTCAGACACGTTTTCTACCGTTCAGCTCTGCAAACTGACTCACTTTGACTTTAATTTAGGATCAGTTTACAGTCAGACTTTAGACTTCATTATCCTCAATGAGAGCGTGCTGATATGATGGTGACGGTATGTCTTCTCATGTAACTGCATTCATGTGACTGTATTACTTTCTCTTCCTGCATTTCATGCACGTGTATTTGTAAAATCAAAGAAATCAAGTTTCTCCAGCAGAAATCCATCTCTGGTTAGCAGGTTTCTCTAATCCCCTGCACTGATTACAAAAACCGGGTTTCTAATAGACAAGACAAGATGTTTAGGGAAGCAGAAAGAAGTAAATTACTTTGTTATTCCGGCATCGCACTGAACCCACCGACTCCGAACCAGGAGCTGCTTTGTGTCTTACATGTTACTGCCTCTTTATTTATTTATTGAGTCACTGTATTTTAGATTTCCTATCTTACTCATGTGCAATTCAAATTTTCCACCGTGGAGCTGAGCCGTCGTCACGAGGCAATGTTATTTTTTCTGCTCTTTTGCATAACGCACATTCATATAGTTCATATATTTTGCATCCTTTTTATTGTGAATTTCCCCAGCGTGGGATCAAAAGGTTTCCTCTTATCTTATCTCTTTTCTTGAATAATCCTGTTTTCAGTGTTATTCTGTTAAGGTCTGATGACAAAGAGCTCGTTCTCTGACAGCCACCAGCAACTGCGATATATGTGAAAGTCAAGCTTCGTCTGTATTTGCCCACATATTCATGTGAATCTTTATTTATACTCTTTTACCCTTTAGGACCATTGCTATAAGGAACTTTTTCTTTTATGATTTCATGGGAAATCATCTCTGGTAAAACTACTCACTATTACTTCCTGTGCAACCGTGAGCTAAGGTGGCCTTTTTCCAAGCAGGCAAGGAGATTTTATCATAGAAATTAAGGCGCATTCATGTCTAATCATTCAGAAATGTTCCAAGTCAGTCTGAACGATTAGGAACTTTTAAAGGACGTGTTGCTATCGAGGACGCTGACGACTCAGAGTTTGAGAGGAACATTTTGGTGTGTGTTGGCAGAGAGCGGCGGATCTGTGTCTGCGACCATGTTGTTCCACAGTCCCATCTGGAGCTCTCCCTCTCTCTCAATCTGTGTGTGTGTCCATGTGTGTTACAGTCCATGGCTCTGCCCCTGTCAATATTGGCTTCAAACGCCTGAGGAGGAGTATCAGGCCGTCAGCACGCACACACACACGCACACACACGCGCATTGAGATGGTGATATGGCACTGACTTTGATGACGCTCATATTTTATAACTGGCCACACAAGCCAAAAAAAAAAAAAAAAAAGGCATAGAGGAATACATGTACACAACACACATTCTACACACACACACATTAGCTGTTCCACTTCGTACACTAACAAAACGCTTGTCGCCACAATAAGAGCATCTCTGCAGATCTGCCTCTGTGTGTGTGTGTGTGTGTGTCCACGCGTAGCTGTGTGCACGTATCGGATCCATCTTCGTGTGTTTGCGTGCTCGTTGTGCACATGCAACCCGATCACCAGAATAAATGTTGGCACGGTACGTTTCTGCAAACCATCGGTATGCTGAAATTAGGCAGAGGAAGCAGTTGGTGAGTGTTTGGAAATGATATTTTGGCTGAAAGTGTGACGGAGCAGATTAGCCGCATGAACCGAGCGTGCATTCAGCCTGCGCCTCGTACAGCCAGGGGTGACATCCACAGCCATTGTTCATCTGCTTGTTTGCCTACACGTCTTCATCGGCACGCTTTTTCATTTGTTTTTATTAAATCCGTGGGACCGGCGAGGCCCATCAAGGTTGGGTCTCTCTTTTTTAAGGTCGACCTAGACATGACAACCGTACGAAAACCTCACATAAAAATAAAATCACAGAAAATGGATGCAGGCTTAGAATTTTTAAGAGCTAGGATGAAAGAAAATAGGGGTGAAAAAAGTTGAAATAACATATTTTTCCATCAATTTGCAGTTCCAGAGATGTCACCTTTTCTGAATTATTCAGTCAAGGTCTGATTCTTCGGCATCATACAGGGGGAAAAAAAAGCAGCCCGTGTTTAGGGAGCTTCAGGAACTTTAATCATTCATCAGTTCTCCTCTCAACCTTTTTATGAAAAGTGTATCTTCCAGCGCTGGTTGTTTGAGCCCTCGGGGCCACCTGGCTGTGGAAACATCGAATGCCCATTAAGACTTCAGCCACGTCCAGCGTTATTCACTTTTACATTACATGATCAGCAACATGGCCTCGCTCTCCTTGAAAAATAAAGTCCATTTGGAACACGTGTAACGGCTTCTGAAAGATTAATCGGACAGCTGAGCATGCTCACTTCCCAGCAAAGTTTTGTCATGGAATAATTTATGGACGCTGAAAGGAATGTAAAACACTTTCGGTTTGAAGAAACATTTCTTCTGTCACCCCGGACGACTGGCTAAAGTGTGTGGAATGAAATATAGATGACCTCAGAAAACGGTCCATGATATACCCCCCGCTGTTCCAGCCTATACGTCCCCTTTTATTAATTCTTTGTGATTCTTCTTTCCTCCCTCTAGGCGGATACCTTTTCTCTCTCCTTTTAATTTCCTCTTTCTATCCTCTTCCTCATGCCATGATGGCTTCTCTGTCATGCCTTCGTATGTGCGCCATGAGTCATCTGAGCTGGACCTGTGATGGAACTGCCTTAGCTTGAGCTGAGCAGCATCCAAACTGCTTCCTTCTTCTCTTTATCTTCTCCTACATGGTTTCCTCACTCCTACACCCACCATGCTGCTGTTTGCCCTCTAATTGGCCTTTTCATGGATATTATGCCCTGTTAGCCTGGTTAGCATGTGATTAGCATATCCATTTGACCCCCAGGTTAACTAGCACTGCCTTGTTTTCATCTTTCATACTCTTCAAATCTTGTTCATTTCCCTTCCTCCCCTGTTTTCCTTGTGGCTTCCCGTTGTGCTTCTCCCCTACATTCCCCACCTGCACCCTCTTCTGAAGTTTCTAACTATGCATTTCTTGTTTTTTTCTGGCATTTTCCTCCTCTGGCTGTAATGCATTTTTATCCTCTTGGCGTTTGGGATTTTCTCTGTTAGCCTCTGATTAGCATTGCTAACTGACCTCGTGCCCTCTCTGACTCCCCAGCCTCTTTTGCTCACTTGAAATGGATGTAATGTTGTATTCGGACTGGCAGTAAGGTATCTGCTAGTCTCCCTCACGGTCTTACTGTTACTGAGTTTTATCTCGCCCTCGTTTGTGTTTGACTAGGCCCAAGTGTTTGCATGTTTGTGGTGAGGAAACAACACACTTGGCTTTTAATTGTACTGCTAATATGTGGTTTTATCCATCAGCATGGCCGCTGTGTGGGTGGGTCGGCCGTATCGCTTCATCGTGTGTCTCCCAGAGAAAGATGTAGAATAGATACATCCTTTAAGATTCACCACTTCCTTGCAGCAAACATGTTCAATGCCACGCTGTCTGAATGCACCTCCACGTTCTCATCGCAGGGCGTCATATACTGACCCCGCTTTGTCACCCTCCTCGCCGTCTCATACAGGCGCCCAAGGTAAGCTTCAGCATATGCGAGCAATGTGGAAAGCCTTCCCGCCTGAAAGCCTTTTTAACACGGGGTTGCGAAACGGCTGCTGTTCGGCTAAAACTACTGTGGGTTCGGAAAAGATTGTTGACTTTTCACAACATGATCCCATGTGACCCACCACAACACCATGACCTTTACCCCCCCAGGGCTTTGTTGCTCTTTCTGCTGCTTTGGGTGAATCACTTGCTATGAGCGTCAAATATTGCCGTGAACAGGTTTACAGCAGAGTTAGCTGAAAGCCTGATGCCTCATCGAGGGGCGTGACAAAGCATCTTATTTGTCGACGTGGGAATGAGACAGGGTTCAGTGCACACAGTGTCCTGCCTTTACTCCTCGACTGAATACAAGGTCCAGTTTCCTTGTAGCATGTGGGCATGGACGTACTATGAGAACTGGATACTGATAGTGTAAATTCATACAAATATAACTTGCTCTTTTTTGTTTTTTTGCAACCACATATCGCTAACTTTTAGTGTATTATGTGCTGACCATGGCAACTTCCATACAGTGACCCATGGATAAAAACAATACCATTTTTAAAGAGAGGAAAATGTCTCAGAAGGAACAGGACAGTTATTGAACGCTACAAGTTTACGAGCCTTTGCAATTCAGCTTTTCTTCCAAGTTCTTTTAGGCTGTTCAGGTTGTTCGAGTGTCATTCACAAGATGTCACAGAGTGAGAAACAGAAAAAAGAGCGAGATAAAAGATTAAAAAAAAAAAAATGTAACTAATGTTAAGACTATCTGTCACGTGTTTGTTCAAAGTGTCCTCAGTGAAACAACTCAAAAGTCACTGAATGAACATCAGTGTTACAATCTTATTTTTTACTCTTGGCTCTTGTGAGCAAGCTCTTTGCTAACTCTTAGCTGTATCATCACTGTGACGATGACTTTTACCTCGATTACAGCTTTAAAATGTCAAAAAAATAAAAAATAAAAAAGCCTCAAGCCAAAGCCTGACAGACATTTTAAAACATTCAGGTTATCTAAAGACTTTCACACTCTCCTCTCACGATAACTGTCGTCTAAACACTAACAGCTCGCCAAAGTCAGCATCATTTCCTTGTGAAATAATGATACCAGTCCTGAAATCCTCCCAGCTGTGTCGAGCCTACGCCGTCATTTATTTTGAAGCTTTTAAAAAAGTCTCACGATTTAAGGCTTTCGGCAATCAGACCAAGTAATCCTCACGCCTTACGTTTCACCTCCCTGTGGCTCTAGTCTTAGTTTTGTAGTGCAAATATGCTTCAAACGCTGACATCACAAAAAGCGCCACGGTGTTGTTGTTTGCATGTGTTGTGCTGAGGTGACTTTCTCTTAAACTCCTTTACTTTAATGATCGCTTCAAAGTTTTGAACGTGAAGCGAAAAGCTGACAAAAACAATACAAATGGCAAAAATCAAACAAATGTGAGTCGCAGCAAAGCAAAATGTGGAAGCATTACGTGAGCGGGGTGGAGAGGGATGGCAGGATGGATGAAGCGGTAGAGAGTCAGAGAAAGTAAAGGAAAGAAAGGCAGGTGATGGTGGCAAGCCAGTGTGCATGTTCACACAGACACAGAAAGCTGTGTATGTCTGCTAACTGAAAGGAAAGTAATTCAATTCATCAGGTTTTCCATATCTAAACTCCAGGCACATCTAGCATTATTATTCATTTTGCCTTTAAGGGTTAGAGGGGATTAAGTACATCTCCAGATTTTATACATAATTCTGACCTTTCATATTGCCTGAAGGAATGAATAGAAGTTTGTGGCCTTCACAATCATAACACTGTGTGTATCCTGCAACGTTGGATAAATGCTAATCTTCAACAAGGATTTTTGTTGACTGACACTGATACAACACAAAGACACATTGAAAATTCTGATTCAATCTTCCCTATTAATCGTTTCGCTGAAATCTCCTTCCCCTCAGGACATTAACCCTCTCCACTGACCATAAACATAAAACTGAGCATCTGTCCTCCATCTGTCCCTACATATTATTTTATACCTGCATATCACTTATGAGGACACTTGGCATTATGAGGTCTATCCATCAGTCTGTCTATCAGTCTACTCAGTCTTAGCTTAAAGATGCTAAATGTAGTATTTGACTCATCAACACAAACAGTTGTCCGAGTGCGCACCGTTACAAACTGACACAGGGGTCGTAAAGAAGATTGGTAGCCTCGATGTAAATGTCAGTCCTGCTCTTATTGCTGCCGTCTTGAAACAGATTTTGTAATCAGTTGCTGGCTCTGCTCACCATCTGCTCTCACCTTAAACCACAGAAGCTGCAGCTGAGCTTCCTCTGGAGGAACTCAACGGCAAACATGGCCGCACAAATTTGGCCCATCGGCTCAGAAAAGCAGCGCAAAGCCTGACAGAGGCTACCAACTGTCTCGTCTTTGGGTTAAATGAATCAAAGATATAAAATGTGTTGATGGTGTATTGTTGTTAAAATACTACACACAGCACCTTTAAGCAGCCAGTATGTCCTGACGTTGGGTTTATTACCTACCTGCGTTTGAAGGTGAGGACGACGCCGAGGAGGATGATGATGAACATCAGGATCCCCGCGATCACTCCGGCCATTTTCACTGTGCTGTCCACCTGCTTCTCTGGCTCCATGGCATCCGAGTCCTGAGTGGACGCACCTACACACACACACGCACCGGCACACCCACACACAGGTATGCACATTGTCACATCGGTGGGCGACCACGGACAAACAGCCGGGCACAAACACTCACAGAGAACCACACACATGTATGAACACACACACAGCCTTACAGAGAAACACAGCTAAACACACACTCTCTCACAAACATTAATATGTTATCCACAAACAAAGACACACTTGATCCCAAGGTGAAGATAGTCTGTACACATCCATATGCAAAGAGCATAAACACAACCTCTAAACACGGTGAGGGGGGTGAAAACATCAGCGACATGCTGCAGAGCACAAAGAGCGAACAGGGTGTGTTTGCATACCCTTCAAGGTACACGAGAGCAGATATGAACAGTTTTGTTACAAATGAGATTTCAAAGGAATAAAGAATCTTTTCAAATTCAGCGCTCATTTCTCGAAGGTGAAAAATAGTTTTGTTTGGAGGTCAGTGACGGAAAGCTTTGCGTCACTGGAAGTCACGTCTTGAGGCGCAGGTAACACTTATTACAGGGGAATTTAAACCATGTGGAGACCATGAGATTAACATACACATCAAACTAAAAATGATAAAAAAAAAAAAGACCTCGTAAAACTCACTCACTCATAAAGTTGCAAAACATTATGAAAAGCAAGTCTTTCAAATTAAACAATCGATGCTAAAAATGAATAAAGTGATAAATAGATAAAAAGAAGCCGAGGATGGAAGACAGAGACGAGTGGCAACAATTTCAAAGCCACAAGGCGTTTTTTATGAATTCATTCCAAGTGACCGACGACAAACAACGCACACACGCAGCCGTTCAAAGACAGCGGGGGTCAAAGTCCACACATGCAGGACTGCAGAACACGACATCAATCAGTGCAACGATTCAATGAGCAAATGAACAGAAAATAAAATCTGAGTATTTGATGCAGAGGTCAAGAGTCGACTCTCAACAGACTGAATGAGAGAAGGTGCAGCGGGTGAACGAGGAGGAGGGCAGGTGAAAGACAGAGTGTGAGTCACCTCTGCCTGCAGAGGCGGGATGTGCTTTACTTCCTGCTCGCTGCTTAGACTTCCTCTTTTCAGCACTGGTCTCATGATACTCTATTTATCCTGAGTGATTTGGTGCGAATGAACTGGATGTTGGACACATTTGATTGATGAGCTGATGACCTCTAATCACATGTTAAGCCTACATATACCTGCTCATCCCATCCGTCTCCCCCTCCACTTACCTCCCTTCCTCCCTGTCTTCCCTTCCTTCATCCCCTCTTTGCATATCGCTCTCATCTCACCAGACATTCTCTGAGGCCCCTAATTAACTCAGGTGGTTCAACTCCTGAAAGGAGCCCCCCACACTGACTCTCCTCCCCCCGACTTTCGGTGCATCCGCCCCACACCGGCCTTAACAGACAACTTCCTCCCCCGTGTTCATCTCCATCCTCACATCCATTCATCCGTCCTCATTCATCCCTTTTTTCCAGTCTCAGATTAAAAGGTTTTGTTTTTTTGCTGCATGATCTAGAACCTGATGAAGAGTTTTCTGGGATGTCTGCATCTTTCTCCAGTAACTATTTTCCTCAACTTGGAAATAATGTAAGATAAAAAGATGCTAAGCTGCTCTGGGGGCAGCGTTACAGGTTATCCTATAGAAGAACAAACTGTACACTGCAGAACATTTGCCTGAGTGAATATCTTTAACAACACTGAGTTATTTTTTAATGTTATACAATGCAATTAAACACAATGCATTACCAATGCAACTAAAACCACAACCATCTAACTGCAGCAACAGTTAGCAGATATTTGCACGTGAGCTGTCAGTTGTGCACCCAAACTACACAACACATGCTCTGCAACCACAGAACAAACTACATCTCCACTAAATAGCTGCCAACTTGACACATTCTTTTAAAGTCAGTTAATATTTTCAGATGACATCTCGTGAAACAGAAAGGGTGTCAAGTGGTCCTCAAACACGAGCTCTCGTCCGAGTTACCAGCTCTGAGAGAGACGCCGCTCTGTTGGACTGAAGAGAGAAGCAAACTAACCAGACTATTAATAAAGCTGCTGCTCTGTGGGAGGATGAATAAAAGCAAGGTCAGGAGTGTCATCCAGAGATACAAACATAAAGAAATAGGCAGCACAGATAAACAGAAGATAAAATAAATAAATAAATAAATAAAGACACAGAGGTACACGTGGGAGATGACAAGAGAGTCAGCAGAGGGGAAAAAAAAAAAAAACTTGAAGAAATCACAAAAGTTAGACATGTTGAAGGAAACAAAGAAGGAAGAAAGCCTGAGAAAGGCATAAAGGAGACAGAGAGGTAGAAGGAAAGTCACATTAAAAAGACCTGACATGACAGTGAAGAGAAAGAAGACTGCAAAGAGAAAGACCAGAAACCCTCAAGCGAAGGACCCTGGGATCCTACACATGAATACACCTGTTCTCTCACAGACGTGCACCAAGCAGCCTCTTGTTATAACCTTGATAGACAAAGACAGCCGATTAATAGAGTAATACTGCTGCGTGGGAGTTCAGTTTAATCCCCTGTCTCTCTCATCTTCGCCCCCTCTGCATTAACAACACAAGGTTGGCAGTGGAATCCACTGAGCTAACGGCTTAAGCACCTAACCTTGGCACGCTCGGTAATAACTGCCGCAGCCCTCAATGGCTGCGGTGACGAGATGTTCTTTTAAAAACCCTGAACGCCTTCAATAACAACACATTCACCGTCTTTGTAACCAGATCACGGACAGCGTGCCCGTCTTGAAGCTGCATCATCTTTGAAAAAGTAAAAATTAAGAAGATGCATCTGTCACTCTCCATCCTACGCTCTAATGCAGGAGAGAAAGCGGCACGTTCCCGATGGAAATGAGACGTCAAATAGACGTTTTAATGGCGGAGTTAAGTTTTAAGTGCTGTATTTTTTTAAAGTGCTGAATTCTAAACACACCGTGCATATTCCTGAGAAGATAACAGGATGCTCAGTGGATCCTGAATGAAAAAATAATCTGAGTTAAGTGATCAGTAGTAACGACAACATCTTAAAGCCAAATATATACTCAAAAAAAAAGGATGAAGAGCATCCAGGTCGGTTGTTTGCAGTTGTAGTTGGTGCAGGAACGAGCGAGGCTACAAAATGTACTCAGATTTATTCTATCACAGGCGGCACACAGGTGGCTTATTTGCTAACTTGATTCAAAAAGGAGTGTTTTTTCAGTCTAAAGTCTGAATCGAGATCCCAACCAAGGTTTGCAGTTTTGTCACACATTTGATCGGGTCATTGGGTTTTGGTTCCACATGGCATTTAAGCGAACATACTGAAGAACATGACAAAGCTACGTCCTGTCCTCATCACCTACGTGGACTCTGTCTCCCTTTAGTTGCAACTGATTGGTTTGTAGACTCTTGTGCGTCTGTTGTTTTGTTTATTTGGCATGAACTTCCTGTAGTTGATCTGAACGACTGAAACGTCGTTCAGGTTGATCCAAACCGAGACCACGTCTTTACATGAGAGCAGGGTTCGACTGTTTGGTCAGACCACGATTTAGGGAAGGTTTCTCTCCTCTAATGTTCAATCTGATCAAACTAAAAAAAGTCCAAACCAAACAAGAGCGGTGTGAAAGGGCCCTTAGAAGCAGACCGCCACTCCAACATGAAAAGGGATGCGAGAAACGAGGTCAGACAAGATTTGCGAACGCCTGGAGCTGCGATTATTTTCCCACATAGCAAATTGCTGCCGAAAAGGGAAAGCGTTCGTCCATCAGTTTCAGACAGTTAACCCCTTTTCAGATGTCAAAAGGTGGTTTTCAGAACTCTCAGCCTTATGAGGTCAGTGCTCCCGGACCCTAACAATTAGAAACGATGCTATAAAGTAGTGTACGCACAACCCTTTATTATATGAGGTGCATCGAAAAAAAAAAAGGCAAAACCAATATGAAGAAAAACGACCTGCTTTTGTAAGCAAGTTGAACAATTAGAGCCATGAAAGCAGCAGTTTATCTTTGATCAGACAGCAGATCCGCCTTAACTCGCATATTTCACCCTAAACTTTTACCCATCTGGTGCAAGCAACGGACTCTGGTTACAAAGTATTTGCTTCACCAGCCAATTTTTAGATATAAGCCATGACGTGATCAGTGTAGGCCCTGTTTGTTGTTGTTTTTTATCCCATTAACCTCACCAGAAAATAGCCTTGGAAGGACACCTTCTGATTGGCCGTGGCTCTGTAACCAGCAGAGATGTATAAAAGTGTGAATTTTAGTATCTGAACAGCACATTAGAGTTACATGAGAGTCTGGAGTGATCACGTATCTGTGTAGTCTCTGCCCTGGTAATCACCCCACAGGTGTATTAAACCTCAATTTACCCCCTGAGTGATCCACAATATGTATCACCTGACACATTACAGTGTGACCCCATTTGTCCACTTCACCGGCTCACGTGCTGATTGGGTTCAACAGTTCATGATGTAACAGCAGAGGACCCCATCTGGCGACGGGTTCAGCTCCATTTAACACTGCGATTGGCCAGCTCAGGAGCCGCTCAGCCAATCGGACGAACTCTGACAGGGTTCTGACCGTAGCCGGGGAGAAGTGATCTAATGCGACTGTGTCCATTACCGGGGGGGGGTAAAAGTTGAGACGAAGCAAATCGCCAGAGCAAAATAGGATTGATTGACAACTGGTGCGGACACAATATGGAGGACACCGTGGCCTCACTTATTATTGTATTGTCATTGTCAGCCAACAGGTGGCTCATAAGTACGTAGAATTTATGAATCCATCTTGCTGTCTTGCCACCGGCACTGGCAGGTGGCGTGGGTATTATTTTCTTGGCACGTATCAGGTCCCTGAAAAAGACGTCAGGAACAGTGGAGGGCTTCATACCTAAACTATTTGTTTGACCAGCTGAGCGTCCTCATCTTCATTCATCATCCAACAGGATTTGCACCAAGTTCTCACAACAGGAACCCGACAGCAACTACAGTCCAGTATCCTGGACTTTACTGTCGTAACGGGTATTTTGCACCACGTGAGGTGAAAGCACGTGGAGGTTGAGGCGTCAGCTAATTCTAAGTCAGCTCAAGTGACACCTGTAAAGTGTCAGCAGTGGACGCAGCGTTTGATGAGGCTGGAAAATCAAACCGCTGCAGTAAAAGGTTCGGACGTGATCACAGAATCATATGCAGTTACAGCCTTGTTTCATTTCTCCAGTGATGAAAAAAAAGTCAAAATCACCCAAGATCATTCCTCTCGAGACACCACAAGATGAAAAGGTCTTCGCTGACGCTTGCTCTCACTGGCTTGCAATGGGCAACCAAATATGTGACCAGAGAGATTAAGACGAGAAAGAAATGTTGTTTTTTTTTTTTTTAATGTAATAAATTGTCAGTGAATTTAAAATAAACGGAGCAAAGGCAAATGTGTTTTCACAACATGAAATGAGCCACACAGCGCGGTTCATCATGTGGTGCCGCAGAGCTGAAAGGAGGGAGGGGCGGGGTGGTATTTCAATTCTTTTTTCCCCCCCCTGTAAAATCCTCCCAGGAGAAAGACATGACATATCGATCTGAGAGGTATAACCGCTTTGACTGTCTCTCTACACGCCAGATTTCACAACCGCTTGGCCTTCACAGTGATAGACCGGGTGGGATTCTGTAGGCACGGACAACAGCACGTTTACTGGTGGCTCCAGGGAATAAACAAACCACCTCTCTGCTTCATAAACGTGGTGGGAAGTGACGCAAAATGCTGCCGTACAGCATCAGGGAGATTATTCAATCCACAGAAATGTTTAATTGCTCGCTCAGCATCTTAGATTAGAAAAGTAAATTTGGCCCCAAAGTGTGTGTTACATGTACAGCACTTTGTCTTTATTCAAGTATTGTGGGAGTTATTAGCAGATACGGATACACTGTTCAAATATTTCCCCTCTGCTTTATTTAATTATTCCTTTCAATGCTTTACAACACTCCCATGAAAAGAATCAGCCCTTTCATTTGTCTGTTTTCAGTTTCTCTGTGCTGGAAACGTTCAACAGCACTATTTTACGTCATTTTGTTGTGCAGGATGGTATTTTCTTTAAGTATCGTGTTGAAATATATTAATTTGGTCCTGGTGTGTCATGTCTAAGGAAAAGCTGCCTTCAGTATTCATACAACATAGAGGAAAGATAAATGCATTAAAGGGGACTTCCTCTGTGTTGGCCATTATAACTGTGACAACATCGGGTTAGTCATGATATCGACTGCTTCCAAACGGCATTAATCCCCAGAATTTCTTGTGCTCCTGAATGCACGCAAGGCGCATGAGTGTGTACGTGTGTAATATCCTTCTCATTTATACATTCCTCTGTGCTTTTTTTCTTTTTATTTCTCCTGCTTGGAGAGCACGATAAAATGATCAGGGAGGAATTATGAACAAAACCAGAGATATTAAAAACATAATCTCATCCAAATGGAGAGAAGATTGATTCTCCCAGCTAACACTGCACTGCTGCAGCCCCGAATAGCATATTAAATGCTGCTTTTCTGTGTGTGTGTGTGTGTGTGTGTGTGTGTGTGTGCGCACGCATGTCAGGTACAGTACAGACTGCTGTTTAAGCAGAGTGCAGCTTTTGTGTGTGTGTGTGTTCTGCTCTGCTTTGTTTATGTATGCGTTCGTGACTGTGCATGTGCGTGGAACGTGACTGTCTTGCTGTTATCATATACATGCTGTACACACACTCAGTGGCCACTTTATTAGGTACACTTGTAAAATCCAATCCAACCGTTCTCTCTTAAATTTCATCTTTATAATAAAGTTCAGCTTTGATTGATGTGGTCAGAGAGGGAGGAAGAATAGCAGTTAAATTAACACCTCTTTTAGTAAAAACGTGGCGTAAAAGTTTCATAAAGGTCCAACATGTGGCCAAGCTGTTGCACTTGCATTCGCCTGTGTAGGCGTACCTAATAATGTGGCCAGGGAGTATATGCATTTAATGGAAATTTACATGTCAAGCGTATGGGCACATCTTCAAATTGCATGTGTGTTATGCAGGTTATGTACTGTATGTGGGTATATGCATGTGCGTGTGTGCGCGCGTGTGTGTGTGTGTGTGTGTGTGTGTGTGTGTGTGTTAGATCTGGGTTGATGTGAAGGTTTAGTTTCTGTGTATTGTTCATCAGCAGCTGCGACCCGCTGGGAGCATCCTCCGTGGATTACTGTTAGTGTGTTTAACAGGATTACTAATCTGAACTATGCTGCCACAGCACTGTGTGTGTGTGTGTGTGTGTGTGTGTGTGTGTGTGTGTGTGTGTGTGTATCTATTCTTAAGTGTGACTTTGTGAAACTGAATATTTGCATGCGTGTGTGTATCTGTACACACCTGTGAATACAGTACGTGTGTACTAGAGTGCCTTTGTAAATGTGTTACTGTATAGCTTTGTTTGTGTGTGTGTGTGTGTG
>JBBMOE010000018.1:876374-951374 GCA_037975065.1 Chaetodon trifasciatus
GGGGGAGGGGGAGGGGGAGGGGGGTTAGTTAACACTGAAAAATTATTTTGACAATATGTAATATCCCCTAAATAAACACTTTGACCATATGAAAACAAAAGGATAAAGTCTTTCATTGCCTAAATATTACACATTGTGTAAATATGTTGTGGTGAACGCTGAGAAAGTCGAGACCGCCTCCTCTCTGTCTGCACTGCGTTTAGCTACACTCACTCCTGACACTGACACATGATACCGTTAAGCATTAAGCTCCATTCTTATCCTGGGATCACCATTTTTAAAGAAAAGACTCAAAGTGCAGCTGCGTGCGTGTTTGTAAGCGTGTGCGCGTCACACTGTATGCATTATCCGTCCTCTCTCTAATCCAGATCTGTTGACAGATACATGACAGCTCCTCTAGCCCTGCTGTTCCCATTTGCTGGAAACAATCCCAAAATTCAATGCACCATGTTGTATGATGACCAAATGAATTACGGCGACACACCGGCACGCTGAGTAGAATACAACTTTGATTCCCCCTTGAAGGGAATTTGTTTCTGACAAGGCAGCACAGCCAAAGGCCAGAGTGAATTGCATGTTAGCACACAGCTGCTGTAAGCTGACAGCCACAAAAGCAGGAAGGCTGGCGGGGAGGTAAGGCCTTGAAATTACACAAAAAAAAAAAAAAAACAACAACCTGGCATCAAAAACTGACAAATCGCACGACTCCAGCTCATTCTGGGGGACTTGCAATAAACGCACAGCAGGAAATTCAATTATGCAGTCATTATCAGAAGAGTAGATTCACACTAAAAAGTAATCTAACTGTGAGTGACTCATCGCTTTCTCCATGAAGGCCGAGCACGCAAAGCACTCCGTATTCAACAGCATACATTAATATAAGAGCCAGAATGTATAACTTTTCATGAGAGGGCTCAAACTGATGCACAAACAAACGTTATTAGAAATACAAGAACAAAAAGGCTGCTCGAGGCTGCAGAGATTAAGCTTTTTGTCAAACCTCCACGTTTAGAGCTGCAGTTAATCTAAAGGTAAAGACTTCTGCGCAGCAACGTGCGTCTTCCGTGAGACTGACTTACAACGAATTTCACGACAAAATCTTATGCTTTTAAAAAATCGGGTAACTCATTAAGTCAAGCAGAGCGAACTGCAGCAGCACTGACTGGTTGCCTCATAAATCCAGCAGGTGGGAAGATGTTTTCTGAGCGTCTCACCTGTCACCTGCAACTATTGGCTGTTTGGTATTCTGCTGAATTTATATTTGGGTTAGCATCACAATTGAGCTTTGGAACATTATATCAACAAAGAAGCCCAGTAAGTCCAAGTACCCCAACGATCATAGGCATCTATTTGGAGGTAAAAGCGAAGCAGAGCATTGGAGGCTGTTCAATAATCTGTAACAGAGCTACATCCAGGTGGACAGAGCCATCGAATAAAGCAAAAAAAAGCTTTTCTGTTGCTGAAAGAACATGATTAAGGCTCATTTTTCTTTGGCTTCAAAGCCCCCAAAGCCTCTTTTTTTTCCAATATCACCACAACCTCATATTTTACCTCAGAGATACAGTTTATTAGCTAAACTACAATTAATTTAAGACCCAAATGTGAAATGCAGAAGAGTTACAAATCTCTCCCCTAATCTTCTGCTTTCTCCATCGCTCATTAATGAATCTTTTTGCCTCCCGCTCCGTTTCTCTTCACGTCTTCTGCTCCCTCCATCCATCCCTCGTTCCCCCTCCTTATCCCCAGATGCTGGTGAGTACTTTACGACCTGGTCCCTGAGATTTACGCAGGGACAATTGAACATTTTGTCGCTGTGCTGTGGAGCAGATGGGAAATTCATGGCGGAGCTGGAAGGGCGAATTTAGCATAAGACAACAATTCGCCACAATGTCTGTCTGGCGGAGAGCGAGGCAGGTACACCTGTCTGCATACACAATGCTACGATAAAAAACCAAAAGAATCCTTGAGCCTGAATCTGTCTCCGCTGCTGCCTTTGTCTTTTCTCTGACTTTCTTCAAGTCAGTTTCTGTCACTCTCGCGGTTTTTGATCCTTTCCTTCTCTCTTGGGTTTTATTTACTTTCCTCTCTGGAATACGGCCTCTTTCTCTTTTTCTCTCAGCTTCATTTCTCTGTCAGCTGTAGCTGCAGACGAACCCCGCATTCGCCCAGCAAAGCTTGAACTGCATTTCATCCGTCGCTGACTGGTATTGTGCCCTTAAAATGTCACATCATCGCCAGATATTCACCTAAAAACACCCCTCAGGAGTTTCTTTCCCCCCTTTTAACAGTCTGACTCAATCTGTTGTAAATTCAGAGAGCAAACCGACTCACTAAGCAGCAAGCAGGCAGCACTCAGCCAGGATGGGAAAAAGGATGGGTTGTAAAGAACAGTGTGTGTTTGTGCGCGTGTCATGGTGTAGGTCAACGGGAAAGATAATTCAGATATGATCCCTTCAACGTTTAACTTCTGCAGTTCAGGCACGCACACTCACATCACACACACACATACATACACAGATAGCAAGCCACATGTTGCATCAGTATTGCACAGCGCCAGAGTCAGTTACAACACGACTCCGTACACCACCAATTATAATCGACCTCAGGACTAATGGGAATGGGAATTGAAGCTGACATATAATACCAGTGTATGGATGACAAGGGGTGAGTTTGATGCTCCTGTGAGCGACAGGACGTAAACGCGTGCGGGGCATACAGACGCCGCCAAAGCAGAAGTCCCACTTATCAATGCACGGTTTCTGCTACGCTTTTGCCACAAAGAGCAAAAAGGCATCACTAGCTTCCCCTCAGCCAATCAAAACATGAAAGAAATTGTCTGATACTGGAGCTGCGTTTACAGCGCAGGCCCTCTTGTTGACAAAGATTTGTCAGATGTGTGTCACGTCTAAAAGGAAAGGAGACGAGACACTTTAAGCTGCAGTGTAAACTCAGCCTTACATATTCATTTGGACTGAGCTAATCTGTTTTTATTGCATAACAGTTGAAATATACATTTGTGGAGGACTGAAGCAGGACAGATGAACAAAGTGGGACTTCTGCCGCCTGGCTCGTGCTGCACAGAGTGGGTGTGATCGAAAACCAGGGCTGTGCTCATTTCACAATCAAATCAATCTGCTCTAAAAGTGGACTGACTGCAACGACTGAAGGAGTCATATTTACCAGTTAGCACACACTATTTAATACTGTACAGCAAATATCTTTTGTATTTGTAAAGCTGGGGTTATTTCCCATTTAAACTTTAGCACGTCAGATGCGGTGCGAGCAGTAAAAGATCAGACAGGCCGCTGAGGAACAAACAAGCTCTGCCCAGTTCCCCTCAAACTGACTGAACTGAAAGTGAGTCGATCTCAGCCCAAACACAGTGTCAAAGTCAACCCGTTCTAACGTACGGACGCTTGATCAGAACCTCTTGGCGTCACTTTTTAAGGCACTGGGCTCCCGTTTGGCATCATTTTTTAAAGTGCAGGTAAGTCCGATTCTACAGACAGCATCAAAGGATATCGTGCAAAGAGTGAGAAAAGTCTGTGTTTGGAGGAAGGTGGTGTGGCTGGACGGTTCAATCCCAGGAACCAGGAATCCGAGGTTTGACGCCAAGGGGTCCTGACCAATATGTGACGAGTTAGGGTTGAGAGCTTGTTGTCAAAGTGGAGCCATTAAGTTTCAAGGCTCCTGGGTAGAGACGATATGAAGAGGGTTAAACAGTGAGTTGGTTAGCTGCTGTCACTGGCTGAAGGAGAGTGTTTCAGGAAGTACTGAGCACAGGAAACACAGTGGATGAGGGTAAAGAGATGCATCAAAATGTTGTATGTTGCTCACAGACTTATTGCAGTCTCACAGTGCATCACGTGTTGAACTGCGCTACCTTCCGTCCTCGCTTTTACTCATTGAGGATCGGGTACGAAATGCTAATTTGTGAAAGTAATAAGTGTTAAAAAGTAACCACACAATGTTCAGCACTGAAATGAAATGCCATTTTAATGCACCCAGAGGTTTCCGCTTTCATTTGCATTGAGGTAAGCAACCGCACTGCATATGAATACAATCTATATTTATTCAATTTAGGATTTCACGAGTGTCCGCTGTTGTGCATGATATGCATAATTCTTTGTGCAACCTCAATTTCCCTCAGGGCAATAAGTGTTATTGTATTCATGTGAAGTCGTCTCATACTCTTGACAAAGAACTGTGACAGCAGTTTACGGCTGTGTCTGCTGTTGACTGATTCCCTGCTGTGTCCCCATTGTTCAAGTCAACATTTTGATTGTTGTATCGCTGAATGACAGCCGTATTCTGCTGTCACGCCTCTGCATTGCAAAATAAAATCAAATTCAGCTCCTGTGCTTTTATTGCACATGGAGGACTGGATTGTGAATAACTGGGCTGGAATAAAAGAACACCAATACATGAGACAGTTTTACTAGAAAGCTCTTTTTCTCATAATAAGACTCACCCTCGTGAAGTCTCGTGTTCGTTAAAGGCTTCAATTAGATAAAAAATGTTATTTTACTTCACATCGAGTGTTGGTACATACAGCAATCAGTGCTACAGCTTTCAAGGGTTGGATATCTTATTTTGGAATGCAATTTATGTGTTTAAAGGCCTCATTTACTGTAGCGCCGCTGATGAAGGTCAATAGTCTTAAAATATTCCGCTGATCATGAAGAGAAATTAAGAACTGAAGTTTATCTGCTTTCAGATGTAAATCTGCTTCCTTTAATGAATGCAACAGTACAAAGCAGGAAGGGCAGCTTTGCATGTGGTGCATATCAGAAGGGTTGTTGTTTCCCTGTCAATGCTGAGGCCAAACCTTCGTCCTCATCCTCCCTGCTGCAGCAGTTCAAATGCATTGCTAAGTCTGTGAGTGTCACATACAGCTGAGCTACAACATGTTCCACACCTGACGGTCACAACAAATGCCAGCGGATTATCGTACATGAAAGCGTGATGCAATGAGCTGCAGGGCGGGAACTGTGTTTGAGGGAAGTGGCATCAGTGATCGGTGCAAGATGGCGTAGATTTGAGTTTGGTTTGGGGCTCGACTCGAACCAAACAGCTTTAAAGTCAGTCCACCATATAAACGACCAATTCTCTGCGCTCTACAAAGTCCGGGAACATCAGCACAATCATGATAGAGGCTATGAAATAGGTTTAAACTGGGCTAACCTTTTCATCGTGTCCAATCTGCTTTGTCAAATCACTCACTAAATGAATGATCGGCACACATGCAAGAATGAAACCGTATTTACAGTAAAAGCTTATGTATTGTAGCTTGAATTGGCTTTTTATCTGGCAGAGAGAAGACATATGTAGCTCTCATCCTTCTCTTTTCGTATGATTTTCAGTCTCCTGCGTTGTAGGTTAGAAGACAAACAAAGTGTACTGTCGGCTTACTGTCCCAAAACTCTGCACATGAAGGCAGCATGGCTCCACTGCTTGTGTGTGTGTGTGTGTGTGTGTGTGTGTGTGTGTGTGGATGCAAGACAGAGGAAGAGGAGGCTCAAACACAGCAAGCGACACTCGAAGCGGAGCAGACATGCAAACAAATGCAGTAAGATGGCGTTGAGAAGGAGAGACGAAAACCAGAGAGCAAAAAACGGAGAAAACTCAAGAAACAAAGGGAGGAGGAAAAGGAGGGGAGGGCAGGGGACGACCGAAATGAAACAGGGTTCGTGTTGTGTTTATGGTTTTACTGTGATGAAAAAATATAACATAGGGAAGAAAATACTCTGCCTATGAAGCAATAATCACCTTCGCTTGGGATGACTAGAATGTACGGCGTTGTTATTTGTCCCCTACCTATTACCACTAAGGCCAAGGGCCGCACGTCCCCGCCGGAAAGCATGAGAAAGAGAGGGAAGAGAGAAAACAAACAACAACAAAAAAAGAAAAGAAAGAAGAAAAAAGTCTAAGAAAAAAAGACGTATAGTTTTCTTTATCCATTTCATCGTGGTTTAGATCTTTTCAATTGCACAATCTGTCTTAGAGGAGAGAAATTGCAGTGGTGAGAGATAGCACTCGAACATTAAGATCAAAAGGACAACTAGCACTCAAGATGGGTGTGACTGGTCGTATCGCCAGGAAGTAAGTGTCAGCGAGCATCCTGATTGGCCCGTTAGCAGGTGTGTAGCTGGTGAGGATGTGTATTACCAAAGAGTGAGTGAGTGGATGCAGATGCGGTGCTGGGGGTTAACATTTGAGTCTGCTGAGTCTGTCAGTTTGACGGGTTAATAAAAACAAAGGGAGTAGGAAATGGAAGAGAAAAGAAATGAGGTGATGGTTGAAAGAAAAAAATTAGGAACTTTGTGGCGTGGCAACGCTTGTGCAAAAAACACAATCTCGGCTCCGGGTTCTGCTGCAAAGGTTTAGTTCAGCCAGAGACAAAATCAGATCAAGGCTAACAACCAATCATATGCTGACAGTGTGGCTACACGTTGAGGCAGCGAGGTGTCTTAAACTGGTCTTTTTAGCTTTAAACACTGAATGGCCTGCATGGTGACAGGGTGCTAGCCACCTGTGGGCCAAGAAAGAAAAGTTCAGGTTTAATTTAAGTATTTCTAATCTATATTTCTCAGAGGCAGACTGTAGAAACAACCTCACTGGTTAATTTCAACATCAGTTTAAGCCAAAGAACCAAGTTTTCACATAGTGTTTGAGATAATATTGGTAAGGAATCCTGTTATTTATGTCAACCTATGCTAATGCTAATGTCATTATATCTGTGCAACATATCCTGTACTGTGCAACATAACCCACAGACACTGTGTTTTTTGTCAATGTGTATCTTTGTGCTCTTACTGTAGCATTCTATAGTTGATTTTATTTAGTATCGTTTTTATTGTCTATTTGTTCCACCTGCTCTGTTTTTTACTCTCCTTTTTTATCCTGATGCTTCAACAAGTAAATTTCCCCGGCGTGAGATAAATAAAGTCTTGTCTAGTCCTATCTTACCTTATCTTATCTTATCATGTGTAAACAGTGGGCCCTATTGATTAAATTGTGTGTCACCATAATAACGCTGTTTGATGCGGCTTTGCCAGATTATAATCTGCACTGAAACAGGCCTTACATATACTAATCTGAGTACAAACACAGATTAAGAACGGCGGTAAAAGGTTTATCGGGTCTTTAGGACCACATCCTTGCATTAGCACTACTTCTGCCTTATCTCCTCAGCTAAAGGCTCATAGGACGTCCACTGCTTTGTACCTGGAGGGTCATCCCAGATAAAAATGAACAGATTGTGTTTTTTGGTCAGTGGCAAACGTGCTAGGAGTTTCCTGAATGAAGACCTGGTTCGTAGGCTCTCTCTGCTGAATTACACTCTGCCTCTGACGCATGCTCGTGTAACTAAACCTTCATTTTGCCTCAATCATTGCCTGTGGGTTCATACTCTAACCAATAAGCACACCAGCTAATTTCACTGATTAGAACACACTGAACCAGACAAGTGGCATTAATCACTGAAATCAGCTGCAGTAGTGAGTGGATAGCAGGTATCGCAAATAAATTAGTCATAGGCATTTGCAAAATTAGCCATCTGCATTGCCTCAGAACGCTGCCCACATATCAAAAACTTTGAAAAAGCACATTTTAAGTTTGTTTTGGGAACACTGATGAATCTACATTTTGATAAAAGTTAGCATTTTGTTCTATGAAAGACAGCCACAAAGTTAAAAGCATGTCTTTTCCCAAGCACACACACATGCAGACAGACAGAGAGCTGCGTCTACACACTGTAGACCTCCACCCACAGCACTTTCCACTCAAAAAAAACACAGCCTGGAAATGGAGAGAACAAGAAAAAAGAATGATATAAAAGAGAAAAATGTGCACAAATGAGCAATAAATGCTTGATGCAGACGAGAAATAATAAGAGAGCGAGAGAGACAGAGAAAGGAGATGTGGAAAAATCAAATCAATGTTTGATGCACATGAAAAAAAAAAAAAAAAAAAAGAGACGAGGTGAGAAAAATCAATAGCAAGCTGAAAAGCTTTCAAAGCACATTGCCTGGCACACAAATGGGTGTATTTGCCGGAGATGAGCAGCAAATAAAGATGGGAGACATGGGGAAAGCAAAACAGAATAGGATGAAATGGGTTCTGGGGCTAACGCTTTAGCCTCCATCCATCGGGTTTAAT
Source organism: Chaetodon trifasciatus (assembly GCA_037975065.1). Lineage (NCBI taxonomy): Eukaryota > Metazoa > Chordata > Actinopteri > Chaetodontiformes > Chaetodontidae > Chaetodon > Chaetodon trifasciatus. Next base: position 884,535 of record JBBMOE010000018.1, read on the forward strand.
GAAGGCGGTCAATCGGTATGTAATGGCCCTGATGTTCCACTTTATACACTGATGAACAACATGGATGCGGTATGAAATGGAAAAAGAGAGAGCAGGTTAGAGGAAAAGAGGGAGAATGTGGGACAGAACAGGGCAATAAAAGAGAAAGATTAGGAGAGAAGAGGTGTGGAGAGAGAATGCTATGCAACAAAATCATGCAGGATAACATGGTCAGGATGTGGGGCTGCCTGGGCTAAAGGTTGTGGGTTCACCTGGTTCAATACAATATATGTGTAAGCGTGTGTGTTCACCTCATCTAACACTGTAACACTACTCTAGGGGGTCATGCGATCACACTATCTTTAAAATGAAGAAGTTAAAGATGAAAATATCATATTGTCTTTACAGGAAGTGCACGTGTATCAATGGAAGGGTGCTCATACCTTTGTTAGCCAGGCGGACACAGTTAATTTTGGTTTCCTGTGGAGAGAACACAAAGACAGACAGACTGTTTAGGTAACTTGTGGTAAACTTTAAAACAAATCAGTCTAATAGAATCACACGTCTGGAAGAGTTTAGCTCCTGAGTGGGATGTTTCAAGTCAGCAGGGTCGGCCATCTTTGATAGAAGGGGCACAAATGCAGGACCATGTTTCCTCCACGGCAGCCATCAGTTTTAGCTCATTTTAGCACGTAGCTTGTGTTGTATCAGTACTGCAGATACTGTAGCTAACCCACTAATATGAACATGTCGCTTGTTTTACGTCTCACAGGATGCCTTTTTTTCTAGGCTGTGGCGAAACTCTATGTGGAGCATTCAGATGCTTTGACATTCATAAACTCAAAGCATCGCACCAACAGTGTGAGGAATCAAATCGCAAGACAAACAGTAAAGAAACGCTGTAAAAAGGATTATGTAAATCTCTTCAATTAGAAAGGCTGTTTAGTATGCAAGTCTCTGATGACCGAGTGTCCTTGAATGCAACAGTGACCATTTTCAAAACAGGCCATGCTCGCAACTGCGGTACCACATGATGACAATTTTATAAATTCAGTTCAGAAAATAAAAAAAGTAAATAATTGAATAAAGGTTCTATGTATTGTTCACAAATAGGTTTCCTACAGAGGAGAGCCAGGAACCCAACCAAGCAGGTTTAATGCCTAAACTTAACCAAACTTCAACTTTAACCTGAAATATTTCTCAGTAAGCTTTATTTTGAAAGTCTAACAGGATGTTGCATATTTGCGATCGCTAACTTGACTGCGGAATGAGACCTTTCACACCTTGGCGAAGCGTGACGATGACACGGTGGACCGATGCGCCTGTTACACGCTGCGGCGTGACGCCAGGCTGAACACGTGGATTAAAGGCACACAGCAAACCCACATACACACACATGAACACACCACGATGCTGTAAGTCTGTAAAATGATCAATAAGATCATGTGACCATGTCATTAGATTCATATTATGTCCTGTTTTGTCCTGCTGACCAGCGTGATTAATCTCAAAACAGACATGTACAAACTCATGAACATCACGATCAATAAGCTATTGTGCTGGCTGCTGATTAGACCCTTCATCATCACTACATACGCCGTTATAATTGAAGCATGGACACACACACACACACACACACACACACACACACACACACACTGCACACCTTCATTCAGGGGGGAGCATACATACTGTCCACAGCCATTCATAAAAAGCACAAAGGGACACACACACACATTTTACTCTTCTCCACGTTACTTTCTCCCTCCCCTTCCTTCATCGTCCTCACTTTGTTTTGTTGTTTCTTTCACTGTTATATTATGTGTGTTTTAATTATTAATCCTCTCGATAACCTTAAAGACATCCACGCCTGGCCATCGTCTGACTCTTCTGTCCCTCTGTTGTTCTCTCTGCTGCACTTCCTGTCTGTTCCTCACACTTTACGTCCCTGTGCTTCCACCGTTCCTGTCACTCTCTCTCTGTTGTGCTGTCACCATCTGAAGAGGCGTGTGCTTTCCTTTATCCCCGCTCCTTTCATTCCTTCACTGCTCCCGTCTTTTCCTCTTTTCTCCCCTCCATAATGTGCTGTCAGCAGTAAGTACATGCATCTAACCCACTTGTCATACGGAGATTGGCCTTCTTCACATGTTGGCCCATTTGTCTTCATCACAGACGATTACGGCAGCAGCTGCCGACACTGACGCCCGTCACTTTAGCATTTGAACAAAATCACTCCCAAGGTAATGCCTGTGTACGCTCATTTTCCTCTAAATTTGGGGTTTTCAGGTCAATTTAATATAGATTTTTTTTCTCAAACGGAAAAAAAAGAAGCTGTTGAAATCCTCTGCAGGTCGATGTTTCAGATACGTTCTGGTGTTTGTTTACAAAAAGCAGTTTTCAGTGGTGATGGAGAAGTTATCAATCCTGCAGCATCTTACGCACAACATTTCAACTTCTTATTGCCTTGAAAAGCCAAAAAAATCAGTAAAAGTCCATTTTCATTACCTCGTGTTTTACTGATAACTGACTTAACTCTCAACTTACACCTCAGTGTATCGCAGCAGACACCGGGACTACATGAAAGACTCTTGTTGCGCCACAGCGACCTAAAACAAACCTCATCTCATCACATTTTGTGTGTGTGACTCAAGATACTGAAAATACAGCTTCTCAAGTTTCATTGAAGGCAGGAATAACAAATGAACGTTAGTGGATGATGGATGGTGTGAGCCTCTCAGCTGGAGCTCTACACAAGACTAAACACACCTGCTTCTGCTGCACCTGTGCAGTCAGTCAGTCTGTCTGTCTGTCTGAGTGATGACAGGCTAAATATCTGGTTATCTGTGTGCTTTGTCTTTCATTGATTGCTGTGCATAAATGCTTAATTTGATCGTAGACACCCACAAGAAACTGAATGAAAGCACGATATTAAACTTACAATTTAAAGAGGAAGTTAACTGACCATATCGGACAGTTTGCATACATGAGCGCACGTGTTGGTAAATGCAATGAAAATCCACAGGGACAAAGTGTCACACGAGGCCTCAGCAGTGACAGATGTCTGAGATTTCTACTTCTTTGAATCGCCCATCTTAAGAGCAGAGCCTCTCCTCCTAAGCGCAGGGTGTGTCCTACAAATAGCGGGAATAAATCAGAGCACCGGTGACTTGTGTTTTCTAGAAATCGGCCCTATTGTGCCTATTTGCCGTGCATTCAGAGGCCGGCTGCTCCGGATTCACAGTCACCGCGAGTAGGAGCGCTGCCTCGTCTTCGCTCATGCTAATGCGCTAAACCTCAGGAGGTTACAAGAAGTAAAGTTAATAAATGTAAGGCCAATTTATTGGCCTGCCTCTATCCTGAAAGGCTGGGAGAGGGGGTGGGGGGGTTGTTTATGGTGGAGACACTGGAGACACAGTGTGTGTGTTTCTGTGTGTGTAGTAGTTAACTTTGTATCGCCTGACAAGAATACTAAGTGTGTTTAGGAGATGCAGCTGCTGTGTGGGTGAGCGCTCTCTCCCTCCGTCTATCCATCGCTCTCGCTTTCTCTCTCACCACCGAACATTTGGCTGGGTCACTGTTCTGACTGACGGGCACGATTTCCAACCATGTGTGTTTTCCTTCTGACTTCTGGATACCGTGATTGGCTGTCGGGGTTCCTAAGCAACCCAGGGTAGTCGGGGTAACAACTTTTTTTTTTCTCCAGCAACTCTTTCACGCTCTTTTTTTTACTATCTCGTCTGTTTGTTTCTCGACAACTTCAGCTTTGCTAACGGCTCTTTCCTGTACAAAAAACTCTCCTGACACACACACACACATATAGAAACATGCGCACACACACATAAGGATGTGAAAGCTTCATATACCTGATCCACACACACACATTTCAGTATGGCCGATGGCTTTAGCTGATGCTAACGTCACATGAGCGTAAACGTGTGTGCACAAATTCCTACACACACCTGCTCACAAGCCAAAGGCACGCAGATATGTGTGTGTGCTCTGTCACACACAGACACACACACACACACACACACACACAGAATAAAAGTGCATTTAAGGATTTTCGAGTCAGCTGAGTGCATCTTGATTGACATCAACTGTCAGTTGGTAAAATCTCTCTCCTACAACCTCCAAAATCTGCACTCTGAGGCTCGCTTTCTGGGGCTTGTGGTGTGTGTGTGTGTGTGTGTGTGTGTGTGTGTGTGTGTATGACAGAGAATGACGTTGATTGTCAGAGTACCTCGGCCAACCCCTGAGGCTTTTTACTTGTCAGGTGAGGTGTCTGGCTGCATTTTTCACAGCACGGGAGGGCATGTTTTTCCATGTGTGCCACCGTTTCCTTTTGTTTCGTGCCATTTCTCACCCTATTTCTCCTCGTCTCCCTCCTCCTCCCCCTCCTTTGTGTTTCTCCTCTAGCAATTCCTCCTCTCCGCTCTATTTTGCGTCTGTTTTGTGGCTTCATCACCTGTCCTCTTCTGTCCTCTTAAGAATGTATTTTATCCATTTAACTGATGTGTTTATCCACACTTATCAGTATAATGTCTGTCACATGTTTGTGTGTTTTGGTATGATGGGAAAGCCTCTCTTTCTTCTATCTATACCTCCCCTTGAAATGCCTTTCCTCCATCTTTCGACACTCATCCTTTGCTTTTCTCATGCATCACATTCTCCCTTTCATTTCACAGTTTTTGAACCCCTGGGGACGTTGCCTCCTCGAGACACTCCTGCAGAGATCGCTACAGCATTCAAGACAAGGGCAGACTGACGGAGGCTGAAAGTATGTTGAAGCTTGAACTTGGCTGCAAGACTTTGCTCTCCATCGTTTGAGTCTGGCGCAAAATCATCATTCCAGTTCATCCCAAAGGTGACGGCTGGCATATGTCAGGTGGAACCAGGCGTGTTCTCTCCCCAAAGTGTAGCCACAAAGCTGGTAGCACACTGTTGTCTACATGTCATTACATGCTGTAGCCTTAAGATTGCCATTCACTGGAGCTTCCCAAACAACACATATGGTTGTTTGGAGGACTTGATGAAACGTCACGGCGGTTTGTCGAGCTTCTCTCACCCCCTGTCATCCTTCCTTTGTTGGCTTTCTTTCACTCTGCAAACCATGCCCTCCATTTCTCTCTCTCTGCTCTCCCGCTATTTCTCTTTAGCCCTGCCGGCCTCCATCTTTGCCTCCAGGATTATATCTTCTTTAATGTCTCTTTCACTCTTTTTAGACTTTTATTCCCCCTCCCTCGATCGCTCATCCCAAAGTCCCCGATCACTCTTGCTCTTACTTCTCTTACTTACAGCCGCAGGCCCTTTATTCTCGTCTGTGTGTGTGTTTTCCTTTAATGTGGGTGGTGTGTGTGTGTGTTTGAGTGTGCATGTGCATGTTATGTGCGTGTGTGTGCGTGACATCACACGACATCGAGGGAGAAATCAAGATTGCCGTCGGTGAGCTGTTTTAATGTGCGGAGCGTCGACTAATTGGCACAATGATGGGAGATGAGAGACTGGCATCAGACTGATGTCACCCCAGAGGGGGGTGGGGGGGTGGGGGAGAGGGAGGGAGAGAGAGAGAGAGAGAGAGAAAGAGAGGTGTGAAAGGTAAAACAGAGGTAGGAAAACAAGGAGGGCAAGTGAAACAGGTGATAATGAAAAGAAACATAAGAGGAGACATGGAGGGGTGAAAGAAAGAAGGGAAAGAAAAGCAAGAGGATGAGATGAGAATGATGGAAAAGAAAGAGAAAAAGAGAGGAGGAGGAAAGAATGGATAAAAGAAAATAGACAAGGTGGGAGGTTAAGAGAGACTGCAAATCGAAAGTTTGCATAGAAAGAAGGTGCTGTGGAGATAACGGAGAAAGACAAAGAAGGGAAAGAAGCATGTGACAAGTGGATGAAGAGAAGGAAGGAGGGAGGAAAGAGAGAGGGCAGGAGGGTTAAATGTGAGCAGAGGAGGGCAAATGAGGGGGAAGAAGAGGGGGCAAAGAAACAGAGGAAGAGAGAACGGAGGAAAATGGACAGAAAACAGAAAAAAGGATGTGCGACACGGAAAAAGGAGGCAACAGCAGTGAGCGATGAAGAGATGGAGAGTGGGTGGATTGAGAGAACAATTTCTTCTAAATGTTCTCAAGAGAGAAAGTGACAGAAAATGAAAGGGAAAGAGGGAGGAGAGACGTCCTCCTTGATGGACAGGTGGAGCTCAGAGGGGGGAAAAAAAACGAGAGGATTATCCAGACAGGCAGAGAACGAGAACCAGACTTTCATCCATGAGATCAAACTACAACAAACCAGCCAAGTCCTCTAAAATGTAAATGAGGAGCTTCTTTCCAATATGAGACATCCGCCGCTTGAGAGAGAAAAAAAAAAGTGACACCTACTCTCACAAAATGAGTGACAGCAAAGAAATTAAACAAATTACTGGACTTTGTGAGAGCTGCAGATAACTTGAGGCCTTGATTGACAAAATATCACTTTCACATATGTTTACCTCTGCAGCAGATCCCGAATTTAGAGAATGAATTATTCAACTGGTGACATTCTTCTTTGTGCTGAGGTGCAGCTCAGCGGCCTATTCAGAGTCAAATGACAACTGTCCACGGAGGATTCACGGGCCAATTTCGCTCCTCTGCAGCCAGCGCAGCTTTCCAGAGATTAAAAAAGAACTGATGCGAGACCCTTATTGTCCCTTTGTGTGAGAGGAGACTCGTCCTTCAGCCAGACCGGCCGGGTTCAAGCTCTTGTCGACAAACGCTCACCCTGCCAACGAGTCCGCCAGGAAGGTCTACTTGCTCCAGGGCAGCTGTTGTGTACCTGACCCTGACCGCTGATTTCCCCGGGAAGCGAGCAGGAAAAGACACGGCGAGGAGGATCAGAGTGTCCTCAGCGGAGAGATGATGGCACTGCTCTTTTGTTCATGCGCCTCACTTAGTCAGACTAATGTTGTGTTTCTCTTTGGGGAGAGAAAACTTTCACACCAGAAATCGCAGTTTGCATCCAAACTCCTTCTAACGGTCTTCATCGGTTCCTTTAAAGCTTGATAATAAATTTTCCTTAATTAAGTCGTTAAACTCGCCTGAATCATCGCTTGCGAGGCGGCTGACAAAAACTTCTTCCGAGCCAAATTCGATTAGAAAGGCTGAGATGTGGTAGAATGATCTGATGTGGGATTCTTTTATTTTGTCACGCAGAATTAAAATCTAAATGATGTTATATTTTAAGGTCATCCTCCAAAGGAAAGCGCGGCGTGCTGTAAATGTTTGCCCTGATTGATGTTTAACTCCAGCAGCCCTGTATTGATGCTGTTCCACATCACAAACCTTCTTTCTGCGCTGCTCTCTTGTTAATGCTGCTAATATCATCACATCTGTGCAGCTGTATCTCATGCAATATTACATACTTTTACTGTGCCTAAAGTATTTTTACTGTGTTATTTATTTTTTACTGCGCAATAGTACAGAGACGCTTTATTTCATTATTCATATTTCACTCATGTGCAGCTCAAAAGCCTCTGTGAAACTGAGCCATTCTACACAAGGCGAGCTTTTTCTAGTCTTTTGTCTGTAATGTAAATAGCCGCGATAGTTGATTTTATCTTTTTCTACTGTCTGTTTGTTCTATTTCTACCTCTTTCCCCAGTGTGGGATGAATAAAGTCTTATCTTATCTTATCTTAAAGCTATCACGACTGTCGTAACACACCTGTGCACTTGTCCTGTCTTGTGCGTTCCTACTGTAAATATCTTTTCTTAAATGTTACACACAAAAACAAAACAGGACGGGGATGGCTGACGTGCAGGAAAAAACATATTTAATGAGAGAAATTCACGATTTCTATGAACATGTGTCCATTCTTTATGCCTGACTTCCTTATCAAATCATCTGGGTCACGCCGGCTGCCGCCAGCCTCCCCTCCAGCGCCCCCCCAACGCTCCAATCCATGACCCAAACAACCCTCTCACTGATTGGATTGACTGAGATCCAATCAAATAAGGAATTCTGATGTGACCGGATTTAGGGTCTGCACATATACAGAGCACACGCAAACACACAACTGGCATGCACAAACGAAGGCGCACACACTTTTAAACACACCCGCCCTCACGCACGCACGTTCAGTCATGCAAGAGCTCACACCCGCTCGTGCACCGTCTCTCCGTGTGGGTGCATTGTGGGAAATCTGCCTTCTGGAGGAGGATATTACATCACGGCGTCAGCCAGCTTGCCCGGCCCCGCTCGCCAAACCGAGTTACCGTGGTTACCGCAGTGGAAAATTAAAACAACCCTCACAGGGGTTCACAGTATTATGGAAATTCAACAGCCAAGATCAAGTTGTGAATGAGTTATGAGAAGGGGTGGGGGGGCGGGGTGTTGTTGCATCTGCGGGCGGTAAAATCGGCAGGTAGGTAAATGCACAGATGCATTCTGGGAGTGAAGAGTCTTTTCATTCACCTAACCGGACTGGGGCCTTGAGAGGGGTCTTCAAAATCCCTCCTGGACGAAGATGCTGCTTTTCTTTTAATCTTCTCTAAAGGGTCAAATGTTGCTGGCAGGTTTTTAAAGAGTTTTAGAGAGTTTTAAAGCCTCCGTGTGTCAAGTTTTAAGGTGATCGTAGTATTAACGTGACAGCATATGCTTGTTTTTAAGAAGAAAATAAGACAATCCTGGTTGATCTGCCACAGCGTGTTTCCTGATATCACAACGTTTGGTTCGAAAACTCAGAAATCGTCGAATTCTGCACAAACAGGCCATTTGTTTCCACTTTTTTTGACGTGTATCAAAGCTAAGCTAATGAAAAATCATTTCCAGAAGCAGTTGGAAACATTCTTCCTGCTATTAGAAACACTTGACACTCACCCCATTGGCTCTGCTCATGGCCTGGTAGTAGATGCTGTAGCTCTTGGCCGGCGACAGCGGAGGATTCCAGAAACCGCCGTAGCTCTTGTTGTCTCCCACCGTGAACGGCTGTACGACTGTGAGGCTGGACGGGGGCAGCTCGGCGGCGATGTAGTAGGGCGAGTCCAAGATGGAGGCGTTGCGGAAGCTGACAGGGGCGGAGAAACACTCGGGGGCTTCGGAGGCGGCGCGGCGCGTCTTGGACTTGCGCTCCTCCTTCACGACCAGCTGGTAGGAGCTGGGAAGACAAATAAAGCCACACTGATACCTGCTTTTGTGTGCTGCTCACCATCAGCGCTGGTTTTGAGGCCAAAGAAGAGAAACTAAACTCTTACAAAAGCTGCATTTTTACATTCAATCCAGCCCAATTCTGACAATTACACTTATCCCCATTAGCACCCAACATTAAAAATGTTGGGTTAATTTCCAGAGTGTTTTATGTCCATTTTGGAAATTAAAGCATTAGCAGAAGAGGGCTGAAGTCTGCAAAGGATTCTCAGGAAAATGTCTTCTATCCTTTAAAAAGGAACAGAATTTGTTCCAAGGGTCACTTTCTTTTTCCAAATGGAAGAGATTCTTTGGAGGCAAACTTCAGCGAACTAAAGAAAGTAGCTGGCAGATCATTTCTTGTGCTGACTCAGCAGCAAAGTATGCATTAAGGTAAGAGATTGTGTGCGTGTGTGTGTGTGTGCATCTGCATGTTGCCATGGCTGTAGCTGCTCTAGCAGGTGTGCTTGTGCATCTGTGTGTTCGAACAAGTACACTGAGGTGTGTTTATATACTTAAGACTACTTTATGCGTGTGTGGGGGGGCCCTTGCATGTGTGTGTGTGCGCGTGTGTTTCCATTCTGCTCTGAGAGGCTTCATGAATGGCTGAGGGCTCCTTTAGCGGTCAGGACAAACGCAGCGGCCCTCCGCAATTACCTCCGTCCTCCACGCCAAGAACTCACTTCACAATTATACGCAATTAGGGAAATGTATGTTTCTGTGAAGGGGTCCGTGGCCAATTATCCCCAGCTCCCGTTTGGCAGCTTTCATAAAAGATAATTGCTGATGACCAAAGATGAGTCTCTCTCTCTCTCTCTCTCTCTGCTGTTCCTGTCTTTCCGGTGAAATATCTGTTTCGAACTAATGGCTTTCAGAGCCGCACCAGGGATGAAGCAAAGGCCTAGAACAAGGGGCCATTAGGGGATTCTGTGTGTGTGCATGTGTGTGTTTTCAAATATGTTTGTTTCAGGTGTTTCTATGGACTTAAGTGCTGTTGTACTGTCTCTTTGTGAGGAAGAATTAAAGAGTTAAACACTGGAAACCATCTTGGCAGATGAAAGCAAAGCAAATATTGTGGATTTTTCTGGAAAGTGGAGACATTTTTGTGAGTTAACGTTGTAAAATATGTGAAAAAAAAAGGGCTGAACGCATGTATTTATGCACCGTGCCGTGCATGCTCGTGTGTTTTTGTGGGTCTCATTACAGCAAATATTCCTCATCTAAGATCCTGAACTTGAGATGCTCTGATCTCCTCAGAGTAAATAAAAACGTAAGCATGCACATTAACCGACAAACGCCTTTTCTCTGCAACCCCACGTACATCTGCTGGCACGCAGAACATGTAATACTTGCACAATACACACAAAATATGCAAATACGCAAAGGGGCTTATCTGGGCTTGATAAACACATCAAGATGTTAGTGATTGGAGCGCAGCCTAATTCAAAATGAGATATATTTGCCATGTGTGGGTGATAAACGCCGAGATATGGTTTGGGATTTACAGAAATTAACGCTAAACCACTGACCCACGCTCACATTTCGCAAGTCCATTTCCCCAAGTCCAAATTGAAGTGATATATATTCTCCACACACCCTTGTCGAAGCCGTATTTCCCTGAAGGCGACCGCGGAATAATGTTCTCTCCTACACCAATTAAATGGATGAGATCACATGTTCAAAGTGAACTTTTAATTAAAAAACATGCTGGCTGAAAAAATGAGAAAAGGAAAATGAATAAATTAGCTGTGTGTCCATTTTAAAACAAAACCAGCGAGCGCAGTGGACTGAAGACTGGAAGCTGAGCGAGTCACGTGTTTGTCCTCTTTCTACACTCCTTTTTTAATTTTACTTCCTATAAAGACAGACATATTCACGACTGACAGATGATCATTTACACCACTTTTGGAAAAGGGTTTGACTGTAAAACATGTCAAAATGTAAAAGTTCATAGCTGCATAGCTATTAGCTTTCTACTGCAACCTTAAAAAACATGATTATTATACGGTTTTATCAAATAATGAAGACAAAAAAGTTAATTTTTGAACCACAAGGGAAGCACACACATCTGATATTGTGATTTTATGTGTGTCTTATTAACCATGATTGCATGTTTTTTTATGCATTATGTGAAAAAATGCCAATCCTTGTCCTTAAAAACATTTTTTTTTTTTTTTTTTTTAAATCTTCCATGTCACGAGCTGTTGGCAGAGCGCTTCAGCTAAAGTCTCAAGTGACCAGACATTGATTGCCAAATTACCGTTAAACACTCAGGCCTGTCAAGACAGCTTGGAGCTGCATCTCCATGAGGCAGTGGATAAAAAGCTACAAGATGCAAATGACTAATGGCGAAACCTTTCACTGCCAAATTTCTAAAAAGATGAAGTCCCATTCTCTGAGTTCCTTTGCATACAAATTGGACTTATATGTGTGAGTGACTTTAATGGCTCTAAAAGAGACCCTTGAGGAAGGCGAGAGAGGAAAGTGGATTAAAGGAGAGTAAAGAAACAGAGGGTAAAGGGGTGAGAGGACGGGAGAGGAGAAAATTAAAGGAAGGGAAGTAGATGTCGGGGGAAAAAAAGTGGGTATGAAAACAGAGGAGTAAAAGGAAGAAAGACGAGAAGAGGACAGAAGAAACATGAAAAAAATCAACTCCAAACTCATCACATATCCACCGTTTGGTCAGGACCTCTTTTCAAGGCACTGAGCATCCTATTAGTGTCATTTTCAGACACGCAGGGACGTCTGATAGACTTCTACAGACCGTCCATTCTCAGTCCCAACGTGTCAAACGATGTAGTGTAAAGAGCAGAAGAGTCCACCTGTGGAGGAGGGTGGGGTTGTTGGAGACGGAGGTTCTCCTTCAAACCACAAGTGAAGGTTGATTTCTTTTGTCAGTGAAGTAAAATGTCGCACAGAACTTAAGTAATGTGTGTTCCTAATGTACTAACTTTAAGCCAAACCAAGCAAGTTTTGTTGCCTAAATCAAAGCACATCCGTCACAACGTAAACAACATTTTTAGGAAGCTTTATTTTGAAAGTCTAACCAGATGTTGCCACCTGAACGTTGCATTATATCATTGATTACTTGTAGTCATGCATGTTGATATATGACACTAAAGGGGTACCCAGTACCTTAAATAGTAGCACCAGGGGGTCCTGATCAAGTGTGACCACGATACTGGGAGAAAACCAGGAAAAAAACCCCAAAGATGATAAGATGCAGGTAGAAATTACCTGATTGGTGCGCCACGAGATTGGGCAGGCTTCAGCAGGATGGTGATGGTGGTCTCAGTCTCGTTCAGTGGAGCCTCAGACTCGTACTCTGGCATCATGGGGGCTGATGGTAAGAAAAGAGAAAGATGGTTGACTACATTCACTGCCGCTGCAGGAATTTAACATACATTCTGTACTGTATAATGATAAATATTACAAATACTGGACTCCAGAACTCCACAAAGTCTCATGATTCGATACATGAGGCCGACATTTGCTTTCAGGTTGGTTTTACGTTGGAAACGTGCACGAGTCAGGGCTGTCGAGGCAAACCATGTCTCATTCCTTTGAGTGAATACATGTAAAAAAAAAAAAGACTTATTTGCATCTGAGCAACATAAGAGCAACATAAAGACGGACGTATGCTTCCACACGAAATGCTTCATACATCCTTTTCATTTCACATCTGTCATGGCCTCATATTGGAAGTGCAGCATCTGTGCCGATCTGCGTGAAACGTCAACACTTTTCCCTGATTGTTGTGGCATTTAGGTTATTAACACAAGTCCAAGCCCTCCTCCTGTGTTCATCCATCTCAATCTGTCTGCAGCATTTAATTTAAACGTCTTCATCCTTTGGCCCCTGAATGAGGTAATGAAGATTGGGGATGGCGTGACATTTGGGGGGAGACATCTCTGTTACATGTGGAAGTGCCATGTTTTGTTTTTTCCCCCCTATTAGCAACATGTTGTTAAGATTTGAAAGGATGATGGAGGCACGGAGGTTTAGCGGAAAGGTCAACCTGATATCACTGTGGGTGTTGACAGACAGGACAGTGCTAATAACACACTAGATTGTCTTCTTCTGTGGTTCCATCAGCAATTAAGGCTCAGGATTCAGCTGTGCCGCTCAGAGAGGAAAGCATCAATACGGCTCATATTTGGGTTTGGGACGTAGCTCACACAGGCGTGTGATGATCCGAGGAGGTCTGATTTTTTTGGAGTGGAAAGAAATTGTACCAAGACAAGCTTTTTGAAGGTGAGGACTGACTGATGATTGATTTGTAGGCAGCTGGTAAATTGTCTTTGCTTACATTAAAACTCTTGAGTTTCCTCAGCAGGAAGGGGAGCTGCTGCCTCTTGCGCACAGTCGCACTTTGGGAAGCATTATGGGATTGAAAATATGTTCCCTGTGGGGTTAAATGTGATATGTGTACCATTTAATTTACTTGCGTTGGTGTAATTAAATAAAGTGATCTTATGCCATGTTTCCATTAAACCCCAAAGCTTCTTGTAACAAAGAAGTGGCCACTTGCTGTGGCGCTGAACAGTTTCCAGGGCTGAGTGTGTGTATCTGCATGAATATGAAAATATGGAAGTGTTGGGAAAACGCTCGCCTGCTCAGCAGAGCCTCTCTGGGTACATTAAGCCTGCAAGGGAAGATTTAAGCTTCTACTGCTTCATATCACACGTGGATTAAGTCAAGTGACTCTGATCAATTATGTAATGACATTAATAAACACAGAAGATGCGATAAACTGTCTGTAGATCACCTTGGGGTAGTGAGTTCCGACATTTTTATACCAATAAAAAGCAGGAAATAACTCAAATAAGGTTGCACTTAAATACGAAAAGACAAGTCGGTGCAGTCTTGCTTTGAATGTCAATATCATGATGCTCTCTTTATGCGTCAGTGCACCGCTTGTGAAAGAAATCTTGGAATAATTCCCAACACGCTGTGCGAGGAATGGATTATGATATGTTGGTTGAGCTGAGCAGATAAATGTTGCTCCGGTGGCGAGTTTGTCACCTCTACTGGAAACTTTGGCAGCCATCCATCCTGTGCTTTACTGGCCTTTGCTACTGTAAATGAAATATACTAAGATTTCCAATACATGCAGCTGGCAAAATGATAAACAGCTCTATAGACAGCAGCATGTGTAGCAGCCTGCATGCAGTTAATGCTAATTCCTGCTCATCGCAGCATCCATTTCAGCTTCTGCATGCCTCACAACGTGATTTATCTCCCAAAAACTGCTCCTCTCAATGATGAGCAACAATGCAACAGTCCTTCAGTGTGCGTCATAAAGTACAAAGCCGGACTTGGGACTGGAAGAACTTAAAACAATTGTGGAATGGAGAGGAAGAAAGAGAGGAAAGTGACTGAGAGACTGGAAGAGGAAAGAGAAGGAGAGAGGAAAACAGCTGAGGGGGGAGGCAGATAAAGCTGGAGGGAGGCTGAAAGGGTGAATCAGAGAGATAAAGGGTAAATACATGCATACAAATAAAGAAAAAGTGAAGGGTTTTTATTTTGCATCAGTCATCCTGTCATTTAAACAACAAAGAACACCCTCCACAAAACAGCTGGAAGAAGAATGGACCTCTTGTTTCGGGATAAAGAGAAGCATCAAAATGTGAGGCCATTTCAGAGTTCCTGCCACAAACTTTGATTGTTTTCCCTTTTTTGTGGTGCCACTGACATTTCCCGTGGACCGAGGCGGTGACATAAACACAGGGTTACAAATGGAGAGAGAAAAGTAAGATATGAAAACGGCCCTCAGACAAACAGAAAGCGGCTGACATACCAACCCATCAGGTGGCCGAAAAACAAGCTTCTTCACTCGTTCTGATCATAATAATAATCACGATCAGACAAGCTGTTAGCATGTCAGACCTGGAGGTTTACCTGCTATCTTGGTGGTGATGCGGGTGGTGACGGGCGGGCCGAAGCCCTTGTTCGTGGAGGCTTTCAGGGTGAAGAAGTAGGTGGTTCCGGGGTAGAGGCCCACGAACAGGTGATGGGTCTCGTTCCTCAGCTTGAAGACCCGTCCCCTCTGCGTGGTCAGATCAGCGCTGGGATCTAAAGAGCTCAGGGCCTTGTAGGTAATCTGAAGGCAGACAGGAGACGAACCGTTATACACATTTCAGCTTTACCCTGTTTGATGCAGTTTAGTTTTTACCCTTAGCTTCATGGCTCCAAATCTGGAGAACATTCAGAATATAAAACGTCCTTTTGCTTGTTAAGGACTGACGTTAAGTCTCCTTCTTCTGATAGAACAGCTGCTTTTATTCTGCAAAAGGCAAACGGCTTTAAATGAAACTAGATTTCTGACACTAAGTTACTGCTCTGCGTATGCGTTTTCCATGTTCTACTGAAGAATATCAAAACCTTTCTGCACAACTTTTCATCAACCGTCATGATTTCTTTTTTTCATTTTCAGCCAAAAGCAAACACTAAGCTTCAGAGTGTGACTCCACAATCACTACCACTGTCACACCAGAGCAAATCCAACAAGTGGAGCATCTTTTATTAAACGTCATACAAATCAATTTTGGAGTTAAAGTGATGTCGGCGCTTTACTGCAGGTCTGTAGTAAGTCTGCAGTCTCCACATGATATTCGCTCTGAGACCAGGACAAATTGAGCAAATTGACCCATGGTCACTAAAGTGGCAGAAGCACTTCAAAGAACTGTCAATGTCTGTTGTAATGTTGCTACTGGCTAGTTTCCACACTGCACAGATGTCAATGGCTGCACACATGGACACACACACACAAACACACATAGGGCATAACTCTGGAGGACAGCTGTCATTGTGAATGACAGTCAGCACAAAAGTGTATTGACTGGTGGGGAAAAAAAAAAAAAAAAAAAAAAAAAAAACATTAACAGCCATTCATCGAGCATGTGTGTCTGTTTCAGGGTCTCTCAGTGCCTTTCAGGTTGTATTTCAGCCACAAAGTGAGAAAAAATACTAGATATATGAAGCATGGAGGCATGGAGTGAGGGAGGTACAGAAGAAGACAGAACAAAAGAGGAAGACACAAAGAGAGACAACACGAATGAACCAGAAGGCACTCAGTGGAGCGGAAAGCTGCGCTAACACAGAGCGTCAGCCTCTGGAATGGTTCATGTTTCCTGTCATTAGTCTTCTGGGTTTGATTTCTTTTCAGAAGCATGAGGGCAGCACTGTTTGACCGAGCGCCAAAGCAGGAATGCACAGAGGAAAAGGTGCAAAGTCTTACAAGAACAGAAAATATCTAAACTAAATCTCACGCTCAAATTCGAGAAATGCTACAGCTGAGAGCGCCCAGCGGACCAAACCTGTTAGCGCTCTCCTGGGATAACGGCTAAGTCTAACATACATTATGAAGCAGCTGCAGAGCTTTGAATGCATGTGAACTCATATTTCCGTGTTTCCTGTCACACCCCACTCTGATCAGTCCACTACAAAGTCTTTAGGACAGAGTGAATGGGACAGAGGACTGAGTTAGAAACTGAGCATCAACAAACCCCAACGTGTCACAGTGACACCACTCTGCTCTGACATGTCTTAATCTTTGCTTTCAATTTTCTGCAATAAAGCTGCTTTGACATACAGATCGCAGAGCTAGAAAGAGACGTGTGGAAGAGAAGGACGGAGGAAAAGGAAGACTGGAGCGACAGGGACAAAGAGCTGCAGTGGAGGTCCAGGTTCAGATGCTTGTACAGGATTATCTTCAGGTTGATCTTCACATCTCTTTCCATTCGGCCTTCCTGCTCTCAGTTTGCCAATGCCATGCCGATAAAGAGCTCTGAACTGGAGACTGACCAATTCAATTATGCTTGTGACCAAAATCACGCTGAACTGGAAAAATCTGAAACTGATAAAAAACAGTGAGGAAGTCCGAGTGAAAGAAACGAGGGAGCCGGAGCCAAACTGAGGCTGAACGACAGGGAGCAAGGGAGAGAAAGCAGGCGCGCAAAAGGAAAGAGTGATAGCGAGTGATGCAGATGGATGTTTGTGTAGAGCGGGTACCTCGGAGGCTGGAGGTGACGCCTGTGTGTGTGTGTGTGTGTGTGTGTGTGTGTGAGCGCACACATGTGCGTTTGTGGGGCTGCTCGTCGCTCCATTAGCGGACTCAAATCAAAAGCGCTGACAGCTGGGCGCCTCACTTCGACTATAGGCCTGCAGGCTGGAGTGGTGATGTGTGAATGCGTGACTGTGTGATGTGTGTGTTTGTGTGTGTGTGTGTGTGAGGGAGACAGGAAATGCAAGGTTCAAGGGTGGAAGAACAGAAGGACGCTAACAGAGAAAGCGAAAACAAAAAAAAAAGTGGAGCGAGATGCGGCTGAAAGACTGCTCACCAAATGTGGATTTTCTGGCTGGAATCCCTGAAGGGATGGTAGCGTGCAGTGAACTCAAATTCCACTTTGGATGTGTGATGCAACAGAGGCTGCGCTCATGTTTTTCATATTGTAGTTTGTGTGAAGCCAGCTCGACTCGCCCTTTGGTTTAATACGTCTCATGGCATCCTCTGGCAGGAAACACTTGAACCTCTAAGCGCTCAATATCGGCGTAAAGGAGCAACACAAGCAGCTTTGGACAAAAACTCAAAGTATGTGATGTAACGTAGCTTCAGATATGTTGATGTTGGGGTTGTTTCTGAGGACAGCAGTGGCTATAACAGGGCTGAAGGTCAGATTCGTATGAAATTAATGGTTGGATGCCCCGAGGAAGACCCAGGACATGCTGGAGTGACTATGTCGCTCGGCTGCCCTGGGAACGCTAGCTGGGAGAGCTAGAGGAAGTGTCCGGGGAGAGGGAAGTTTGGGCGTCCCTGCTCAGACTGCTCCCCCAGCGACCCGGATGAAGCGGGAGAAGATGGATGGATGGATAATGGCTGGATGTCTAATTTCTGTCATGAATTCCCCATCAAAGTGCTGAACGGCGCCGTGCCGACTGGGCCAAAACGAACCCGTCCAGAGTTTAAAGAAGTCCTGCATGAGTTAGTTTTCCTATATTACTATTTTGTTTTGTTGCCAGTGGACTGAGAGAGGACAATGAGTTTTCTTCTCCACTTTCCAAGGCACTTAACTCCCCCGCCGCAGCGCAGACAGACAACTTAACGCCACTCAGATTGAGGAACTTGGGGCGAAACCTTCAGCCAATAGAAGCCAGCGCTCTAAAATGCAGCAGAGAGCCCTCGACAGAGCAGCAGACGTCTCCCAGGCCTGAAAGTTGGCCCGGCTGGATGAATAAAACATGTTAAATCAATAGCTATTTATACAGACTGGGACTGAGGGGCTGGAACAATAAAATATCATCTATTTCATCTACGCTGCAGTTTTGGTTTGCACATCGATGGCCGTTATTTTATAAGTCATGAATGGCTCTCTATATTTTTATGAGCTTTACGATCTCTCTCTCTGTCTGTCTTTGCTCTCCTTTCACACACTCACTCTCTCTCTTCTCCCTCTTTCCATGTTATTGTGATAGACTCTGTCTCTGTTTTATCGCTCTCTCCATTTAGGAAAGTATTTTCTGTACATCCTCTTGTATTTCCCCTCCATCTCTCTCTCTCTCTCGCTCCTCATTTGCCCTCGTCACCCATTTCCTCTGACTATTTTCCAGAGGAGGAGTCTGGGTCATAAACCTCAGGTGTACTCTCTCCTTTCCACCCCGTCTCCCTTTGTGTCACCCCTCCTTTCTCTCCTTCTCTCTCTATAGTTGATGTACTTGGAATCGGTAGAGCCATAAAGCTCAGGTTGTTTTATTGGCCAATGAAAAGGCAGGCGTGCAGCAGGGCAGTGCATCTTGGGTAATAGAGTGTGCGTCTGTGGGGGATAACTCACCGGAGGGAAGCTGCATGTGTGAGTATGTGCGTGTGATTGAATTAGCGAGAAAGCGGGAGGGGAGAGGCGGAAAAGGGAGGAAAAGATCAAGAGAAAGGACGCAGAGGGGAGGGAGGAGGGAGGAAGGTGAGACAGAGAGACAGGAAGCAGAGAAAAATAAAGGATCTGTGGAAAGAGAGAGGGACAGACGAGACAGACGAGAGACGCAAAGACAGCATGCACTTTTTAGCATCTTTACTTTTTATTTTGTCTTTATAAAAAGACAAAACAGGTGTCATGTGGACAGACGAGGCAAAGATTTTTTTTTATTTTATAGCCTTTCAACGGTTATAATAAACATATACATCCAGTGCAAAGGGTCCCTTATTAGACAGCAAAGCTCGTACCTGTGCAGGTGTTCGTGCGTCTGTTGATGCATGCGTGTCGCGCGCCCACACACGTGTGCCTGTGCATACCGCTGTGTGTGTTTGTCCATGCAGAAGATTGATGCTGGTGAGCATTAGAAGTCTACCTTTTACCTCGGCGTCCTCTTCATCAAACACGCCGCAGCTGCAGCGTGTGTGTGCGTGCGTGTGTGCGTGCGTGCGCCCTGCTGGGCTGCATTATTTTGAGCTCCAGCCAAGCTTTATGAAAATAAACAATGTTTACGAGGCGCCGTCGCGGGATCGGCGCCGCAGAAATGCTATTTCAATTCAGTTTTGTCATTTTCCATTTTTTATTCTCTGTGCTCCTGTTTGTTTTATTAGAAAATATCCAGTGGCTTCATTCCTCCCTATTTCAGCGCCGCCGTTCTCTGTTGTGTTGAATCAAGAGGGAGCGATGTGACGTGTTTGCTCCGTTTTGTTTTGCTACCGTTCATTTGAGTGGAGCTTCAATTTGTTTGCTGCATCTCTACTTTTTAAGCATTTAGCCGAAGCTCTCCTCCAAAGCGGATTAAAGCAGTATAAAGAAATAAAGCAGGCTCCAGGGCTGGGACTGTAAAACATTATCTGTTTCATCTAAGCTGCAGTTTTTCACATCAATGGTGGCTCTAACTCAGATTTTTATGGGCAGCACGATCACTTTTTTGCCCTTTGTCTTAAATCTTTTCAGTCTCGCTGTCATTTCTCTTATAACCTTTGTTTCCTTTGCTCTGTTCTACACTGAGGATCCATTGTTTGAAGCTATTTATGGACCTTCTCCATGCATTTTAATAACAACAACAAACCTTTTCATCTTTTCTCTTTCCTTTTTAGACCCCTTGTTAAACGATGTTCACAAGATGAAGGTGATTTTAGTTTGAAGGTGTTTTGTCTCAAAACGCATTAACTAACCCCAAAAATGATCCCAATTAGGCACTGGAGAGGGAGAGAGCATCATTCAGCACGCTTCCTCTCGTGTGACGCCAACGTACGTGAGATTTGAAGCGGCATTAACAGCAGCAAAATCAGCTCATTGTTCCTGCAGTTCATGAAAGACAGAAAACTGCATTTAAGGTGCTTCATTCCCTGAGCTGATGCTCTAAAATTAAGTGAGGGTGTCTGATGGCCTGCCAGGGGGCCTGGAGGATTTCAGGCTTTGTTCTGGTTCATAAAGGGGGCCAACAGGCTCGTGTTGTACTCAGGCAACACAACCGGCCTCCGTCCTTCTTCAAATCTTAAGAGAAATGCATGAAGAAGCTGTTGAGGGTGTGATTCTTTTCCAGCCTCTTAAAGTTGATGCCATGGTCATCATCAGTATGACAAGTGCGACATTTGTTGTGGTTGTCAACGCAACAACTTTTCTAACACCAACACAAGCTTCAGTCGAGGATTTCAAATACAACACGTCTTTTCCCATCTACCATCCCGCCTCTGAATGCACCTCAAGACATGAATAACGAAGTAAGAAGGGGAAAACCTGCCATCTCAAATCCACTCTCAAACTGTGTTTTGACACTTCCTGTCCTGCTCATTAGACGCCGTCTCCAATATGAAAAGAGACTATTTTACAGACCTTATCCTGCCCCTTAATGCACAATAAAGAAGATATTCAAAATCTTTTCTCTGAAGTTCTAACATACAAAGTAATAGTTCCTTTCCCGGGATGCTGACATCAAACTCTCCACTACCTGTGTCAAGGCTCAATATGCATATAATCCTGTCAGTCTCTATGCGGCTTGACATCCACAATCCTGCTTTCTAACTCAGTAAAAAACGAAAACAGAGCAGAAGGACCTTTGATAAGCCTGTCTTATAGTTGCATTAAATAAAACCTGATAAAGCTCTTCTTCTTCTCCTTCTCCCCTGCTCACCACGTATCCCTGCACCTCCTGCCTCGCCCTGTAACTTAGTAGGCACCTATTGTTTTAAGTTCCAGCATTTCTGTTTTTAGAAGTTTCCATTTGGGACAGACTGTTCTCCTGCTTCCCGGCTTTAAAATGTCAAGACATTCTGGGTCACTACGAATAGAGAGGCAAACACACACACACACAGATACACAAACGCTTATACAGAGACACGCACACACAAAGACATACCAATCCAAAGATGCGTGGACATGCAAAAATCCCTAATAAATGACAACACGCATGCAGATGCACATGCATACGTACATAAAAACACAAAAGGGAATGAGATCTTTGGATTTTCTTCGTCGCACTTTTCTATTGTTCCCATCTAGATAAGCTAACTGGAGGAAGAAATGGAAACAGACAATAGCGCACTAATGTTTCGTGGCTACGCCGCCTCTATTGTTCTCATCGACTATTGATAGGCAAACAGACGCTGGAGAGAAAGACAGAAGGACAGAGCGAGCTGAGGACTATATATAGCATGATAAAATTTCCGGGCCGCAGTATTGTTCTCGCTGAGATGAATATACACAAGAGAGAGATGGAAAAGGAAAAAGAGAGAAAGAGAGATGAGCAGTGGACCAACAATAATCAAGCTTCCTAAATAGCCGCGCTGTTAATCACTAACAAAGGCCTCAATCGCTTAATCAGGCCGTTCACTGAGCAGGCGAGAGGCAGCTGGGAGGAGCGGCGAGTCCTGGGAGTATAAAATTCAACAAATAACAGGAGACGAGAGCCTTAGAAAGCTCTCCGATGGTGTCATTCGTCTGCTATGGCAGCCCACTGTGACCGAAGTTCACATCAAAATCAATACCGCCCCCGTCACAAAGAGTATCAAAGAGGAGAAGCCGGGTTCACGCTGGAAAAGGTGATCAGAGATGGAGAATTAATATCACTCCAGAAAGTCAGCCGGTGGTGACAGTTTGACGGGAAACGGCCTGAATCCGCATCCGAGTGACGCTTGTTTGACAGCCACGCGGCAACTTCCTGCCAGCCGAGCTGAGACGAGTGACAGAAAGAGCACTCTCCCTCTAGATGCTAATGTAGGCCACACATTTCTTCTGTTCTCACTCCCACATTAAAAATCATTTGCTGACAGGCTATTCAGCGCAGATTGGCAGTGATTTACGAGTGTACTGTGAAATGCGTTTTGCATGTTGTGCCTATGACATTTTCCACGTATCAGCAAGTTACAGTAATGAAAAATAGACACAACCCTGAGGTTCTGTACGTCTTTTTTTTTCAGCTTTTGGGTCCTGTTTTTCTAGATGGAAATGTGGAAATCACTAACTTTGGTCTTTTATTGCTTTTAAATCAAATTTTTATTCTGTATTTGACAGGAAGAAAGTCCTGAAGGAACAAGAGAGGAATGAGGTTTGGCACATTTTGCTGGAGGAGAGGAGGAAGTCAGGTGACGTAGGATAAAGGGCTAGAAAGGCTGTATGTGGAGAAGGGTGGGTGGGTGGAAGGATGAGTCAGATAAATGCAGGGTCTTCACCCAGGACACCAAAAGTCAGAGCTGACTTATTTCGACTTAATAAGGGAAAGAAAACAGAAGTAGACCTTCTCTAACCAATGATCTTTGCCCAAATCTGACCCAGGAATGTTGTTGCCTAAATGGAAATGGAACAGAAACCACTTGACAATGAAGGTGTGGTACCATGAAGGTCCACTACACCTGTCGATGGGACTCTATGGTGATACACGCTGTCTTTGAAGCAGACATGTGGACTCATTGTCAGTCAACCTCTTGAGTCGTTTAGGTATCTGGATGTGCTGAAAAGCAAATAGGAGAGCTCTAATTTTAATGTTTATCAAGATTAAAGGTTGCCCTCTTCCTAAAGTGACTCAGTAAAGTGGAAATATAGTCAAAAAACATATTAAGACTGACCTCAACAGAAGAAAAAGGTGGCTTGCTCCCTCCGGGTTGGGGGAGAGTTCCTGCCTCAAGTGGGGGAGTTTAAGTATCTTGGGATCCTGTTCACGAGTGAGGGAAGGATGGAGCGTGAGATTGACAGGCAGATCGGTGCAGCGGCAGCAGTAATGCGGTCGCTGTACCGGTCTGTCGTGGTGAAGAAGGAGCTGAGCCGAAAGGCGAAGCTCTCGATTTACCGGTCAATCTATGTTCCTACCCTCACCTATGGTCATGAACTTTGGGTCATGACCGAAAGAACAAGGTCCCGGATACAAGCGACTGAAATGAGTTTCCTCAGCAGGGTGGCAGGGCGCTCCCTTAGAGATAGGGTGAGGAGCTCTGTCACCCGGGAGGAGCTCAGAGTAGAGTCGCTGCTCCTCCACATCGAGAGGAGTCAGCTGAGGTGGCTCGGGCATCTCTATCGGATGCCCCCTGGACGCCTCCCAAGGGAGGTGTTCCAGGCATGTCCCACCGGGAGGAGGCCCCCGAGGAAGACCCAGGACACGCTGGAGCGACTATGTCGCTCGGCTGGCCTGGGAACGCCTCGGGATCCCCCCGGAAGAGCTGGGGGAAGTGTCTAGGGAGAGGGAAGTTTGGGCGTCCCTGCTCAGGCTGCTCCCCCCTCGACCCGGCCCCGGATGGAGCGGGAGAAGATGGAATGGAATGGAATCAACAGAAGAAAAAATGGCTGCACAAGCAGGCAATAAAGGAGCAAAACAAACAAATAAACAGAGCAGAGGCCTCGGCGCTGTGGTAGTGAGGTAGTAAAGAAAATATTAGACAAAGAACGTGAAGATCTGACAGGTGAAGACGTCACTGATTAATGTATTCTGACTGATATTCATGTAATTGTCAGGTTATCTACGACACGTAAACTACGCTATCACAACTCAAACTTTAATATCCTGAGATGAAGAAGCTCTGAGGTCAAAAACCTCTCGTGGAAGAAAAGATCTGGCAACCACAGCTGCAACGTGAGGCGGGCGGCTGCAACTCTGCACTTTTGCAATAAATATTTAAGACGCACAAAGGAAAAGCAGAGCTGCATCACTATACACAAGCACACAGTGACACACACACACAGGTGTAAGTGATACTAGGCCATCCCCCCACAGGCCAGACAGGCAGTGTGACAGAGTAAACGGGGTCAGCAGCTCAAGGACTCGAAAGCTGCACTAAATATAGTCCATTATTGACAGAAGTGAAAAAAAGATAGAGAGGAAGAGAGGAAAGGAGATGCTGAGGAAGACAGAAGATGAAAATTATGGATGAAATTGCTTCTCAGTCTTTAGTATTCATGTCTCTATTTTAGTCTTTACGTCTGAAAAGTGGAACTTATTTCTGACCCACGCGCTTTCAACACAGCCCAGAGCAGTTTTTTTTGTCTTTAAGCCCTGTTTCTTTATGTCTCTCACATTATGTTGAAACAGAAGAAGCAGCAGCCTCTACGCATGTGTGTGTGGTGTGTGTGTGTGCGTTATCCGTCTTCTGCTGCTGAGCCTCACACACTTCTGCGGGGCAGCGCTCTGCAGAGATCCTCTCTCGCCGATCTTAATCAGCAGTCTGAGGGTGTGTTAGCGTTCGCCTCTCAGACTCAAAGTGAACTTCCTGTAAGAGACGGCGTTAAGCTTTGAGTCTGGCACTCGACGCCGGCTGAGGTCAAATCCACAAACAGGCGACTTGTCAGTAAACAGTTTTCGCAGCAGAGCGCCGGAGTCGTCTTTGTTAAAGGCCCGTTCTGTGATCCACGTTCAAACAAAGGGGCACGCTGACCCTTCAAGACGGGGAAAGCAGGAAAACTGATCGGCCGGGCTATTAGCGGCACCAACATGGGCCAATAATGCCACTAATGAGTTCCGAAACGGCCAAGATGCTTATTTTGATCAGTTCAAATGGATTACTGTCATTTATTTTGTTGGAAAAATTACAAACTGGCCATTTAGAGCTACATTACTCCAGCATAAGTGAATATCTGGAACACCCATGATCATGTTAAAATACGGATACTTTCACTGGCTATAGCTTAAAATTCTGGGTATGTTTAAGGCCATCCCGGTTTCTTATGAAAACATTGATTATCCTAAGTTATACTTAAGATGCTCGATTTTGCAAGTCAATCTGATGACCTCTGCGTTGCCATCCCTGAGTCGTCACATACGCCGTTGGATTTTTGAGGCGTTTTCTAACTTTTTTTTTCCTTCCTCTGAGGCGAGCCGCCATCGCTCAGTAAACAGTAAACAGAATCGATGGCGAGATCACCTCAGGCGACTGCTGCTCTCCTAATGAGAATCAATCATTCCTTTGTTCAGAGAGCGGCGATAAGGGGGGAGAACGGAACAACTATATGTCTGCAGTTTCTCCAGAAATCAACGACTTGGAACAGACTAACTCACTGAAATAAATGCCAGACTGGTTGCCAGTATTGATTTTTGTGATTGATTAAAGGCCCTGCTTGAAGGAGGAATTGGAGAGTAAAGTTATTCACACACAAGAGCAGACTAGAATAACTACATACTGTACTAGCATCTGCTGTGTTCAGCGCCTGAAAGAGAGACCACAGGCTTCGCGGTGAAAGTCACATGAGTTGATCAACTATCCGCCTGAGAAGACTGAAGACGACTGAAGACGAGAGCAACACGAACATGACCATCACTGCTGAAGAAAGTGGTTTTTATGATACATGCAGAGTCAACTCTCTTTATGGCCACACAGACGGTTAAATGGTCAAATAATTTTATTTTATATAAAGTTATTGCTGAACTGGTTTTAAGTCACTTAAGTTAAGGTTAAAGGGCACACCCAAAAACACAGACTATTTATTTAGTCTGCAGAGATATTTGTGAGGGAATTTTCTATCCTTCTGTACAGACAGGCGCCCAAATGTGTCAGGGTTGGACAACACAGAGGCCTCAGACAGAGACACATTAACATAATATTTAAAGGCCATTCTAGCAGACAGCAGATAGGAATTCTCTCCCCCTGTTCTTACGACAGAGGTAGCCAAGGTCTTATAGATAAACTGATACCGGACCAATTCAAAGAGGAATGCTCGAGGTGACATTTTAAGGGAATTAGGTCAAAAGTGTCCTCAGTTAGAGGGTTGGAAGTCAGGGCATACGTAGGTATGGTATGAGCTATTGTTTGGTTTTGAGTATCCAATAGAGCACCAGAAAATATAGAAGCTGGGTGCAGAATATCCATAATAGGGAACAGTTCAAGGAGGAGAAAGGAAAACATGTGACATTGTGGGTATTAACACACCCCATTAGAAGGGACATCTTCAGAATTTGGTGCGGCACTACCTTGGTTCACTTGTGGACATTGTGTTGCTCATCAGCTTCTCCTTGATGCATCAAGCCTGCAATAAATACCTCTGCATAACACATCTGACGTCTCCTGGTGAACTCCCTCCTTCAGCTCACAAGAATTTCCACCACAATATTTACCTCACAAAATCTACTAAAATTTGTGTACTTAGGCCACTTTGGAGTAGTTCAGCCGGAGAGCCCTCACGCCATATTGTTTACCGGCTTTAAATTAGAGGAGATGGTGGTGTTTGTCAATTAAAATCAAGTGCTGTGGGGGTTTGGCCTCCACTGCAGAGAGACTGACTGAACAGCTTAGTGTACTGCTGAGCTCCCCATGGCTGATGAATTTAACTCTTTAGACTCTCCCTGAACTCCTTTACATGCACAAAA
The DNA here is from genome assembly GCA_037975065.1 of Chaetodon trifasciatus. Lineage (NCBI taxonomy): Eukaryota > Metazoa > Chordata > Actinopteri > Chaetodontiformes > Chaetodontidae > Chaetodon > Chaetodon trifasciatus. The sequence continues at coordinate 911,417 of JBBMOE010000018.1, forward strand.
CAAAGTAAATGAATGTCGTCCTCAAACACAGTCGATTAAAACCTTAACGGCGGAGATGCTCTCCAGATTATGCTGAAACATGAAAATCGTTGACCTGTTGTTTGGTCGAATCTGAAAAGCTGTGATCTCATGATTTGCTTCACTGCTTTATTCTAATCAATGTGAGCACCAGCATCTGTTCAGGTAGCGGGGGTTCAGGAATAACTCTGCAGAGACCAGCAGGGAGGCCGGCTAGCAAACAGAGAGGACCTGCGATGCACCGATGGCCTGATGAGGCAATCAAAGAAGGGATTGACAAGGTCATGATCTGTGTGCGCACAAGTGTGTGTTTTAGTGCTCGCCTGCTCTCAGTTCAGTAACTGCCAATAGGCTGTATATCTGTGTGTTATCTGAGGGGTCATAGAGGGCAGGTACAGCTGCAGGGAGAGACATGGCAGAGAGCGTAGAGTCATTTGAACCATCGGGGAGTTAGCTAGGTTAGCTAGTTAGCTACGTATAGCTAGGTGTGTTTTTTAAGGTATTTAAACAGCTGACGCGGTTTGTACAACATGCAAACGATGGATATTTTATCAGAAAGAAACTTCTTGTAGTCAGTTTTGACTGTTTATTATAGAAAACTGCATGACACCACAAATTAAAATCTAAACCCGTAATTGTGAATTCCCGCAGCTAAATCCAAACTAATGGTTTTGCTGACCAGCTTGGATGCCAATTAAACAGCGCCAAGCCAGTTTGAGACGATCAGAGTGAAAATCCTGCATCAAATTTGATCTAATCTACTCTGCAGGAAAGCAAAGACCACTCGCCACGATGTCCGGTTCATCCCACATCCACCAATCACATTCATTATTTTGGATTAGACATTTAAACATGACAAATTCTCCGCCCGGTTGGCAGCGACCACCCAAAATGGAGGCTGGGATAGACTCATTTGTCAGTAATTGTGCAGTGGCTGATGGAAAGGTCTACTGTGACTGCGACTAAATGTCAGCTAAGAATGACATACTGATCAGATTAAGTGCCAATTAGATGCGCCATGCCAATTTAAGAAAACCAGTGAAGCCTTGTAATGCATTAGTCTAATCTGGTGTAACCATGCTGCCTGATCTCCAGAAGAATTCATTTAGAGCAGCAGCTTATTTCATAAAGTTTAGTTTACAACAACAACAGATTTCCACGCTTGATGAATCCATATTCTTCAGACTGGATTGTCTTGATTTTGAGGTGGTTGGTGAAAAAGTTACAAACTTTGATCTTTGGTCTGACTGAACGTTGCAGATTCATTACTGCTAAAGTGGCGTTGAATGAGAGCAACAGGACGTGGCGCAGGCGTGAAGTTTTGCAGTCGAGCTAAGCGTCATGAAAAAAATGGAAAGTTTCTGTCTGTGTATATGAATTAAAGAGATAAATCTTTTCATTGTCTATTTGTTCTTTTTCTTCCTCTCCTTCTTGCTGTTGTAACAAGTACATTTCTCCGGCGTGGGATCAATAAATCTCATCTTAAAATGTATGGAAATGTGTGTCGTCCTACAGTCGGATTGTAAAGGGGTTTATTTTTTTGTGGTTGTTTGTTTTTGTTTTGTTTGTTTGTTTGCTTTCTGCGGCACGAACAGAAATGACAACTGCTGCAGTTGCACAGAACTGCTTCAGAATCGTCGCTCTTCCCTCCTGCATCCACGAAAAAGACAGTCATAGTTTTGTTCCTCGAGATCTTTGTTCTTCAAATCATGGCCTATGTTTCCCTCTCATCTCGCCCACTTCACCTCCACCCACCCCTCGCACTTCATCCCTCCATCACATTTTCCCCAGACATCATTTATCCCCTCTCAGATGAACAGGACAAGAGGGGGCGAGCAGGGGGGCATTGGTCCCTTTAGATCTCACCCAGATGTTTCCTTTAATCCTGTAATTAGCTGCAATTATAGTAATGGATGCAAGAGATGAAGTGATCATATTTGCACACTGAATTAATTCATGTAATCACGCCATACGATGAATGCGCTTCCTTTCGGACACATTTCCACTTGCTCACTCAACACGTTTTATCTCCACCCCCTATTCTCTCTTCGTTCTTCTCATTTTCCTTATCTCTCACAATTCTCCACCTCTACCCATCTATCTCACCCTCCCACCTCCTTCCCCCGTCCCTCTCATTGTCCTGGGTCTAATTCATCTGGTTTCCTCCCTGAAAAGCGAGGGAAAGAGATGGGGAGAAAAAAAGAAAACACAAGAGACAACAGAGCAGGATGGGACACAACAAGGGCCCCTTTAGATGTTGCAGATGATGCCTTTAATCCTGTCAATAGCTGCAATTATAGTAATTATCTCTAATAGCAGCGCATTGTGTTGAGGCTCTGATATGTTTAACAGATGATGCTGAGTCGTGCCGCCTCCGCCGGGCAGGGAGGGCAGGGAGCTCACATTCAGATTAATGAAACACGCAAAACAAGGCGAAACTGATGACAGTCCCAAGAGGTTTACAGACTTGCCAGTGTTTTTCAAGCTCCGAGTCGAGGTCTAATGGAGGTCCCTGAGACGGTGCTGAGTGGTCTTTGTACTGCGTCGAAAGGGAGCAGAGACTGGAGACTGATGTAAGGAGGTGAAAAAGGCTCGAGATAAAATAGAAGCACTTAAACAGGAGGAAGATGCTGCCAAAATAAGCTACGCTTGTCTTCCAATATATGTGACGTGGGAAGAGCTGAGAAATTAGTGAGATGTGTTTAGAGAAGAAGCGTGTTCGACGCTAGCAGCCACGATCTAAAGAACTATCTGTAGCAGAAAGACGCGTGCGAAAGAGCAAAGTGCAAAAGAGAAAGACGTCACGCAAACGCCTCAGAATGAGCTGTGCATGTTCACTCATGCAAACAGGGAGGCTCGTCGCAGCCTTTAGGTGATGGGAAATGTAAAATCGCTAAGTTAAAAATCCATATTTTTAGTCATTTATCAAACAAAAATGCAAAACATCCTCTAATTCCTGCTTCCAGCTCTGTATCATGTATATTTTTACAGTTTTTAGACACAATGATTCTAAAAAAAAAAAAAATGCTACATTGATAAATAAGAAAAATAAAAATGACTTTCAGTCGTAGTCGTGGTCAAAAAGCAAAATATGTTTGTTTTTTTTTTTCAAAGGAAGGTTTGAAATCCACATTATGCAAATCAAGCACGACTTAATTTGGCAGTTTCTGATTTCCATAGCAATGCAGAGGTGTATTAAGAGCAATTTATAACTGAGGGTCAGAATACAAAAATGATCTCTGAATTTTAAGCAGGTCCTGGTATCAGAAGGCAGCGAGAGCAGAGAGTTTTGGTCCGCCTGTCAGCACGAACACAAAGGAGGAAGAGGAGGGCTCTTCTTCAGTCCAGCTCACAGCACACGACACACACAGTCAAGATACAGAGGAAGTTATATATGCAGCACAGACGGATGTACAGGATATAAAACAGAAGAAACTTTGTCCTGAATAATCACGGCTTACACACATTTTTTCAAACTCCACACACACTCTTCCTCCCAGCTGCACACATCCTCTCTCTCATACACACACACACACACATTCACAAACTTAACACACTTTATAGCTGACTACTTCACGCACTCCTCACACGCACTTTTCATCATTTGCTAACTCAGTTTCTCTCTCACACACTCACTCAAAAACTCCCCAACTTGTTCAAGAGCACACATCCCTGCGGTTCTTCACTCTTTTTCACACACGCACACACACACGCGCGCACACACCCTAATAGCCCTGCCAGGTCTTGGTGTGAGGTAGCTCCTTGATGCAGTGATATAAGAGGCAGACAGTAGACAGAGAACGGGTCAATAATTCATTAGATAGAGGGCTCAACTCAACTTCAACCTGAATACACAGTCTTTGACCACACACACACACACACGCACAAAAGCGCACACCCACATCTCTCAATCTGTCTCTCTATCGCACTCCCTCCCAAACATTGTCTCACGGGCTTTCAGGGGATAAGTCTCTCTTCCACTTTCTCTTCATTTCCAAGTCCTACTTTTCTCTTCCTCCTTCCACTACAATCTACACTCGCCTCTGAATTGTTGCTCAAAGATAATTTCATATGAATGTTCATATCTATTCTTGGATATAACTCATATTTGATACCGATGTGACCCGACAGTGATGCATTAGATTAAACCTGACAAACGACGCTGCTGTTTCTGCACCTGAAGGCTCCAGATTGATTTAAATAAAGATCAAGTCACAACTTGGCTTTCTTTAAATTGCTGTCGCTTGTTGCCCTCTGTGACATTGCTCAGTTAAGCTGCTACAGTACAGAATCATCACAACTCTACCTTACAGAAATGACTGAAATGATCATTTCAAGCACATATTCTCACACACGCACTATATTGCCAGAAGTATGTGGACACCCTCGTCCAGTTTCGTGGAAACAGTTTGGATACGGCCATTTTCAAGATTCCACGAGGTTCAGATCAGGATAGCAAGACGAAGAAGAGTCTGCAAGCACAAATCCATCAGGATGCTCTTTTGATTGGGCGTCACTTACTTTACGACCAGCAGGTGTATCAGGTGGATACGTCTGTTTAAAAGTCTAAAAGGTGCATCAAGTGGACAGCAATTGATATGCAAACAATGACAGAAGAACTGTGATTCTGTGACGCTTCTTGCTGTTGAGTCTGATTAAAAACAGCTGCAGCTGCAGTGTGACCGGCCTGAACCTCCCCTGTCCTCACGCTCTGCCGTCCTTGTTCACTTGGGTGTTATTCTTGGAAAAAGTTGCTCAAGTTCGTTGAGTGCTCGGCTTTTCTTTCACTCTCCGTTCGTTTGTGTCATCTGTTGTTGTAAAATAATGCGTAAATCAATATACTTCCCTTATAAAAATACAATGATCTGTTTCTTTCATTCTCCATTTCTCTCTCATGTCTAGCTACTTCTGCCTCTTCCCAGCGGCGGCTGACACAGGTCTAATGGTGTGTGGCTGCAGAGAGACAGGCAGACAGACAGGCAGGCAGGCAGGCAGACTGGAGTTTCTGCTGCTGTCGTAATAAAGCAGAAAGCTGCTGGAGGGCCAGCCAAGGTGAAATAAGAGATCTGGGACATGAGATCAGCATAAAGCTTCGGGATCAAACCTGCAACCCTCTGCTTCACACACTGTCACAACCCAGTAGTTTCAGTCCAAACTGATATCCATGTGAGAAAACAGACCGCCTGCGTTCCGTGTGTTTGGTCAGAGGTCAGACAGTATTGTCTTCACAGTCCGATAAAATCCAACAGTGCAAAGTTAATGTAAAAGTAAAAACTATTTCAACTTCTGCTATGAATTCAGAATTAAAACAGACCTGATTCTGAACGCTACAGTTTGTTTATTAGTTGATGCCTAAAATATTCATCCAGTATGTTAAGCTTAATTTAACAGTCAATCAACTCATCATTCCAAATAAAATGAACTTCTATTATGGGACCAGAACTTGCAGCTAGAAATTTTAGGTTACCTTGATATCAGTAGAATAATTGATATTAACTAACCTATTTAGCATTTATTGTTGAAGATACTTTCAGGATATGATCAGGATTTTAATTTCAGGATGAGCTCATCTGTCAATATCATGCAAACCAATACAACAACACCACCAGCTGCAGCCTCAGCAGCGTATTTCTGTATCTGTGTCTCAAAAACTGAATAAGTTCACAAAGAAGAGCAGTAACGGAGGGCTCTTGTGTTGGTTCGAAGCGGGTCGCACAGGTGCACCTGCTGCCCAGTACAAACCAGCGACATGGACTGAACTGGACTTTGTGAAGCCGCCGCTGAGAATGAGCATTGTCGACTGACCTCGTACAGCGTGATGACCCCGTTGGTCTCGTTGGGAGCTTTCCACTGCATGAAGATCTTCTCCTCGTAGGGCGTATTCTGCAGAGACTCCATCGGCACTGAGCCCGGCACTGCAGGGACAGAGAGCGCACAAAGAACTCTTCAACTGACTGCATGCTTTGAACGCAACGAAAGCTTTGGCAGCAATTGCGCCAATAGTGATCTTTGCAGATTTTCAGCCAAATATAACTTAATGGCATGTGTTAAAAAGTGGAGGCCAGTGGAAGCCGCAAACCAAATAACTTTAGTAGATTCTCAGAATAAAAGTGTCAGGGATTTTCTTACTTTACAAACCTCAGTTAAATATCTAAGAGCGATACAGCAAAAAGCATGAATAAAACACGACATCAACCTTCAACCTGTGCTCTCGTGCAGCCTTTAAACACAAAATGAAATACAGCAAAGTACATCCATAAATACGCTGCTGACACTCTGCAGCACTTCATCCTGCAGTCTTGAACATTCGTCAAAACATAACTTCTGATACAGAAAAAAAGCAGCTTGCACGAAAAGAAGAGGAGAGGTGGTGCAAGGAGGGAAAAGAAGAATTGCATATTAAAGTTCAGTTCCGTTTCTTGTCATTTAATTCTATTATTTGGTGTAGCGAAAGTTTCAAATATCTGCAAACCAATTAAAGAGAAATATTAAGTTACCGGAAATCTCACTCTGAGATTTTCCCCTGTGAGGCGGAATGAGGCCCGCTGCTTGCTCCAGAAAATTGACATTTACGACAATTAAGTGTGACACGCTATTGCATTATATTTCTTATAGTCTGAAGGCTTGAGTCTCTTATATATTATCAGGTTTTACTCCTAAAAAAACACACAGCAGGAACTGAACTGAGAGGTTCTTTCTGAGAATAAACGACTGTGCAAAGACTGTCGATTCAGGTTTGTTATATGAGACCAGGTAAAGAGAAGCAGCTCAGAAACTGACATTTAATGTGATAATCATACATTTCTCTATCAGTTTGAACATAGTTTCAGTTAAGCTGTTGCTGTGCTCATAAATTGTTCAATTACATGAAAATCTTGAAGATTATCGCTTCGCACTAAATGTCGTTTGCTGATGAATGCGGTGAGAAAAGTTCATGAGAGCTTCTGCTGGGCTCATAATCAGCTTTCTGATGCTTCGAAACACGTCGAGGCAACTTTAAGTGTGAGCTCTGACTTTCAGGCTGCAATTTTGTGCAGCTCAGCTGTAATTTGTGAAATTAAGCCGGCGTCAGCCTAAACTTGAACTGGAGACAGTAATGATGCCGTGTGGAGATAAATCTCGAAGCAGCCGTGTAGACGGTGAATAATGGAACAACTGCAGAGACCCAGCGACAGCAGCCGCTGCCATTTTCTTGGGCTGTGGGCACATTTTGTGCCTCACCGCTGGGAGCCCTACATTCAAATCAAACTCATTTGGATGGAATACTTCAAACAAAAAGTCTATTAGCTTACAAAGTCAATTACTAATTCAATGTCAATGGACCAACTGTCTCCTGTCAGGGGAAAACTTCACCTGACATCTAGATGATATCCAGTTCAGGGAGGCTCAGTGCAGTTTGGAAGTGTCTGCACAGCGACACCTTTTTTCTGTTGTGCGGCCTCTTTAATCGAGCGCGCTGCCCTTGAAATGAAACAATAACTTTGAGATTAAAGTGTCAACTTTAAGCTTTAATTTGAAGCTTTTCAAAACCACATTAAATAAGCACTGCAGGAGCTTAGTCTTTTGTAGCGCTCCAGTTTTAGGAGAAAAGTATTTACCTTGACAAAAGAGCAAACTTGTTAATAGTTTCATATTTAATATTTGATGATTCCAGTGAATTAAATCTACCATCGACAGACATTCGGTATAGTTCATGTTCATGGCCGGTCATTTTTGTATTCTAGCACAAATTACTCTTAATAGACTCCTGCATTGGTATGGACATCACAAACTGGCAATGTCTGTAAGCCATGTGAAGAGGCTCCAGTGCAACTTTAGCTAGTTCCATTATGCATGAAGAAAACCGGCACATTTGCAGCAAATGTTGGAGTCATTTTGGTCCCCAAAAAAACTGAGGAAGACTGTAGCACATAGAGTATAAAGCTACACGGTGTGACTGTAGAAAAACTGGAAGTCAGCATTTGACCCAGTCGTCACGTTCATTTGATAATGTGTTAGCAAATAAAAAAGAAAGCGTCATTGTCCAAACACTCATGGGAAGCTCTGTCGATGTTGATGTTTGTAGATTTTCAGTGTGCAGCAGCCAGACGACAGGCTCAGTACTGCAGACACTTGACTTATTATAGTAAAATCTACCTAGTAACAAGAGCGCGCGTGTGTTTTGTCTGCACGCGTGTGTGTTCAGGAAGTGACAGCTTTCACACGTCTTTATGAAGGCATACAGACAGTGAAGAGGTGTTAGACACCTTGTCAGGGAGTGAAGCTGTCAAACGAACACACAAAGTTACATACAAAAACAGTTACACGCCAGACACACACACACACACAGCCGGCAGTAGACCCGCGAACACGACAGTGCACGTACTGAGACACGAGTGCGCACACACTCACACACCGAGGGGTGTGAATTGTGAATGTTAAGGAGACAGACGACGCCATGAGGGACAACTGACTGCAATGTGTTAAAATGCGTGTTTGTGTGTGTGCGCGTGTGTCGATTTCACTTCTTATTTATATTCCTCTCTTTCCTCTTTAGTTCAGGATTATTCGACACTCGCAGGAATATTTTCTACCCTGTTTTGATCTCTGACCTTTCATCTCTTTTCTACTGGCTGTGCATTATGTTGGCGATGGAGGAAGTTAAGCTTATTCTGCTGTGGCACTCCGCTGTAAGTCACTGGGAATGAGAGTGTCAACCGAACGCCTGCAATGGCACACAGAGACGGGTCTGACGATGGCAGGGAGCTTTTATTGCCCTTCGTCTGATGTGCATCAAGTGAAAAAAGCTTTTCAAATCAGCCATTTAGAGCCACAAACTGAATCTAACAAAAAAAGATGGACGCGCCGCAGCATTTCCTTTTACAACGGGGAATCGGATGCCATTATCCATCTTTCTTCAACACACTGAGGAGTTTGAGGACGACCTCTGGTGTGGGGACTTTCAAAGCCCTCCTGCTATTTTTCAAGCAATGAAACGGCGTCATGGCCCGGCTGAAGAGTCAAAGAATCACAAAGACCAGCCCTTCAATGGGAAAGTGCTTGTGACTTACAAAACCTCACCCGGCGCTTAGAAAGCCCACCAGACAACAGCCGCAAAGCCCCGTACAACCAAATTATTTTGAAATGAAGGGTTGCTGATATTTTCGTTACTTGTCTGTGTTAAGTTTTGTTTTCTGAGAGCGTTCTAAGTCTGATAGTATAATAATCTAAACCATCATCACAATTTGTGTTTGGCGACAGAAAATGTTTTTGCCTTTTGTCCCATTTTTCTTTTTTAAGAATATCGACAGGAAGACGCCTAACAACTGACAGTGTTTTCCAGGATCCATCGGTCCAACACATTATTCATTTTTACATTTTTAAGCCCCTCAATAAAACTATTCCAACATGAGTTACATGTTTGCATGACCCAATGAATGCATTCTGCAGTTACAGCCATATTTAGATGACTTGTGCACACATGAGCTTTGCAAAATTCGACTGCATTTCACCTACAGATGGCACTAGAGAGACATAACTCAGTAGCTTCAGTCGCTTCGAGTGACTCACTTAAATTTTGTACAACTCATTGTTGCATGAAGCTTCAGCGTTTGCAGGATTTGAGTCGGGATCAAGATGCAGACTGAGAAATAATTCCTAGTTTTATTATCTTGTTTTAAAACTGTATATTTGTATATGTTACATGCCGTTGAAACGCTTTCTAACAGGATTTGTTTTCCATAAAAACTAATGACACTGGGACTCAGCAGAAGCTTTGCAACTGCGCGTTTTTGGTGACACGTTACCTGTCAGGTGAGACATTTTTTGAGAGCCACATGTGTTCACAAGTAAAAGTGTCAAACACTGAAAATAAGCATGTTAAGAAAAACAAGCTCGGACTAAAAAGTCTCAGGTCGAAGTCCTCAGATGAACTGCTGTGAGTCAGATATGGAGATTCGCACACAAACATGAACGCGTGCACACGCACCAGCAGACTGTCAGAGAAGTCTGAAAGAAGAATATTTTGATTAGTAATTCTAAGGTGTTGATTAAGGCCCCAGCCTGTGGAGCATATCAAATTACCCTAACAAAGAAACGCAATTAGATGCTGCCATTTTTATTCAACACCTTATCACTCACTTTTGTGCGTGTGTGTGTGTGTGTGTACTCTCATCTTTATGATGCACAGTGTCTACCTGGGTGTCTGGGTGGTGTGTAAATGCACGTGGGAGCTTTTTCTGACTTGCAGTGTGTACCCTGAGCTCTCCAGCACGTATGAAACATCATGACTCACACAACGTGCCTGTGTGTGTGTGTGTGTGTGTGTGTGCGGGCGCGTGTGTGTGTGTTCCTGTGCACCTTGGGGGCTGAGACAGAAGAAAACAAGCTTCATTGAAAAGATAACGGCAGCTGTAACACATTAATCATAACTTGATTAACTTCCACCGTGCTGCACAATGAATGGCTCGCTTTATTAAGCCAACTCTCGCTCCCTCTCCTATATGTGTCTGTCATTCTCTCTCTCTCTCTCTCTCTCTCTCTCTCTCTTTCTCTCTCTCAATCCTTCGTTAAATTCAAATTGTCTTTACTGGCATGAAATGAATCTCTGTGTTTCCTGACTGGCATTCATTTCTTTGGCTCTCTCCATTGACCCCAATCCATGTTCTTATTATAATAAGAAGCACACCTGCTTGTTTATATGGAAATTCTGATTTTTAGTCTTTGTTAGTGTTTAGAGCTTGCAGCAGCTAGTTGCAAAAGCAAATTAAAAAGTGATGCTTGGTATTGGTGTTGGGTCTTATTTACACTACAGGTAATTAAGATGGAAATGCATGGGAAGCATTGGTGCTGGGGGGGGGGCTGCAGCACTGCAGAGAGTTCTGGGTTCTACTTTAGTCTCATTTTTCAAGATGCAGAGCTCTGCGATCAAGCTAGCAACAATAAATACACAAGGTCTGGTTAGAGTCCTGTCACACTTTCAAAATAAAGCTAGCTTGAGGTTGTGATGCAGAACAAACAAAAGTATTCTGTCATATTTATATTAAGCTCATCATTTACTTTAATTTAGTGCCGTCAGTCACTTTGCAAGAATGGCACTTCCCGTCCTTTCAAATGATGGACGTCTCGTCCTGGGACGTAGTCTCATGCTCACATGTGAATACATGGGACGATCCATGGGTTCAATATTTTACAAAGCCATCCTTCATGTTACTGAAGCTTTCTGCACTGCAGAGGTTTATCCCCTCTGGAACAAATAAACGCATCTTGATGAAAAGCAAGCAGGAAGGAATTACCAGCAGTGCGGCTGGACTGGATTAAGATTAAATTACACATTGTGATGAGGATTACAGGACAGATCTGAACGAGATGTTATGATCGGAGGGCAGACTGTGTTTTTCAAAGGAAACGACTGTTTGCTCTTAAAAGCACGAGCAGGTGTTGTGTATGCTTGCTTATTGTATCGCTTTTTCTCTTCCAATGACGGGAGTGAGTGAAACGCTTTTTTTTGAAGATGGTAGAAATCCTTCTTTTAACATTAAAATATCAGCGTCATCTCCGGAAACATGGAAACACGATGTTGCTATAAAACACCAGCTTGTAGAAGTCAAATCTTTGAAATATCTGGATGAAAAAGGAATGATTTAATTTTCCTACAAGCTTTAAAGACAACACCAACAAGTCTTGGTTGACGATGGTAAATAATTTGGTCTGTCACTGAAAACATTACTCGCCGCTTTGTGGATGCAGAGCATTCGGTGATCCTTGACATCCCAAATAAGTGGTTAAAATCACCAAAGCACACGCTGTAAATGATGAGGTCATTTCTACAACTAAATGAACTTTGATGAATTGTCTTTATGAAAACTGACAGATGCACAAAGAAAAAATGAGAGAAGCTGTTTTTCTTCTTCTGTGATCTTAGAAAAGACGCAGCGCTCTGATGTCAGACGGATTATTAAATCTCAGCGACTGATTGTCCTTTGAGTGGGACGGTTCTTCTCTCTAATAGGACTGGAGATATTTATAAGCATATAAACATGTCACAAACATGGGGATTTAAGATCAGTATTTTAGTATTTTTAATCAGCTGTCTGGCTTTGAAAAGCATTAAACCACTGGCAGGACATCAAACCTGACATAAACAACATGAATTCATCCTGATCAGAAGTGACAAAAACAGACGTAGCAGCATCATTAATTCTCTGGAAACCACATGTGACCCATCATACAGGTTCACCTGGAACCCAGCCCTGCTCAAGCCTGGTCCAGGGTCAGTTCACAGCCATCATAAGCCAGAATGTGCGGTCCCGACTCCAAAAACTAGCCAACCCGCAAGCGAGCACAGTTAGCAAAGCAGTCAAGACTCTAACAGTTGTTATCTTAGCACAAACTTGATCAGATGTGGCCGTTGGTGGAACAGTGGTACGTTTACATGCAGTCAATAACCCTTTCATAACCGGAATATCAGCAATAACCCGGTTGCGCACAGCCATGTAAACACCAATAACCCTTTTGAAAAACTGGAAAATGCTCATATTCCGGTTTTTAAAAACCGGAATATGACCCCTGGTTACTCCTTTTCTAACCCGAATATTTGGTCATGTATACGTCTATCGGGATATCCCCGTCGAACAGAACATTAATTTATGTTCTGCGCATGTTCTGTTCGCAAAGAATCTTGGTCTTCTGAGTGCAGGAACTGCTTGTTGAAAACATGGCGAAACGGAGGACACCACACTTTTGGAGCGAGGAGGAGACAAGTCACCTCGTAAGTGTAGTGAAAGACATGAATATCATGTCTTTTGTAGACGGTAGAAAGTACCAGGATAGCGAGATATACAAGAAGGTGAGCGAAAAGTTGCGTGAAGCAGGGCTTGTACGAACGCCAGACCAGATCAAGCACCGCCGGAAGACGCTGAAACAACGCGCATTGCGTCATGACATTCTCCGTGCGTCGCTGTTTTGATCGGGATATCCCAATTGATTACAATTACCATGTATACAGGAATAACCCTGTTTGCTCATGCATCAAGACAGGTTATTCTGAATGTTTCAGAAACCGGAATATTGACCATAACACGAATATTGACTGCATGTAAACTTAGTCGCCTCACAGCTAGAAGGTCCCAGGTTCGATTCCTGTCTGGGGCATTGTGGGCGCTGGGGGGCGTGTCCTCCACCATGTCTTCGGTGCCTACTGCCCTTTGTCTCGAGGTCTTTCTGTTATGGAGTTTGCATGTTCTCCCCGTGTTCACCTGGGGTATTCACCACAAAAAAACCCACTAAAAACATGCAAGAAGATCACCACCTGACCGATGGTGACAACAAGGAACTGGGTCCCCGGGCGCCGCTGTCGGCTGGCAGCCCACCGCTCCTGGTCTGCCGCGGAAGATGGACTTACCAGGATGGGTCTAACGCGGAGGAATAATTTCACCTTAAGCATGATGTGCATGTTGTGTGTGTTGTGTTCACCGATGCATGGCGTGTTGTGTGGTGATTAATAAAGTATGGATCTTAAATCTTAAAATCTGGACATGTGGAAATGTGAGAAAGCGGCGAGCACAGTGAGCCAGCTGTGAACTTCAAAAGCATGATATCACTCTGTGCTGATGTCATTGCTATTTAAAGGTGTAATTTTTGACTGCAGTGCAGTAGAGATCCACTCATTCACTCAGCGGGAGGTGGTCAGTGCAACTGGAGTCTTCACTTGTGCTCTGCTCAGAGGCATTTTTTTGGTTTGCTGATGCTTTACTTTGAAAAGCCAGGTGGCATTGTGCTGCCCTTACAGCACAGCCTGCTGAGGCAAAATAGCTGTGAACCATAATTCTTAGAGGTTGGCAGAGTGTGCGTGCGGAGGAGGCGAGACAGCTACACCGACTTCCTCGTGCATATATTTGATAAATAAACGGCCCGGCGGTAAAGCAGCTGTATTGAGCTGACCTGACAGCTACCTGACAAATAGGTGTTTCATGGTTAGGTTAATAGGCTGGTGTGTACAATGAGTGGACATGACATTTGTCTGCAAGGCAAGTGTCTCGGTGTGTTTGCCTGTGCATGCGTGTGTTTGTTTGTGGCTTCAAATTGTCTTTAGTCATTATGAACGGATGGACAACCAGAGGAAAATGGAGAACATGGAAGAAAAACAAACACAGACTCACACACAACATGCCCCCAAATGCATCTTGGGTAACTAGTCTCCTCAGTACTCACATAAAACTGAAACAGAGTGTAATACACAGCTGTTACTACTCCAGTACTTCTGCAGGCTTTTGAAAACGTGTACTTTTTATGTGTGACTGTACAGGTTCACTCAGAAAATGTCTCACCTCCAACCCACATCCTTCAGAGCACAACTGTAATCTCATTTAGCTACTTTAACTTTATTATACTTCTTTAGACATTTGAACTTTTATACACTCTGGGAGGCAGTTAGCATTGTAGTGGCATGCAGCAGAACAGAAGTAATCAGATTCTGGTGTAAACACAGAAAATCTTCAACTTCTGAGCAGCTTGCAATGAGGAGGCAGCATGTTTCTCTGCAATAATGGACGTGTCAAATTAACAGTGCTGGATGCCTCACAGTGAGGCAGCCGTGGCGTTCATGGCTTAATGTGACTGGGTAGACTTTAGGTGCGTGCTCGTGTGCGTGCTGTAAATCGTAAGAGTGCGGCATCCAGAAGGTAAAACAATTAAGAAGGACGTGATTAAACAAGGGAGGATGAGCCCTGTGTGTGTGAGAGAAAAGTAATTTTCTATCTTAATTGCAGATCCCTCATTTTAACATAGGTTAAAGTATATTTCCATGTCATCCACAACATTAGAAAGTATGAGGAATACCATATACGTGTGGGTGTGTGAGAAGCTGCCTCATTTGCTGGAGTCCCAGCTCTATAAAGCCATTACCGTACAAACAGCAATTAGCCTCCGTGTGAACAATCGCTGTTCTGTTCCCTAATTACTGAATTACAACCAGGAGATTAACGATGGTTAAATAAAAAACAATTAAGAACAAAACAATTAAGGCTTTTTTCCCCTTCCCCCCAAAGCCATTGCTGCTCCACGCTCACGGTAACTCTTTTTAAAGGGTTGAGACAACTTTCAGCACGTGTGTGTTCAGCGAGTAAAGGCAGGAATTTCAGGCGGAGATGTGATGTTCCCCAGAAGCTAAATTCAGAGAATATTAGTTATGAGATCAGGAGAAGAACAGCGAGCCCCGAGGAGGGAGAGAAAGAGATGAGAGATTTGGGATCATTAGAACGATGTTTTTATCCTGCTTATCAGGCATTGCGCTAATGGATTCAAGCCATTCCAGTTTATCGCAGGCATGTTGTTGAGAGAAATGTGAAGCATCAATGAATTATTACTAGTAGTGGCTGGGGCAACTACTCTGTTCTGAATTAGCAGAACATGGAGCCCTCTGGAAAGGAAATACGAGTTTAAAATGTTGTTTTGAAATAATTTGAACTCCTAGGGTGCAGTTATGGTTGCAGCGTTAATAAAGTAAGTCAGCAGCTCTTCCTGCTCGCAGTAATACAGCTGTTGATTGTTGTAGTTTTGGCTGTGGAGGACTGAACCTGTGATCCCGTTATTATAGATCTAATGTGTCCTTAAATGCCGTTCCTGTCAGAAAAGCCGTGTTTCAGCTCAGTTCAGTTCAGTCCACATTAGAAGAAGTATTTTCATGCTTCCGTTGTCAAAACCTGTGGATGGTACCACCAGGACTACTAAGCACTGTTACCCCTCTGTTGAGGCATCAAGCACACTGAGGCTAAAAGGCGCTTTTTCAGCACTCCTTTGTGTCTTGCTGCCTTTAGCCTCTCCTCAAACAAAACAACCACATGCTGAGAAGAAAGAACATGAAACATTCAGTGTCCTGCATTGTGTTCTTGTTGTTAGAGCAGCGTAGCCGCTTTAAGGAACAGGGCAGTGCCTAATGGGTGCATAGTGAGTGTGTGGTTGAGTAAGCGAGAGAGAACCAGCGTCGGGAAAGTGGCGGTGAATGCACAGAAGAGGAAATGGTTAGCAGCAGTTGTCAATGAGGCAGTAAAGGTCCAGTGTTGGTATGCTGTGGCTATTACCAGACACAGGAACGGTGTTAAGAATCTGGTGCATTTTCAAAATAAAACGCCCTGCGCGGATTCGCAATTGTACATCAAGCATCATCAGCGCAATCTAACCAAGTCAACAAAACCAGCTGGCTGCTCTGAAAACAGGCCCAATGGGGCGACAGAACAAAAGCTTGCCCCACATGAGGCATCACGGAGACGCCCCTGGTGGAATCTAGAGGTAAGAGTACTGTCTGCGGTGGAAAAGCAAAGCAGATCCAGGGTTTACCTGCGAACAGTAAAGGTAAACCCGCTGTGATATCACCCACTGCTTTCTGGACTACTGTTATGAAGCCTCTCTTGAAGTGATCATATGTGAATGAGAGGATGGAGCAGGGGACGACGTCCATGTGTGATCACATGATCCAGCTGCATCGCAACCTAACTCCTGCCCAACATGTCAGTAAAATGCTTTAATGTAATTCTGTTTTCATGTGATATGGTCTCAAAACCTACATATGCAGTCAGTAATTAAAAAAAATGTTGTCAAACTGCAATGGCTATTTGTTTTCTTTGTTTTCCCAAAATATAAAAACAAGCCAATTAAAACCTTACACCCAAACACAAGTCGAAGCGGCCTGAACCGCTGGAGATCATTTCTTATTACTGTTTTAATTTTGTGTTATCGCTCGAACATTTCTGCATTGCATTCCCCAGAAGCTGCTGTCAGTCACACAGTGTGGGCTGGATGGTGACACCCTTCATCTTCTCCTGTTGGAGAAGAGTTAATGTAGGAGACCTTCTGCTGCTGCTGCTGCTGCTGTCAGCCGTGTAAAATGAATCATTTTGTGAGTCAGAGGGTTTCGCTGAGACACTGAGGTGCTGGAATAGCCAAAGCGGTCATGAACTGACTCCTTATATGTTGGATCAATACTGTCATAAACAGTTTGCTGTTAAACAATTTGAATGTAATTTACAAATGGTGTTTGGTCACTCACCATCCTCCTCCGTCTGTTTAACTATCTCCTCGCTCTCCTTGCTGCCCTCAGGGTTGGCGAGGACCAGCCGCAGTCTGACTGTGACGAAAGGCCGCAGCCCCCTCAGGGTGTAATGCGACGACGTCTGGATCAGCTCCTCGGCCGCAAACTCCTGCTGGTTAAACACATACTGGTACTGCACCTGGAAAAGAGAGAGCGAGACGTTTAGTCCACTGTAATCTGGCTCTTATGAAATGCACTTAAATGCACCTTCAGTTACAAGACAGAACGACTACCAAGATGTTCATTACTGTGAGTGAGGTTTGAAGTTTTGAAATATTATGCCAAAATTTAACTTAAAAGGTCAAATGTGCCATCAATTCTTACTACTGTCACATCAGGCTTTCATGGTGGAGAATAATTAATGCCCGTGAAATGTAACGTCAAAAAGCTGTGCGTACCGTCAGATTGTAGCTGTGGCAGCGCGTCACAGCATACCCAAACGTCTCCCACTGTATGGTCAGCTGGCGGGCTCTGACATCCACCACGTTGACGTTCTGGGGACCGTGGACTGGATCTGAGGGAGAGATGGAAAAAACTAAAGTTAGTCCTCTGGCTGAGCTGTGGCTCACTGCAGCAGCTATACGTAAGGTCTCTCTTAAGTTAGGGTGCAAAATAGCACAGAGACCTAAGGTTCATCTTAACTTCTCTGGCGTAAAGTCAAAACTAACCCACATATGTTGCAGAAAAAGACATTTTCACAGTAAAAAAGTCATTCTTAATGAAGTATTTAGTGCTGTGATGTCTCTCGTCTTTCATTAGCGGACAGGCTAACAGCTAAAAACAGCTAACGTTAATCACCAAACATCAACAAAAAGCTACGTAAACTAGGACAAAGCATTATTATAGGTCATAACTGCACGACCTTAATCTACAGCTAATGAAAAATAACAACACGTTATAAAACTCATGACATTAGAACAAATACATATGACGACATCAGCACACTGCTAGAAATGAGCAGCTGTTAATTAGAAAGTTACTGGAGCACATGGTTTCCACTGCTTCGGGATTGTTTTGGGGTGTATTTACTACAAATCACTGTCAGCTCTTTGGTTCGGTGCCTTACTCGAGGCTGCTCCGACGGGACATGAAGGCTGTCGACAGGTTCACAGGTTCCAACCTGTGATCTCTGAATTATTGGGAAATCTGTCGGACCACTAGGCCACGCTGCGTCATTACAGCAAAGTCCAGATCCACAGGGCAGAGATTAGCACAGAGGTCCCTGTATTGATCTGCAGACATTTGGGGCGGTTATTACCGCCTTATGCCCATATGTCACTCACTCGCTCATGCATGTGCGCACACACACACACAGCATTGTTTCAGCCATATGTTGGACTCTCATCCCCAGGTTTTTGTACCACGACTGATTGCACACTAACAAGCTTGTTCAAAGCAATCTTTCCATCTGCCTAATTATAATTAGAAGAAGCTATATTAGCTGTAGTTCTCCAATGAAAATGAAAACTTTACTCACAACGCGTGTGGTCCTCTAAGTCTGTCCAGAACGGACACCTGAGGAATGAGTTCTGGCACTGAAGTAAAAACTCATTTATTATGTCTGATAATTGTTGGAGGAACAGCTTAGCTAATGAATTAGTGATAGCTGAGAGGAATGTGCTGTTCTCAATTACTGAACGCTGACCCTCAGGCAGGATTTCGCCCTCGGAGTTTCTTGTTTTTAATGTAGTTTTTAAACCCAGCGAACATTTACAGTTCCATGAATGCTGCGTGTCACATCTAAAGCATGGAAAACATCTTGCTTCTCAGAAAATAAAGCAGACGGTGAGGTGTTGTGATGATTTTTAATTGATGCTAAACTTGTCCGTCGGGAACATGTGGTTTAATTTTTCTCTTTTTCAGTCTCTTATAAAGTCCTCATAAACCCTTCTTGGTAATAATTAGTCATGATTAGCTGTTCAACTTTGGAAAAACCAAACAAATCAATGCCTCCTAAAGTAATCAATCAACCTCAGAGACTTAAAAGGAAACGTAACAATTGCTTTGACCCCAAAGAGATTGTGTATGAAGTCAGTTGAGTGCATTATGAGATTGTTCAAACAAGCTACTTACTGGAAATGTAAGATCAGCCTAATGAGACAAGATTAGACAACGGCACCAAGGATAAGCCATCTTAGATGCCATCTGAGCACAGCAGACAAGTGTTTCATCTGTCAGTGTGTGTGTGTGTGTGTGTGTGTGTGTGTGTGCCTGCAGAAGGGGAAAAGGTTCAAGGATAAGAACATAAGTTAGCATCCCAGCAGGTCTCAGATATCTTGTCCATTTTCTTGTACGTGTGTGTCCTGCATTGACAGACGTATGCGTCTGCGAGGCTCCCTGGGGTGCTTTATGGTTTAAAGAGTCTGTGTTTCTACTTAAAAGAACAAAGCCTTTAAACTAATCTACTCCTCCCGGATAAGACTGCGGCAGACTGACATTTGGCAGCCAGGAAAGCAGCAGGGGGGAGGTGATATAACCAACGTATAACCCGATCCTCAGGTCAGCACAGCAGGCGATACGCTTTCACACAGTTCACACAATGTCCCCGGAAAATGCCACTTTACTGCACCTGACTGAGACCGATGCAAAGGCCGATGGCCTCCGATGAATGTATTTCCATTTTATTGAAGAAACAATGCTGAATGTCTTCATGCAGTGCTCAGATATCTGCTTTCTTTTAACAGGTGATACAGCGACTTGTCTGCCTGTTTGAGTGACAGGCTGCAGGACATTTCACAAACTTTGCATCGTCTTTACATATTTTGGGTGGATAAACTGTGAGCCAGTGAACCGCTGATGTGATTGTTGTCTGATGTGAGATTTCCAACATGTGGTAAAAATGAGCTTGAAGCACTTGACGCTAGCTTTACGCACTACAAAAAATAATACTGCATGAATTTAAAATACAGTTCTAACGTGACAAACAAGCAACCAGTCCACGGTATACCCTGTCTCTAACCCACTGCATGCTGGGAGCCCCCTCAAACCTCAACAGGATTCAACCCAGAATCATTTACCATCAAGTTAGCAATAATAAACATGCAACTTCCAGTTAAATTTAAAAAAATAAGGCAAAACATGGCACTGACATGCTGTCCAGTGGGTCTATTACATGCTTTGTTGTGAGACTGGGCTGCAGGATTTGTGGTTGGACGGGCGGACAATGACATGTATTACAAAAAAAATACTATTTTAGCACAAAGGATGCCTTTCCTGACAGTGTGAACAGCAGTGCAAACACTTTTGGAAAGAACACTCCAGTGGGAGGCAAACACTGAGAAAGACCTTGTTTTCAGAATCAAACTCCTCTAGAGAACAAATGTGAACTAACCTGTAATTATGCATGCTTAAGCAGATCAAGTGATGTACCTATAATGAACGCACACACTGTAATTCCTCAATTACAGAGACATAATCACTCATCACTGAGCTGGAGAGGGAATGAAATAACCAGTTTTCCCCAAGAATAGCTCCTCTCCTTGCAATGACTCATTTCTGCAAAGACTCAAACCATGTTAGCTAAATCAGATTCATGTTCGGAGGTCTGGAGAGAAACAGGCCAAGAGCAACAAATAGCAGCCTACCGAATCCCCCTCGCCAACCATCTCACCACTGCCACCCACTTAATCCGCTGGTCTCTCAGTCGGGTATGATGGAAGCTAATCTTTTCAGATAATCTGGCTCACACTCAGCTGGAGCCCCTCTAAACAGATTGCCAATTTCTGATTTGGAAAACACTGTGGTGAGGGTGGAGGAGGTTAATTCAACAAAATGATAATGAACAAGAGGAAGCAGGGATTCTACCAAACAACATCACTTTTGAAATTAAGTTTAAAGCTTCCAGAAGTATTATCTTGCATTAAGTACAGTTATTGGCACTGCTGTACAACCAAAACCAATATCTGAGATTATCCTCTGCCAAGCAGCAGTCCTAACTGTGGCCACTACGTCACAGCGGCTGCACCGCACAGCACTGCTCCTCAGGCTTTGGTATGACATGTTTGTTTCTTCTGTTTAAATCTGAAGTCCAATCAAAGACCCTCACCATGTTTTCCGACGGGAGCAAATGGAGGGAAAGACAGAGATAGAAGAGAGCTGGAAATGAATGGAGCCGGATGGAAAGACGCTCAGGCAGAGAGAGAGAGAAACTGGGAGGAAGAGAGCAGCAGAGGTTATTTGAATTATAACTTTGTTTACATCGTTAGGTCGATTATGGTGTCTCCCGGGCTGCCCTTGGTCGTGACAAACGTCAGATTTGCCACATCATCCATCTGATTTATTATCTCTCCCTCCTCTTTCCCTCCATCCACTCGTCTTCTAAATTCCTCTCTCCGCCATCAATTTTAACCTCTTCTTTGCATCCATTACAGAGCTCTCTAAACCCACTTGCACATCGAAGACTGATAACGACGTGGAGAGGAAGAGGCTGACAAACAGCGAGAGGTGAAAACAGACAGTGAGGGAAGGAAAAGACGAGCAAAGGTGGCTTGAAGTCCAAATATCTATAAAACAAACAAGCTGGATGGATGGATGGATGGACGGCTGACAGATGAGTGACCGACTGCGCTGATCAGTGGATGAATAAATGCACCAACGGATAGATTGAAAGAAGAGAGCGGTCAGTTATGTATGCATGGAGGATGAACAGTCATACCTCCAGAGGGACATGGGCCCAGCACTGGGCAAAGCTCCCACCCTCATTAATCAGGATGGGTCAAGGGTTGGCATGTTAGCTGTCACACACTGCGAAAGGGCAGTTTTGATGGCACAGCTGGCGCACAATGTGACAAGGCCAAACAGTGAGTCATGTCGCAGCCAGACGCGGTCTCCCTCTCCCTGTGGTGAACCAGGGGATACAAGTGGCCCTTGATATGCCCATTAAAAGGACAACAGAGGCTACAGCTAGCCAATGGCTCGCTATCTCACCACCGCAAAGCATCAGGAACTGCAAATAGCACTTACCTGCCTATTGCACCAGACTGTGCTCCAGCCCAGTGTCACTAAAGTGCAGCTTGTACCCATTATGGGACTTGCTCAAGTGACCAGACAACCATTGGCTGCAACTACTGAGTACAACACCCGATTACTCCTTCGGTACCTTTTCACCACTGAGCAAATGAATACATAAATAAATAAACAAAACAAGGCTACTACATCAACTTTCAAACCCCTATTGTTTAGACTTTTTATGTGATATAGCACCTTTTTAATGAATCCGATGCTGAATTCTTTGCATAAAAATGAGTCAGTCCTTAGTGTGCTATGTACAAACGGCTCCTGCATCAGCAAAGTACCTGCAGTGCACACTGTGAAAGATGGAAATGGAGCTGATCCTCACAATTTGTCTTGTTTAAGATAATACCCATGATTAAATGTATAATAACCAAATCCAGGGCTTTTAGCACTGGGATTGATTTGACTTTTGTACGACTCTCGGCTAAACTGTCTCTGATCATCTACACAACGCCGGCTAACAAGCATGTGTGCCGGTGGATAGTACCAATTCCCTGCTGATTTGACCTGAGGTGGAGATAAAGTTGTTTTGCCTTCTTTTGAAAGTACTTAAGGGCCTATTGGATGTTTTGGCAAGTAGATATCTAGTTCAGGCAAGAGCCTAGTGAGGCATTGTGTTTTGGGATGCCTTCCTGAATCTGATGAATGAGCAGCAGAAATGGAGCCATTAATCCAAAGACTTTAGGGAGCCGTTCCAGGGAGAAGAGAGGAGGGGAGGAAAAGGAGGAGTGGAAATCAATCTTGCTGCCTCCCGACGCTCCCCGTCCTCCGCTATGTTGCTCTCCTGTTCCTTTTGTTTTTGTCTTATTCTTTGCCCATCTTCCTATTTCTAAATCTGTCCCTGTGATGTCATTCATTCTGGATTTTTCTCTTTTTCTTTTGGCCTCATACATTTTCTCCTAATGTCCTCCCTGTCTGTCTCTTTCATCTCTCCTCTCCTCAGCGCTCCTTCTTCCATCCTTTCACATCTTCCTCTCCTGCTCTTTGTCCCATGTTGCTATCACTCACTTGCATCTCATTTACCGTCCCAGTTTTGCATCATCTGTGCTTTTAAATTGGAAATCTCTTGCATCACTTCTCATCTGAAGTTCAAGCTCTTCTAAGATGCATTAAGGTTAACATTTGGTTTGTTGTGAGAAGGACTCCATTGGCTATAGAAATCTCCATCCGTTAAGATTCTACGGCATTGAAGACGTTCTCGACAATCCCTCATCAATGATTCCCCTCCTCTAGACCACTTATGTACTGAATGCATCAGAATTTTTTGATAATGATTAGGAGACCTCTATATGGTGGACCTCAGGAAGAATAGCTGCTGTGGAGAAAGCTTGGAGACACGGGTGTGCAATTAGCTATTTTAATCATGCACTACTGTGANCACACACACACACACACACACACACACACACACACACACACACACACCCCTGAGGCTCATGTAGCTTCAGCATTAGCAGTGTGACCGTTGATATGTTGCAGAGGTTGCACATTTAATCTGCATCTACACACCAAAGAAATAAGAGCCGAACCTCTGCCTAAACACACACACACGCACACACACACACGCACACACACACACACACACACACAGTCAAGCTCCTCCGTGACGATGACCCTCCGAGGCAAACAGCCCAGATCAGACGAAAACCCTCGTGGAGGCGCCTGCCCTCCTTGGATTTCACAGATGTGTGTGTGTGTGTGTGTGTGTGTGTGTGTGTGTGTGTGTTGTTTGTGCATAAGTGTTGCTGCGTGAAGGCTTTTATTGCTCTGTCCAACCTGAAGTTCATATAATCCCTTTCATGTATGAGTCCATATACAGAAACACACACACGCACACACTCCCCCTTCACCAAAGCACTTAAGGACATTCTAAGATTCACCTCATTAATAAAAATAAAAGTGAAGTATGTAATATTTCATCAGTGAAGTACCTCAGCACCCTCATCAAATTATCAGCCTCTTAATCATGATGGCTTTAAGAATGTCATTAAATTGGCTCATTGCCTCCACACACACACACACACACAAGCAGATATTCTACTTTGCTCTTTTCATGAGACATGTTCACCCTAATCCTCACATGTACAAGCAGATGCAACAATCAAATACACAGAAACACACAAACAAACAAATACACACCGAACTCGTTGCTGACACGCACACACACGTGGCGGCAGACAAGCAGACACCCTGCGGCTTTGTGACTTGGATAAATTGGATTAAATCGACTAGAAGCAGATGCCTTTTAGTGGACTTTAATTATGTCTCCCTGCATGGAACCAACTCCTGAGACTTAAACCATAACTCACAGCGTCTGACTTCAACTTTGGAGAACGACTGAAGCCCCTTTTTCCTCTCGGATTTGCAGCTCTCAGAACAAACTTGAAACAATGAATTTCAAGATGCATGTTGAAAACACAGATCCTTTTCATCTTTGGTGCTCAAATATGTGCTACTTGTATTGATGTCACCTGTCGTTCCAATAAAGCAAAGCACCATTATGACGTCTTTTTCTTATGCGACACTGTAATTTCTTGGGCCTCTTTGTCCATTTGTAGGTCAGGTCATGGAAGCTGTTGGGGTTCATGCTATCGGTGTTCATGCTCATGATCATGTTCTGAATTTTTTTTTTTTAAATATATAAATATATGAAGATATATGAACTACAGGCTTTGCTGTCCACTGCATATTATTTCCCATCAGACGTCTGCAAGAGAGAGAGCTTTGATAAATGGCACCTTCCCAGGCCGCATGCCACCTAGAGGAAACCTGACCTCTAACTTTTTGAGGTAAGTGATATCACAAAGCTTTATTGATCTCCGCTGGGGTCAATAAAGTGTCATACTAAAGGCGTAGAGCGATTGTGGTGGTGCGACATCTTCAGCAGTTAGCGAGGTAGTCCTTCAGCAGAATGGATTCACAGTGAATGTATATTGTGATATCATAAGCAGCAAGAAGAAGAATGCTCAGAGCCAAAACCACGAAGTAATGTAATTCACAATGGAGCAGAGAGGAAATCTATTTCAAATCCTGCTTTATTAATACCATCGCTGCCTACAGGCAGGGAAGGGACAATTGAGTTGTAGCAATTTGCAGAATGAGGGAGCTGGAAAAGGGAGGGAGAGAGGGATGCTGTCGAGAGGAGAGAAAAGGAGGGGTGCTGAGGACGAGATGGTCTCATTTATGGGAGCAAAAAAGAGACAGAGAGAGAGGAAAAAGAAGGGAAATCAACAGACAAAAAGAGACACAATGAGAGACGGAAGGAAAAGAATGTAAACATGAAATGACATATGAGAGAGGAAAAGAAGGCATGAGGGAAGAAAAGAAAAAAGAGCGACAGAGAGGAATAGAGAGACACAGGGAGCGAGAGGGGAAGAGAGATTTAAAGCAGTGATATAATGAGCCAATTGACGGTGAGGCCTGGGGTGAAGCACCTGAAGCCAGCCAGTAATTGGCTGAGACAGACAGAGTGGCAGACAGAGAGATATAGGCTGCAACCTGGAAGGAGAGAGAGACGGAGACAGAGAGAGATGGAGGGAGGCGCTGAACACATTCATCTTCAGATAAAAAATGTCATTGTGGCCGGCAAAGTGGAGGGAAGGATGGGAAACGCTCGAGGGCGCAGAATAAAAGCATGAATACAGCTGCTCGTTACAATAATGTCACTCAGCCAATTATATCCGTAACGGTACGATTAAATTATGAAAGAAAACGCCCTTTCTTCCAAACTCCTCCAGAGATTTTCATCATGCTGTGTGATGATACCTCCAGTGGTTCATGTGTTGTGAATTATCTTTGAGGGTGGATCTCTTTTTTTTTTTTGAAACCTTTCTCCTTGATCACCAAAGCAGCATCGCTCACAGGGCTTTTCGGGGCTGGGGTCTGACAGGGTGAAATAAGTCCTGCTGCCATGTTGAAGAGGTTCTGGATTTTGTCTGTTCTGTTCTTACAGACACCAAAATGATCCGTGTTCCCCGTTCATTTTCTGTTCTGAATGTATGTTCCATACTGCAGCTTTATCGTTCACTGCATCTTCTAAAGCTGTCATCGTAACGGAGATAAATGATTATAATAATGAAACAGAGAAGAAGATGTACAAAGCAGATTGATTAATGTACCAGCAATGAAAAATAAACAAAAGCTTGATCACCTCTAAACTGGTCCAACTACTGAAAACTGTACCAAGAAACTGAGTTTATGTCATCTTACATAAGTTAAGTCTTTAAATCAGCTTCAAACTATGGGCACAGGCCGATGATGAGCAACTAAAACCAGTGAGATATACTCATTTCCTTGACTCTTCTCCACCATCTGAGCTGATAAAAAGGGACAGATATTGAACAGCCTACTCTAAAAAAGATAAAGGTATTGACATGATTGATCAAATCACCAGTAAATATGAAGGCATGTTTTTCAGTTGAGCGCAGCTGCAGTTCCCTTTGCATGATCATTAAAACATGCTGTATGTTGAAATCAAAGAATAGCTGCTAGACCAATTTGCCACTGGCTCTAAACCTTCCACATTTGTACTGTAAATTGGAGGCACAATTACAAGGGTCAAAGAAGAGAGTCAGATTTTCCTTCATTAAGCTAAAGAATATTCTCTGCTGTGTGATTCATAACTGTAAGAAAAGCTTTGTTACTAAAATTAAACATTTTAAAGTGACAAATGCAGCGGTGCGTCGACAGCGTAGAAATGGAAGAAAATGTGGGCAAATTACCTGTCACGGCATCCAATTAATTTTCTAATTCTGATGCTTTCTCCACGTTCTAATGTCGTGCTAACTACTCCTATCACCGCAGAGCCCGATCTCTCCTCCTGCCAACAAGGTCACCCAAGTTTATCCCTCCTCAGCACCTCACCTGATCAGTCACCTGCCAACACACCTGCTTCCCCTTACCTCATTTGTCTCAATATACACTGCGCACCTCAGAGCCTGATCCTCCTTAGAGTTACAGACTGTTGCAATCTGTGGCTGCTTTTAAGTTCATGCGTCAGTCTTACGGACCAATTTCAACTGCAAGGGTCCAAGAATTAATCCCTGTGGTACACCATGCCCTTTATGAGCAGACAAAGAAGAGGCGTTACAAGACAAGTTAGAGCGTAACCATTTACGATTAGCAAAACTCAAACACTGCACCTTTTTTTCACTCAGGGAAGTAAGAACAACATTATGCTCCACTGTATCTAATCCAGATCTTAAACCAAATCACTCAGTCATTAGTAAATCATTAGTACCTCTGATAACGATAGCGTGAGTACTGCTGAAAAACTAAAACCATAGACACAAACTATGGTGGAAAACTGGCCTGTTAGGAAGGATTTTGATGTGTTTGAGACGAGACCGGAGCTATTTATAACAGCTGGACCCACTGTTTGAAACACCTTTTAAAGGGAGGACAGATAAAAGCATCTAACAGGCAGGTAGAGGTTTTCATCTGGGAAGTGGTTTTAACCAGAATCGGTAGTGACGAGTTTTAATCTGTTAAGAGAGGTGATGTCGGGAAAACTGTGAGGACACGGGCAACAAATGGAGAAATTATTCACATTCTTTCATAGATGGTGTTCGGAACAGGGAGGACACTGAAATACTCAACTTAGATAAACTGTTGAGGAATATTAGAAAAATCATTTTTTATAAAACTGGATTATTATTATTATGTATTACCAGTTGTTTTACATATTGTGACTATAAATATAAAATCTTTATCCAGTGGGAGCAGTTAATGTTTGGAAATGATTGATGTAACACGTGATGATTTGCTGTACATCACTCATCAAATCAGAAAGCCCAAAACAATGAACATTACAGCTGCTGAAGATTTTTACCAATCTTCTACATTAGCTGCCTGACTTGACCACACATTATCAGCCATTATTTAGCAATTACAGCTAGCTGTAGAGCTTCTGCAAGTTATCAGTTTCTGACATAATAGATAATAGTCTGTTGTAAAGTGTTGGCATTTGTGCAAGTGTCAGCATGGAGCACCACAGCGAGTGATCCGCTGCAGATCTGTACAGCTTAGTCATATTTAAGCTTTGATTTGGAAACTCTGCAGAAGGATGGGAGTTGCAACAATGGCTGCAACAATACATTAAATAGTTACTTTTAGATGGATATATACTGTAGAATCTGTTGCTCGCTCATCATATGTACAGCTTAGTGTGTTGATGTGCAACACAGTCATGATGATTCATCGTATTTCCTCGCCGTGTTAACACACTTCATAACAGCAAATGAGGCTTATCAGTCTAAAGTAAAAGGTTTAGTTGTAATTACCACTAAAGGGCTGATGCTCACACACATTAAACCGGGGTGTGTTTGGTTTGCTTTGGCAGAGCCGAAGTGTCTTTTGATGTTTGTCTAACTGAACAAAAAAAAAAAAAGAGGGAGAGAGAGAAAAGCCTCTAGGGCCACAGTTTATTTTTTCTTTTAATGAGTTATTTATTTTGCTTCTTTGTCCGTCTGCAGATCGAAGAGACAAGAGGAGAAGACTTGTTTGGCTTTGTGCTGAGATGCCTCTTTCCAAATGTCACAACACAGCCACCGCATCGAGCGAGCATCTTACCATACACCTACTGTGTCTTTGTGTGTGTTTGTATGTGCGTCAAACTCTTCAAAGTGTACGGATAAATGTGTACACACTGTGTGTGAGTGTGTGTATTACCAGGTATAAAACCAAGGCGCCGCAAGACCATTAGAGTCTTTGTGCTTTTTTGTGTGTGAGCCTTTGTTTCTGCCTGTGTGGAAAAGTGCTAAGAGTCAGTGATTTTTGTCTTGTCCGCCGGCTTAATGGGGGAGTATTGACTGGCGTCCCACGACATGGCTTCCCTCTGCTGGGAACACACACAGCAGAATGGGGTTTATTGAATCCTGCTTCTCTTCAAGAAAAACAGAAGTTTGGAGACAGAAACAGAGGTAGTGATCCCATAATCAGCTTTGCAAAGCTACCGTGAATGCCACAGCAAAACTGAGAGCCAAACAGCGAACTTCCCTGGATGAAGTCCTGCTTTTTCAATGACTTTGGGTTGACAGTTACTCCTGAGGAAGCTGCTGGCCACTTGTGGAGCTGATACGGCATTTCACCAGGTGTTGCAACACTATTGAGAGTATTACATTATCTGAAGGTGGCCCATCACAGATATGCTGAAAGACGTCAGGATAATATTTCTGTGATGTCCCTGCTTATGTTTCCAGTAGTCAATAGAGCATTTGTTGCGACCGTGTGATCAGCTGAATGCTGAAATGAACTAAATGATCATTGCAAGGACTTTGAACAAAGCCGGGTGATATGTGGCCCTTTCCCGAAAGATGCTCACATTATTCCATGCTCCCAGTGCTGATGTGTCATGGAGGGTATCAGCAGAGGATGGAGGGAGGAAAAGAGGAAAGTGAGGTCAGGAAGTGCAAAGGCTGAGATGGCTGAGTGGATGGAGTGAGAGAAACGGAGAGGAGGAGAAGGTATAAAGAGTATGAAACAGAGTGGCAGAGTTAAGGGTGTAGAGACAGATTAATGAAAGGGAGCGAGACGAGCGTGTAGTAAACAGAAAAACAAAAAGGGAAAAAACTTTGCACACATGCACTCGTCTGTCAGACATGCACAAAACATAACCTTGATGAAACTTCTGCAGATAACATTTCAATCGAACGCATGATTAAGCCACTTTGAAGCGGTCTCCCAGCATGCAAATTCTGAACCCTGTTGTCACCGCAGACAAATGAATATGGCGTGTTTATATTATCGAACGCCTTGGTGAGGTAGCGGGCGAGCTTTCATAAAGGCTCAACAAAGCTCTCATCAGCGTGGCTTTTATCCCAACCTGAAATGTCAGGCCCGGATCCATCGCCGCACCGCGGAGAGAAAAGGACAATTTATCAGGCACGGATCTCAAATGAGAGAAAAACAACATAAGATTGAGTTTTGGCCTGGCAAAGAAGTCAGTTGGCAGATTTTGAAATAATGCGCTGCTTTCTCTCCGTTCGTTTGAAAAGGCGCTTCACTGGCGAGGAAGAAAGAAGCACTTATTGCCAGCGCAAACACAATATGACCAAGATAGTAGATAGCAGAGATGGCAATGAGGCAGTAATAATGCCCGTCTCTCACTTTATCGTGTATGTGTTCTCATTCTTTCTTCCCCTTTTTCTCTCCGTTCTTCCTACCCTTCAATTTTCCTTGTTCTCCGTTCTCGAATCATCTTCTTCTTGTTCTTTTTTCCACTAATTTACATGCTCCACCACTGCCTGCCCCCTCCCCTCCGGCCCTCATCAGTAGTTAGAAACTGGACAAAGAACAGAGAGGTCACTGAAGTCTGCTGGCTACTCTTAATGAGCTCAACACACACACGCACGCACACACACACGCACAAACACACACACACAACAAGATGTGGACTATACGCTCACACACACAAACACTCAATCTGTCCTCTTTTGGCTCTTGTTACCTGCTGCTCGTTCACTTTTGATCTACTGGTAACAGAGAAAGTGTGTGTGTGTGTGTGTGTGTGTGTGTGTGTGTGTGTGTGTGTGTGCATCCAGCTACAAGCTCACAGTAATTAGAATGACAGACAGAGCCAGTCGAGCATGACGCACACCACTAATGTTGGCCAGATGACCTAAACGAAGGGTGGGGGGGGGTTGTTGGGGGGCACCAAACTAATGTTCCATTGATCACCTGCCCGCCTGGTGCTGTGAATCTGTGTGTGTGTGTGTGTGTGTGTGCACCTTCATTAAGTGCCGGACGTAAACACGCCGACTCTCTCCTGCTTCTATCTTCTCTTGAGTTTCTTCCACTTCTATTTGTTCTCTCTCTGTCTCATCTTTTCTCGTTCCTCTTTCAGATTTTCTGCCTTTGTCACTTTGTCCCATTAATCCTCTCCATTTTTCCCTGTTGAAGCCAAAGATTTTGGCAGGACGTCACGCTTTGTGTGTCGAGCCTTACCAAAACTTTTGTGTGAAATATTTTTCTGTATGATTCACCAGAATGAATGGACCTGACCCAAACCATTTAAAACAGATTCAGAGTTGGCTGATCTCTCTTATTTTATTCCTCTCTCTGTCTCTCTCTATCTCTGCAGCCAGCTTGACTGGGAGTCATGGCCGGCGGTCGTAACAATGGGTCTGGTGGTTTCGGAAACCTCTCCGGTCGGCATGGTATCAAAGTGCCGGTCTGGGTGGAGGAGTGTAGCTTGGCAGTAGGGGAGGTTGTTGGATCTGATGGTGTCAAGGCAGCATCTAGGATGAGCAGTGCAGTTGTAATGTGTCTGGATTCGACTGACAAAGTCAGTGTCATTGTTAGCATGGAGTAGTTCTGAGAAACGCTCACGTAAAAGTTGAATGTTGAATGTAATGATGCACGACATTGATGAGCTAAATGTGGTTACAAAATTTAAAGCCATCCAGAAAAGACTCTGGAGCCGGAGGCTGAGGTGGGGTGATGGTGCAAATCAGTGAAATAAATATAAAAAAAAACCCCTCCTATCACTTTTAATCGGGGTGCTCAGTAAGGTTGTGCATTAGCTTTACACTGAACCCATTGTTACGTCAGCTCAGACAAGAGTTAAAAGGGGTAAAGCTAAGGGATAATATTTCACCCTTTTGGAAAAATCTCTTCCTCACAAGTAAATTGGGAAAAGTCTAAAGGGTTGTTAGTGGGTAAATGGAAAGGAAATGAGCCTGGGCTACATGTTGGATTTAAGTGGATGACGACTGGGATCAGTTCGGCGTTCAATTAGGTGATCATTCACTGATTATGAAAGACTGGCAGAGAGTTGTGGAAAAGCTGGAAGGGAGGCTAAGAAATGACACTGGCTTCTACCCCAGATGTCCTACAGGGGGCGTATGTTTATTTTTAACAACCTGGTGACCAACCTGTTCATGAAATTACAGAGTATTATTATAGACTTGTTTTGGGTTTGTGGATACCTGAGACAGGCAAAAGAAGAAGGACGACAAAAGGAGGACAGGGTTTGGTTCATCTGGAGTCGAGGAAAGCAGCACTCAGCTTACAGTTTCTCCAAAGTTTTCTTTATGAGTCACAAAAATGATCATGGAGGCAAGCAGCAGAGTTTATTTTTGGTCAGGCTGGCATTTTAGGATTTGGACAGAACTGTTAACTCTTGATTGTTCAAGTTCATGTGAATTGTTTGTCACCGTCTTACGTCAGCGTGGCAGAAGTGTGGACTTTGACGGAAATGGGCCCCTAATACATCCTTGGCTGCTAAGGCGGCCAATTCTCACTCTCAAGGGTGCTCGTTTAGCCACTTCCTGCGATGATGACGATGCCTGGGACTTCGGTAAATAAATGGATAACGAACAGTCCAACATTTGTGAGAACTGGCTGGAGCTCACACGGATTATGTTGTTACCCTGGCAAGACGACAGGAGGTCCGATCTGTTCGAACAGTTGGGTTGTTCAAGCCCTGCGAGCAGAGCGGTTTACTGGACAACTAACACCTGATGATTCTGACTTTTTAACCAGGATGCGCATTAGGGCAAAAGTACAGACTGTGAAAGACTGGGTCCCCTGGAAGTGAACCGTCAAGCATGGATGCCACTGGATGTCTCTGTGAGTGGGAAAATAGTTAAACAGAGGTTTGTCGAGGCCTGAAATAAGGAAACACAGAGCAGATACACTCTGGGGAGATCTTTAAAAGTCCAATCTGGCGCACGCTTTCTAATCATTTATTCTTTTTTGGTTTTATATTGTCATCTGTGATTGTCTTTGATGCAGATTATTGTAAATGTAGAATAGTTTTATCTGAATTAACGGTTGTTTAAAATCTCAAATCTCTCTCTCTGTCATTCCTTCTGTTTCGGCCAAAACTTTCGACCAATCCAAGTACAGCTAAACGTGCACACGCACACACACATACGAGGGGTTGCCGCGAAATGGGATTCATTGCTCAGAGTGAGTGTGCGTGAGGGATGGCAGGGCGGAGGATAGAGGGAAGGACAGCTTCAAATAAAACACACACAGTCACAAGAGCTCAGCAAGTCGATGGTAATCAACACGCACTGACTTCCAGCTCGCACACACAACAACAAACACTCCCCTCTGAAGATATCTTGCTTGTTATTACTTTGCCTTCTGATGAGATGTGGAAGTTGAGAAAGCAATCAGCCGTCTGCCTCCGAATCAATCACACACACACACACACAGAATCACACAAATATTCAGCCCATCGCTTTGCCTCGTCTTGGAGCCGCGAGTGTGTTTGTGTGTGTGACACTCGGATTGTTGTTGGTTTACGAGGATCAGTGCAGAAGATGGAGTTTGTGTGTGTGATTTTCCCACTGCTGAAAAGTGCCATGCGGTAATGACTGCTCTCACCGAGGATCAGACGGCGTGAATTCCTGCCCGCCACCTCCACCTCGGTGTGCGAGTGCGTGCCCGTGTGTGTTGTCAAACCCCCTCATGCGCACATTTATTAGCCCAGAGATTGAAGCTGTGGGCGTTTGAGTGGGGAGAGAAGGGAAGAGAGAATAAGCAGCCGAATCATCTCTCTCCATTATTTTGATGTGTTTCTTCGTTTATTGTAATATACTGCAAACCACTTTGGTAATATTGTTAATTTGTTTAACAGTCAAACAGATAAATCACACTGGGAAGACGTAAACTAGATGAAAAGACCTTTTGCTGCGCAAACTTTTAACTCTAAGGTTTTGATGTCTTGATTCATATCAACGAGGGCAGACTAAATACTCGTAACACTAAAATGCTAAAACACAGCTCAATAACAGACGAAACTACAGCCTCAACAAAAAGTGCAGAGGCAGTGATAAAGAGCTGATATATGACTCTATTTCCAAACTTTTGTTGAGTTAGAGTCTTTCCTCTGCATATTGCTTGACATTCTCGCAGCATCTCCAGCTGTGGAGAGAGAAAAAGAGCCTGCAGTCTATTTTTCCTCTTCTGTTATTTTTTATTTCCTTCTTTGGCTCTGTTCACCGTCCCACCTGCACCCCCGCTGGGACACCCCAGCGTGACCCCGGCCACGGCTCGAACGCACCGCTGAGACAGACAGAGGTTCAAAGATAGCCGTCTGCATCGCGCAGACCTGTCTGCTGTGTGGGAACCTCAAAATTAAAGCAGCTTGAAATTTCCAATAATACTTTAACCCGTTACCCAAACTGATGGACTTCGGATTTCTTTCTGGCTTTTTCTCTTTTTGCATTAAAGGAGAGGCCTGGGGGAGAGGTTATAATGGGAGATGAAAGAGAGAGAGAGAGAGAGAGAGATACAGATACCTGACGGCTGTCTGGTGATACTGAAGAGAAGAGAAGAGAAGAGAAGAGAAGAGAAGAGAAGAGAAGAGAAGAGAAGAGAAGACATTTTTGGGTCAGTATGGGAAGTTTTTTTGGGATTGTATTTCCAGCAAAATAATGACATCAGTATGTCTTCAACCCCAGAATGGAGGGCTGGACTGCGGCGAAGGCAGGAAAGCTGTGCGTGCATGCGTGCGTGCGTGCGTGCATGCGTGCGTGCGTGAAGTATGGCACGAAGGCCACTTCTATACACAGCGTGATTTAATGCTGACAGCCAGATCTCCGTCGGATGATTCCTGATCTCACAGTGCTAATACATCACATCCTGTCCCTGTGTGCATCACTTCCTGTCACAGAGCGGAGGGAACGCTGTGCATCAAATCAGTTGACAGGGTGTGTGTGTGTACGTGTGTGTGTGTGTGTGTGTGTGTGTGTGTGTGTGTGGAGGGTATGTCTGTGGTGCCTGATGTTGGATGTAACCCAAGTCTTCACTCTAAAATTTAATGATTTACATTGTGGGCTCCCATATTTTGTCCCCACAAGTACAGCTAGTCCCCACATTGTGACTGTGGAAACAGATTTATGTCCACACAACCTTAGTAATATACACACACACACACACACACACACTCACACACACTCACACACACGCACACGCACACTCACACTTTTGTACATTGAGCAAATTTGAATTGTGGGTGCAGAGTGAGAATGAGAGAAGCACCATTGTTCCTGTTAAGTGGGTTAGGGTTAGGATTAGGGTATGGAGACTGAATCCCACCCTCCGAATATTGGGGGAGAGGAGGTGCACAGTCCTTCCCCCAGTCAACCCTTCCCCCCCGGTCCCAAAAACGGCTCTGACCCCTAACCCCTAACCCGAACCCTAGACATCGTACCATCAACGACACTTTGAATCTTTCATTTTTACAATAGTTACAAAATGCAGCTTTAATGAAGAACTAATGAAACACCACACAGAGATGATGCTGTTAAGTTGCTAACCCAACAAACCGACTGGTTCTCCTCTTCCTCTGCTCTTGTTCCGCTCACTCATCTCCACCTCACCCTCTCCTCATCCGCCTCACTCTCATCTAACTAAACAGCTTTTCTTTCCGTTTATGTTTCACGCTCTTTTCGTTGCCCCCTCATTCTTTTCCTCTCCGTGCACGCACACCCTCCTCAAATGTCTTTCGCTCGCAGACACCATGAAGTAGGCTCTCATTAAGCACCAATCAACAAGACAGCAAACTCACAATCACCACAGCAACTCGTTACCACCTTGACCTGCCGCCACAGAAACAAACGATCAAGCCTCTGCTGTTCTCATTATTGTTAGCATCATTGTTTGATTGTGGGTTTTTTCCTCCTGTTTCTGAGCCTCTCCAGCAGTTATTTGTTGCGTTGCGGTGCTAACGAGAGTGATGTGTACAGTAGATGTCAAGATGGTTGCAATCAGATTGTTTTTGAGAAAAGGTCACATCTCAGGAACATGAGTGGGTTTGGCGCTGGGTGATTGACCATTACTACTGCATTCATTTTTTTTCTTCACACTTCTATTGAAACGCTGTCATTCCGTGTCTTCATTAGTTCTCTTTGTTATTGCAGTTGTTGAGAAAAGCAGGGGAACAAAGATTCAAAAGTACTTTTCAGTAGCAGTTTTTTTAGCTTCTCAGATTCTGCAGTTGTGCTCCTCTTTGACAAGAGGTAGTAATTAAACTTGCCAAATTAATCACGAACCATTTTGGACGCTAATAATGAATCCCTTTGAGATTTGAACTGCTCAATTCAGTGAAAAACAGCCACTAGTTTGTGAGTCTACAGCAAGAACGGCTCAAACTGTGGATGGAGGAATGAATGAAAAGTGCCAGAAACGGCTGTGCATAGCATGGAAATATTGTGAGAGCTGCCTCACACTATGGGATTTAATATGAGGACTGACGTGTAGGAGCAGAAGTGGCTGAAGCTGTGCAAGACTCTTGCAGCTCTGTCGTAATCATTTACTGATGTCTGGAAATGTATGGTCCAGTTTTTGTGCTTTACCACGACCTCCAGAGCGTTTGGTCTGCACAGTTTTGGCTTGTGACAAGCTAAAACAGTGTTATACCCGATGGTGATCCATCACAAAATCACAGGTTTTGCATGGTGTGCAGTGAAAAGAGGAGTCTGAGAGGCTGCGTTCAAGAGAAAACAAAGGAGCTGCAACAAAACTCACAATGGGATATTTAAATCTTAGTCATGCTGTTAGCATTACATTGCTCTAATGTGTCACATTTCTCTGTCTTCATTATGTTACATTATGATGTTATAATGAGTACTGCATGTAGTTTGTCACTTTTTTAAATCATAAATTGGATCATATGATTAGCAGCTAGTACATTAGATGCTGATATACAGTCTGGAAAATAGATATGACTCACAGAACTGAGCGCAGGTGCACATGAACACACACATTAACCAGCCATAAAAGCTCCTTATCGCCCAGCATGACTGATCACAGACGGCTCAAAGGGTTAAAGATAGCACACTTTATCGTTTGATCGCACAGTGAGGCCTCTCCTCCATTAGAAGATCTTTAATATCTTCTGGAGGGTACCCTCTCCTCTGTCACAACGTCTCTGCTCCTCTGGCTTGAAAGCAGATCGTTTCTTTCACTTTCAATTCACTCAAACTGAAAGACAGCCACAGAGCCAATGACCCTGCTGGAGAAACTGCAAAGACCATTCCAGGTCAGTCTAACGCCAGAGTGTGTAATAGGCCCACTGATTCAGTGGAGGACAGTGTTTCTGTGTCACGTTTTGCCTCGCCTAGGTGGGCGAAGTACACGTGTGCGAAGGAGCAGGACCAGCAGGGGGTGATGATGATGGGAGCAAAGGACAAACCTGTGAGGAGGAGGCTGGGCTGAGCCTTGAATCCAATGTTTTCAGGTAGTTATTTTAACCCACAGTTTCTAAGCCTGACCTCAGCAAGGTTTATTCTGAACCCCAAACTGCGACAGAGGCTGTGAAATGACCACAAGAGCTGCTGTTGATGTGCACTTGAGCAAGTCGCCAAACTGATTTTGTGTGAGTTTGAGCTGATTTTGGCTAAAGAGACATAAAGAGGAAACACATTAAAGCCTTTATAGCTTGCTGCAGTGTGATGATGCAGTTTGTTTACTGGATGCAGGCAGAATCTGCAACAACAGACTTACAGTAAATGAGTCACCAAAAGAAAACCAGCGTTGAACTGGAAGCATTTTGTTAGCTTAGCTCTGCACCATATAGTTCACAATTTTATGGAGCTTACCACACCTATAAAGGCAAATGTGGGCAAATACTGACCAGAGCATTTTGAAATGTTGAGAAAACTGCAAGAGAACGTGTAAACAGAGGAGGAATCAGCTGACTAAATGGTTTCCAAAGAGGTATTTCAAACACGGCAGCTGAACAAGGGACCGATAGAAGCTGTCCTGTCTGTTCACCTAATCAGCCTTTCTGACGAGCATAACGTTTACTCCCGAGGCAACATTTAATACAAGCCTGTCACATAATATTTAGTCAGTGGTCAGAATATTTCAAACAGCACTATCAGCTTGGCTAAAACTGACAGTGTTACTTCAGATGTTTTAGCTCTGGCTTGAATGTGACAAAGAAACCAGAAAAACAAACAGTGATGCCAGATTCGGGAGGCCTCATTGGCCTCTTAAGACCAGATTTATGCAGCCTTATAGGCCTCCATACTGGAAATGATTGTGCTGTAGGAGGAGGCTACAAACAAGGAGAAAAAACCCAACAAGCACACTCAACCACAGAGGATCCAGAGGGTCAAATGGAACCAGGACTGTTCGGCCTGTACGTCACCAAAACCAGACCTGGACCAGGAGATCCAGTCCCTTCAAGAGGACGACAGTCTGAGGAGATTGTAGTAAAACTGGAATTAATGATCAGAGGACAACAAAGATAATACACTGATCGAGCAGACATAAAAATGTATGATTAACCTTTTTAAAAGTAATATGATGGAATGAATGTGCGGATGATTGTTTCACAGATGGGTTGTAATAATCAAAGGAGGCACTAGTATCTATGAAAATTATGCTTGATTATACGTCTGATTTGTTCACTGTTTTGCAATTTGGTATAACTGGGTAATGATAGCATGCGGAAGTGAAAGTGTTGTGGGAAGGTCCAGATGGGCTGAGCGGGCACAGATGGCTGGATAATGGGGAACTAACTGAATGAAAATAGTGTGAGATGACCGAATCAACAGGACTGCGAGTCCTGTGGCTCCACGGCCTCGACTACGGGCAACATGATGTAGGTTTGATCCAAAATTGGAGATCAGACGGGTCATGAGTTGTGTGTCTCCACCCAGTCTGAGTGAGAAGGGTTTAAAGAAGAACTCATCATCTGCCTGGGGACACTGCTCAGCTCTGACCAAGCATGGGAACACGGGAAAAGAGTCCTAAAAAGAAAAGGTGGCGGAGATTTGGCTTTGAGGCGGGAGCCGGGCCGCCCCATGGTGCTCAGCAAAGATTCCCTGATGGGCCAGGGGGCTGCGACTATGGGACCCCAGCGGCAGCCGGTGATCCTCATCCAGATCAAGAGCTGAAAACTGTCATTTTTAAGGTTTTTGGACTGTTTCTTCATTCAGCATCTCCACCCAAAAACCACAAGTGAAGCCATCAGATTAAATGAGATGGAGAAACAATAATATGGTTGTTGTTTTACTGTATTTTCAACCCTGGAAAACATCTCCTCTGTTTCAGCTCTGCGTTTAAAGTAAAGGATTTCGACAGACGAAAGCTCTTATCAATAATCTTGTTCTGAAAGCAGCAATAGTATATTTACAGCTTTAATAATATCCAGCAACCATAACAAGTGTTACAGCTTAGGGAGGTGTTGTTAACTAAAGTATTTTCATTAAGTGTTCTTAGCGCAGGCCAGAACAGCCTGGGCCAGGGGACGATGTGGGAAGAAGACAGTTAGCCGCTGCACAATTCTCCTTCATCTCAGCTTTTGTTTTATCAGAATCATTATTTCATCTAGTCCTGGGGTTCAGGCAGGCAGGCCGATCTTTAGCACTCCTCTACCGGAGGCCCTAGTTAACAACCGCTATCTGCATTTAAAGTCCGTCCTCGGTTGCTTTGCAGACATTCGGAGCAAGCCTGCAAAGAAATTTGATTTGACTGACTACACCGCACACAGTCACACACACACGCCGAAAATCAAACATTCGCATCGAGTGAGGTGATGAAAATTGGCCCACTTTTCTTCACTTGTCCAATTCAGTGTGTGGTGTTGTTGACTTCCTGTGTCAGAAAATGCAGCTTTCAAGCCTAATCCACTCCGTTCACCTCCGCTGCTTCTATAAGAAAGAGTAAAGAGAGTCACCGAAAATTGAAGCTGCTGCTGAATTTCCCTCTCAGCCAGCGTCCCCAGCCACTAAGCCGGCAGCCTCCATTCATCCCTCCTCTGGTATCTGCCTTCTTTTACTTTTCCTTCCTTTTTCCCTTTCCTTCTTTCCATAATCTCCTCTTCCACTGCTCGCCTTCTCAGCCTCTGCATCCTTCCATCCTTTCACACTTTTTCACACATCTTTTCCCCTCATCCCT
>JBBMOE010000018.1:953874-971374 GCA_037975065.1 Chaetodon trifasciatus
TTCATGATAATTTAAGATATTCACACGCAGGTTTGGGACTTCTGTAGTTCTGCTCTTTGTGTGATTTAAAAGGACTGTTTTTGCAGCACATAGCCAGACTCCTTGCTCTTTTTCAGCTACCTTCTGTTCCACTTGCTTTGGTCACACATTTGCGGTTTCTCATGGAGGGTTTCCTGCTCTATTCTTTTGAACACATAAATAAATGAACAAACTGGGTGTTTTTCTCTTTCTTCTTAGATAAGTGATTATCTCTCATGCTGAACTGAACTCCTTCTTAGCCATGTTCACCACAGACGCTCTGTCAAAGCAGCTCGTTGTTGCATGCTAAAGATTTTTTTTTCCACATCTATGCATTGTTTTAACTGTGCAACACCTCTTTATGCTGCACTGCTTGCACCGTCACCCTTCATCAAGTGCTGTTATTAATGAGATATAGATACAGGACACTATACCTCATCATGTTCATCTTGTTCAATTACCTTAATTTCAGTTGCTGCTGGTCCCTCAGAGTTACCAAACATAATTTTGTTGCATGCCTACAACAATAAAGTGTCTCATATCTTAATCAAATCATCAGTCTTTTATCTTTTATCTATCTTGATCAACCACTGGAGCCGCTGCAGACACTCATTTCTTTTTTGAATCCAAGCTGCAGTTGCTATCATCACAATTAGTCAAAAACAGCTGCGATGTGAACAGCCACAGCTCTGCTACAGGTGGGATCGGGATAATAAACAGCCTCCAGACGACATGCTCACACCTCAGACCGAGGCCATTATTTGGAGGTTAGGCGCCGTGCTCGAGGGCATCCCAGCAGTACACCCTGAAGGACAGGAGAGTGTGCTCTGTTGTAAGTTTATGGTGGTTCAGGGGTGATCTGGCATTCACAGCCTGTCCCTCGTCCCGTCGGTCTGATTGATCTGATGTGTGTCTCAATCCGGAGACGCACAGACGCATCGTCCAGCATGGGAAAGCATTCACACGCTCATATTCTACCATGAGGTGAAGAACAAACACACCCACACACATATTCTCAAAAGGTCTGGAGCATAAAAGGCCTACAGATGTGTCTCTCTTTGGAGCAAACATATCGACCAGCCTGATTCATAATGTCTGATTCGTAAGACTTTCATGCACGTCCATTATTGTATTTCTTCTTATGGCTGTGTCTTTTTTAACCATTATCTAACGAGGACACAGGATCAGACGTGCACTGCTGTGTCTTGACTTTCTTTTAAACCTTACTGCATCTTAAACCAATTAGGTTGAAGATTGTGCATCTGTTTAGCACCTCATCACCACCGTGCATACAACCAAACACTGGTGACGCATTAAACTTTGTGTATCCATCAGCAGGTTTAGTGGCTGGAAAGTTTTCAGCTCTGCATCTTTACATTCAACCGCAGCTCTTCACACTTTGGACGCTCACTGAGTCACTGATTGACAGGAAGTTGTTTACCCTTCACTGTTGCTGCTAGCTGTTCCCCAGGACTGGCATTTCATTAATTAACACTCCTGAACCCCAGAGAAAGTGCAAAGGAAAGCACTGTGGCTTTACTTGAAACCCCAGTATTTAGCTTTTATAAGAATTTATTTAAACTGTTTAATACAATGTCCTTTAGCTGTGTACAATTATATTACAATGTGTTACAAAACATTTATTACATTTTTGTTTATTTCTTCTAAAGTCAAGTGAATTTGTGCCAACCACATACAAGTGGTGTATTTTAAAGATCAAAAACATGCACAGTGTCCTTGTGCCGTAGTTCAATCAGAGGCTTTCAAACTTGGTTTTAAAGCTGAATCCGGCATAGTGACCTCCAGACGATAACCATGTCCTGCGTTTCAATCAATGAGAATGCTGCAAGGAGGCACATGTCCCTCGATTCAACATGCTTCAGCTAGTGAAAGGGAGTACTCCAAGAAACGGGACTTTGACAACAGCCACAATGAGACAACGCTGACAGATTCAAAAGAGGGATTCAGAAGAAAGGATAAGGGACTCTGTGGGTGGTTGTCACTCTCAGCATGTGAATGAGAGAATATTTGCAGAGAAGCAACATAAAAAGAAAAAAAAAAAACATGTACAATGACCTTAAAAGAAAAGAAGAGGAAACTGGAAAGGACTGAAAGGACAGAGGACTGAGGACAGGGGCAGGACAGGCATTCAGAGAAGTTTGCGGCATGGAAACTCAAAGGGACGAGAGTAATTCACATGAGGACAATGAGTTTTACTTTCAGCATTGGATAAGAAAAGAGAGGAAAAAGACAGAATTATAAGATGCTCTCAGGGAAGAGGCTGAAAAGAGAATACGAGAAACAGAAGAGACTTTCTCATGAAGAAATACAAGAGGAGGCAGTTTTATCACTCCGAGATGAGTTTTTATCCTCCATTCAGGTCTCCTCTTCTCAAACGTGTGATTAAATGAGGGTTGACTCGTGTGCTCGCTGGATTTTAGCTCCCCTGCTTTGAAGGCTCCAGAGGAAAAGGAGTGCACATGAGGGGAAATAGGTTTCTGCTGCAGAGAAATATTGGACCCAACACGGGAGGATTAAAGTGTCTTTTTATGATCTGTGATTACAAAGGCTCGAAAACCTCCACGGTCTTCATTGAGGTGCTTCGTGAAGAGCTTCAAAAGGAAAAGATCTTGCATTTCTCCTCATCAGCATGAAAAGCAAATCAGAAGTAGCCATAAAGATGTGAGAGACATAATTCGTCAAGGTGACAGCATTTTCATGCCGCTAGATCATGTGACAGAATTTTTATTTGGAGAAAATGATTTCCCGTAACGCTGAAGTGAATGAGCTGCTCCATTCATACATGTAAGTTTCCATCAGTGCCGCAAGGAAACAAGGGCAACTCCTCACTTAACCACTAGACTGGAAGCTTTTACCAGCAGATCTAGCCACTTTGTGCCACCATGTGAATGGCCCAATTGCTCTTTTCGTGGTGGAAACAAGCTCCTTGACGAGTGAACACAGTGCAGCACCGTGATGAAAAGATAGTGTTCTGGTTCAAGATGTACAGCTCACAGGTTTTTGTCAGAGAGCAGCAGGAAGGCGTGATTGGGCCCAAAGGGAAGATGCATTTACTGAGTCAAATCTCTGAGCCAGGCTTCTGCTGTCCTCACAAAGCAGCTCTCGAGATCATCATTTTCTTTCCCTGAAAAAGTTAGTTAACACGAGAGCAAAGTCACGTTCCAAGTTTTGACCCTCATTTCTATCAGTTTTTATTTAGCTCACAAACATCACTGTGGTGACTCAGCAGTTTCACGGCGGCCCTCGCTGCTCGGGGCGGCGCATCGCAACAGATCACAGGATTCGAATCAAGCACAACTCGCTCCACTTCCGTAAGCCGCTTCATTTAAACTGAAAATACATTTCTCATAAAGTCGATTAAATCGTCCGTTGCATTGCAGAACTACCTCCTAGTTTCACTTTAAACCAGTGAATATTGTGCTTATCCATGCACAAATGCTTGCAACAGTAATTGGTGATTATACTGTGCAGCTCAGATAT
This sequence comes from Chaetodon trifasciatus, assembly GCA_037975065.1. Taxonomy (NCBI): domain Eukaryota; kingdom Metazoa; phylum Chordata; class Actinopteri; order Chaetodontiformes; family Chaetodontidae; genus Chaetodon; species Chaetodon trifasciatus. The sequence goes on from JBBMOE010000018.1 coordinate 957,394, forward strand.
GTGCCTCTTAATTTTCAAAATGCGTTCAGATAAACTGAACTTGGACTTGCACAGAAATGCATTGCTCATTTCACGATAGCTCCGTCGACAGTGTTGTTGCCGCATCCTTGTGTCTTCACAGTGGGGCTGATTAGCCAAATTTTTATCATAACCAAGCAAATTAATTACAAGAAAGACGAAGGCTGGGGGAAACTAAATGATCATTTAACATTACATCAAGGATTTGGTGAGATAAAAACTTCATTAAAATGAAAATCACTCGCAGCGGCAATCCAAATTTACTGCTGCATATTCCAAGTTGGTTTTCACGGCTTTAGCAGAGGCCTTGGAGTGGGAGAGGTGGGTAAAGTGGCCTGTGAGCTGAACATAACCAGTGGGCAAACATGCCGGAAATGTTTCAGAGGCCTGAACTCACTCTACTGAAAATGGCCAGATCACAGGAGATGGAGGCGGATGTTGGAAGCAACATAAAAAAGGAAGATGTAGCTCGACAAATGGGGATAAAAACAGGACTCAGAGGTGATGGGAGAGTAGCTGGACGTTGGGTGCAGGTGGGCAGTGATTTGGGATGTGATACTGACTGGAGGCTGCAGTTACCTCATCAACATGCAGCTGCAAAGACAGACTTGTGACACGTTATTTGCCTTTCAACCCAATGTGCTCATTTAGCAGCAATCTAAGAGATCCAGCCTGTCATTTAACAGCACTCTACCTGCAAACACTGAGCCCTGACCACTCTGACTGTGGTAGAGTTCGACGCAGGAAGGATGCACCCTCTTAACGGCGTTAAAATGCTTGGCTCGGCAGAACGGTGAAGCAGTGGTGTCAGCCAAATCAGTATATACCCAGCAGGTGAATTAAAAATCTATCTTTATGGAGCAACACATTAGCCAACACTCACATTACCATCCTTCACATAAAGATCTACTTTATAAGAAATGGGGGAGATGGGGAGAGGAAAGAAGGTGCTGGAACGTCGTATCTCACCCTCAGGTGAATTAAGTCTTTATGGAGTGCTGCATATTAGCCAACACTCATATTAGCATCTGCTTCCTATAAAGAAGAGAGTGGGAAAGGAAACGTTAGGGGATGAAAAGGCACAGAAAAGATACTAAAGGGAGATTTATGTACAGCGGGTGAATTAAAAGTCCATCTTTACAGGGTAACATATTAGCCAACACTTACATTATCATCCCTCACATAAAAATAATTTATAAGGAAGAGACGAGAGGCGGGAGGAGAGCGAGGAGAGGAGATTATAGGAGGATGCCGTTGCACTTTGAAGAGCTAATGCTAAAGTTAAAAGCTGATATTTATTGAGACAAGGTTCAGAGCCAATACTCACATTTCATGTTTGGGGAATATTGAGTTTAAGATAATATTTTCCGTGAAGGATGGGAGACGCGGGAATACAGAGGAACAGGGAGGAGCGAGGAAAGATGAAGGAGAGGAAAAAGGGAAAGAGACACAAAGATCAAGGAAGAGCAGGGAGGATGGCAGAATGTCAGGGGAGTGTGTTTGTGTGCTCTGACAGGCGCTCTGCAGCAAAGCAACGACGCGAACTTAAGAGAGAGAGATTATCAGGGACAAATTGAAGAGAGAGAGGCTCATTTGAAATGATAGACATCATGGAGGTCATGTGAGGGAACAACTGGTCCGCTGAGTGTCATTTATGGTGGGTGGGTAAAGAGAAATATTATCCAAATGGAAGCCTTGAAAAGTAAAGATGGAGTGATTAGGAGGAAGACGGACGGACGGGAGCGAGGGAGAGGGAGGTGAAGAGGAAGAGGGAGGCGCATGATGAAATCAATCACTTATCAAGGCCGTGTCCTCGCTGCGCCTCGAGCAAAATGGAGACTTCATTTGAGCTCGCCTCCTCGATCTGCTCTTCACACTGCTCTCACAAATGTGCCACGCAAGAGGAGGCACATGGCTAAAATCATTGTTGGATTCCCCGGAGCCACCGCAGCGCCGGTTATGGGTGAAATGGCCTGAATCCTATTTTGAGCGACGGCCGCCTGGCAGCCGGCTGCAGCATCCTCTGCGACGGCGGAACAACAATGGAGAGCGGAGCCGGTGGAGGAAGCGAGAGGAAAAGCACATTCTGTGCAATTTCCATAATGGAGAAGTCACAGCAACCGTCCCGTTCGACTCACCGGGGCTTCATTTGTGTCACATCCTTCCAGAACATCAACCTGAGGATTTGATGCTACACTATTTCAAGCTGTGCGTGTGGCAGTCTTTTCTTAATCACTCACACTATTGATAGATTGCTTCAGCGGGCATGGCAGCCTGCAGGGCGCCTCCTAATGATTCAAGCCATCACCTGAGAAGACCTCGACTCAACTCACATTTTAAGAGACTGTCAGGAGGCTACAGGAACAGGCTGCCAACTTTACAAACCGCATCTTGTCTGAAAATGACCACAAAACGAGAGGCGATGGGAGAGAAGAGTCCTGCAAACGGAGGGCAGTGCCATCATGGCCGCCCCGACGCTCTCAGCTCCGTTAAACTGCCTCTGTAGCAGACACCGGAGCATCCTCCTCCACCGCCACCCAGTGTGACTGAGTGTTCAGCTGACAGAGCTGTCAGCAGCCCGGCAGGAGAGACGCCGTGTGGTGCCCGGCAGATTTACAACTGATCTGTGGCCACAACGCACATTTTTACTCAAGTGGAGGTCTGATGTTGGTAAATGACGAACAAAAGCGTTAAAATGACGTAGGCGCACACTAACAGGGCAGGAGGTGAACCATGTATTCGTCATATTTGCAGGTGCATTGGAGAAAGGACATGAGTAAAAATGTTGAGTGTTTCTAAAACTAAGAAGAAAAGGCATAAACCAATGAGCAACGAACACATGACGAATGTACCGAAGACCCCCTCCTCCGAGTCGATGCATCGGTTTGAAGTGCTGACTCTGAGTCAGTCTGACAGACTAAAAGCCAGCTCAACTCACTTTGCTGATCAGCAGGGCGGCTTGAGGCCACGCGGGTACTGATCTGTTCTTTCTGTTTGAAATTGCTTTCAAAGTCTGATTCTTTAGGGCAGAGTAATGGGATTTATGGTTTTTAATGATCTCACTTCAGAAAACATCATTTCTTCATTTGCGAGTTTATACATAAATTGTCCCAAAATATTCAAATATAAAGGAACCCGCTTGATGTTGAGATGAGATTTTACCTTAATGTACACACAAAAGCGTTTCTTCTGACAACTTCATTGTACAACAATTGACATAAAGTCGCATATTTTTTTAACTGATTCATTAACGATCCACCAAATACCACGAAACCTCGAAACCACTGCCTGGAGGAGAGGATATCCACCTGGCTGGCACAAAATTACCACATCCAATAACCACAACAGTTGCTTACAATAATTACACCAAGGTACTTAAATAAATCCGATTCATTAATTAAGTTTGAAGATGCTACAAGTAGCTGCTCTAAAATGTGATTATCAGGCCTGCTGCTGAGGCCTGAGCAGACCTGTGGAAGCTAACGTGAGCAGAACGGTGAACACAGAAGGTGTGGAGACAAACACACACACCAACACTGCCAGTAGCCAGCAGGCTTTTGAACATCTGTCATACCTGCCTGCTCCAATCCCATCTCTCTCTCTCACACACACACACACACACATGCACACAAAGCACCCCGTGAATGGATGTGACAGCTCAACACAGCGCCACTAGCCCAGAAACACATGTTCCTTTCTGCTACGCTTTATACACACACACACACACACACACACACACACACACACACACACACACACACACACACACACGCAGTGACCACCGCCTCTGTCCCACTTCACTTCACATCAACCATCTCCGTCTTTCTCTCGCTCTCTTTGTCCCACTTCATGATCTGCTTCTCCTTCCTCCTCCTCTCACAGCTTTATCCTTCCCTTTTCTTTCATTCTCTCCATCTCTCCAGCCCTTCATCGTCCTCTTCCTCTACCTGCTGTGTATTTTTCTCCGTCCCTCCGTCTGTCTGTCTGTCTGTCTGTGTGTGTGTCTAAGCCTGCTGGAAACTGGTGGCTACTTCTACATGCAGTGCAAGTACACACACTGCATGAAATGTTCAGTCATTTGAGACACACTTCAATCTGAAGTTATGTCTGAGCAAAATGAAAGTTTGAAGAGTGTGTGTGCGTGTGTGCGTGTGTGTGTGTGTGTGTGTGTGTGTGTGTGTGTGCGGTTACAAGAGTGTGTGTCATCAGTCAGAAAAGTGCAAAGCAAAAAGCAAAGCAGGAGGGCCTCAGGTGGGCAAGACAGGGAGTCTAGGACTGTGTGTGTGTGTGTGTGTGTGTGTGTGTGTGTGTGTGTGTGTGTGTGTGCTTGTGGCCATGTATTAATCATCTTGTGAGGACAAAAATCTGTTTACACAGTCAGTTTGTGGAGACTTGCCTTCCTTATGGGGACAAAACACAAGTCTCCATAATATCAGTCGATGACTCTGTGTGTGCATGGGTGTGTGTGTGCGTGGGTGTGTGTGTGTGTGTTGGGGGGGGCATGTAGATAGTTAGATAGGTATTTATTGCTACAGTCATGTGTCTACTTTAGGTTTACAAATTGAAAAAGGATGAGAGACAAACTGATGACATCCTATTTTTTCATTACTGTCAATAAAGTCCATGAAAACACCAAGCGATCAATTGATCCTACTAATAAGTATTTTCAGTGTCGCCACAGCCTGTAAAACTCCTCTGTGTGAGGGGAACAGAGCTCCATTGTCGTCCAGAAACTATTAAAAACACATCAGTGAGCTGCACGGGGTGACTTCATTACCATGAACACACACACTGTAGTTTATTTCTGAGTCAGAAAATGAGGATTAATCCGCAGCTAATGCAGCATTTACTCCTGCTTGAGTAACATTTGCTAAACACAGTGCCCAGACATTTGGAGCCTTTTTGTAGGCATCATTGTACTTCTGTGAGAATTATTATCATCACATCTTAAGTAGAAACAAAGGCATCTGGGGCTGAGTGCCAAAGACAGGGGAAGGGATTTGTTGACAATAAGAAAAATACTGCATAATGTCGTCGTTATCCTTTAGATGGAGGGGAGCGGCAGACAGAGAGAACATTTAGAGGAATGGAACAAGAGAGGACAGTGAGAGGGAGGACGAGCCTGCACTGTTAACACATCATTTTCACCTCCTGATTACCACAGAGTAAAAAATTCAGGGGGCGGACAGAGGAAACCACAAATACATTAAAACACACACACACACACACACACACACACACACACACACACACACACACACACACACACACACACACACACAATGAGGTATGCACACACATCAAATCCCTTTCCAATTAAATTACAGTTTTGACACAATTTGTTTGAAACACAAACAACCAGAGCGCCAAAATAAAAGTATCGTCAGTAAGAGACAAGATGCTACAGGGAGGCAGCACTGTTCAAATGTCTCTCTCTCTCTCTCTCTCGCTCTCTCTCTCTCTCTCTCTCTCTCTCTGTTGACCAGCACCTTCATTCTTTCACCAACTTTCTACTCTTCTCATCCTCTCATTGTCCAGAAAGGAAAATGGGGGGATAGAAAGAAAATGAATGAAAGAAAGAAAGAAGAGAATGTGTCCAAAAAAAGTAAATATTAAGGTAAAGAGACAGATAAAGGAGAAACAGGGGAAAGGTGGAAAAGAGAAGAGAAGGAGGATGTGAGCTTAGGAGTAAAAGAATGAGGAAGAGAAGAGAAAGGAATAAAGAAAAATTGGTGAAGAAACAAACAAAATGAATAAATAAGAGAGGTCAAAAGAGGAGGAATTAATGAGGAGAGAAAGAAAGAGTGGCTCAACAAAAACATCAACAGAACGATCGAGGGAAGGAAAAGAAAGAGACGAAAGTGGACAGTGATGATGGCTTCCTACTGGGTTAACCACACACACACACACACGCACACACGCACACACACACACACACACACACACACACACACACACACAGTCCATCTGAGATCAGATGGGCTGTCACTTTATCAAATGAACTGCCACTCGTTGTGTCCTTACACCCCCGCTGGGATCCTCATTATCTGCCATGATTGCCCCCACCTAACCTCCCCTATCTTCTCCTCCTTCTCCTCCTCCTCCTCCTCCTCCTCCTCCTCCTCCTCTACTCCAACCCCCGCACTCCACCTCTCCTTCATCTCCGGGGCACCTTCTTAACATCCCAATTATCATCATCTTTGATTTACGCTCTCGCTCTCAAGATGAAGTAATTGGAAACATTTTTTCTTGCCTTTTTTCTCTTCTTTTTTTCTTGTTCTTTTGCCTTCTAGCCCCTCTGTCTCCAAATCAGATCATTTAGATTTAACTTTAAGCATACTGCACCGATACTCCAACCATATCCAAGCCTTAGCCAGACCAGACCAAAAACATGTCCAAACCATACCCAAAACATGTCCAAACTATACCCAAAACATGTTTAAACTATACCCTAACCATGTCCAAACTATCCTCAAAACATGTCCAAATTATCCTCAAAACATGTCCAAACTATACCCAAAACATGTCCAAACTATACCCAAAACATGTCCAAACTATACCCAAAACATGTTTAAACTATACCCTAACCATGTCCAAAGTATCCTCAAAACATGTCCAAACTATCCTCAAAACATGTCCAAACTATCTTCAAAACATGTCCAAACTATCTTCAAAACATGTCCAAACTATCTTCAAAACATGTCCAAACTATCCTCAAAACATGTCCAAACTATCTTCAAAACATGTCCAAACTATCCTCAAAACATGTTTAAACTATACCCTAACCATGTCCAAACTATAACCTAACCATGTCCAAACTATAACCTAACCATGTCCAAACTATACCCAAAACATATCCGGACTATCTTCAAAACATGTCCAAACTATATGCGCAAACTATACTCAAAACGTGTCTAAACTATACCTTAAATATGTCCAAACTATCTTCAAAACATGTCCAAACTATACCCAAAACATGTCCCAACTATACCCAAAACATGTCCAAACTATAACCTAACCATGTCCAAACTATCTTCAAAACATGTCCAAAGTATACCCAAACTTTATCCACACTTTAACTGAAACAGTGTATTTGCCTTTGCTATCATCTCTCAACATCAACATTCTATTTGATGAGTTACTTGAGTATTCAGGTAATACTCTGGATGGATCCACTATCGTCAAGAACAGCAGCAAGATGAAAAAGAAACAAGCTAAAAAAAACAACAGCAAGCTGAACAGGGAATTTAGAAAAGGAAGTAAAACTTATAAAAACAAAGAAAAGAAAGAAAACTCAAAGACTAAAAGAATAAAAGAGGCTTCACTCACCTGCACATTTGGTCCTGGTGACCAGCGGCGGCCCCGGCGGACCCGTTCCTCCCTCCCCAGGTCTGGACAGCAACACCTTGATCTCGTACTCCACATCAGGGTCCAGGTGCCACAGTTTATAGGTGGGGGAGTCCACCACGTGGGTCTCCGCCCAGTTCCCCGAAGTGGTGCGGTACTCCACCTCCTTCAGGATGATCGGCCCGTCGCCGATGATGCTGTTAGCGTTGGGTTTGATCCAAAGGTAGGTGGCACCAACGGCGAGCAGCTCAGGTGGAGCGATGGGGGTGGGTGGAGCTGCGAAATGGGAGCAGAGGTGGTTAGTTAGGTGTAGATTCAGACTTTTCCTTCTTTTGTAGTGCAGCAAAATAACACTTGATTGAAAAAAAAAATCAATCAAGCATGTTTCCTGTTGGATCATGCGGTTCAGTCTCAGATCCAATCAGAAAACAAATATATCACCTTGTTTTGACTGTAACTGTACCCCCACCTGAACCTGAATCACGGCTAAATTAGAATACATTGCAGAACTCATCTTCCCCTGAAAACTGTATTAAAGTCCAATCAGCTCTGGCTAAATGTGTAATACTCACACAAATGAATGAATGCTCTACAACCCTCCGGGCGCTCGGTGTAATTTTCAAAAATAACAAACACAGTTCAAAATGCATCATTTCATTATGTGGCATTTTATGTACCACCTGCTTTTCGAGATATTTTCAGGCCTCAATTGATTCTTCCAATAAAAACATCCATAAACACAGAAGTCCAATATTTTCAAGCTGATTGGTATCAATCAATATCAATCTCAGTACAGTTTATCACGGCTGTCCCAGCATGCAGTTTTACTCCAGCCAGAGAATAAAATTTGACATTGTGTCGTTATATCCTTGGCCCCCCATCGACCCCTGGAATATGTTGTATGTTCTGCGCAAAGGAATCAACTGTCAGGAGTCAAAGCTTGTTCTGTCTTCAGAGCCGCAGGCTGTGAGTGACCGCGGCCGCTAAATGATGTAAAAGTGATGTAAATGTAAAGTGGAAGGAGGCAGCTTAACGTCTGCACTGAAAACAGCTGCCACTAAAAGCTAAAAAGGAGACATTTTACCAAGTGAATTCTCCACCTGTGGCACTAATCCATCACATTGTTGACATGTTGCCGACAGCTACTTTGCCACTAGACTTTCGCATTATGCTACTTTAAAATAATGGCCTCTGTCAAGCCTAAAAGCATAGGATGTTTTATTACTCGGCTCCTTTTTATTCAAAACCAAACTCCATACGGCAGCTTCCTTTCAAAAGGAGATACCCAACATCCATATGAACACTGACACCTCCCTGAAATGCGACACAAAACAGTAAAAAAAGCTCAAAAGCACATAATGAAAGAAGAAACTACAAGGAGAACATCACACATATACTTCACATGTACTGTATGATGGTAATCAGTAGGTAATTTGAGGGGGATGAGAGGGGCTGCCATCCTCCATGTTAGCAAAATGACCCACAAGCATCGCCCTTGTTATCGTGCCAGCTCCCCTCTCCACCCCCTCGTAGCAGAGAGTGTGGATGGGCTGTTCAGCTGAACATGTTAGCCTCATTGATCCTTCATCTGTCTGCAGGTTTGTGCAGGTCCGACCATGACTGAAACGTCAGCCGCACTCGCTGTGCTGTGTATCGATAAATCCATGGCGCTGTCCGTGGTGCTGATTGTAATTGTGCCTTTTTCTCTCAGCCCTGCCGTTCTCTCAGTTTTCTCTTGGACATTCTCTGAACTATATGCAGTACTAGAATACTAATCAGAGGGTCAGCGGTTCGATCCCTGGCTCCTCCAGCCTGCATGTCGAAGCGTCCTTGGACAAGATACTGGACTGCAAATTGCTCCCGATGGCTGTCCCACAGGTGTCTGAACGTGGCATGTGTTGTGCTACATAAATGCAGCCCATTTACCGTTTGACTATTAATATTGAATTCTATACTAGATTGTAGTCTATGGACTCTATAGAGAAGTGTCACCTTCATGATCAAAGTGACAAGTAGCAGCATGTAGCAGCAGAGGAGTGAGAGGCCACAGAGACACACTGCTGCCTGTAGTATTCCTGTAATATTCCTATGATCCTTCAGTAGCATCTGTGCTGCTGAAACACACCTCTGTCACTAAATCTTTTAGGGCAGATAGTTTATTTAAGAGTAAAAGTAGCTCAGGTGCTAGAATGTCATCAACTAAACCCCCAATCCACATGTGAACATTCATAATCCCCACTATTTGTGAATGAATTTATATGAGAGGGTGAATATGTAAAAACTCGCTGCCTTGTGCTCAGAACAAAGGAATACAGTATAAAAAGGTGGTTCATTGATAATTTAATCGAAAAGTAAATTAAACAATGTATAAATCTGGATCCATGGGTCCTCACTGATGTAGGCCGGTGGGAAAATATCCTCCTGCAGCCCACACGGCTCTGTGCAGCTCTATACTTAATGATTCTGACTAACAAAATGATGCCAACGCACAGCAACCTGAATCTGAAACACACTCAGTTAAACAAGAAGAGAAACAGATGGAAACTACCATGAGAAAATTACCCATGGAGTTCATCTGTTGGTCATCGAACACACACAGTAATACTGGACCATGGACAGCTCCTGCATGTCTGACGGTTCCAGGATCAGCACCGTGGACAGCGACAGTCAACTATATGGAGTAACTGAGCTGCAGAAAACACAACAGATGCTATCTAGAGTGGACTGAGTCTCAGCTGAACACACTGTTATTTTAGCTCAGTAAAGTTTTTGATTCTTTGTAAACTTCCAGACGGATCAAGACGTTTCTACCTGAGACCTTACACATGCTCCGGAGTTGTAGTTCTTAAAAATTAATTACCTTTCAGCTCTATTTTCACACATTTCAGCGCCCAGTAAACAAGTCACATTATTATTCATCATTCACAGACTCCATAAACTGATTATACTAATACGTCAGGGAGCAAGGATGCTCAAAAAGAAATGCATGTATGTATGATGGAGGACTGACCATTCAAACATTCACTCCATCCAGTAAGCTTCACAAACACCTGCAACTAAATGAGTCATTTTAAGATTGAAGTGTAGGTTTCTAAGTATAAATCTTTTTTTTTTCTCTCTGTGGCAGGTGCTTTGTCAGTTGACAGCTACGTTATGCTAGCTAAGAATAATGGCCCCTCTCCTCCCGCTGTCTAAAAGCAAAGTCCAGATCTCACTCTGCAAGTTTTTTACTTTCCTCAAGGCACCATTAGAATATGTATGGTGGCTGCGGGACCGATGAATCAACTGTCAGTCACCGCACACTCATCCATCTCCACTATATGGAGGCTGTGAGTGTGTGTGTGTGTCTGAGTGTGTGGGTGCAGGGGAGAGTGAAAGACAATATGCATCTCAATATGTGTGTATGTGCGTTTCATGCATTTGAATGCATGAATGTGTTCCATTCAAATAATCCCCATCTTAACATTCATGAAGCTTTGCTCTTGTGATGAAGCACCAATGGTTCCCTTCCAATAAAAGAAAGAGAATTAAAAGAAATACAGAGAACAAGGGAGGAAATCAGCCTCATCGTCCTGAAACTGATGGAATAATTTTGTCAACCAAAGCTTCAGTTACACTTAAAAGAGCTGTTTCTTTTTTATTTTGTGTGTCACATTTCCTAAATTGTTCCATCTCTGCCTTAGTGAAAGAGCACTTCAAGCCAAAGTGGTCTCATCCTGCTGCAATTTCCTTCACTTGTTTAGAAGAAGGGTGGATTTAATAAACATGTAGAACATGTGTTTCACATGTAAATGTGCTTCTTTAAAAATGTTCATAAACCTGAAGCTCAGCAAAGGAATTTGCAAACTGGTCAGCTGCAGTATAAAGTGCACAGACTGCAGTTTGCAGTAAATAAACTAAACATGCAGAATCTTTGACACCTTCCTTTAACAGCAGCCTGTTAGCTGTATTTTACAACTGCTTTAACGGAGACTCAACTCTTCATTAACATCATTTATATTCAACAACTTCTCCTGATGTTACTCCACAGGAAGAAAGCAAGATCATTCAATCACTCCTCCCTCCGTCTGTTTCCTCCCTCCATCCCTCCCTCTGCCAGCTCGTTTACAGCAGAGAGTTACAGAGGCCACCCAGCGACACACAACCTGGCACCCACGATGACAGGGGCGCACGCACACACACACATGCACACACACAGAAACCTATTGTAAGTATACAGAGATTCATGTACTTGCACATAATTTGATATAGAGAGATACAAGCACACACACCTCCTCATGTGGATACAGAAGCAGAACACAGGCAGACTTATTGCTGCAGCTGGTCTTCATATGACGATTCTAATGCAGAGTGAGAAGAGGGATAAAAGGAAGGAGGGAGAAGAAAGAATGATGTTTGGGTTTGGTTTGTTCGGGTTGAAGGGATGAGAGGAACATGCATGGTGGAAGAAGGAGGAGGAAACAGGGGTGAGGGGATTAAAAGAAGGGTGAGCTCGAGCAAAAATGGAGGGAGCAGAGAGGAGAGGATGAAGGAAATGAATGAGAGAAAATGAGAAACCCTCACAAAAGTTTACAGCATGCCAATAAAAATGTTTTGTTTGTGTGCTTTTTTTCTGAAATTCACATTGCATTATGAACTAAAACGCAGCCCTCAGTCGTGATGACTCTGTCACCCCTGATGAAAACGCAAATTGTTCACAGCACTCTGAATCACTCAGAGCTCAGGCTGATCACTGAAAGGCCACCAAAAAAACAAATAAACCAGTTATGATCCAGGTGATCCCGAGCAGAAGGAGGACACACATCCATTCAACCTTCATTCTGACGTTATGCTCTCCTTTGTTCGTGAAAGGGGGTTAACATGAGTCGAACTGACCATAAAGAAACTTTAGATGAACACAGGTTTCAACAAACACCTGAAACTGTGCAGTGGACGCTTTTTCATTTGCAAAAATTTAGATATGAATGTGAAGAGGAGAGACATCTGCAGGAGTCATCCTCCCACAGGATGCTGTTTCGTCTCTGCAGTGAGAGTTTTGACTCTCACACTGTAGTAAAAACAAGCAGAGCTCATGAAGTTTTAAAATGGGATACAGCAGGAGTACAGTACTGTAGCTGTGGACCAATAAAGACTTCTGGGTGTGTGTGTGCCTGTCTGTGTGTATATGTGTGCAGCAGTCCTGGCCCCATAAAGGTTTTATCTTGCGTATCCTGGGGCCTTGTTGTCGGAAGACGCATAGCACACTCAAAAGTGACCTGTGTTACTACACCCTGAGGGAACAAAGTATATGGATCTAGTTTTTTACTGCACTGTATTACAATCCCAGCATGGTGTTTGAAGATCGGGCATAATGTGTGTGTATGTGTTTGTGTGTGTGTGTGTCTGTGTGTGTCAGGAATATAAAGGATGAAAGAGAAGAAATGAGAGGGGACAAGTCTGTGTGCTTCTGGGTGCATATTTGCATGTACATTAGTGCACAGAAGAAAAGTAAACTTTGTGTGTGTATCTGTGTGTGTGTGTGTGTGTGTGTGTGTGTGTGTGTGTGTGTGTGTGTGTGTGTGTGTGTGTGTGTGTGTGTGTGTCAGGGTGCATGCTTAATCTTGCATGCATCTGCGTGCATGAATAATGTTGTTTGTGTGAGTCAGTTTGGTTAAATTATGGAAAATGATCAATCTGAATGATGAGTGAGAAGCCAGTGTGTCGAAGATAAAAAGTAGAATCTGCTTTATTCTCCGAATGGACGGCTTCGCAACAGACGGCTTTTTGATGCACCAACTGCAAAACTGGTGTCCAAAAACACATCTGCTTCTCCTCTGCAGTGGTGATGAAAGTACAGATGATTTGGAGGGACGGAGGCTGCACTCCCATCCAACAGCTGAGTGAATTTTGAGCAAAGTCACAACAGAACACACATGTTGTGCTTACCTCAGCGTGAGCACAACGTCATGCTCGAAAACCATCATCAGTGCAAAAAAGAGCAGATATTAAAAGACAGAGTTTATTCACTACAAATCAGACTTAAGAACTGTTGTCTGGTCACTCCAGAGCATTCGTCAGGCCAATAATGCCTTTGAGTTTGACCTCATTTTACAAGGTCAGTTGGCTGAGCACACCTGCTCTTTCATCAGTTAATCATTGGATCAGGCTAAATATGGACTTGCATCACAATAATCCAGATCTGAATTTGCGTTTTCACTCCAGATTTTACCAACAAATATGTTGTATCATACCACATCAGCAAGACATGCACATGCTCTGACCCTGTCGTTGTTAAAACCAGTCAGTATGTGCAAATTACTGGAAGCTGTATCTCTGGGACTGAAGAACAGCACAAAGTTTCCTTCATTTCTCTTAAAAAAGCATCCTTTGTGTAACTTCTCAGCTCAAAAGGCAGCGTTATGTTATCATGTGCATCAATATATTTCACAAAAAGTCTGGCTATATTGTCTATTTAGAGGGCAAAATAGCACTGGGCCCAAAATAGATCCCTGTGGTACACCTGAACCATCCTTTTGTCCCCTTGTTACTTATAGTTTGGCCATTTTATGCCTTTAGTCGACAGCAGATTGTGGGCAGATGGCAGATGGAGTCTTAACCACCAGTGCACCCAAACAAT
>JBBMOE010000018.1:973874-993874 GCA_037975065.1 Chaetodon trifasciatus
CTCTAAAACTGTAAAATATTAAACAAGTCATAATTTTTCTTCCTCATGTCCAAAATCAAAAGCCGTCTTTAATGTTAATGACAAACCAAAACGTCAAGTTTAGGCCAGTTTGGTGGAGACCTAAACCCCAGCAGTGGACTTCCTGTCTGTCCCTGTCTGAGTGTCTGAGTGGAGGCACAGCAGAGCCAAACCACCTGCAGCCCATCCTGTGATCAAGACTCTGACAAAGATTCAGCTTTGCCACATCGCCGTCCCTGTTCAGTTGCAGGTCTTTCTAGTGGACATTTCCTTGCTGCCCGTTGCCATTGTCTCCAGTCCCATCAAGCCTCCGTCCTCCATTCACCTCAACCCAGCTCAGCTTCCCGCTCTCTGGACTCAACCCCCAACCCTTCATCCCCGCTGCCCTGCTCCTCCTGCCTCATCCATCCCTTTATCCCTGCAATAAATATCTTTCTATCATTTAACTGCGCTCTGGTCGGCGTCTCCGTGCACTTGGGTTCCCTCTTCTAGCCGTCACAGCGTCTTCTCTTCCCTCTGCTTCGAGTGCCGTTCTTTGCTACAGTATTAATGAAGCCATTTTTACCGTCCTGTTTTTCATGTTCAAGACTTTGTAAACTTGAAATGTGAAGCTGTCATTGTCCTCAAACTACAGCAAAGACGGCAAAGCAGCTTATGTAGAACTTGTGTCTTCTCATCTTGATGGCAGTATGCGGCTGCCTGACCAGGACACTCGAACACATTTTGATTTTTTACTTATTTATTCTGTCAACAACGACACCTTTAAGGAGCTGAGGGTTACAAAGCCACCGTGTCTCATCTTTCCATAGCAACCAAACTACGAGCGCCTTTGATTTAAAGCTTATTTCCCCAAATCAGTGAGATTGTGTCACAAAACCACATCAGTTCTGTCAAAATGTCCACGAGCATGACAGTAAACTCCTACCTGCTCACTCACTGTAAGCTGCTGAGGATAAAAGTCCCAGATAGAGTCTAAACTCTGAAATACAGACACAGACAGAGAAACAGACTGAGGAAGGACAGCGAGACAGAGCCTGAAAGAGACACTGATCTTCTTAGTGTCACCGAAATATTCTCCAGCAGTTTTTAACGAAATGAGAATTAATGTGAAGTCTGTCGGCCTGACTGGAGCGAAGCAGCAGGGCGCTCGTAGTGGACACGTCTCTCCTCCTCACCCCGTTTCACTTTTCTTTTTTGGCGTTCAGCCGCTCTCATCCACATGAACTCACAGTGAGATAGTTCGGTGAGGTGACGGTGCCGCGACAGAAACACCTGACGGGATTAAACCTGCCAGCTTTGGTTCACACGGCCGTGTTTTCTGCTGGTGTCACAGAACAGATGGTTTTACATCATGAACAACATCATCTCTCGTCATATCTGCCTCATTTTTACTTTGTATTTTCCTTCTCTTTCATCCACTTTTTTTTCTTTCATTTGTTCACTTCTCCTCTTATACATGTTTAGTTCATCTCTCTTCACTTCCTCACTATCATCTTGGGCTCTCCAGTCTTTGGTTTCAACTTTTCACCTGCTCACCATCCTCTCCTCCCCGCTCCCCTCAGTTCTCTCTGACCCTCTCTCCTCTGCTTCTCTACCTTTTTCTCACCTCCAGTCCTCCTCCTCCTCCTCCTCCTCTACTCACCTACCTGTTCATGCATTACTTATATTTCTCCTCAGAAATTCTGTGTGAAGTGTCCACTTTCTCTGACACACTCACTCTCACACACACAGACACACACACACACTCAGATGCACATGCGCATACAGGCCAATGCACATGAAAGAGCAATGGACATGGAATACCAATGACATGACAAACCACCCAGCATACACAACACAACACAACACAACACAACACAACACAACACAACACAACACAACACAACACAACACAACGGCACATGCATGCATGTGCACGTGCGCGCACAAACACACACATATCCCCGAGGCAAGCCCTAAGAACCTGCCAGGTTAAAGAGGCAGGTGGAGTGTACACAGCATGGGTGTATGCTTCCCTTACCTGTGCACACGTGTATGCGCACGCACACACGCACACACACACCCTGATGTAAGCAGATAAACAACTTTCCACACAACATGCAGGTTGGTTCTTTCGAGTTTCTTCCTCCTCGGGGAGGAAATCTTTTCCTCGTCTCGTCTCATGAGTATTTCATAATTTTGTGTCATCATTTTTTTCCTCTTTGTTGTGAGTTCAGTAAAGCACAGGACGTCTCACCAAATCACCCTCACGCCTGTACGTACTGCACAAACAGACGAGATGAGTTTGTGTAGCAGTCACTTTCCATGCTGACCGTTCAGTTAGGATGTTTCTTTTCTTAGTCTCAGGAACATCACTTCCTGTGTGCCTGAGAATTTCTTTCAGGAAGAAGAAAGCTGTATACTCATAAACAGACACCTTTGACTAACCAGCGGAGGGAACCAGGCCCTCTATTTAATCCAGAGTATTACAGAGTATTTGTTGAGTGACCACAGGAATACTACAGGAATACTACAAGCAGTAGTGTTGCTCTATGATCCCCTCCCTCTTCCTACACATTTCTAATACTCTATAGAGTATATAGACTACAGCAGAGCTTGGCATTTTACGGCCCGCGGGCCACATCCGGCCCTTAGGGCATCCCTGTCCAGCCCGCGAGAGGTCAATCGTAAATTAGAACATAAATGAAAAAGTATTTATGCCCCCCTGCCCCTGGACTAGACTAACATATTCAGCTAAATAACCCCTCTGCTCCTGCACCCACGAGGGGATGGAGAGGGGGGACGGCAGGTTAACAAGGGGGATGGCATCCTCCCGCAACTCACCCACTGTCTGTCAGCTCAGCTGCAGATTGCAACACTCAACACTTCCCGTAGACATTTTCACATTAAAAGCTCAACAGCCTCAGGGCATAACCCATCTCACACCAGAATCAGCTTCAGAATCTTTGGCGAAGTACAAGGAATCTGAACACTGGAGTTTAACAATAAGTTAAATCAGCAAAAGTATAAAATAAACAAAGACTGACTCCAAGCATGATTCCACTATTATATGTTAGATAATTTAAAGATAACTTCTGCCATTAAGTTACAACCACAAACTGCTCAGTAAAGGTAAAAGTGACTTTAGACTGCTTCTTTATTGATCCCAATTTGGGAAATAATTTTTTCTATGCATGTTTGACATCCCTCGTGTGCCTTTTCCAGAGTTCGACATCTCATTTTGGCATAAAACTCCTCACTTGGAAGTCAACTTTTCGAGCAGTTATTTTTCTAAATTGGAGGTTGTGTTTGTGTTCACACCCAGTGGGAGTTCAGAGCATCAGTGAGCTTCCACACATCTGACACATAGAGCTGAGCTGTCCACTCTCCTATTGATTTCCTTATCAGGGAACAGACACATAGAAGATGCCGGGAATGAGCTTTGGGGGAACGCACAGCTCTATGGACACACACACGTATGCAGACACACACATTCGCAGACACTTACACACTGCGGTGGCACTGCTGGGTCTAATTCTTGGACTACAATCAGCTTTATGACCACCCAGGGAGACTTAGAAAGATGTAGCTGTATTCCTGGGGAACACACACACATACACACACACACACTCTGCATGGTGTCCACAGGGCACTGGCTGACAGTGGCTCTCCTGGATCTCTGCTACGCCCCACTGAGTCTTATCTCTGACAGACAGAACACACACACTGATGCCCAAATGCCCACACACAGCAAAAACACACACACACCAATGCGGATACACAGCCCAAATACTTCCAGAGACACAGACAATGTCAGCATGCAAGCTCGCTCACTGTCTGACACACACGCTCTGACACACACACACACACGCACAGCCGGGGGTATGGTTGAGACCTTGTTGCTCTGGGGCATTGACTGCATCTGTTCGACAAGAGCCATACAAATGAGAAACGCACAGGAGCAGAGAAAAACATCTGTGTGTGCGTGTGTGCGTGTGTGCATGTGTGCGTGTGTGTGTGGGTGTGTGTGTGTTTAAACTTTCGGCAGGCTGTCGTTCTCCCAGACATGTTCTTCAAGGACACCTTTCATAGTCCGATCAAACTGCTGTGTGTCTACAGGTGTGTCTTATTACAAATATTAGTCTGACTTTTTCAAACTAAAAAAAAAAAAAAAAACTTTCTCAAGCTCTAACCTCTACACTCATCTTTTGTGTGTGTGTATTTATACCTTCCCTCTTATCTCCATTTACACTTGCAAATAATTATCTCCCATTTGTTCCGTGATGTTTTTCTCCTGACAGCAAATATCTGCTCTTGCCATTAATGCAAAGATATTTATAGGCGAGGGAGGAAGGCGCCGCTGTCACATGTTTTCTTTAACATACACAGAACTAACTTTACAGGAGGTGTGAAGAGAGGCGGAGGTGTGAATACAGGGAGAATGAGGAGGTGAGGAGATGAGACGGACGGATGGGACTGGGGGTTTGAAGTCGAGCATTGTATTATATATATACGCTCTCTGTCTTTCTGCTTTCAGAGCTCTCGAAGGCGTCGTGCAAATCAACGTGTTTTCGTTTTTCTGTGGTTTTCTGCACAGCACAAAGAAATAATAAAGAACAACACAGATAATGCACGCGTTGTGGTATTAGTGCTAATCTCTCCATGTTAATTATAGCATTTGTTGGTTGTCTATGTCTGTTAAAAGCCTCCATTTTCTTTACTTTAATGTATCAAAATTGTCCTTTTATTCAAGGTTTATTATAAGGAACAAAGGAATCTAAAAACTGTTGTTCTATACAACATTTTTCTCTTTCTTCTAATTTATGCTATGATATTTTGTGGTGTGTGGTATTAGTGAAAGTTGTTCTGTTGTCTAATTCTTTGAGACTGTAGTTGTGATAAAAAAAAAATAGAGCATTATATGTAAAAAAGTGTTGTTATTTGGGACAGATTACTGACAGATAGACGCTTTTCTATCAACACTTGTATTATCCGTTGCACAAAAAACTTAATTAGTTTCGTAAATTAGTATGATTGTTTTAAATACATTTGTATAATGTCCTTTCATACTTCTATAGTTTAACTTAAAGCTACAGTTTGTAGAAGTAAAGCACCAGTTTTCACTGGGATTGTCCCTTTTTATCAACAAAATCTTGTGCTATCAAAGAAAGATGCTGCACGTAGTGGCTTAAAATGTCAGTATTCTTACCTTTGATGAGTATTATTCTATTGAGGTATTGGTGATTTTAAAGGATTTAAATAATTATTCTAAATCTGCTTTCAAATAAAACAGCAAACAGTTGCTTCTGAATGTTTAATTTCAGCTCCTTTTTTCTGTTTGTCAGCAAGGAAGACATCATCTGTTCGGCCGGCCTGCAGTGTCGTGTCACAGATTAACATGCATGGATGAGCACGTGGGACTCATACACACACACACACACACGCACACACACACACAGAGTCATGCACAGTGCACATAAAGGGCAGTGTAACATGATAAGTGTCTCTCTCCAGATTCCCCTGGTCACACCTGGCTGAACAACACACTAATTAAGCCTGATTTCACTTAGCAGCTCAGGAGAACACACAAATTCGGTCTATACATACACACACAAAGTAATTTGGACACACAATAGACACCTTGCACATGAACACACAAAAAAGGCATGCAGTTACACACCTAGAGACAAATTAGGCTGCATGCAGAAGATCCCACCACACGTGAATGAATAGTATGAAAAAAACTCAAAAAAAGACAAATTTAGTTGTACAAATCAAGGACAATAACACATGCACACAAATTTAGCAACACACATTGCGCATACAGAAGGCTTCAGGGAGGTGCGCTCATGGATGTGTGTGCGTAATATTGCATATCTCTCTGTGTTGGCATGGCTATTCCTCTGGCACAATGCATGGCTGACAGCACCTGAGCTCAACACACACACACATGCACGCACACAGGCACACACACACGCTAAGAGACACATTCGTCAGGATGTCAGGAGTATAGTCTGTGTGTTCTGCTAACAGATGGTAATGACAGTTTCAGTCCCTAGACTATCATCTAATCAAAACAGCACACATTCCCACAAACACGCACACACACTAACTTCCCTCTAGATTAAACATCCTTCAAACCAAATAAGGTTAACAGCATAATTCATACTAAATATGCATTGAGAACATAATTTAGGCCAATGCGTCTCTACGTTTGAATGTAAGCTATTTCAGTGATGCAATTTAAATTCCATTAAAAAGCAAATATGGTTTGATCCCACTCACACCACATGAGGATAAGCTAACGTTTAACAGAAAGAAAAAAAAACATAATTCAGATAAAATATCTTTAGGTACAGATGTGTGTTTGTCCAATCTCAGGAATCCATTTAAACTTCCCCGAAAGCATGTAATCATCAGACAGGACACTAATTTCAGTAAATAATGACAAACATGGGTCATGACATGAGTGAGCATGTTATACACGAAATATTCCTGTGTTACCAAATCAAGGTGCAAATTTGAGTCGAGGTGCAACGAGGTTCAACCAAGCGTAAACTCAGCTTTACAGTGACTTAGCACATGTAGCTTCATTGTTTTTGGTCAGAGACAATTAAAAAGAGAATACACATTTGTGAAAGTTATTTTTTACAATGGTACAATTTGTTAGCATGACAGAAGCACATAAAAATCGTCTATGCCTTTGGTTGACTGCTGTACTCTATAGCAACATACAAGGAGTACCCAAAGCTAACTCTCTGGCTTAGAGAAAGTCAGCAGCATCTAAGTAACACAGTATCACAGTATCACAATATGTGAAGTGATAGTAGGTTAGTGCTAACACTTTAGCATACATTGTTTTGAGTGATAGAAGGCTAAGTGCTAACACAGCGCTAATATGTTAGCATACATTGTTTTGTGTTAGCATACATTGTTTTGTGTACTTGAACGCTCAGCACTAACCCCTCAGCATACACTGTTTTAAGGGATAGGAGGTTAAGTGCTAACGCTTTAGCATACAGTGTTTTGAGTGATAGAAAGCTCAGTGCTAACACTTCAAGTGTATACTGTGTTGCACAATAGGAGGTTCAGTGTTAACACAGTGCTAATGTTCTAGCATAGCTGACTCTGCTAAACTATGGCATAAACTGTTTTGTGACTGATATGAGGCTCAGTGCTAGCACTTAAGCTCACTATTAAGTGATTGCAGTGCTAACACATGTTGAGTGATAGTTTGCACAGTGCTAACACCTTAGCATATGATATGTTGAGTGATACTGAGTCAGTAACACTTAAAGAAAAGCTAAAACACTAGCATACAGTAGTTCATCAGGATCAGCCCAAATCCTTTAGCATACACTGTTTTGAAAAATGGGAGGCTCAGGCTAACCTTAGCAAACACTACGATGACCTGTAGTGGACTCTTTGCACTTCAGTAGGAATATGCATGTTTAGTAACATTTAGCATAAGACAATTCAATGTCAAGAGAAGTTTAATGTTGAAAGAAAAACTTTTTTCATCCTCAGTCCATAAACTGAAAGTGGGAAAACACAGAGTGCAAAGGGAGACAGGAGAAGTAAAGGAATGTAATTATGTCTGACAACAACAGATCGCTGTGATGTTATAATTCTATCAAAGGCTGTGCAACAACATTATCCAACCTCCTCAGTACATCAAAATCCTTCTCAGCAGGACAGCAGGCCTACTGTATTTCCTGTTGTTCACATGAACCGTGGGGTGGAGAGTGGGATGGTAAATCACAGACAGTCCCTCATATTTGTGCCCTGTGATGGAGCTGAGTGCCGATCGCATTAGAGGATTTGAACGTCCTCAGCGAGGGGATTTGTCGAGCAGCACAGATGAATGCAAGAGGGACAGAGGAAACAAGAGGTGATAGGAGCCGAGAGGAAAACACAGAAACAGAGAAAAGAAAGAATGAGCAGGGAAGAGAGAGAAGGGACAAAGAGTTTAATATAGCTTAATCATTGCTTTTGATTAGCAGTCAAATTACTGCATGTTTCAAGCACTCAAATTCAATGCTGCCATTACGTTTTAGCTTTAGTTTCCCAGTGAGATAAACCATTTTTCATTAGCGTTTGCTCACATCATGTATTCTCTGCTTGTTCGTGCACTTTAGTAAAACTGTACAGTACTTAGTGAAATATTTATGTCCTACACTGCGTTTCTTTAGAGCTAGCCCATTACATCACATTGAAAATTGATTACTGGTGTAACATGTTATACATATTTCTCTTTGGCGTATTTGGAGTCTTGAGTAGAATTTAAAATAGGGTTCTGTGGGTTGAACGAGTGCTTGTCCACACACCAAGACACGCATGTTAAAAGAGAGGCTGGAAGGGTTATGAGGGTGTAAGAGGAAAAAGACTCCATTATCCCACCTGTACCTGTGTTACTGCTGAACTACCGCTGCACTCGTCCTTTGTCCCAATCAAGAGGGAATGTTTCGGAAATTCTGACTTTGTGACGTTCAGACAAAATGAACACATTAAAATTAGGTGGCTGGGAGTATGTGGAGCCTCTAAAAATATTCTTCTAGTGTTTTCGGCATTCAAAGAAATAAACAAAGTGTGGGTATCTATTTCAAACCCTGAGAGAAAGGAAGGGAACATGAGCCGCAGGAGACAGGGGAGGAAAATGAACTGAAAGACTGACAGAGACAGACAAAAACGGAGTGAAAGAGGCCTCATTGTGAGTTCTAGTCACTACTTAGAAGTCTGTTCAGTATTCAATCCTCAGCATTCTCACAGCACTAATGAGCAACAGCCAAACACACACACACACACACACACACACTGATCACATTTGTCAAGCGCTGCTCTTTGTTCTTTATGTGAGACTAGATAAACAGCAGAACGTACCTTTAACGATGAGGTCGGCATAGTTGGACACCCCGGACCCGCCGTCTGATCGGATGACGCAGCGGTAGCGGCTGGTGCTACGCTGGGACGTGTCGCCAACGCTGACGGTAGCTGAGAAACGGCGGTGGT
Organism: Chaetodon trifasciatus; assembly: GCA_037975065.1. Taxonomy (NCBI): domain Eukaryota; kingdom Metazoa; phylum Chordata; class Actinopteri; order Chaetodontiformes; family Chaetodontidae; genus Chaetodon; species Chaetodon trifasciatus. The sequence goes on from JBBMOE010000018.1 coordinate 982,881, forward strand.
TCACGACCCTGGTCACCATCAACGCTGTGTCTTTACCGTTCCACTGCTGTGTGACGCATGAGACAGATGAGAAAATGTTGGCAAAAGCCTTGTTCTGACTGATGATGGCTGCTTCCTCAGTCTACTGAACAGAGCCTGACTTTTTCAGCCCTGATGCATCAGAAGAGCTCTAAAATTCTTGTAGAGAAGACTAAAGTTGTGGCCCTTTAAAGTGGTAATACAACAATTTAGTATCACACGTCAATAAAGCTCCGGACTCACAAGAAACAGATTAAAGAAGAGAGTTATTAAAAGTTCAACACAGGACAGAGTCATGAGCCCATATTGATATCAAAGACTGGCAGGAAACAGAAGCAATTTGCACCGAGCCGATCAGACGTTAAAGGAAAGTGTACTGCTGCCACTTTCTGCTTTGCATGTGATCCCCACATCTCCTGATCCAATCTCCTCTGGCCGCTGTGTTATTATCTGCCAGTTTGGAGGAGCATGCTTTGCCCATCAGACCTACAGTCAGGAGGATCACTGCTGCTCAGTGGTCGTGTGCAGGGAAAACATGCAAGTTTCCCGTGTACATGAATTGAAAGGAGAATAAGCACAAAGGCATGGGTGCACACACAAACACGCACACACATCATCTGCACAGAGATGGAGTCATTGGTGCAGAGCAGAACAAGAACTCTTATTCAATCCTGAGAAAGAGCAGGACATGCTGAGAATCACTGCCACACTGTACTTTCCTTTATTTTTTGAATAAAATGGTATAAATAATTCATAACTATTTGCTACATTGGCCTTTTCTATAATATATATTATTCATCACAGAACATTAAATACAGTGTTGGTTGCATCAATGGACACATTCTTACCCTGCTTGTTTCTGATTGGCTGGGTCCGTGTAACTCATATAACAGCCTCACATAAAGCTCTAATTAACAGTTTAATCACTGTTTGGCACTTTTGGCATTTTTTTCCAATGTCTCACTGCATACTTTGACATATTTGGACACCTTGAAGTGCATTAACACTTAAAAAAATGTGTGTAAATCTACAATAATAATACATTTTTCTATTGCCTTAAGTACAACTTACTAGACTGTCTGATAGATATACAAGCTACTAGACTGGGATGTGCCACAGTGCAGCATTAAAGCCAACACAAGAAGAAAATACATTGAAAATCTGCCGCTGAACCATAATTGCTCGTCAGTTATCACAGTTTTACAGTATCTGAACATTTAGGGCATTCTGACCTCCCTTTATAAAAGTTCTGCTCGTACACTGCTGATATCATTCACGCTCATATTTACTGATAAGAGGGTACAAACCTGTAGCCAGAGTTTATCATGCTGAGACCATTTCCCTCCAGCAGTACACTGGAACGTAGCGTTCTGACCAACGTTCACCTCCACATTCTGCAGACGCAGGAAGTGCGGCGCTTTACCTGCAGCACAGACAGAAAGCAGACACTGTGTCAACATTAGGTAGAATATTCTGCAGAGATAAAAGTTCCAAAATAGCGTATTAAAGCAGCTGGCAGGCTGTTGAAAGATGGCATCTTGTTATTAAAGACATGGTAGATTCACACTGGATTATAACAGCAGATGCCACGAGCAATAAGAAACAACAGTTGGAGGAACAACACGACAGGACTTAACATTGTTGTTTAGAGAGAGGCTGAGAAATTTCTGTGGTGGTACACAGCACATGAGCAGGCAGACAGTGAGACAGACTGCCAGACATTGGGTGACTTTGTCCTGGCATTGAAACCAGCCAGCGACTGGTTAATTTCATTTTGACTGTCTGCAGACAGAGATAAGTCTAACAGGGTATGCATCGATCATTTAACGATGATAATTGGCCCCGTCGCTGATGGTCAGGTTCAAATCACAAGGACTCAGATAAGAAGCTTGTTGCTTTTTTGTAATCTTTCTTTATTTGTACACTCTTCTTTCTTCCTCCTCTCTTTACATCGTCTCACATTTTTTGCATTCTTGTTTACTTTCTTTCTTCCAGTGTGAACCTCTACTCTACTTCCTCTTGCTTTCCACCATTTACTCACCCACTTTGACTAATCTGATTAGTGACTGGCACAGATGAGCTACGTGCTCTGCGCCAGCCATTCAGAGGAAAAAAAAAGGGACTGAAAGAAAGATGTAAAAGTGAAGAGAGTGCTGAGTTGAGTGGGGATGTATGACGTGTGGGGATATGGAAAAAAAAAAAAAAGACAAAATAACAAAAAAGAGAGAGAAGGAGGGAAAAAATGCTCGAAAAGAAAGTGCAGAAAAATGAATTCTTCCAAATGAATATGGAATAAGACTCATTATCTATCATGCTTTGTGTCATTCAAGAAAAACGCCGGTAAAGTTGAACTGAACACACACAACCAACAACCGGCAGTGAGAATGTGGGAGAGCACAGCTGAAGACACAGAGCGCTGTAAGCAGGCCACAGAGTGTTGCAGTGAGCGGCCCGAGTTTTGTGAAGCAAAGTGTTTCTGTCAGATTTGAGTGATGAAGACCCTGAGTTTGGACCTTCTTCCTGGCTCCCTGCAATCTGTCTGCAAGGCTCACAATCTGTCCTTTACATAGCCTTAGTGTGTATGTGTGTGTGTGCGTGTGTGTGAGAGAGAGAGAGAGAGAGAGAGAGAGAGAGAGAGGGAGATGGCTATAAAACAGATGATGCTCAGTGGGGCTACAGTGGTGCAGGGTCAACCATTATGAAACACACGCACGCACATGCACGTACATGCACACACACATTCACACGAGCACACACACGCACACAGTCACTTACGGCAGGGGTGAGCCAGAACTCGTATGTCGTCGATGGCGATGAAACCTGGATGGCCTTGAACCGAAACTGCTTCAAATATTACCTGAGAGGGGAAAGAAAGAAAGAAAGAAAGAAAGAAAGAAAGAAAGAAAGAAAGAAAGAAAGAAAGAAAGACACTGAGCCACAGCTTTCTATATGAGTCTGAGAAGAAAAAAAGAAAAACTTTCTTTCTTCCAGACACTGCAACATCTTGATGCCCCTGCAAAGTTCATATGGAAACCCCAGGGGAATTTTGCGCTGAAAGTCAGCAACTCTTCCTTTCTTTATTTAATCCCTTCATCCTTCTGTCTCCATCCTTATGCCAGCCACATATGCTGCGCCTCCTCCTGCTTCCTCTCATCTTTTCTCTCACATCCTCTCCTTCTTTCTCTCTCTCCTGTTTTTCTATCACGCCTCCTCTTCTCTGCTCTTCCCTCTCCCTCCATCCTTGATTCCTCTCTCTCTTCTCTCTCAGTTTCCTCTCAACAACCTCTCTCCTTCTCCTCCTCTGTACATTTTCTCTCTCTCCATCAGCTCTTTTTCTACTCTTATTCTTTTAATTGCTCTTTTGTGTCTTCTCTCTCCATCACTCCACTCCTTTATTTCTTCTGTTATAACATTTTCTCTCCCCCAGACACACTCACACTCACAGGGTGACAGGCAGTCAGCAGGGCTGTCAAGGGGCCATGCACTTCTGACCCACACATAAATAGTCACACACACACACACACACACACACACACACACACACACACACACACACACACACACACCTCTGTGCTGTACTTGTCAGGATCCTCAGCAGTATAAGCTGCGACTCAGTCTGAATACTAAAGACGTCTGGGAAGACTTTACTCTCTTCCTTTCCTTCAAAAAAATGCCCCCCCTCTCTGGTATGCATGTCAAGGGAAGACACTGGCAGAGTATTTTTTTGTTGTTGTTGTTGTTATGACAGGTCTTTGTGTGCAAAATTCAGATTTTTCTCTCCCTTCACATTCATTTTAGAAAGTCATCTGCTGAATATGTCTATTAGAATTCTTATAAACATACATTCATGCTGATTTTTGAAGTGAATATAGTTGATAAACAGATTTTTCATGACTCTCTTTGGGTCTAATTTACTCTCTTACGCTCTTTTTTAGCTTCTTGTTGGTACACGTTTACGACCTTGACAAAAAGTCAGAAATGCTGACGATAATCTGTGAACTTTCTAACTTTACGCTGGCTGCTTAACTCGCCGTTCTCCAAGTTTTTCTTATCAGATGAACACACAGTCTTGGCAGTTGTTTGTCCAGTGGGTATAAAAATCCCATCTTGCAGTTCAGACTGTGTTTACATGGCCACAGACCAGAACTGTAGAAGAAAAACATTGTTTTATCTGAACTTAAAATTTGTTCTACTTTCAGTTTTAGTCAGCGGGGGCTGCCATCCGCCTTGTTAGCAAAATGACCAAAACGCATCCCCCTTGTTAACCTGCCACCCGCCCGTCCATCCCCTCATAGCAGAGAGAGCGCAGAGCGCTTGTTTAGTTGCATTTGTTGGGCTGCTCTGCCTGACTCACTGATCCTTTGACTGAAGCTTTGCGACAGTCAGACTCACTGAGCTGCTTATTGATAAATCCAGGGTGCCGTCCGTGGTGCTGAAGTAGCAGACAGATTTATGATTGTGCCTTTTGACTCAACCCACAAGGGGCGCCAGAGATGCCAANGACAGATTTATGATTGTGCCTTTTGACTCAACCCACAAGGGGCGCCAAAGATGCCAAAAATGTGTACCTAAAAACCCAGTGCACATAATTCACCATATTATGTGTACACAACCAAAATCTGTGTGGGCGTGGTCTGTCACATATGTGACCCGCCATGAGAAAATCAGCAACAAGTCGGCCCGGTGCAAGTTGTGTAAACAAAAAAAAAAAATCGATTTTTTTTTTTTTTTAAATTAGTGATTTTTTTTTTTTGCAGAATATGTAAGTTGAAATCATGAAGAAGCCACTCCATGTTTCAAATAACAGTATTGGGGGCCTTAAAACCATAAACTTTGTATTTGAATTTGGGCTGTTTTAGAGGAAATTCTCGGTCCTAGTTGGGGGTGTGGCGATTCAACAGTAAATTAGCATACTGGCTTTCTTTGGCTATTCACGTGCTTCTGTTCTTTTTTCGGCCAATCAGCTGCACGTTAAAAGGGAACCACATGGCTACTTATGCAGCTTCTGGTTATGCCGACAACGATCTCACTTCTGATTCTGAACCCGAACTAGAAGATGATATATTTGCTCATCACTCAAGATGCCTTGGAGCATTCCTGACTGAACTCACTGGAGACTGAACATTTCCACCAAGTTTTATTTAACTCCGATGAAGGTGGAACTTTGAGGGTGCGATGATGAAACTCGTGTGAACTGAACTGAACGAGCTGACGTGACTTTGCTCACCTGTGCGAAGCCTGAAACCTGCTCGTGGCTGCTCGCGGCTTTAATTTTGGCCGATCGAGTCGCTTCTTTCTGTTGACCTTGAATCCTGAATTGCTGCTTGTGGCTTTATTATGAGTATATTTTTGTCCTTTTTAGAACAGAAAGCATCATTTCTCTGTGGGAGATGACTCCTCATTAGGGAGGGAAACACACAGATTAAATGAACTTTGGTTACCTTTGTGCTTCAGATGTGTGTGCGCGCCACATGGGTGCCTTAATTCATGGAACACAGCTCAGTCATTAGGTAAACACAGTCCCTTTTGTACTACCTCAATAAAACAACACAGCGGTGTATGTCTCTGCATCTTAAACAGACTGATATTCACACACACCCACACAGAAGACAAACTGAGAGTCATTACATGGCAACAGTTTTGTGTTACGATGTTAAAGGAACACACTAAGAGAGGGAGGCCTGTTGGTCCTCTTACTGCCTGTTAAGTGATGGTCACACATTAGTTTAGGCTATACTGAACCGCTAACACGTGTTAGTTTTTTAGGGTTTTGCTAGCCTGATTTTGTTGACTCGCTGAGACAACACCTCAGCATTAGGCTTATCTCCACATTTCAGCATAAATATTTGTCCATAAACGTTACAGAGAGTGCAAAAGACACACATTGCATGGCTTTAGTTAACAAAGACACTGTCTTTGCACACCTCTCCGTCATGTATGTGGAGTTTTGCCTCACTCACTTTGCTCTACAGCACGATGAAGACAGAGCGGTCAGATTAATGAGGCTAACCACTGACGTCTGTGTGTGTCACTGAATGTAATCCAGGTTTTGTTGGAGCGTTAATATGAAATTTTAGGCCCATTGAAGTTTTAACATTGAATACAGTAAAAGGGTAAAAAGGTAGCTCACAGACGGATCATCAGGACTAAGCTGAATAATCTCACTTTATTCATTCTGGCCCCAGTGGCGCGGCTCTGACGCAGCAAAATCAAACTTTTTAGACATTTTCACACGTCACAGCAGGAAAATCATGCGTGCAATTGATGACCTTAATAAAAGCAACCTTCCAGTTAAGTGATCCAGTTCCAGAGTGCCAGTAGTGTGCATGACGTACTGGGCCATTAATGGCACGAAGTGATCATTCATTAATGTTATTACTAACACTGCAAACTGTCTGCCATGAAAATTGTCTTCAGACAGCATTCATAATGAAAACACTGTTTAGGAAAAAAATCCGATTCATTCTACCTTTCACACGTGAGCCTACTGCACCGCCTCGTGCCGAATGTTCATGTCCATAAACTAAAGTAAATATTCAGCTCTGGGGGGACACAATTAAAAAGTCAAACAGCCTCTGCAGGACGACTGAAGTGTCAAATGTCGACCATCTGCCTGACACGTTATGGAGTGTAAATCTAGATCTCAGTCACATTAAAAGAAGAGTTTAAAAAAAGAAAAAAGCTTGCTTAATCACTTCTCTGTGTCATTTTAATAGAAGATACTGTATGACTGTTTTCATCATTTATAATGTATTTTGCAGTGATGTTATGAATGAATGTTCGTGTGTGTGTGTGTGTGCGTGTGCTACCTGGTAGGAGTTCGGCCAGAATGTAGAAATGGCCAGCTCAGCCTTCACCCAGCCTTCAGTAACAGTATCAGAGGCGTTCCACACCGGGTTACCCTGAGCGCCTCCATTCACCTGCAGGCGGACAGAAAATAAAAAGAAGAGATTTAGAAGATGGAAAGAAATCAGGGATCAGGTAACCTGCAGGTTTCAGGAATTAAAACTGGAGAGCTGAAGGAAAAACTAAAGTAAATGTGGGATTTTTAATATCTAACCCATCTAACTGTCAATTAACTCTTCTTTATCAGTTAATTGATGAGTCCATTACTTCATGTCTCACATTCAATTTGTTGGTCTCCTGACTCAGATCTTCATCATGTCTCATCCATCTCTGAATTCCCTCTGTCTCCAGCTCACCAGTCTGTCCTTTCAACACTCCATCCTCCATCCTCAGCTCCCTTCTGAGCTTCTCAGCTCCGTATTCTACCCGTCTGTCCGTCAGTGTCTTCAGACCACGATATAAAACATTCACTAGACCTGCCTCTGCTCGACAACACAGAGAATCTATCAGTGCACCCGTCCGCGCACAAGCTCTGGTTCCTATCCCTAATGTATTAATCATGTCATCATTTCTTATTCTTGACATGCGCTTCTGTCCAAATAAACAATAAATTAGAAGTCGTCTAATTTAAAATTTTCTTTACGAAAACACACAAACACACTAATAACCATACCACCAAATGCAGTACACTGCAGCTAACTTCATCCTTACTGAGAGGGACTGGATGAGGTCTGTCTTTACCTGCTTTACCTAGTGATTCTCTCACTCTCTCTCTCACACACACACACACACACACACACACACACACACCTATATAAACATTCACTGCCCCAGGGCTAACTTCATCCCTCCTTGACAGAGAACAGAGGTTTGTTTGTTTGTTTGCCTGTTCAGTCTATCATCCCCTTCATCTGTCAATCCCTGTCAGTCACTCTCTCACACACTCACACACACACACACACACACCTTGATATAGACGTTGAGCGTGCCTGGGCTGGCTCCGTCCCGGCTGGACAGGGAGTACAGGAAGTCGATGCAGTGGGTGTCGTTCTCCTTCAGGGTGGGCATGTAAAGGTGAGCCTTTTGTCCCGACGCCCGGCCAGACGCGTTCACCACCATGAAGGAACCTACAGCCACAGAAACAGGAAGAGAGAGGCCAGAGACAGTTAAAGTAACCGTTCAGGTGAACTTCAGATGATTCATCTCCGAGCTAGAGCAGTGCTAACAGATACAGTTCATAAAATGATATGAATTCAGCGTTAATCCCCAATGCTTTACATTTGGTTTTAGTGGCTTCCATTCTAGTAAAGTCCCAGAAGACACTAAAGCCACAGTCACACGGTATCACTTAAATCAGACTCAGGCGCTCATGAAGTTCTGTATGCACAGTCGGCAGAAAACAGTCTGCATGCTCATAGATTTTAGCCTGCACACAAATGTCCTTGTGAGGACTTGCAGACATGAGCAGATGCTGAAGTCAATGTTATTCATACTCTTGGGACGACACGGACGTGGACACGGTGAGTTTATGCAGTAGAATGGATCGTGTGGTTGCACTGCGGGTAAAGAAAGCCTTTTGTTAATTTTTGTTGTTTCTACATCAACAATTCCAAACTCGAAAGACTTTTCTTCCTTCTCTCTTTTAATATGATCTCATTCTGGGATGTCTTCTCCTACTCTTCATATGTTGATCAGCAGGTTGCAACACTTGTCAGACTTGCTTCATTGCTTTTTTTTTTTTTTTGTTTTGAGGCAGATCAGAAGGTCAGATCGGTTTCCATGCCATCATTTCTTTCAGCATCTTCCTGATTTGCAAATGTTTCTCTCATCTTCCCACTGTGGCAGACATCTGCTGCAAACAGCTTCAGTCGTTTAGAGAACTCGTGCGCTGCAGATATGGTCGACCAGGCTTCGTCCGCCATTCGGCTGACGCTCGATGCAGCAAAAAAAAAGCAAAAACACTTGAAGCTCTTTAATTCACTGGAGCCGTATATCAACGTCTTAATGTATCCACACCCTGAGGGTTCTGAGCCACAACGTAAAACACATTTTCTCTGTCGACTCGCAGTTTAAGTGTGTTTTAGTCTCTGCTTTATGGCACAGGATGGAGCTTTTATGGGTCGGCCGACTCCATTTGGCTGACTGCCATCAGCCGGACTGAGAGTTAGAAGTGACTGGGAGACTATTTGGCGAGAGAGTGGGAGAGGAGAGATACTGAATCAAGCAGGTGTGACTGTTGGCTTCTAACAGTGTCTCTGTTTGCATATGCACTCTATTGCATAGGTGTGAAAGTGTACTGGATTAATGTAGAATGTCCTCTGTAAGGTTTTTATCCCTTTTTTTAATGGTGCTGGGACTGTAAATGCATACAATCAAGGGAAACTGCTCCTTTAATGTTGCGCTGCATTGATAATCAACATCCCATCCTGTGTGTTGATTCAGAAAATAAAACCATAGATTTGCTATTAATTTTCCACAATGTTACAGCATTTCCAGAAGCACGATGCTCCTCCTAAATTCAGCGCTCTGCCACAATTATACAACTGTATGTAGATTCTATAGCATAAAAAAGAAGTCAAGGGAAAGTACAATAAAATGCACACATTTTTTCATCTGTTCATTCACTGACTGATGGTACCACCACAAACTGTGTCCTGGATGTGGTGGCATTTTGATTCTAAAGGGCAGTGCAGTGACTTTTGGAGAGGGAGGAATGTACAAAAGGAGCAAACTTTGGGCCACAAACACGTACAAACAGAGCTGGACTGGCGCATTTGTGAGGACATTCTATTGACTTACATCCATTTCCTGGAGGCTTTCTATGACCTCAACACAACCCTGAATGTAACCTTCACCCAAAAAAAAGTCTGAAGCTCACACCCACAGTAACACACCAAAGGCAAAGTGACCTTCTTTATGTTGGTCCAGATCAGAGGCTGGACCATCTCCTCCTTTTTCCTTCAAAACCTGAATCTCTATGGTATTGCTACACTCCAATTTTGTGCGTGCACACACACACACACACACACACACACTGTGTCCAGTTTTTCCTGTGTTTTTGTATGTGTGAGTATGTGCTTTTTCAGACTTCGGCTTGGGGACCGAAGCAGGAACGACCTTTAACCTTTCTCTAGCGCAGCTCCCGTTCGCAGCTTGCCTGGTCAGAACGGGCCGATTGCTTCGTGCTGCTCCTCGCAGTTTTCTCATTATCGACGTGCAGAGCCAGCGAACCGCCGCAGGTCTAGACCAACCGTTTCAGACGTATGCATGTGAAACCAATGTGTTTTACTTTAACAACACAGAAATATTACAATACGCAACCAGTCACACCTAAATTATTATTAATAATAATCATCATTGTTGTTATTTCTGTTTCTGTGTTGACAGACATTTAACTGACTGAATGTAGGCCAAAGACACACGGCATGTGTGCTGTGTTAAAAATGTTATTATAGACCGCTGTTATCAGCACAGACAGAGATGCTAAAAGAAGAGCCCTGCCATTGAAATCTAACTCTGACGTGTTTTCCATCCAGCCGTGACAGAAAATGAATGAAATCTTTTCCCATTGTATCCTGTTACAAAGGATTATTCACTGAAGGTAACTAGCTAACATTAGCTTAATAACAAGTCAATCACTGCGTCCTGTATCGAAATGTCCACATTAAAACTGTAGTTAGTGGATGTTTAGTTGAACCAGCGCTGTTGAGAGAGAGGGTTCGGGTTAACTCCATGTGAAATACGGTCACCAGCTGTCGTTTAACTCGTGCATGCGCATGTCTAAAAGCTGTGGAGGCTCTCCGGCTCTGCAGGGTGACGATTCTCAGCTTCCACGAGAACTGCTCATTCACACTCAGCACTACACCTCGGCAATATACCCACACACACACACACACACACACAAATGCTGTATATTTTATACACATACAGGTGTCCACAAGAGATTTCATCCATCACTTCCACCTCTGCTAAATCGGACTAATCCACAGCAGCACTGTGTGTGTTTGTGTGCGTGTGCAAGCGTATTGTATAAGCGTGTCTGTGTGTATTGATAGTGTTGAAGCTATATTACTGTGCGGCTGGCCGGCAGAGGAGGAGCGTGTCTTATTATGGAAGTGAAATGATGGTCT
>JBBMOE010000018.1:998874-1011374 GCA_037975065.1 Chaetodon trifasciatus
TGAATTACGTAGCTTAAAAACAAAATTGACCGTTAGTATTAATCGGTTAGAGTTACTGTTATCGGTTAACGGTTAAACGGTTAACCATGTGCATCCCTACTCCTTACCCTTTCTTTATCCGTCTTCGTCCCTACCCATCTATCTATCATGTGTCGTGCGAGGGATGAAAAGCATTTCCACTTTCATGCCTCAATACGGCTTTCAGAGCGACCTCTCTGTGCGTATTTGTACATATATTTGCAGAATGTATTTATATAAGGGTGTTGAAAGACATTGTTATATATGTACTATATATACTTTTAGAAGGTAATTTCTTGAATTTCTTCTTTCATTTTGAATATTTCATGCCCTGTTTTGCTGCTGTGTGTTTCACTCTCTCTCTCTCTCTTTCTCTTCGCTCTCGCTCTCTTTTAGCCTTGTAGTAATCTGATAAGTGACAAATCAATAACTGAAGTACCATTATCGGGGCAACGGGCAAAACAATAAATGCAAACAACTCATCAGCCTGAATGCGAGTATGTGCTGTGAGCTCACGCTCTCGCTCCCTCCGTTCCACCGCCTCCACCCTCCTTTCTTTCCCCTCCATCCCCGTCTGTCCCTTTTTTTTAAAACCCATTTATAATCCATCCTTCTTCCTCCCCACTGTCTTCTCTGCTTCCTGTCTTTCTGTCTCTCTCCATCATCAGTGGCATGTAAACACAGACACCTCGCCATTAGAGTGAAATTTACTTTCAATATGAGTCGAAAGAAAAAAGCTTTTAAAGCATCAAAATCAAATTCATTTACTCCCGTTACAGCAAATGGAGCAGGTGGTGTGTTTCACATGTGTGTGTGTGTGTGTGTGTGTGTGCGTGCGTGTTTGAGACATGTATTAGTCACATTATGGGGACATAAATCTGTTTACACAGTCACATTGTGAGTACTCGTCTTCCTTATGGGGACAAAAGGCGAGTCTCCAGAATGTAAATTTAATGGTGAAGACTTGAGTTCAGGTTGAGATAAGGGTGGGGAAAGCGGTGGTAATGGTAAGTCTCCAGGAAACGACTCTAAGTCTGTGTAATGCCCCCAAAAGTGATGGAAACACGGCTGTGTGGATGTGTGTTTGTGCATGTGTGGGGAATTTTGTCACTCTCCACAAAGCTCGTAAATAGCTCCCGTAATGCTTTCACATTGGTTTACATTGCGACTGGCTGCGTCTCTTCATTTGTACAAAGCACAGAAGCCAAAGTCTGACACTTCGCCAATACCTGGGGGCAAAAGGGAATTCGGGAGGCAAATAAAAGACAGAAATCACAATGATGAAACAAATGTTGGCAACTTGGAGCTTAGTGGGACGATCAAAGCGCTAACACTCAGGGTTGAAGGTTCAGTTCCCACCTGGGCAGCCCACCGCAGGATGTTTTTCTTTAGGGGTTTTGCATGAAAACATCCATAACAAAAGGTAAGATTATACATACACTCTTTATGCATAAAAAATATAATATGTCTGCATCTTATCAAAGGACATAAAATATGCTCAGCACCCTGACGAAGAACTTAAATAGGCTCCATAATAAACTTTTTACAAAACAATGCTGTTTCAGACATGAAAGCAGTTTGTGCAACAAAGCAGAAATAAGTGCAGACTAAATCAGTCTTTAAAAGATCAATTACACGCCCAGATTTTCTGTTGAAACACAGCGTCGATGCGAGATATTCACAGAGTGCGATGTGCTCAAATGGCTCCCTGGGGTCTCTGCTCAAAGCGTGCGGGTTTTTGGCTGTGTAGCTCTTAAATCTCTCTTTCATTCTCCTTATCGGGTGTTTTGTGTCTGTCGTGTTTTGGATTAAGACGTCCTCTGAGCTCGGAGCGAGGATCTCTTTCGCAGTTCTCGCAGCATCTAAGAGCTCGGTTTACATTTGTAATTTCGATGGGGTTTTTGAAATCCAGCGATAGAGATGTGACTTGATGGCGTAGTGAGACATTGTGTGTCCACATGTGGCCTGGAAACGTCTATCACGCGGCTCCTGTGGCTGGTTTTTCTTTTTTTTAACTTCATCTTACTGTTCTGTCATCTTTTCTTATGCGCCAACTCTTCCTCTCTGTCTTTAAAAGGCTTGCTGTTCCTGCGTAACTCAATAGTGACCAGAGCTTACACAATGGAGTCGAGCTTTCAGGCGCTGTAATATGAGTGGTAACTAAAGTGCTGGGTTGAGAATTGCAAATCTACGCTCACTGCAGGCCAATCATGCATTAAGAACTAGAAAACATATGCAGGAAAATATACTAAAATATTAATCCTTAATGTGAACTATATGTTTTTGTCTGGGAGTAACAGCAATAAAATGCCTAAAATGTGTAAAAGATGCAAATCTACTCAAAGGTCTTACGAGCAGAACAGCAAACATCCTCCTTAAAAGGACCTGACTCGTTTTACTGTCTCCTATTAAGACAAATCAGGTTTATTTGAACAGCCCAACATCTTGAACAATACGGGCTTTACAGGCTCACAGACTCGGTGGTGACGCTCTCTGAGAAGACGAGTAAAACCTCCAGGTGGGCGCGTTGAGCTCATGTGCCACCAGTAACAAAGTGGTTGCACTGGGAAGCTCCCCGATGTGAACGTGAAGCTGGATGTTGCTGAAAAACAAGTGTCACAGCTCGACTGAAATCCAAATGTTAATTAGGCTCACAGGTGGGTATGATGGCGCTGAGGAGGGGATATGTTGTAACCACAGAGGTTTATTATGAATGAGTTAAGAGACCCTGAAGTGAAACTATCTGGATCAGATACAGGAACATGTTGCTGGCTGGCTGTTCCATCTGAAGCACCTCAGCACTTTCACACAGACTCACATCAGCATATTGAACCGGCGATTCTCTTAATTAATAAACTGGCGAGTCAATAATCAGCGAGATTGAGGACCTTTCAGTCAAACACGAGGGGAATAAAATGCATCCTGACACAACTGGAAATGACGAGAAAGGTCTTCATTCCCTGCAATCTGGATGTAACCTGCAGGATTATCCTTTCTAAGAGGCTTCTAAAACCAACACAAATGAGTATTACAAAAAATATTCCCAATCCAGCATTGACAGGAAACTCTCACGACTACTTTTGGAAGGCAATAACAAAGAATTTCATCATTCAGGTTGGAGGAATAGTCATATATGTGGATATGTGCACACCTGCACACTCATCTGCATTCACGCTATGAAGCCTGCTCATTGAGCTTTGAGCTGTTAAATAAAGGAGGAATGGATAGGTCTCACACACACACATGCACGCACGCACACGCCTGTCCGCAGGCCATCGTGAAGCTGCTATAATCCTGACCTAATAAGGCGGTAAAGACAGGGAGATTGGCATTATCGATCAGGCCTTCAGGGAAAACCTCTCTGTTTCCTCATAGATAGGTAATCAATAGTGAGCCTATATGTCACACCTACAGACGTGAACCCATACAGTAAATCCCTGTGCTAGATCTGACCCGTGGGAACTCTAAATCCCAAAAGCCCTTGCTGTGGGGGTCATGGGTGGGTTGACCTATAGGAGATCGAACACAGAGCATGTGACTGCTGACACCAGAAACAATGGATGAGAGGTCGTCCTCTGTTTTGCTCTTCGCCCGAGTGTTTCATCCATCGATGTGTGTGTCGGAGGAAACAACATGTAGCTAGCAGGACGTGTGTGTCTGCTGCGTCACGACGCCTCAACAGAGAAGGAGCCAAAAGGGAGGAAAAAAAGGAGAAGAAAGCAAGAGAGGAGAGAGTGATGGATGGAGGAAAGAAAAAGAAGAGACCGCTTCAACTGTGAGAACACTAAAAAATTGAAAGAGCAGCTAAAAGACAAAATGGATAAAAATGAAAGCTATCAAAAGAATGAAGAAGAAAGCGAACAATGAAAGAGGTGAAAGAAAAGGGAACATCTATTCTTGTTAAGCTGCTGATGTTTTTTCTCCCCCTGGAGTTTGTTCAGAGCTGCAATGAGCTGCTGTGTACGACACACACACACACGCATACACACCTGCAACAACATCACTACGACTATTTGACTATTTCAAACATTTGTAGAGCTGTGACTAATTCTTCATGAGCGCTTGTTCACCTCAGTAATCAGAAACTGACGGGAAGCTTCAGCCCAAACACCACAGATGGAAATGAGCTTTTAGCTGTAGCTGGTCCAGCGAATGTACTGTGCATTACCCCCGTTAAACAACCAATGAAATGACAAATAAACAGATGTGACGCATTTCAACTGTTGGACATGTTTCTTGCTACAACGTTAAGCTAAGAGGATGGATGTACCATTTTACAGTGCACAGTGTTAAGCCCAGTGTTGCTTTAAAGGGTGATTCCATCATTATATCTTGGGTCTAATTTATTTGCACGGGGTGTTTGATTTTGAAAATTCTCTGAGCCGTTCCTGCGTGTGACTTCCTGTCTGGCTCGATCTGCTCCGTGCAGCTTGACACAGCGTCCGTCTAAAACAGACTAGGTGCATATTTTCTGCAGAGCAGAGCAGAGAGCGGCGTCTTGCAGCGAATATGGCGGAGCTGCAAGCGTCGCCTGAAATGGCCACGATCATCAACAGCAAACCCCGAATCTGCACCAAAGCAGTACTCATGCATCGCAGTCAAAACTCGGTTTGGCCTTTTCATAAAAGTTTCATAAAACAGCTGAAGTTCAGTGATATTTCCCCTTAATGAAGACGGTCTCGTGGGTCTTCAGCGTTGCTCAGCGCAGCGTGTGTGTGCACAGATTCTGTCTGTGTATGTGACGAGTGTAAGTGTGTGATCTTTGCCTGGTGTCCAGAGATAATTACCAGTGGATAATGGTGTGTGTATGGAGTGAAATGGTAAACCTCAGCATCGCTCGAAGAGGGGGCAGTGTGTGTGTGTGTGTGTCCACATATTCAGAAGGTAAGAGGCAAGTGTGTTTGACCTCACACACACTGCCTAACATTGCATGTGTAATTGTGTTTGAGCACTACACACTACACGTGTCTGTCTGCCTCTGTGCGTGTGTGCAGGAGTGTGTGTGTCACTAAGTGATAGATGACTCTCAGGCAGTGTAAAGTGAACGTGAAAAATGGCAATAAAGTTTAATATTGTTCCCTGCAACACAGATTTATGGCACAGTGAATTAAACATCCGTTTCTCATTGGGACATTGATTTACAAACACACACACACTCTCACAAACACGCTTTAGTGCGCACACGCTTAAACACTGATTCACGTGCACACGTGTTTAAAGTGGCCTGCACATTAGCAGAGGCGCACACACAAGCTCACACCGGCGTAGACCCACAAACGACACACACACTCACAAATTGATGATCAAAAAATACAAAGGTAAATCCAACACACACACACAAACACACACACACACTCACAGAGCTATTTGGTTTCCATATATCACTGGTTTTACGACTGCTCTCCACTATTCCCTGATCTCCTCCCTGTTGCACTGAACCTGTGGGTAATTGGCTTTTTAATGACTTCTGCATTTCCACACATTTCCCATCTTGGTTATTTGCCTTCTCAAGCCTCATTTGAGAAGTCACACTGAGAGGGCGGTGGGGGGGGTAGACAGGTAAGAGCGTACACGAAAAAAAACAGGAGAGGAAGAAAAAGTGGGAAAGACGTAAAAAGAAAAGACACACACACAAACACGCACACACACGGCTGCTCAGACTGGGTCTCCATGTATTCTCATGCAAATTGGACATAGCAGATGACAAAGGCAAAAAGTAAAAAACAAATCCACGACTTCTGAAGGGAAAATGTCTGAAAGGATACAATAAACATAAAAGTGTAGAATAAATAACGACGCGGGCTCGGAATGATCAGAATGACGAATGAGGCAATTTCACCCAAAAACAATTCAAAGAAAACGGCGTCTGGGTAACGTCTGTCCGCCGTGACCTTCACAAATGTCATGACTGCTGTTTGTCTCCTCCGCAAAGCTCCATTATGATCATGACCTAAAATGAGCCTTTTTTTTACGTCTTTGTGCTGAAAACTTTATCCAAACACTTTATCATTCACTTGTGTTACGACTACCGTCGTAATTTCTGGTAGCTCTTGTGTTTCTTGCCTGTGTTATGTAGTTTTCTTTATGCAGGTTGGAGTGTGTCATGACGGAGAGGGGATTGGTCAAATGTTTTCGGTCCTGGCTGTCGGATTGGCTGTTTCCAGAGGATACCTGCTATAAAAAGGTCCAAGATGGCGTCCGGCGCTGGTGGGGGACAGCAGCAGGCGTTCTTCATCTCCCTCTTCTCCCAACCGGCCACACGTTGCATTATTAGTGACTCTTGTGAGGTTCTTGTAGTAGGGGTGGACTGCCAGTTTTGTTAAACTTATTCTTTTCTCCTGTTTTTGCTTAGTTAGGGAGGTAAGTCTTATGTCTTTTGGTTCCTTTGTTTTTCTCTAGGTAAGATATATCCTCCCCAGGTAGAATTGGTTTGTTTGTTGTTTTGGCCTTGGTCCACCCTGATGCCCTTATTGTCTTGACATTTTTGTTCATTCACTTACTTTTGTAAATAAACGTAATAATCACTGGTGAAACCTTTGCTCTGGACCTGTGGCTACTTGGGACTTGGGGAAGATGGGGGCTCTTTTCCTGTTGTGCCTGTGCACCCCTAGGCTGGGCGTAACACTTGAAAACTTCTCATATAGATTATGTTTATATTTTTTGACAAGCAAAAGCCTTTTTTTTTTGGGAGCAAAGATGGTTTTTTGATCTAATAAGACCTGTGTTGACATCCATGAAGGTTTGTTTTCTTTGATGCATCTGACAGATAAACAGCAGAATGATTCATGATGTGTTTATTTTGCATTTAGTCTGATCAGTTAGTGCGTCTGTACTCAGCTGCTGTCTGTTTGTGCTACATGCGTTTATTGTGTGTATCTCTATGTGCACTGACCTACAGCAAAGTTTGCTTGTGCGCATTCGTGTCTGTCTTAATGTTGTGTGCGTCTCTCTGTGCGAGTGGCTTCACATTTTCAGAAGGCCGTGCAAATCTGCACACATCTGTACGTGCATTTTGCCTTCAAGCCACAGCGCGTGTTGGTTTGTACGCATGTGAGCAGCATACCAAAAAGGGGTGTTTGAAAATCGGGCTTCAGACAAATGGAGGGAGAGAGAGACACCGATGACAGACAGAGAGAGAGAGAGAGAGAGAGAGAGAGAGAGAGAGAGAGAGAGAGAGAGCCCCGGCACAGACAGCAGAGAACTTCTTTGAAGTAACTTCGCTGCAGGTGTGTCAGCCAGTCAGCAGACTTTCAAGCTAAAAACAACAACTTCCATTCACTCCTGGCCCAGTCAGTTGCACGTAAGCACTCAAAGGCTGTGTATTTTTAACCACCATGATCCATGAGTGTATTAATAACACTAAAAACTGCAATTCAAGGCTGCAACATCAAGAACCGTTGAGAAGTGCAAGTAAGGAGGCCTCCGGGTAATAAGCATCTTTCTGCCTTCCAGCCCCACAGGATAATAAGCCACTAGCATGCTAACAGGCGCTTTGCACGTTGCTACTAATTATTAGCATTATTAGTTTAGAGTAACTTCAGCGGGCTGTTGGTGTTTACTGAACAGCTCATGCGTAATGAGTAAAGGGGCGCCATTCACAGTCACATATTCCATCTTGATTAGAAGGAAATTAAAGTAGGAAAGAAGTGTTTGCTCTTAATTGTTGATTAACATAGAAGTGCATGGCGTGTGAAGCATGCATATCTGAAGAATTATTCATTTTGTACACATACTTTTGGCAAAATCCTGCTTTCCACACTTACATCTAAAGCATATTACTGTAATATTGTCTGAAGGTTGTTTCTATAGGCCTGGAGGAGGAACTGAAAGCCAGCTCTGGCAGCATTAGGCTTTTGCTGTTCTTATTACGGTCAGGTCCGCATGTCTCGGTACTGCAGATGACTGTTTAAAACCTGCCATGAAAATTTTATGCTCTCCAGCCTGGTCAACACCCGGGTCAAGGGACAGCCATGTTTCATTCCTGCCAGTTTTACTGCCTTTACAGCCTCACACACATCACTAAAAACCAAGACTCCACATGTGCAAGTTCAGTTATGTGCATAAACTTTAATAGTTGCCTTCTCATATTTGCTCATGCTCCTGTGAATGTGCCTTTGAGTTCATATACATTTACACATAAATATGATTTGGTGCGCTGTGTTGTTGATGCAGTTTTTATGCAGCATTCATGCATCATCACATGTAGAATCACATGCGCTGCAGTCATGACGCGCAGCATTTCACTAAGTTAAGTCATCTGAAGGCATCTGCTTCCAGATTATTGAAGGTAGTTATTGATAGAACAATGGGTGGCTTTGAAAGAGACAGGAATTTCATGCACCGATTGTTTCTCACAACAGATAGCGAGCTTGAATGAAGCTGTCATTCCTGCATTTATCTTTGGCAAATGTGCCTCTATACCTCTATTTCCACAGTGCATTTTGAAAGTGCTATCATTAACACAGCCTCAAACAGTTTCTTTCTTTGAAATACAATAGCTCTGCCTCCAGAACTCCCTGAATGTAGAGAACAGTATCTACAACTGAAAATGGCTGTCTCATTGTCCTCATTTCATACACTGTAGTGCTGCTAATTCTACATCTAATGCAACAAAAATAAAGAAATTCAGCATCACCTTCAGGTTAAAACTGCTGCAAACTTTTTGACCCTGCAACTACAACAAATTCTCTTTTAAACTCTGGTCAGCACAGTGGATTTTGCAGTGGCCTGTGTGCAAAGATGACGGAGACTCGCTGCAAGCAGTGCAAAACGAGGAGAAGTCGCATCTGTGCAAGTCAAGGATGTTTCAGCTGGAGCAACAAATATGAACTTATCTCAAAATAAATGACCCCCATGTGATGAACAGACGGAGACAAGAGATCCGCCGTCTAAGCTGTCACAAAAAACACACTCGACACGCATACATGCCTGGTGTGAACTGTCTCTGTCTGGAGAGAAAGCAGGGTGCAAAGATTCACTTTTCATTGCGCAACGTGGGAAAAACATTGAATTATGATCCATTTGAGTCATTATTGCACTTGTGATATGATTTAACCTCTTTCATTATTCTGCAAACAGCAAGTTCTTTCAAATACTGAGCGGCTGACGCAGGACTTTCAAGGTTTTGTGCCCCGCGTTAAACACTGATCCAGGCGCTGTTTTTCCACGACCATTCAGGTCAGGAGGAGAGTTTGGGCTTGAAAGCTCCAGTTGGCTGGAGCTGTTGTGGGATGTTTCGGCCACTGAACATAAAAAGGTTGAAGGAGAGATACTTGTTTTCTCTGCATACACTGCATAAGACACACACGCCTATATGTGCACCTACAGCTTTATTTCCTCTCCGTTCACCTAAAGAATAAAATCACTCAGGGAATGTAGCGTCTATTTTTGTAACACGGCTCAATGCTGCCTTGCAAAGACACACGCAGGTAGGCACACACTAACACACACCATCAGCGGCGTCAAAGGCACATTCGACGCACACGCAGTAATATGGAGCCCACAGTTGGATGTAGGGGATATAATCTAACCACTAACTGCAAATGAAGAAAGAAAAACATCAGGGGCTCAGATTAGATGGAGCTGGCAGAGATGGAAAATGAAACACAGGCTGTCGATGATGTCTTTGTGCTTCTCTCTCTCTCTCTCTCCTCGTGGTTATCACCCCCTTTTCTTCCAGGTTGTCTATCATTTTCAGACATTATTGCCTTTCTCTCAGTGTTTGTCGCATTCAGTCTGCCTCTCTCTCTCCCTTTCACACACACACACTCACATATAAACAGAGAGAGTTATCACTGGCCTACAGGGACCCATTACTTCTGTGATCCAAGGCTTTTATATGGTGGCTTGGTCTTAAAAATGGGCATTTATTGCTCCCCCTGATAAATCGTGCGAGTGTGTTGTGTGTGTGTTATTCATTCAATCTGCTGTTTGCTTGGTTCTCTTTGGAAAAGCTATAAAGAGACTCCGCATGCACATGCATATTGTGTTGGTGTGTGTGCGTGGAGAGCGAGCGTGGAGTTTACAGAGTCCAAAATGAGAAAACACACTCACACACAGCAGATATATTGATACTGATATTATTAATGGTTTGTTTGGACTCTACTTTTAACACCTGAAAGTTGCGCTCAAGCAGGCTGAAATATGTGAATAGGAATGATAAAATCCAGAAGCTGAGACCACATTCAAGTCATCAAGCGGCTGAAGTGGTGGGTGTTACTTCAACAGGTGATGAAATGACACCAATTTACATCCCACCTCTTTACCATAATGTGTGTAAATGGCTGCAACGTGTACAGAACACCTGGTTTTCAGGCATCGCACCTACAGCCAGTCTGATCTTCTCTACAACAACAGAAGAGCCAAAGTAAAATCATATTGTCTGTAAAAGGAGACGCTTCAATACAAAGATCCAGGAGGAGAAACCAGGATATAAAGAGCCAATCGCAGCAACTGTACAGCAAGAGAAAACCACGATTAGAAAAATAAAACATGTGGCGAAGAAGACAGAGGTTGAGTCCCACGGAGCGTTATCCACTCCGTCCCTGTTAGCAGCGATGAAAGACTCGTCTACTCAAAACTGTCCAAAAGCAGCGTGTGGAATGGAGGCGAGCTACGAGCGACTTAAGTATCAGAGCGGCAGTGTGTTTAGCCATGAGTGTTTGTAACATACTGAGATTACAGATGGTCAGCGGAGTAGTTTGAGTAGTTTCCAGAGACAATTTCATACTCGTATTTTACTGTGAGACTGGGCCACTGTTTACTCTGCCTCCTCTGCTTCCCATCATGTCCTCCATGAAAACAAAAAAATGCAAAACACGCACAAAAAGGGGGATGTATTACATCCACGACCTAAAAATGGCATCCCTTCCTGCTTTGTTAATGTCGTTTTGTTTCTCAGAGCGGTCTGATTTCATCGCACAGACGTGCAGATTAAGTTGTGAAAGATGAGGTTAAATGTCCCATTCATGAAATCCTCAACCTCTCCTGAGAATTTATCACATTTTCTGATTTCTAAAAACTTAAAATCTGGTAAAAAAAAAAAAACAAAAAAAAAACCCAGTGATATTCATAACTTTTGTGAAATAATCTCATTACCTGTGTTTCCTTCATGCACCTGCTCTTTGTGTATGTATAATTATCTGTTCAGCCAACTATCCATTCATCCTCCCCCCTTCCTTCCTTCCTTCGCTCACTCGTCTTCCCATCCTTTTCCCTCCCTTCATCCTGTTTCTCTCATCTCCTGCTGCGTCTGTCACTGACAGCTCTATCTGCTCTAGTCGGAGCTACAAAGGGATTCTACCACTCAGGTAATCCATCTATCTTCATTTCACACTCTCTGTGGATGTATAACTCTGCTGTAATGGCTTCACTCTGAAAGAGTGACAGCTCCGTACAGCTCTCAGAGCGCCGTTTCAATGGGAGCCGTGATTCCAAATCACCCTTGCTTATCCTAAAAGAAAAGTGCTGTTTAAAATCTAAGAAGACTTTTTACGTGACGTTATGAAAAGTTTGCCAAAGAATGCGGTTTTAACAAGTTTTTTTCCCCTTTCAGTTACGAGATTAAATTTTTGCTCACTGATTACATTGCTGTGATCTGAAGGCAGCACAGCTTCACGTGCCGGAGCCGGAGGATCGGAGCAGTTTTAAAATGATCCCACTTTTTATCTGCCTCACAGCAAGAAGGTTGCCGGATCGATCCCCGGGTCAGGCGGGGGCCTTTCTGTGTGAAGTTTGCGTGTTCTTCCCGTGCATGCGTGGGTTCTCTCCGGGCACTCCGGCTTCCTCCCACAGACCAAAAACATGCTCATTAGGTTAATTGGTGACTCTAAATTGTCCCTAGGTGTGAGTGTGAAAGTGAATGTTTGTATGTGTGTTGCCCTGCAGTCGGCTGGCGACCGGCTCAGGGTGTACCCCGCCTCTCGCCCGTTGACAGCTGGGATAGGCTCCAGACCCCCCCCCCCAACCCCGAAAGGGATAATCGGGGGTATAGAAGATGAATGAATGAATGTTAATGTTTACATTCCTTTTTGCTTCAAAGTGTATGTTTAAGATAATCAGGTTTAGCTGGGGCTCGTGTGGTGGCTTAGCTGGAGTGTTTGGAGTTAAAGTCAGATCCTCCTGAATCCTGCAGAGCTTTTAGCAAAGAACCAGGGGGTGCCAGTGTTCACGGTTGGTGTCAGTGGGTCAACACTGCTTTTGCAAAATGTCCAAAACTCTGAGGTTTGATTCCTTCTTGATTGCTAAGATGACTAAATGAACCTATAAGATCTTAAAACAGCTTCTTGGAATGATGTCTGTTCTTCCACGGTTGATAATCACATCCGTGTTTCTTGTGCAAAAAATAAACATGCACTTCATCATTCTGCATATATTATCCTGCCATATGACTTCAAATATGAATTCAGTTCTTTATCTCTATCAACTTCCTGCAGCTCACCTTGTTGTTTTCTCTCGTCCTAATCCTTTTTCCACATGCACAG
>JBBMOE010000018.1:1013874-1021374 GCA_037975065.1 Chaetodon trifasciatus
TATCTGTTTCCATGTCGCAGCTGCTGCAACAGCTCAATTTCCCTTCAGGGATCATTAAATCTTCATCTACCCTGTTTAATTCACGGAGAGGCTAGACGGAGATTGTCAGTCACTGCTCAAACCACGAATGAACATGTTTCTGTCATCCTCTGACTTCAAAAACACACACACACACACACGAACACACACACACACAGAGCTGATACTGTGGTGCTGCTTTGCAGAGATGGGGTCTTACTGGTTCTGAACAGCCTCCCTTTCCACAACAAAGACAATAAAACATTCACAAAGACAACATCAGTCAAATAAATGTATGATGTAGCACCAGGAGGAGACAACAGGAGGAGGACGCACACAGAGAGGACACAGTGAGGACCAGACGCACACACATGCAGAGCACCTGAGGAGAGAAGGAGTAAGAGCAAAAGGTATCTCCTCCTCTTTGATTACTCCTCCTCTGTGAGGTAATGAAGGCTCTGTCCATTCCCACCTGAGCCCTGCTTTCTCTCCTCTCTCTTTGTTTTTCTATCTGTGACAGTAAACGCATTTTCTCAGCTCTCTGGCAACTGACAGAGAGAAGACTGAAGATCTCATTTCAACAAACTGAACACCGGAGGGCTGATATGATTATTTCCTGCGCTATGACTGAATCATCAGCTCTGCTGTGTTCAGATGTTAGCTTGTTCGGTTCTTGAATCCTGGTCAGCTAACCGCAGTGTGTCTGTTTTGCTGATTTTTTTGTCTGTTTTAACTATATCTATTGTTGATGTATGATGGGGAATCTGCACAAGGTGTTTTATTTTGAAAATGTACCAGACTCTCTAAACCTCTCCTGTGTCTGACTTCCTGTCTGGCTCGATCTGCTCTGTGCAGACTGATCCGTCATCTATCAAAAATAGATTTGGCTCGTATCGTCTGTACATTTCAAAGCGAGAGTGTAGATACGCTCCCAGGATGCTTCTAAAACAGAGACGAAATGCGCCTGGTGGAAATGCACTTATTGACCAGAATGGCAGCGATCAGCTCTGTCAAATGTGTCATGGACGTTATGCACCCAGTGGAAATTGGGGGTCTCTCACACTCTCACACCACTAACTAACTTCTAATCTTTGCTTCCTCTGATGTGAAGAGCGAAGCCAGCTCAATCAACACAGATTGACCATAAATGCTCCAATCATCAGCCAGTATGAACACTATATTTGTTGGTTTCATTAGTTTCGTACAGCTAATTTTGTCAAGCTACAACTTGGACTAATTATGACAGAAAGAAACAAAGGTTCGCTGGAGGAAACAGGCTGGTCAGCTCACGTTAGCTGGTCGGAGAGAAACTCTGGAGACAAAGAGTCAAAGAGTGACTGGTGAATACAGCCAGTTAGCTACCCAGTTTTATTCATCAGGTGTCCAAAAACCAGCCGTCAGTGGGAAGGTCATGTTGACCTGTATCTGCTGGATGTGCCTTTTTGTCAGCATGTCAATGATAATAACTTGACAAATGAGTGATAATTCTGTTTTCCAGTTTGTTTATGACTCTTTCTGCCCCCTAGTGGTCACAAATCACGTAACAGGCAACAGCTTTAGATGATAATGACTTTTACCAACATGACTACAAACCTTTAAGAGCACTTTTAAGACGAAACGTCCTTCCAAACTGTCCTGGAAATTGCCTTTTCGAATGGATACGCTGGTAACAAAAAGTAAGAGCCTTTACGGAAAACTCTTTGGGCCTTTGTGTCAGCCTGCGAGTTTGTCTCCGTCCTATTTTTTTGGCGTCTTTCACAGTTTCTGTCTCCCTCATCCATCTTTGTGGATGCTTGTCTGTCTGCCTTTGTTGGTCTCTTTTGTGTCCTTTTCCATTTACATGGCTCTGTGAAGTCTGTCTTTGTATTCTGCTGTGAATATAGGCTAGCTCTCAGTCTTCTCGTGCCCCCTGTCAAGCGTTATCTCACTTTTACTCTGAATGCATTCTGCAAAGTCACTCCATTTTTTTTTTTTTTTTTTAATGAAAGAAATCTCAAATTTTCCTCTGATTGCGTGTCAATACCTCTTACCTTTTCCGCTGCTGGTCATCCCAATTTTCTGCTCATTCTCTCGTCATGAATGAGATATTCCCATTCAGTGTCAGCATCTCAGTCACATATAGTTTGGATTTTGCTTTCTGTGAGGACGGACGGGATCTGCTGCTCCTCTTTATTTGACAGTGTGACTAATGTGCATAAGCAGACACACACTTGCACAGCATATATGTGACAAATAGAGCCATGTGCACACACATCAGTTCAAACACCCTTTTCTTTGATTAGGCTTTCATGTGATGCTGCAGTACACAGATGGTGATTTTCTTTTCATTTATTAATAAATTTCTCTGTGTGTGTATTTTTTCTACCTTCACTCCCCCCCCCCCCCCCCCCCCCCCCNTAAATTTACTGCGGTGGCATTTTTTTCCTCACTCGTGTTTATTGTTATTTTGAAAAACGCGAGCCAGAGCTCAGCTAAGAATACCAGAGGTGTGCATTTATACTTTAAGTGCGTGTCAGTCAGGCTTAGCAACTGAATATAACCATTTAAAAAGCCAATTGACAGAAAAAAATGCATTCATTTAAGGTAGACAGAAAACCAGTTAACATATTCTGTTCTTACTGTTTCCATTTAGAAGCTCTTTGTAATGTCTCACATACACGACCTTTAGCCGACATCCCAGCAAACACATGAAGTCTTATCACGACTATAAAAAAATGGCTGTGCATCTTTTTCCATTCTCTACACACTGTTTGTGACTCTGTACGTTTGTTCATGTTATAATTTTGTAACATTTGCATGAAAACAAGCTTTTGCGTCCACTTTAGATGTAGATTTTAAGATCGTGATGTCTATAAGCAGGCGATGAAAGTAGAAAAACACTGGTGCCCATCCAATCTTGTCACATCTATAAATGGACATGGAGGAGGATTATATCAGAGATGATGAGAAAAGAAGTTAACAAAGCGTTCATTCCAATCCAATCAAGCCTAACCCCGAGATCTACAAACTGTCAGGACTATACAGCAACGATGTCTAAATGAGAGAGATGGAGGGAGCGATGGTGCCAATCCAATCTTGTGGGATCTACAAGCTGTCGAGTGTGGGTTACGCTCTATGACAGCCGTATCAACCACATCGATATTACGGAGGTGAGGCGAGGAAGAGGATTAAATGATAGTAGATGCAAAGAGACAGAAGCAGGAGGTTTATTTGCCCTGCTTACATGCTGTGCCCACACTGATGCCTAACATTAGAGAGCTTTAAGTAAGTTTACAGCTTGAAAACACAAGAATTTCTCAGTGCTGAAGCACATGAATACCCTTAAAAAGATTTCAACATTTAGCCTCGACTAGTTTTTCACTGAACTCTTTGGAGATAGTTTATCTATTCACAGCAACTAAGGTGTCAATTAGTGCTTTTAAAAACTTGCAAGTTGGAATCTTTTTTTCTTCAACCGGCTTTTTTCCCAACAGATTTCACTTTCAAAGGTACTTTCAGACTGGAGTGGAGGCTGTACTCACACAAGTGGGAAGTAAATCATCACAAGCAAAGACCCCACAGTCACAATGTACATCCCTGACTCTCAACGCTGCGTAAATGTAAATAAAAACAGAATGCAATCATTCGCAAGTGTCCCTGAGTCTGTGTAGTGATCTCCTTTATATGATCATGTGTAAACAAAGTGGTGAATCTCGCGCTCCATCCTTGCTTGTGAACGATTACCAATTAACCTGTTTACCTGTGGGATGTTTTGGAGTATTCCACAATTTTCTGTCAATACTGTAACAAATGTTTTATCATATTAAAAATGCTTTACTGTGGCTCTGATAACAATGTACTCACAGAACTGAAGTTACAACCTGTAACTACTATTTTCCTCACTACAATGCCGACTCTGGTAACAGGAAGATGTGAAGCTAACACTCTTCGTCTACTCCCACCATCAGAGGAACAGGAGACCCAGTGGATTAACTGGAGTTCAGTCAATACAAAGCAGAATTAATTTAAACTGAAGCTCAAGGACGTCAAACTTAGAACCTGTAAGGTTTGCCATTTTTATGTTGCTTTTCTGCTCACTTTGTTGGTTAGCCTGTTGAATTTTTGGCAGTGGAGCAATGTGGAGGTATTTAACACTGAGGGACAGTCAAGAGAAACTGTGTGAACGTTAAGCCTCATTTGCAGGCAGTTAAATAGCTTTTCATGTAGCTTTTTGTGCTGTCTCTCAAAACCAGAGCAAACATTAGCGCCACACTTCATTCTGCAGCACAAGCTCAGCTGGTCCTGACTGTTGTATTTATATAATATACTTTTGTTTTTCTGCTAAATAAATGCTGTTGAGATGTCTAATCCTACCCTTTTTCTAACTACCATCACTGTAAAAAACATTAAAAAAATGACTGCGTGAGAGAGATTTTAGGTGATATCACCCATGTCTTCCCTAATATGAACATACTTTTGTGGCCAGGACCATATTTCAAGGCTGTTATTACCACCAAAAATCAACTAATGTGACCAAATGACTGCAGGCTGCGCGATCCAAAAATGAAATCTGCAACAGCTTTTGTCTGCTTATCAGCGAACAGATGCTCCGTGCAATGTTTGGATTTTAAGATGCACTACTTTACTCAATGTACTAAATTTAATGATGCCGCACTGTTTGAGAGTACATCGTTTTGGGATTTGTATAGATGGTTTAAAAACACACACATACCTGTTTGGTCCATATGTTGAGTCCAAATACTGTGAGCTATAAGTCTCAAAGAACATTTGAAGTGCAAACTGGCTCTTTGTCAGGTATTAACTGTGCACAAACATCATACTTTTTCAAATATATGAATACAAAATAAATATATATAAGTCCTGTTTTTCAGTGCTGCGAGTCTTTTGACAGTAATGTATTGATACAACATGGCTCTGAGACTTTAATATAACCATCAGCGGACTTAACACCGTGAAAAAAAGGCTAAAAGCGAGAGACAGACAAAGAGACTGACAGACAATTTGTTCTTGTCCTGCCTTATCAGATCTACAGCTGTCAGGGCAGCATGCAGTCGATAAGTTGTCTATGATGAGAAGGGCTTATAGGCCGTGATGGCTATTGCCCCTGACAACCACCGCCCGCAACGATAGATGAGACAGATAACTGACATGAGACATATATACTGAGAGAGAGAGAGACGGGCTGGCAGGGCGCTCATGCCCGTTCAGTCGTATCACATCGTCAGTGCAGCATCTCGGCCTGGTGAGTGGAGGCTGCGGCTGACAGATCTCTCTCTCCACCACCTCTGGCACGTCAGAGACAATGATGGGAAAAGAGAGGGAGAGGGAGAGGTGATGATGTATGAGAGCGATAATTGACATGACTGAGAGATAATTTATGAGAGAGGGCAGAAGGGAGGGTTAAAGGATCGCTGGGTTCAATATGAGATTGATGCGATGAATGGTTAGAGAGAAAGGGAGCATGGAAGGAGGCAGAAATATTCTTCTCTCTGGTGATAAGTATATTTCTCTTAATGCCTGAACTAGTGAAGAATTTCTTTATATCAGCCAACAGGGAGATCGACATATACCTGGAAAGATGTGCATCTCATTCCCTCCATTCCCATGAAGTTAACCGGTGGCTTAGAGGAGCCTCGTAAGTGCACTACAGCTCTCATGTTGGCACAGTACATTAATATATGTTATTACTGACCTGGAGCTATTCTATCTGACAGCATTCACATGGAAATTGACACCTTTATCCGTCCACAGCAACATTACAGTGTCTATGTAGGTTCATTTTTAAGAAATCCAGGCTGTGGACTGTTAAAAAGGTTTATTAGAATCACTGGACTGCTAAAAAGAAATGATCAACAGGACGCGTCTGTGGTCATCATTGACGGCGGTGTTTGGATGAACATGTTGCTGATTGTTTCTTTCTAATAGTCACTTGGTTTTAATACAGCTATTTCAACAGTAAGGTCACAATCTACAAAAAAAAGCAATTCGACATCAAATAATTGGATCGCTCTCGACCATTTCCTGTCGACATCATACACCTAAACCAGGCTGTGTTAGATTTTAACATCATATTCGACAGTGTGGCAGCTTGAAAGAGAAAAATAAGAAGACGATGCCCTTTTTGGCTTTTAAATAAGCGGCTTGTGAATTTGAACGCTGCTTTGCGATAAACAGTCACGTCAGTCAAACAAGTGATTGAGAGAGGAGAAGAAGGTGACCGGAGACAGACAGAGGGAGAGAAACGTGTGAAAGAGAGAGACTGAGTGAGACTTAGAAAGTAAGAGAGTGGGCGAGAAACTGAGAGCAAAAGGACAGACGTGTGAGAGAATGAGGCGGAGGGACGGGCCGTCTGATTGCCATTTGGCGTTTGACAGGCGGAGAGAGAGACCCAGCTGGGGTCACGTCGTGATCTATGGAGTTATATCAGCCTGCCGCCTCAGATGGACGGAGAGAGATGGAGACATGAAGAGAAAGAGAAATTAGCACGCTCAACTTTTCTCCTCGTGCAGAAAGAGTTTTTAAAACGTTAATCGTTTATCGCCACAAGATGATGTTTGCAAGGTGAAGGGCCAAAAGACGCAAGTGCCGTGGCCCCGAACACTGATGGTGGCTGAACCTTCTAGAAGGAAACAGTGAATACCAGTAAAAGTTTTCTGGCATTAAATATAAAAATATCAGCAGCTTGATCTCACATGTGCATCAGTGTCAGCCTGCAAAGTCTAATCTAATCTGAGTCTGAAGGACCAATAAAATAACTAATTCCACCAACACACATCTTCAAGTCCAGCTGCAACCCCAAAACTGCACAGGAACATGAATTGATGCATGTTTCTGAACCAGAACAAAAAGTAACGTCAATCAAATTTTACTTAATTTTGGACTGGATGTGGATTTCTATTGGTCGTGTTACACGATGTGATTCCTGTTACAGTTTTTTTTTAACATAACGTTAAGCAGTGACAGTGACTGGAGTCATTAAACGCCACATACGGCCTGATTTAATCTACCAACTATCATCACCAAACAACCCAGACTGGGGCAGAGCAGGTCCACCTTAAAACTGTCCTAAAAATACTAATACGTGTGTCCCGCCTTAACCGATGGGTCATAGATAACGTCTGCTGGGTTGCGTGAGGCATAGAGTAGAAAGACAGAGAGACATAGATGTAGCATCCTACCAGTAGGCAGCGCAGGGTCCATGGTGGGTTTCTCCCAGGAGTTGACTTGTTCCCAGGTAAATCCATTGGTTCCGAGAGACACGCTGTACCCACAGCTGCTGTAAGACTCCTCAAACGTACAGCCACCTGAACAGGAGAGAAAAAGACGCATGCATTTACAAACTGAGCTGTTTGGGGTGAAGCATCTTGTGCAAGGACAATTCACCACAGTGGGGCTGCACCTCAGACGTTTCAGCTCATCTACAGTAACAGCCATCTGCCCGGCGAGGAAGATGAAGACGAGAATTTGCAAAGAAAGCTCCAA
>JBBMOE010000018.1:1026374-1083491 GCA_037975065.1 Chaetodon trifasciatus
CACATTTCAAAAGGTAAAAGCACTCTGTTGAAACACAACACGAGCAGCTTTTTGAGGATGAAATTCACTTTTCATCCATTTTGACTGATGGTGATTCAGTGTTTGTGTGTATGATGAAGTGTGTGTGTATGTGTGTGTGTGTGTGTGTGTTGGCCTCTTTAACTAATAACAACTTCTTTTCTTTCCATGTGTTTTAAGTCACTGTCGCATTTTTGTCAGCCGATATCTCACATGACAATAATTGGAATTAGCCCGTTTGCTTGTTTTAAATGTGTTGTGATCATGCATACAGCACATTAGAATCACATTAAAATATGATTTACAGTCTGCTGATGTAGAACGATACAAAATCCCTTAACTAACGCAGCTATTTGTTTTAAGTGTACGGCGCTTGTTGGGTGTTCATGCATTCAGAGCTGCTTTTTCTGCTTCAGCTCACATCTGGTGCATTTAGACATGCGCTAAGACGACATGGATCAGACTTACTCTGTATCACTGTATTACACACAAACAAAGTGACATTATGTAAGCAACCTGGCTTTCATCCACAAACACTCACATACTTGCAGTAACAGCAAAGTGAGCACACGCAAGAGCAGCAAAACAACTCATGCCCCGAATATACCCACTTACACACACAGACACATCCTCCAATGATAACACTTATTTAAGCAGAAACCTCCGTCTTTCTCATGTTAAGATTTCCACTCCCTCGAGGCGCCAATGGCAGCCATTAGAGCCTTTCATGTCAGCCAAAGCTAACACAGTGCGACAGGACCCACAGAGTCACAAACCAGAGGGAGGCACCCCGAGGCGAATGGCTCTAAAGAGTCTGTTTACTGCTCACTTAGATAACATCTACTGATCCTGAGTGTGAGTGCGTGTTCAAGTGTGTGTGAGAACAAACTGAGGACACGCCGCGCTGCGCTCGTGTGCGTGCAGAGCTGAACACTTTCTATGTCAGAGACGGAAAGTAACCGAACGCACTCACTGAATGTCGCTCGAGAATTCCATTTCATGCTACTTCTACACTTCAGAGGGGGATGTACGGCTTACTTCACTGCAGTTCATGTTTTACATACAAAACTCAACAAAGCACCTTGTTTGATGAGCAGATGGTTCATTAAAATACCCAACAGCATGTCAATTAATGACATTAATGATAACAATATGTCAGAACGGCCGATATTATCCGTAAAGCTGTTTATGTCTGATGCTTAGTAACAAGAAGACATAACTTTATTGATCCCACGCCGGGGAAATTATGCTGTTACAGACAGTAAAAGCAAGAGTAAGGAAGGAGACTTAGAAAAGAATGAAAATAAGAATCAATAAGAAACCATATATACTGGATATGTGTATTATATATATAAAAAAAAGTGTATAAAAATTAAGTTGCCTTTAGAAGGATGGCTCAGTTAGGGATACTAATACTAATTTTGAGCTTACAAAATAAAATATATGAATATTGGACGATATTTAGTCATTAACTATCTTTTAAACTCTTATCTGTATCAGTCACACTTCAAATTTCCAGGATCAGGCCCCAATTTTTCTATATAGTACATTTGTTTTGTACTTTTCCTGATAATTTATTGCTTTTTTTTACATTTTTGAATCTATTTTAAATTGATATATTTTTTCAGTTTCTCATTCTCGTACCACTAAGGTGCGTGCGTGCCGTGTGTGTATTTTGCATGTGTGTGTTCCTGTCTCGTCTCTTAGTTAACTCAGATTAAATCCACTGTCAGACAACATGCCAAGATCCTTAAATATTCCCATTAAGTCATTTAAAACCATATGCCAACATATGCCATCTGCCCCCTTGTACCCCTCAAGCACACACATACGCACACTTGCATGCATGCGCACACACACAGACACACCCACCCCGAGGCACACAAACTCACTGGCTAAATACTAAATGCCATTACTGCCACCCCAATAAGCCTGGATAATAAGAGAAAGCAGATGGAGGTTTGTTAGTGTTACACACAGCTGGGGCAGATGTGTTCGAGGTGTGTGTGTGTGTCGGGTGAAGTCGTCCTTTGGTTTGGAGGAAAAAGCCAAAATGGTGAGGTGAGAGATTTGTGTGTGCAGAGAGAAGGAGGTGAGAGGACGGAGAAACAGGTGAATGCAGAAAGCGTCTGCCGGAGCTTTAATAAAAACTTGACATGATATAAAATGAGGAGAAGCCAGAGGGGTCAGAGGTCGTGTGACTGCCAGTGAGTGGAGGAGCCTCAAGGTCAGACCTGTCTTTGACAAAGAAAGAAAACAAACGAGAATGAATGAAAGAAAGAAGCGGTGGATGTGGCCTCAGGACGTGACGGCCAGATGTGTGTGTATTTAAGTCTTCACGGAGGTTTGTGCGGTTTGCATGAGAGCGGCAGGACAGTGAACGCAAAACAAGCAAGAAAGGACACCAGAAGGAGCGAGGAGGAGGGCTGCTGCGCAGGTGTTGGGCTGAAAGGTGCGAACACTTAAATGCCAACAGATGTCAGCGGTGCTCAGGACTTCAGCGAAGTCGCCTGGCGAATGTTTCATCTGCCCCTGAGTAATAAGGCTGGATGGCATCTTGTTGGGGTCGTTCAAGCAGCCACGGTTGGTGCTGCAGAGAAGATATCTGCAAGATTATCAGCTGATAAATGAGGGAGTGAGCAAGAGAGCAAAGAGTGAGTGAGAAAGCACGTACATGAGTGAGTGAGTGAGTGAGTGAGCGAGCGAGTGAATAAATGAGCAACATGCAAGTGGATGAGCGAGTGACTTAGCAAATGAAGGAGTCAGTGAAAGAGTGAGCGAGAGACGGAGTGAATGATTGTGTGAGTGAGCAAGTGAATGAGTGACCAACACATTGAGAGTGAGTGAGTGTCTGTGATTGGGTGAATGAGTGACAGGGGCCGCGAATGAGTGAGTGAGTGAGTGATTTTGTGATTGAGTAAACGAGTGTATATTTTGTGTGACTGTTCCCTTAAATCTCCTTCTTTCAGTTTCAGTGTGTGTGTGTGCATGTGCGTGTATGTGTGTGTGCGTGTGCGTGTGTGTGTGTGTTAAAGTCTTAAAGGGGTGGAAGTGTTTTCCTGAAAGGTCTATTGTGGCTTTAATTATCTGCTACATGAATCAATAGGGGACCTGCCTTGTAACCTTTAGTTCTGCATGAAAGAACACAGAAAACAACGTCACTTTCATTGGCTGTCTCTCGCTCTCACTCACACTCACACACACACACACACACACACAAACACACTTCAAGTGTCACAACCACAAACAATAGATGAACAACACACCATCACACGAAAACACACATGGTTGTACGTATGTCTGTACTCAATTGAATCAATTGGTTCAGACAGAGGGGTGACTACAAAGGGAAAAAGAGATTGGAATGCATAGAACACACACACACACACACACACACACACACACACACACACACACTCTGTTTGAAATGACTGGTTGCAGCAAACAGTTGTAGTAAATTAGAGGAGAAAGAGTTGACAGAGCAGACAAAGGAAGGAGTACTTCACATTACACACACACACACACACATACACACACACACATCTGATCCGGTTTGTGTGCTCCCTCAAGCGGCTGTAATTCTATTCTGCTTCCCAAAACACACTTCACCTCACCCAAGTCTCACACGCACACAGAAAAACAAGCATTCGAGTACATCCTGCAGGTACAAATCACAGGTATGAAAATCAGGTTTAGCGCGTCTGCCCTTTGACTTTGATCCAGACCAGCCGAGTCCGGCCTCGGTCTAATGTAGTTTGACCACAGCAGAGCGAGGCCTGTTTACTGGGACGCAGGCCAGCTGACTGGCGCAAGAGCTGAACTGCAGTCTAATCTGGTTAGACATCGGAGAAGGCTGGTCCTGTTTTATGTGTAGTTAAAACTAGAAGGACAACAGGATGCCCCTCTCATCCCGGTCTTTGAATGAGGTACTTGCCTTTTCCTTTGGCACTACATTTTCTCAACCATATAACTTCCATATTCCTACACACGCCGCATACTGAATTATGCCATAGATCAGCCGTTTGGGTCAGAGTTTCAGCGGTTTATTGAAACAGACGACAAACACAGGACAATAAAAATGAGTGATCACGACGGCAACGATGAAACGCTGTTTACTGTGGAGACCGGAGGACAGCTTTATGAACAGAAGAAGAAGCTTTGCAGATGGAGAGTGAACACACAGAGAGAGGAAGCAGTTCTGGAAGCTGCATCTCTTTACTGGTTGTTTGTTAAGTCGCTTCGTTTATTTGGAGCGCCACATGCCCTCATGGTTGAGTATATCTGGCTTATCCAGAGATGGTCTGGACCAGTGCGTGGAGTGCTGTTGATGGCAGCATGTGTCGTCGTGTGTGTTCTGTGTGTTATTTCCCTTTATTATCCACAGGAACTTTTCAAGGAACCTTTTTTGGGAAAACTGTCCGTCAGCCCAGGAACTCAGGTGGAGTCTGCAGTGCTGAGCGTCACTGATTGGTCGAACACAAGCCTCAACAGCTCGACAGGTGCACTCACTGAAAGTGGCAGAGGCCAGCGTTCGCATTAGGACTGATATTTCTTGAAATGGGATAAAGCAGATGAGTCAGCTGATGTGGTCCAACCTGACTCCACGACCCTGCTCGTGACCTGGCTTTGATCCAGGTCTGACCCTTCACATCTGTCCCACTCTGAAGCAGCAGAAAGCAGAACTCTCATGAACATGGCCTTTCAGAGGGCGACTCATTAAGATAAAGGATCCTAAACGTTCTCTGATCTGAACCGCGCTCAGCCTCTCATGTCACACAGGGGGAGGCGGCGAGACTCTCAGAACACTCCAAACTTTTCTGAAAGTGTCACAGATGGTCTGAGTCACAACATGACTCACCAAGGACACACACGCACACACACGCACACACGTTTCTGTGAAGTTTCTGATGAGGTCCTGTCGCTATTAGCATGCTAATCCTACTCAGGATTACACTGCTGTCAGAGCAGAGAGCTCTGCATTAACAACCTGTTTCACCTCCTCTCCTCCCCCTTACACTACTTTGTCTATCTCTCTCTCTCTCTCACACACACACACACACACACACACACACCTATCCTCTCTGAGCATTTCTAAAAAAAATTCTCAGATCTCATATTTTTTTCTTTTTTGTCTGATTTATAGAGTCTGTGTAGTTCAGTCATATTTTAATCAGAAAGGGCTCCATTTGGCAAAAGTGTCAAAAAAGAAGCCAAATTAAAACACACACACACTTGTGCACACTCCCTATCACACACACACACACAAACTTGAATTACAGTGAAAGCAGCTGAAAACTCACTCAGTCTAAAATTGCATGTTTTGTTTGGCTCTCTGTGCCTCTCTGTAACACAAAATTAGACAAAATTAGATGAGCAGCACACACATATGTGCCTTAGACACACACACACACACACACACACACACAGGGAGGAGGTTTAACTTCAGTACTCTCATTAACAGAGCAGCTTCGGGTCCCACACACAGAATTTAAAAGAGAAAGAGAGAGAAAAGCAGCAGTGTGACAGTAGACACCGCTGCTGTTACAAAGAATTTACAGCTAAATAATACTTAATATCATCATAATCATCATCACCACCATAAATCAACCAAACAGTCACGGTCGTGATGTAGGACAGGTTGCAACATAATGAGCCCGTCGCAACAGGTCGGCTTGTTCGAGCCGTTCAAGTACATCTTGACCTCGTTATGGGCTGTCGCAGCTGTTACAGCAGTTTTCAGACATTTAATTTTATCATAACCACAAATAGGGCGCACTTGCAGTTGGAGGTTTGGATTAATGACTGAAGAACAACAGGAAAGGGAGCAGACGTACAGACACGCTTTTACATTCAACGCCTCCTCTGATGATGGCACCACTGACCAAACAGACCAAGGCTCGGCTGTCCTGGAGTCAGCGTTAACAGGGTCATCAGTTCACCTTCATCTGAGACTGCTTGTGTAGTTTTTGTCACGTCAAAACTGTGTTACTGTTACTCCAACTTTAACATAAACAGGATTTTAAGCTCAGAAGAAGAAGTGAGCGCCAGCCAAGGTCTGGCGCTCGAATTCTGCTCAGAGTCAATGTTTCTCCCAGTCAATCAAACACTGCATTTATGCGCCGAGCGGGGAGGGGGTCGGGTTGGATGGCGGCTGCACAAACAGCAGGACTGTGACAGCAGAATCCGGTGTTCACGTCCAGCGCTTTGGTTACGATCGCGATTTAATCATTTAATAAAAACCTCACATGTGAAGTCACTGCTGACTGAGCGACGGCTGCGCACTGCTGCAGTTTGGTGCCAGACAAATAAAAAATGTCAGTAAACACACGTTCACTAGCAGGATTTCTGCGACTCGCCGGGTTAATTAACATTTCCTCGTTATGTTAATTGAACATCACTCCTTTTCCCTCAACACGTGAGCGTTAGTTGTCTATAAATGCATCCTGCAGGAGACACAGCCGAACTCAAACACACACTCTCCCACACACACTCTCTCTGGTGCTCATTAGGAGAGGTAGCGGGTCCAGACCTCCTCCTAGCAGAACTACAGGGGTGACCAACTCCCTCCCCGTCCTCCTCTCTTCTTGCACTCCTCTCAGCTTCACTCCCTCTGCTCCTCTTTCACCTCTGCCCATCTCTTTTTTTCCTCTGTATTCTCTTTTGATCCTCCTCTCTTTTTTTGCCTTTACTCGCCACTCCACTGGCTTTCTGTGTGATCCCTCCCTCCTCTGTTTCATCATTCTTCTGTCTTTTCGCCTGCCTCGTTCACCCCTGCCCTCACCCTTTCTTCTTCCTCTCCCTCCTCACCTCATCCCTTTCTTCCCTCTAGCAGTCTCTCCTGCGTGTTTCATCTCTACGCTTTTCTTATCCTTGCCTCTCTTTTCTCTCCGCTGTGTCTAACTTCAGCTCTCAGATTAATATGAGTTAACGTGTCTTGCCAAAGAATAAAAAGGATAAAAGAAGAGAAGCTCAAACTTTTCTTTCTCACATGTAAACGATCTTTCATTCTCGTCTTGGCTTTTCATGTCTCTTCCCTCCTCATTCTGCGTCTCATGTCTCTGTGTCTCGGTCTTTTTTCGCTTCACTAATCTTTCATGTTTCCAGTTATTCGGTCCAACATCTGATGTATCTAGATCCCATCGCGGGGGAGGTCTGTCCTTTTTCAGCACAGGAGGGAAAAGCCTCTGCAGAATGTCACAGATTGGGCTGTTTACAAAGGGATGTGTGCCATGATCCAAGGCCAGGTTCTCATGGGAGCAACTGTTTGACCCAAATACAGCTAACAAAGAGCTGCCAGTCAGGTGACCCTCAGTCAGTGCTGGCCGGATTGTTGAAGCCTCCTTTTGGGGTCGAACTGATCATAACATGATGTACAGGTGCTCTGCTTCTTTATAGGTGTCTTAGGTGTTTTATTGTTTAATGATGTAGATGCATGAGGTGGAACACTCTCAGTCTTCCTCCCTTCACATCTCCTCTCCCTCTCTCTGTCACCTCTTCCCCTGTATTTCTCACATCTTCGTCACCCACAACACTTTTTTTTACCTCTTTCTCTCTCCCTCTCTCTTCTCAGGAAGCTGAAAGGAGGCGCAATTGACCTTGATGTCTACTTGAACATCAAGACCAATGACCCACTCCCTCTTTCTCAAGTTCTCTTTCAACTCAGCTAGAAAACAACTTTTGTTCGTTTTTCCCATCTACTCATGTGTGTCTGTGTATTCAGCTCTAAAAATCAGGCCATTACCGCATCATGTCCATTTTAATATGTTTGCCTACCTCTCTCTTATTGAGCTGTAAGCTCAGCCAATCAATGAGCATTTATAATTCAGTGGTTTTACATGTCACACTGAGAGAGAGGAAGAGAGGAGCAAAATAAGGGAGGAAAACTCTGACATGAAGACCAGTCAAGGTTGTGAAGCTGTGAGTGTGTGTGTGCAGTGTGTTGAGAATTCATCTTTCTGCACACACACACAAACACACACACACTGCCATTGTGTAGAACCATTAGTGGTTTGTAGACGTGCAGTCAGGCAGAGGTGAGGGTTAGGCCACATGCACACAAGCTGGCTGGATTTATTTCCTTTTGGGCTTCACCATACACCCAAATATTACACATGTAGAAATATGCACAAATGAAACCATGAAAAAGCTAAATTTCTTCAACTTGATCACTCATTTTGAATGCTAATCTCACAAACTGGCTCCTGATTTGTATTTCCCCTACAAGCCGTTGAGAGAAAATCAATGCTCATTTGAGGAATACAGGTAGCTGTGTGCTTAATTGACTGAGGGTGTAACACAGACCCGGGTCTCCAAAGACCCAAGGAATGCATTTAAGGGTTAATGCATCTGTGTGCATGCAGCCTTAGCCCCAAGATGTGTTTGAGAGTGTGTGTGTGTCGGCCATGTGTAGCGTTTTCAAGCATCTGTGTAAACACACAGACGCACATGGGAATAAGCGCAAGTCGTGCTTCTTTATTACCCGCTGAATTCCCAGAGCTGAAGAAGAATGGTGTGTTTTTAACTGCCAACACCACTGCTCTGTGTGTGCGTATGTGTGTGTGTGTGTGTGTGTGTGTGTGTGTGTGTGTGTGTGTGTGACATACATACACTTTCTACAGGCTTGAGCGCATGTTTCTCCCGCAGTAGGAATCGAGTAGCAGTGAAAATGCAGGGTATGCATTCTACAGTAGCTAATCATCTTGTACTGACAAATTTTATGAGTTTAAGGCTTTTTACGGTGCTGGAGGACTTTCATCCATCAATTCACAGCGGCTCAGGACAGAATGGGACTTATTTTGTTTTATTGGAATTATTTACTGAATATTAAGGCGGGAAACGATGACAAAAAGAGAGATGTGGGGAAAAAAAAGAGCTGAGCTAATCAGCCAATTTATCAACTTCCCATCTGAGAATCTGAAAATAACAGCTCCACATTTGACATCTTAACATCTGTAAATTATTGGCTCATTTAGAAACATTCATATATTATTATTGTCCTGGAGGCAGCTGCCCCACCTTTACCTGCCACATGAGGAGGCTGCTTTAATGCAGTTGGCCTTCAATGAGTGTGAAAACAGTTACCTATATGCACACAGAAAGACTTACATACGCATAATGAAGTCAATAGTTAGAAGTTTTCAGACATACACACACACACACAGAAGGCCACACACTCGCGCATGCCCTGCTAACACACTACACAGCTACTCTACATAATTTTCCCTGGAGCAAAAGCCAGTTTAATCCCTGTAAATATTCATAACAGGAATGTGTAGGTTGAAGTGGCCCTTCACTCTGCACCTCGAGCAGGCTTAATACTTGATTTAAATCATCTCCAACGCTAAAAGCTCCTCTTAGCTTTGCTTTAGGTCGTGGACACAGCAGACCATTTGGCCTATACTTCATTTTTTTTAAAGTAACTAACATGTTTGCAGACGGAGGTTATTAACTGGAGGTGCTCTTTAGCTCAGCTGGCACTTATTCTCCAATTCGACTCTTATCTGATGGCACATTTTGACCAGTTTTGGCGAGGGCGCTTTCCACAGCTGCCGTTACGCGTAAGCGTCCGTGCGACGCATCCTGGCTGCACGTTGGCCTTTCCTCATTTGCATAAAGTAGAGGTCAAGTCTACTTTATGCAAATCGTGTGCGCCCGGTCTGAACAGCTGTCTTTAGAGGCTCACAAATGTTGAAAACCAACTTTTGAACTGTGCGGCGATGATTCACAATATGCATGCCCTTCTTCCACCTTGAATATTTTCAGAAACTTTTCATGTAGCACGTTTTTCCCCCCTCCAGTTATTTCAAGAGAGGCCGCAAGCAGCAGGTATTACAGAGTCGTGCCTTCCGCTGTGTGTCGCTACCTCTCAAAGCGACTATAAACAGATACTGTTTGCAGGTCAGGCTCGTGGGCACTGCAGCAGAATGTGTAGCTATTCATACGCAAACTAGTTACTGTGAAGACCTTACTATGCTAGCTGCTAGCACACTTGTTAACAGGTGAACAGATGTTTGTACTTTGAGGGTTTATTCATTTACAGTCCAACAAGAGGAAATATTGAGTATATGCAGTATGATCAAACGTGGCTCACGGGCTCTCCACCTATCAGAAGAGTTAACAGTGTTCAGTGTTAGTTATCCACATACAGTGAGATGAAACATACAGTGGCTATGCTGCAGTTTCAGCAGCAGTAATGGTAGTAGAGGTGATTAAAACTCGAATTCCACGCAGTATCCATCAGTTACACGTGACGATGTGAGTATTGTCCAGTGTGTCAGGTGCTAACCGAGAGTTTAACTGGTTTAATCCCGGCCTACTCTTTCATCAATAAAAGATTACCTCCACACACACACACACACGTACACACATTGATCTTGCTAAACCATTCACTGCCACACACACACACACACACGCTCGTGCACACACACTTATTGATTATCTCGCTCTCTCTCCCTTCAAAGTGGACCAAAACAGTTATAGACAAAATTTATGCTTTCTCCCGCCGTGATAAAGATGGATCTCTGTCAGAGAATTTATTGGTGGAATGAGCCAAGCATCCTCTTTCCAAGCTGCATGTGTGTGTGTGTGTGTGTGTGTGTGTGTGTGTGTGTTACAGACAGCCCTAAAACCTGAGCAGACAGGCCGACCAACAGGCAATCAGCAAACACAAAAATTACAACAGGCACATGAACAAAAGATGCAAAGTACAACACGTGTGTATATACGTACATTTAAACGCCATTACCTGTGCAGTCATTTGTGTGTGTGTGCGCACCTGCACATGTGTGCATTCATTTGTTTGAATGTCAGTGTGTGTGCTGTTTTTGTGTGAGTTTGTACCACCTGAGGTCAAATTGTTGAAACCAGGTCAGCCTTTCACCCCAACCGAAGAGCAAGGACAGGCGTACCCAAGGGCTCCGGCGTGTGTGTGTGTGCGTGTGTGTGTGTGTGTGTGTGTGTGTGTGTGTGTGTGTGCTTATATGTGTTTGTGTTTTTATAGCTTTGGACAGGTGCATATCCCTCCAACACACATCTACACCGCCCTGATTACAAATGTGTGTGTGGCTGTGTGTTTGTGTGCGTGCCTCTGCTTGTATGTGTGTGTGTATGTGTGTGTGTGTGTGTGTGTGTGTGTGTGTGTATGCGTGTCCTCCCCAGAGCCTGCCATTGGCCTATTTCAGACTGAAATGTTAAACTGTAATGTATTTTTACCCCCTCTGACTCCAGCTAACCTGTCAGTGACCTTGGTCCAACAGAACAACCTGCACCTAAAGGACATTTCACATCGAACCCACACACACGAGGTCTCTACAGGACATGAAATGGATGAAACGTTTCTCCTTTTCACACAAAACTGAATGTGTTTCCATGTAAAGTTTACATTTCTCCTTGAGAGTACATTAGGTGAGTCGAATGAATGAACGCTCCTTTAATTTCACCCCTTTTCAGAAAGACGTCACTTCCGTCTTACATCACTTAAGGACTGCTTGCATTCCAGCACAAAACAGTTAAAGTTAGCTGTAAGAAATACAAGACGAGATAGGGCCATAACATCGACAAGCGTGTGTGTGTGTGTGTGAGTGTGTGTGTGCATTCATCTGTAATGCAGGCCAGTGGCCAGAATGAAGACTGTGATTAATGAGCCTCCCAGTCTGAGATGCTCATCACTTGCAGCCACACACTCCAAACAAGACCCAAGTGTGTGTGACCTTACTTGTTAGTTAAAGCACTTAGACATGTCTTCTCTCTTTTCCTCTTTCTGGACAGACTGTTGGAAGGACGTAAAAAAAAAAAAAAGAGAGAGAACATTTCGTAGGCGGGTGTGTGTCTGTGTCCTTTTCAATGTGTGGGTGATACCAAACTGCAACTAGCTCACATTTTGTGTATGTGTTTCTGTGTGTGTGGTGTGTGTGTGCGTGTGTGTCTGGCAGTTGTGGGGTTGGGCAGAGGGGGAGGTTCCAAAATGACTGACAGCTGGTCTGGACCAGGGTGGTCGAGTGGAACGGAGCTTCAACACAGCCCAGTAGCCACGGACTCACACACACACACACACTCACATGCACACAGAAAAACACTCAAAACAGGCTTAAACACATGAGCACAGAATCGCTTTCTCTCCCATTCAAAGACACACACACACACACACACACACACACCGCAGGGACCTCTCTTCACCTCAACTTGTCTCCCTCTGACAGATTTCAACAGTGGTCAACACGCACACATACACACACATACATACATAGCACACAAACACACCACACTGAACTCTTGACAGATACATCCTCCCACTCTCCTCCCTGTCACAGTGGTGGCTGCCTCACTACCAATGCATGGACACACACACACACGCGCACACACACAGGTCAACGGTTCGTGCTACAGAAACACCTCAGCTTGTAAAAGCCAGGGGATACGTCCACTCTCTTCTCAAACTCTGTCCGTTTGTCTCTTC
Organism: Chaetodon trifasciatus; assembly: GCA_037975065.1. Lineage (NCBI taxonomy): Eukaryota > Metazoa > Chordata > Actinopteri > Chaetodontiformes > Chaetodontidae > Chaetodon > Chaetodon trifasciatus. Next base: position 1,038,847 of record JBBMOE010000018.1, read on the forward strand.
CCCTGCTCTCTCTCTCCTGCTGTTCATTCAGCTGCACAAAAACTGGCCTCACCTCAGAAATTCAAGACTAGCTCCTCCAGTCCAGAGGTTTGGGCCAAACTAGGTATTAACTTCCACAATCCCACATTATCCGATGTATTAACGACGTTGAATTTACAGTAAGTTTGGTGACTTTGAGTGTGGCTAAATGGGAGATCCTGACTTGCATGGTGGGCGAGAAAAAGATGTAATGTTGTTGTGATGTTGAGGGAAAAATGGACGCCCACAGTGGACATATGTGCTGTTGTTTACTTCATTGGCGTCCTAAACTTTTGGGCTGCATGCAGATGGTCCTTGTGGACCCTTACAGATCTTTGTGGCCACGCCGATGTAGAAACTAGGAGTTGTACCTTTGAAGCATCTTTGAATAAGACGCTGAATGCTTATTATTGTCATCTTACTTTGAAGTGTGTCTTCCAGCACAAACTCTGCTCTTATTTTCGCATGAAAAGAAGAAAACATGTCTTCAACCAGGAAACCTTTTTCCCATAGACAGCCATTAGAAAAGACGCACGACAGAATATAAACTACGACCTTTCGAACCAACGAGAAAATATTCATTAGAGCAGGAGAAGCAAAGTGGAAGCAAACTAGGCAGAGAATAAACTTTTCTGGCACATGCCCTGGGATGTTACGTGTAAACGAGTAGGCGGTCATGTTGCAATTCCACATCCACTTCTCCTAATACATAAATGCCTGACACTAAGTCAGGTCAGACTCCTCTACAGGTCTCAGTATTTACATTCACTTTCCTGGCCTGAAGCAGCCCGGCAAGCAGTTCAGAGGCCAAATTGCTGCAAAAATCACAAACTAACACTCCTCCTCCACATAATCTATTCTTACTTTCTTTGGTTGTATATCGTTTTAGCGAATCCTTCAACAATCATATTTTTCCATCATTTCAGTTCATCTCATTGAGTCTCGTGGGACTATTGACCTTGTGGCTTGTAGCAGCTCTCACAGCTGATGTATTTGTTGCTCATATCATGTTCGCTTTGCTGAATGCATTCATCTGCAGCATCATCTATCCAATTCCCCTTCAGGGAGCGTTCAAGTTCCATGTTAGCTAATGGATTCTAAAGGGACGACTGACCCTGCTGGGTTAAACCCAACAAAATGTAGATCACAGACACCCAAACATGTGCATGCAACACTTTTAGATCTCCCACATCTAAGTCAACATGGGTGGCTTTTAAAAAAAAAAAAAAAAAAAAGCCTTCAAATACTTTGCACAAGGCTGATTTTGATTAGATACTGCTCGTTTTGGAGCAAGGCAAAAGAAAAAGACACACTTCTCAATCGAATGGAAAAACATCAAATGAATGAAAAACAAAATGACCTCGTTTCAATCTGCCATTTTAAAGTCCACACTTCTGCACCGCTGAAAGTTGGGTTTGTCTCTGGGTACAACAAGAAAAAAGGATAAAATATTTCTTTTAAAAAAAGGGAGAAGTGGGCAGCTGTAATTTGATTGGAATGCTAATCAAAGGCAGCGTTCTCCGCCGTTCGTAAGCGAGAGAAGAAACCAAAGTCTTTAGAGGCTTTTGAAAAGTAGCACTTCTTTTGAGTCTGAGAAGGGGTAGGAGGACGACGAAGACGGCGTTCAATGCACCACCCCCACATGCAAACAGACACACAGCTTGTCATCAAAGGGCTAAGTGGAAGTGTGGCAGAATCTGAGGTGCAATTAAGCTGTGCAAATTTAATTATGCTCACCAATTAACTAATTAAGATGATTTAATACTTGAATGTGGAAAACTAGGCTTCCACCTCTCTGAAAACAAATTGTATATTTTAGTGAGGGCGGGAAAAAAAAGCCCCTGCATTGCTTCTAGCACACACACACACACACACACACAAAGAAACACACATACATTCACAAACACACACACAAATACAAATCTCCACTTCCAATTTTAGAGCCTTGAGGTCACTGAATTGGAATAAGGATGGAGATCAGTGCATGCATATGTTGTGTGTGTGTGTGTGTGTGTGTGTGTGTGTGTGTGTGTGTGTGTGTGTGTGTGTCAGCGGGTTTTTAGCCTCATTAAACTATCACCTCCCAAGGCCACGGACTAGCTTGGCTTCCTTCTAGCAGCTGTTTTCACAGTCATTAACTACTTAGCATCCAACCATGCTAACATGCTAACAAGATGGTGTCGAAAGCATTTTGTCTTGCTAACATCTGTGTTTTCCTTCTCATTTAGCTTTCAGTTCCTTTTGGCTCTGAAGTACTCAACGGTGCTTTATTCTTTATAGGAACACGATTAGCTTCCACAGAGCGAGTCTTCCTGAGGTCCTTATTTACACGGCAACAAATAATACAAATTTAAATTGCACTGAATCAGGAAGATCAAAAGCACAGTGTGAACCAAAAACACGCCGCAGCAAAAAATGTATAGAAAAACAGACAAAGAGATACCAAACCAGCTATAACACCACTGTGTTTTAAAGAAAATGTTGAACCATGAATGAACATTTGAAAACAAAAAGCATCAAATTATTCAGGCCGTGAATCTTCTAAAACTTTCTTGGGGAGACTTGAAGAGCTGATCAGCTGATGATTGAAAACTGACATCTGTCAGTCATCATCATCTTAAGTAATGTTCATGGCACACTCAGCTCTTAATGAGCAGCCCTTAAGGTCACCTTCGAGTGACAGTTTCATTAACTTGGTTATTGTTCCTGGGGGGGGGGGGGTCACTTCCACTGGTCCAGTTCTGTAATGTCTGTCATGGTCAGCACTGTTCGCTCCTCTGGTGAGCCGTTTAGTTTAACGAACACTCTGCTGTCCACGCCGGCCGGCTCTTCGTCCGTTTCCTCAGAGCTCGTCTGGCAGTGGCTGCATTTTTCTTGCTCAGGTGTTTGTTGATACAGACGTTGGTGCCTCTCAGCTTTCTGTCCTGCCTGAGCAGAGCATTTTTCTGCTTTCTGCTCACAAAGCGGATTACAGTCGAAGGCCTCTCGCTCTTGTTGTTTTGAGCGAGGATGAAATGCCTCAGTTTCATTGCTGTCCATGGGTGTTCCCTTGCTCTGAAAGACAGCAATGAACTGTTGCTCGAGGGAGTCCAGATCTGGCTCCGTGGGCTGTCCACCATCGTGGCCTTCATGTGAGAACCTGGGCCTGCTCTCCAAGCCTCTGACAGTCAGGGCGATCATGTGGGAACATTGCTTCAGGTCTCTCATCCCTCCTGTTGGCCAGTCCTTTCATCCTTTTCAGCATGTTGTCTTTGCAGAGCCTAGATTTATCCATCAGGTCCAGCATCAGTGTCTGTTTATTTTACAGGATATTTGAGATTTTCTGTATCACCGTAACATTATCATTCATCAATTGTCAGCTTTGTTTTTTTGTTTCATTTTTTAGCATCATGCTCACATGCTAGCTAAATCCTTAAACATTTAGTAAAGCAGTAATAATGAAAACATTGCATGAAAATATGAATACAATAATGTAAGAAAACATTGGATGAATGAACCAATTAAACATTTCAGGTGTTGGTTTAGGGGACAGCCGTTGGTTGGCAAATGTTGGCAGAAAATTCTTAACAAAATCCCCGTTCATACTTTGCACTAAAATGTTAAAAGCTCTGAAAAAGCTGTGACTACATCAGTTCTGTTGTGTTTTCATTTTGGTTTGTTTGTCTGTTTGCCAGCAAAGTTAAATAGTGAATAGCTGGAATACAATGACTCCACATCGCCATCCAAGATCGTTTATACATGGATGGTATAATTATATTCTTACACCCAAGCTTGAGTTTTGGACATATATTCAGACATATGGAGTGGTTTGGCTTGCAGATTTGAGTGAGTGGACTATTGGCCTTGACAGAGGTCTCCACTTGTGGGCATGCACTGAGATCAAATCACTCAACCCAAATTTGGTGATAACTTAAAGGACTGCATTCAATGTCAGCAAGGGTCCAAAATTTTGGATCCAATCCATAAAAGACCAGTGGAAAATACCCAAAGCTAATGTGCATGAATGGATTTTCTTGGGGAGACAGACCAGGAAGGGACCCCAATCCGGTCTAGGGAGACCCAAAGATAATTAGACCTCACTATAAATGAAGGAAATCTGACCTGAGCTGAAAAACAACAATACTGGCAATTCACTTGTATGTATTTTGGTATTTGATGTGTTGACGTCAGGACTTATGGCAGCTGAACAAAAGCCCACCTGCACCCGATCAAAATTAGAATTTGGACACAGCCTGACCTCAAATCTCCGCTGTGAAAGCAGATGATTCCTGAACACCTCCTCAGTTTTTTAGGGTGGCTGCAGCCCCCACGGCTCGATTTCCAACCCTGCTTCTTACTTACAGTGTGTCACTGTATCTTTGCTGAGCTGAGTGGAGACACCAAACAAAACAACCATAGAAGATGTTTTCTTTTTCCCACATGTCTTCTCCTCACGGCCGCTGCATTCAGAGGACAATTAACATGACCGACACTCTGCTTAACAGCATCACTTTCAAGTGGTTTTCTGTTCAGTGAACTGACATGCCTCGCTGCTGCAGTGCCCCTTAATTTGTTTTTACCACACAGAGTCATAATTAAGGTCTTTCTTTCTCAGTGTTTCTTTCTCTTCCACCCACTCTCTCCTTCTTCTACTTTCTTCCACTTGTGATTTAGTCTGAGGAGTCACTCAAATAAGTTTTGTGTGTTTTATAACTCATCATTAGATACAAAGATAAAACTCCAGCCTGTGTCCTTGTTATATTTTGTACTTTCATTTGTGGTCGTCAGTTTCTTCTTTCTTTTATTGGACAAACTATAAGAATTAAAATTCAAAATTCAGCCTCTCATGCAGTTTGTTGCTCCTTCTCCTCATCTTTGTACCACTTCCTGGATTCCCTTTCTCCTCATGCACCCCTTCTCCCATCTTATGTTTCTATTCCTACCTTCCTCATTTCCCTCTACATACTACATTTTCCCATCTGTGTGTCCAAAAAATAAAAAATCCAAATTCAGTGAAACTCATAGTCCTGTAACTGGCAGTCAGTTTGCCCATGCAGAGCACTCTTATTTTTCCCCATATATTGGACTTTTAGGTGTAATGGGACTTTATAAAAACTTTACTTTGCCCTTCAAGGGAAAACCAATTTAGTCTGGAATGAATTATCTACTCTGAAAGCCACATGATTGCACAGTGACTGATTGAGGCATTCAACACACTCTCTCTGGCATATCAAACAGTATTTGCATTTACATTAACTTCAGGCTTAGCCCCTATTTTTGTGACAGTACAAGAACAATAGAGGCAGTCCGGCTGTACTGTATTGTAGCACCATAGTTCCCTATGCATCTCACTGACTTTATCTAAAACACACAAAGACTAACTAATGAAGCAGCCCTCGTGATTTTAACACGTTTGATTCGTTGATTTCATGCAAAGATTAGGTATGATGACCAGGTACGAGACCTCTGAAGAAAAAACAAATCCCATCACCCAGGTCATCAAATCTGTGAAAATTCTGTTGATGTTAGTTTGTATGTGACCTGGTGATACTAGCTAACCGGCATGCTAGTAGCTAATAAGTAGCTAGCGTTCGTTTTTGAAAACATTTTGCCTGCGTGGACACAACAAAGCACTTTTGTACTTTATATATATTTTCTGTGCAACATTAAATACATGTCAGAGTTCAAAATTTATCTCAGAGGCGTCACCAAGATTTCAGATTTTTTTGACAAAAGCAGAAAATCTGGGTAATGCCACCAAAAAATAGACCAAACGTTCTTTGTGACATTAAGTACATCGGAGAAACGGGAAGCTCAAACACACACACTTGAGTACCCCCCACCATCGTAATTGGGCTCAGCTATTATGGCTGCTAAAGCTATCAGTGAACAGTGAACTGTGCACACACCCACACATGCACATAGACACGCACACACCTGAGCCCAGTGGTCATCCATCAGCACAGGTGCAGGCGCAAACACACAGCGGTGCCTCCACCTCTCATGCACACAGAGACACACATGAAAGCAGCTCCACAATAAAAGGCCTAGAGCTGTGAGGGCCACCTGCACGCTGCACATCACCATGAAATCAGATGGGGTTTTTTACAATGAAGTCCAAGAACAGACAGCTATTAACCAATTACACTGATTCTGTGTGTGTGTGTGCATGTGTGTGTGAAGGGGTGCATATTTCAGAGAGAGAAAGAGAAAGAGAGGCTGTAAAAGTCACAATTTGTCAGTTTTATATCATTTTCATACATTAAAAGAATAATAATGAGCTCCAAATTTCCAAATTCGATTTCTTTTAATCCACATCAGTTCAGTTTAACATTTCTATTGTCCAGCCCTCCGCTTCCTTGTTCTAAGTGTCGGTCCTTATATTCTCATTGTCCTTTCTGTTCTCTCTTTATCCACGTCTGCTTCTCCCTCATCACATCTATAAGCTTTGTTACTCTCTCTCTCTGTATCAGCTCTTTCTACTTGGAGAAGAAGAAGAAGAAGAAGAAGAAGAGAATGAAGTGAGTGAGAGAAGAATCCAGTGAGGCTGCAGACAGCGAGCGGAAGAGAAAAGGACAAAAAGGAGAAAACGGTTGAAACAGAAGGTGGGAGTGAGGCAGAGGCAGAGAGGGAGCGATCAATAAGTCAGGTCTGGTTTATCAGTCAGTATTAATGGGAATTAACCTTTAACCTGCGCTCTCAATGACACGCTCACAAACACAAACAGGCAGCGAGTCCTCTAATTGCAAATGTCATGTAGCTGCAAGGTGCTATCGACAACAACTTATTACTAACTGTTTGTGGATCTGTGTGTGTGTGTGTGTGTGTGTGTGTGTGTGTGTGTGTGTGTGTTCCAGTATTGCTATCATTCTGAGAACCAGACTGAGTTTAAAGGCCAATTTTTGGCAGAGTGTGAGAGCCTATTAGCTTCACAGTTTTGGACGACACAAACTTTTGGATGCTTAGATGTCGTGCGGGTCACAGGGGAAGAGTAAAGTTAGTTTCCCTCAGATGCTGGGATTCTGGAAGAACTTTGGTTTCCTTATGTTGAGGTTTGTTCTTAAATCTATGTTGAATTTTAATTGAATTTCACCAAAGGGCACCGCATTGTGTGTGGATTGTGCTTCAGGTCGGCTTTCAGCAGCACAGCAGAGGCAAAAGGACACAGTTCAAGCTTCAAAAGGAAAATAAGGTGATTTTTACATTTCAAACTGGACTCCAGTTGATGTTTTCTCAAGTCTCAGATCAGTAGGTCTGGTTATCCAACCTCAATTCTTCTAGAGAACTGATTGAAATGTGTCCGTAGCACACATCAGACTAACACAGTGTGCGACGAAGCCATTCAACTGCTGCTTATATTTAGACAAAACTAAACTGATGCCTTTGAAAAGTCTGGCTGAACAGTTTCTCTTGAAGGTGTTTGTATGGCTCAGCGTGTGTGATGTGTATAGATTAGAAACTGGCTCCAGCATCACTCATTTCAAACCCAACGATCAGCTGTGCTTTCTCTTTTAACTCTCCTTGATGACAGGATAACACATTTTGCCACCATATGAATGTGTCACTGAGCGCATAAAATCAATGCTTCACAAAAGTTCAGCGTGTCTCGTCTGACAGGGGTTTTTTTTTCCTTTTCAAAGATTTTAGGACGGCGCCGTGTGCAAAATCACACGTAAGACAGAACTTTGTAACGTATCAGCAGACATCTGGAGCTCTTAACGAGAGCTGACGAATGGATGCACGCAGGCAGGTGAGCAGCGTTCCACATGCTGGTAAACAAATGACAGGCAGTTCATTCATTATTCATCATCAAATTCATTATCACACACACTCACACATACGAACACATAACTTGGTCACTTTTGGGGACATTTCATAGACTTGCATTAATTTCCTGGAGACTCACGCTAACCCTAAACATTACACTCCCTGCCTTACATTAACCTCAACCCAAGAGAACCCACGGTGACACAGGTGTCACAAGTCCTTTAAATGTCCTGGAAAGTTCCTCATACAGCTTTATGCTTGGTTTTAACTTATGAAGTCCCTGATTGACACATACTGAACATCCTGATTGGTCATGTGACAGGTCATGTGATTTTGTGTTCCCATAATACATTTCCAAGATGTCTGTGTGCCAGGTTAACACATGTGACCGAACTAGCTAAATTTAAAAAGCATGTTTTTTGTTGCTTAAGGTAAGATTCAAGCCATTTAAGAATTCTAATGCTTACATAAAATGTCCTTTATCACATTTAACCTGTTGTGAACACGTTTCTCGAACAAATTGATATAAAACAAATCAGATAAATATCGTTGTGACATATATGTCACATCGGGCCTTTAACCTTAAAATTGTCACGGAAAACCTAATGTGACATATATGTAACATTACAGATCTTTGACACTGGGGGGGCGCTGTTTTGACAAAAATGTCAGAAATGTGTTCTATGTGGTCTATTTACACTGTTTTATGTCCCCCATAATTTTCCTTGAAGGAGAAATGGGTCCGGGTTCTTATGGGTTAACTTAACCCTGACTTGAACCAGTGATCCAGAAATCAGCTATGGGGACAAGACATGACAATTGGACAAGCTGTCCCCAATTATCTGGTCTCAAGTAGGAAATGCGTCCCCAAAAAGTAGCCTATGTCAGAAACACACACACACACACACACACACACACACACTAAGCCAATCCCTCATATGAACCACAGAGCAAGACATAATTACTCTCTCCCTCCTTCTCCCTCTCTGAGTCTCTCACTCATCTAAATGCTAATGCTGTAACCTTTATGCAATGCAGCTAAGCTAACAATTGGTTTTGACTGCTGGCTGCTCTTTAGCACTGAACCATGAGGCAATTAACAGACAGAGAGAGAGCGAGAGTGAAAGGGAGGATCATGACTTCTGATTGTCAGAACGATGACAACATCTTCAGAAAACACCAACTTTTACAACAGCCGAAAGCCCTGTGTGTGTGCACCATTTGCACATTTGCGCTTACCCTCGGCACATACACATTTGTACACATTTGCATTTGCTATGCGATCGATAAAGTTTTTAAAGAATTTGAATGAAATGTGAGTAAAATCCAGTGTTAGCACTAAAACAATCGCCTCACCTGCACAGGAGCTACGCCGTAATGTCAAAGTGGCAGCAGGTTATTGCACATGCCACACGAACGCTCATGTGTCCACGTACTTTGGCATGTTTTCAAGACGTCTAACTTGTTTTTTCTCCATTAAAACATCCGGCGCTCCGGCTGCACGCGACGATGCTGAGCTCAGCATCCTCGCTGCTACACTGCGGCCTGCTTTCAGGAATTTAACTCCCTCCATTTGCCCAGCCTCTGCCTGTATTAGCATTTAGCTGCATGTAAACGATTGTCTTTAATGTGTTCATGTACATTAAGTGTTGCGCACATCAGGCGTCGCCGGGGGTGGGGGGTGGGGCGGAGCCACACCACCAAACTGAAGTGTACCTGAGCGCATGTGTCCATATGTAAGTGCATGACTGAGAGAGAGTGTGATTTGTGGGTCAGTGTGTGTTTTTGTGTGTGTGTGTGTGTGTGTGTGTGTGTGTGTGTACGTGTGTCCAAGCCTTTGTGTGTTTTGGTATTCAAGATACGAACAGACAGTATCAGTATTCCATGACTATATTCATTCACTGTTTTCCAGTGCCAACCATATGCCAATTACTGCTGCCAATCACACACACACACACACACACACACACACACGCACACATACACATACAGTACTAAGCAAAAACTCAGTCAGACACACACATACACACACCTCTGGGCATTCCCAGTACGTTGAAGTGTGAACAAAAGTCATCTATCACTCCCCCCCACACACACGCACACACTCTCACACTGCCTCCCTCTTTCTCTGTGGCCATTGTAATTCCAAGATCATTAAAATCAGTTTATTAATTTATGTATTAATTAATTAAAAATGAACCATCATCAGCATAACCTTCGCGCATATGCGTGTGTAGACAAATCAAAATCAAGAGTATTTCTTAAATGAAAACCATTGGGCTTTCAATGCAAATTGTTGAGCCCCACCAGGTTCACACACACATACACCTGAGAAGTCTATCAAAACACACACACACACACACACACACCTACAAACACACACACACACTCACACTTGGGAGAAAGTAGTGTGTGACCTTGTAGACCTACACACTGCCTGGAGGTTGTGTAACAAATACATGTGTGTGCACGCATGGCCACACACACACACACACACACACACACACACACACACACACACACACACACACACACACACACACACACTCTAAGCTTGGTGTCAACTTTATTCATCACCATACACAGTGATCTTGTTTCATTTTTTCTCAAGGGAAATCATACGCACACAAACACTCACCCACAGTCACCTGTATCGCTTTACATTCACCACCGCAACCCCCCCCCCCCCCCCACACACACACACACACACGAAAAACCACATGCACAGACATATGGCCACACACACACACTCTGATGCCCTTGCCTGTAGGCTAGCCAAGATCAGCACAGCGCACGAGTCGACTGGAGGCCTTTTTAAAGCAGGTGTTCTACTTTCTACTGTCCACACTCATTCATCTCAACCTCGATCAGCCAGAGAGAGAGAGAACAGAGGGAGGCTGAGGCTGAGCGGGAGAAAGAGAGGGAAAAGTTTGTTAATAGTTAGAAAGATTAAAACAGACAAGACGAGCAATAAATGGGAAATGAAACATCTCTTTGCAAACTCTCAGTGTTTGTATCTGATATCAGTGGAACAATCCTTTGTTCTTTCCCTGCCTCGCTCTCGCTCTCGCTCTCTTCCTTTCTCTCTCTCTCAACATCCACCTGATAACAGTGACAATCCAATCTTGAAAAATTCAATTAACTTCAGCTGCCTCCTTAGCTCGTTAGTCGCAGCGCCTCGCTGGTGGGAACAATAGTTGGAACAGAACGTTCAGTGGTCTTCCAGTAATGGCAGGTCTCATTTGCATGTCATTAGCGTGTTGTTTGCAAATCTGACCTGCTGCTTTCTGATTGCATTACAGCTTAACTGCATTTGAGTGATGTTGTTTTTGCTGCTGTTCTTTTTGTATTAAGAGGTGAGCGGGTCGAGCTGTTGAAACAGGTGAAATAATGAAGCAGGGCTGGTAGAATGAGGCTGTTTTGACTCAACGCTGTCGTTGACATTCAGCTACAAAATGACTGGATAGCCACAGAAAATGATGAATTTCAGCTGAATTTATTGATGCAGATTGTTTTAGTAAGCAGGCTTTTTGTGAAAGGGCAGTGCACACGCATGGGAGTGCACAGCAAAGTGCCATGTCTGCGTCTCTTACGATGCAGCTGCTTAAGGGCATTTTGATGCTTTAAATTGAAGGCCTAAATTTCAAATTATGGTAAGATACTTTAAACATTCATCATTTATGACATAAGATGCAAAAAGGATTCAATCTGTGTTATAATTCTGCCAATCAAACACTGAAGATACCCACTTAAACTCTAAAGTACACCTCCACAGGTGTCACTTCTTTGGCTTAATTAGACTTCTTCACAGCACTATGTGGGCGTGCTCAGACTGCACTGAGGAGAAATCTTCCTCGCTCACTCTTTCTCCACATATTTCTCCCACTGTGCAAGTGCCGACTTCAAGAACGCATTTTCCCGTTTCGGTGCGCTTTGACCAGGTGTTTGGGCCAATAGAAATCATTCATTTAACAGAGCTCGCTCGCCTTGTTTTGCAGTATTTCAGACTATAAGACGACAAAGTGCCGCATCATTATCTTATACTGGTTACGCTTTGCGATCTTTCTGCTCATTTCTTGTTTGTGATGCACATTTTTTCGGTGCTGCCTGAAGGCTAACGTAACTGCACAATAATTACACTTGAGATACCGTATTTTTTTTTGGTGGCACGGTGGCACAAGTGGTAACACTGTCGCCTCACAGCTAGAAGGTCCCGGTTCGAACCCCGCTGTGGGCACTGGTGGCGTGTCCTCCACCATGCCTTCAGTGCCTGCTGCTTGAGGAAAAAGGGGCCTTTCTGTGTGGAGTTTGCATGTTCTCCCCGTGTTCACCTGGGATATCCTCCATAAAAATACCCCCACTAAAAACATGCAAGAAGATCGCCACCTGACCAATGGCGACGAGAAGGAACTGGGTCCCCGGGCGCCGCTGTCGGCTGGCAGCCCACCGCTCCTGGTCTGCCGCGGAGGATCGACAGACCGAGGATGTGTCAAACACGGAGAATTAATTTCACAAAGCATGGCGTGTGCATGTAATGTGTGGTGCATGTATGTGATGTAGTGATAATAAAAACTACGTTCTTCTTCTTCTTCTTCTTCTAATATATGGATTTTCTATAGTTTTACATTTTGTGACTATGATATCAAGCACATTCTTCTCATTCTTTGGCTGCTGGTTGATAGTGGATCTTTTAAAGATGCTGAGCTGTTTGGAAAATAGGTTCTCGCCACTCACTCTGAGCTTTTATTGGCAGTGGAGTGGACGCTGCTACGTAATAAGCGCAGTCTCATCTGTACGCATTTCCTATGCATTGTGTTTAGCTGTTACCATGTTGGCAGATCCATTTCATCTGCAGCTTTATTATCTGCCTTCTTTAAATTAATTTCCTTTGTGGGTTTAGCAGCGGTGTAGAAGCTGGTGTAGGAGTGAGTGAATGTCATTTTCAATATCCATAGCAGCACAAATAACATGACAAATCTCTAACTGGATATACAATATTTACAATTCAATAACAGGAAGTGGGAGATTACTGAGCTACAAAAACTAGTTTACCAAAGTTTTACAATAATCCCTCCAAATTCTCTGAATATAAATCTCAAATTGCAGAAAAGTTGTGTTCGTTGTGTTAGTTATTTTCTTTTTTTTTTCCTGGGAAAGGATCCCCGGTCCCCCTCCACACTAATTACGCCACATACCCAGAATTTTGGCTCGCATGACGCCCCTGTGTGTCGCCAGTCTACGTGATGAGAGGACATGAAAAGAGTTAATTGAGCCAAATGTTATCAGCATCTGCAGCTGCGCAGGTAATAGCCTACATGCACATAATGACCACATATGTGTGTGTGTGGGTGTGTTTTCTTGCACGTAAAGTGGCTGACAGACTAATGAGCAGCTATATTTGTTTGGAGTCTCGAGTCATTTAGAGCACATTTGCATTCGATTTTAGATTTTATTGTTGGCCATTTCACTTTATATAACATTTACATAACATGGCATGAATCCCCTTGTTGGTTTGTTCCATTCTTCTCTCTCTTTCAACCCTCCGGGCTATCATCCCTCTATCCTGTAACCTCCCTTCTTTCCCTTAAAAAATCCCCGTCACGCAGACTGACCTGAAGAACCGGCACAAAGGCTGACTGATCAAACCTTTGCACTTGAACACACCACAAAGACGACAGCTGACAGGCAGCCTGCTGACTGCTCACATCCGTGTATATTCTGCACCAAATAGCATACCACTCGCATCCTACTGTGAATACTTGCAGAGTGTAATTGTCCTCACATAACTGAAACATTGACCCTCTAGAGTAATTTTAGCAAATAATCAGTTATGCTCAGTTAAACTACATAAAAAGAGACACAAAACACTAGTGGAAGCTTGAAGTTTGTAGTCCTAGGTAGTTTCTGTCTGTCTGGTATTAAGACAATAGCTCATTGGACCATCAGAAAGTATTACTCCCCTGGGCGGGACGTCTTTGTGGACTCCAGGAGCTAACGTTTGTTTGACATGTAGGTAAAGTTCTTGACTTGATCACACGACTGATAACAGTTGTCCAACTGCTATGCAGGATCACTTTAGTCTCAGCGAACACTGTGTTTCACGAGGTTGTGAGCTCTGTGGGGAGATCCACTTGGACAAGGAAAGAAAGTTGCAGGAGCCGGATCAAAGCACCCCTCCGGACTGAAACACTGGGAGCAAAGTCTTCATATTCTTCTAAAGATAGTCACTCAGAATTAGGCCACAGTGAAAGGTCTGCACAACCTGCTTTCACATCTTTCCTTCCATACTAACCCCCCCGGCTCCTGTTTGCTCTTGCAGTTTCGCAGACACGCTCGTATTAGTTAAGAGGGTTCAGTGAGATGTAAACTACTGACACGCTGTGCAAACAGCAAGCTGCTGCTACAGCCAGTTTATTTACTGTAAACGTAGTAAAACTAATTTGCAACAGTGGTTTTTATGAAATTTTACCGCGTCTCACTCTGACACTTCTTCTACCAGCAAAAAATGAAAATTTATGTGACTTAATCGAATCTACGAAATGCACTGAAACGCTGCAAATTAAATCTGCTCTGTGCAGCGTGTTGCATGTGAACTTGATAACAATGCATAGCGGTCCTTATAGAGAACACTGCTAAAAAAGAGCTGCATCTACACACACACACGCACACACACAAACACACACACCAAGACAGCCTAACACTGACCCTCTCCACAGGGAGCCATGCGTGACGGTGGCATTAACTTTCAACAGAAAATTAGCCGCGGCCAACTAATTAACCAGCTCTTAAATCTCTTCAGTGAGGACACAGTGCGTGTGTGTGAGAGTGTGTGTGTGTGTGTGTGTGTGTGTGTGTGAGAGAGAGACAGACAAAAACAAAAGAGAACATAAGGGTGTGTGTCTGAGTGGGACAGTTGAAAAAAGAGAGGGTGTGTGTATGTGTGTGCGTGAATGTTGAGCAAAGGTTAATAGGACCTCAAGAGGGATGAGACAAGGGCCTTGTTACCTTCCCAGCCGCTGACACACACACACACACACACACACGCACACACACACACACATACACACACACACACACACACACAGGGGCTCAATGCCAAGGCTGGTGGTCTATTGAACAGCAGGGTAGTTCATTACTGTCCGTGGCTTACATTTGCACTAATACTGCTTAATATCCAACACTCTCCTCTTATCACCCTCCCTCTCTCTCACTATCTCTGCTCTCTCTTTTGATGCTCTCTCCTTCCTCATGTCTTTTCTTCCTTTTATCTTCTTCTGCAGCCCTCACAGGAGTTACATACCAGACAGGACCCGGCTGTGTGTGTGTGTGTGCAAGACATGACAGCTATCACAGTTTAGCTAAAATTGAGCCTCGGGATTGGTGCATGTTGATCAAGTTGAATGAGCAAATGAGCTGCGAGTTTACAGAACACATTTGGCCAAAAGGCTGCTGATTATTGATTCTCTTCATGCTGCCATCGGTAGCCTAGAGCTAGCTGTCAGAGGTGTGCTAAGCTAATGCTAGCTGGCTAAGCTAACTATTCAGTGAAATTCGAATAACGGCCATGCACAGCACAGCCTCATCACTCTCTCTCACACTTTCCACCGTCTGCTAACTTTTTATCTTTTGTCTTGCGCCTCATCTGTCCGACTTTCCCCCGTTGATGTCTTTCTTTCTTCGTCGTTGACCTTTCCCTCTATTTGCCCGGCAACATCCTTCTTCATCTCTCGCTCTGTTTATATCTTCTCATCCTCTCCCTCTCCGTCGCTATTCTGTTTGTCTCTCGCCCTGTCACTTTCTCTCATTCTCTCCCTTTATCTCTCATTTTACATCTTACGCTGTCACTCTCTCTTTCATTGTTCATCTCTCTCTTTCTCTCTCTCTAATCACCCTCTTTTCTCCTCTCTCTTGTTATCTCCTTCCTCTCTAATCTTCAGAAAGGGAAAGGACTGCTCTCATGGTGTGGTTAATGTCTGCTCGGAAACGCAGGCAGGGTCGACACAGTCGGCTGGCTGCTGCTGGTATTGCCTTTCTTTGGGTTTTGTTGCTCCTTTGTCAGTCATGCTATTCTGGGCTGCAGACTGACAGCCTGATAGAATAAGACGAGGGCTCTCAAATAGCTGCAGCCTCTGTCGAGTTGCAGCGGTGAAACAAAAGTTATGGAAGTTACTTAAAACTTTCATACAGTGATGGGCTTTACACAACTTGCGGCTGAAAATCGGACATGATGGAACAGAAAGAAGAAACCAGAAGCGGCAGAGTACGATAAACTGCAAGAATCATTAGGTATGCTCTGCTTTTAATGTCAGTCATCATTAGCTGTCCCGTCTCTTAAAGGCCTTCATGCCATTAGAACGTCTGAAGACCAGATTGTGTCAGTCATCCTCTGTTCAAGTTCAGACATTGACCATAACTCTATCACAAAAGCCCCAAAGAGTCGAAATTAAGCAGGAGAGGCAATCCAGACGAGACGAGACGAGACGAGACGAGAGGAGACGGGGGACTTCCACCCTGACCTCCTCCAAAAGAAGGTTTTAAGGTGGCAAAACAACATCACCCTGCTTTTCTTCTGAGAGATCTAAACACGCAGTTGAACAACCGACATCGTCAGTTTTCTGCAAACACGCACTGATTTGTTTAATCTTCTTCCGTTTTTGGAAAATTCACTTAATCCTTGTCCGTCATTTATTTCCTGTTCAACAGACGAGGACAGGTGTGCGCAGTCAGTGGGACATTTTAGGAGCTGAGAGTCAAGTTTTACAATTCAAAGTACCAATCTGTTGATGGCATTTCTGCCATTAACGGGGACTTGAGTCTGGGTTTTAAAATGAAGAGAACCACACTTCTGGAGCCGAAACGGGTCGTGCACCTGTTTCGTGTGGGTCCATGCATGTTAAGAGTGTTTTAATGGATCATTATCTCGCCACGTACAATTTGTGGAGGATGTAAAGTACATTCATAATCAACTATGATTCATAACTCAGTGGTAGCCATCAACAAAGTCTCATCCAGCATCTGCTCTGCAATTATCTTCAGCTCGCAGTAACAGCCACTGCAGCCTATTATCTCTATAAGGTTACAGAGAGGTTGAGGCGGCGTTGAAATGCAAACCTCCACTCTCTTCAGCTACGTGACAAGTTATTCTAACGGAAAAAGGTAGAAAACGTTACTCTTGGGATTGTCTTGAAGATAAAGTAGCAGTCCTTCACACACTGTGTCCATAAACGTGCTGCAGCTCTCTGACTTGCACTGAGAGAATTCCCTGAAATAAAACTTCATCGCCCAGAAGCCTCTTCAATTCTGCCTAATTCGCTGAGTGATGGGAGGACATTTGAATCAAGTTTGAGCAGATTTGCAGGAACGCCCACTTGTCTTTCATATTCCCCACTCTACTTCAGCATCACTCTTTATTACGAGCACGACGGAAATGCTCTGAAAAAGCTCGGTTTAAATCCCGGTGAGGCGATAATTCACATCTGTCTAAAACAATATTGATTTAACGGGTTTTGCAGTGATAACTGTTTAAACGTCGCCGACATTAAAAGCTCATCTCGCAGTAGTTTCTGTTTTTGCCTTAATTTCGGAATTTGTAAGAGCAGAAACTCAACATTAAAGAAACAGTAACAGTAATTTCCATTTGCAGTCAGATTTAATCACACAAAGTGACGCACTGAGTCATGAGTTTCATTCCAGCACAAAGTACTGCAACACTGTGAATGTATATTACGTCCATATTTCTGTCTCTTCTGCTTCTCTGCCTGGTGGAAAGACTTCACTGGTGCACAGCCTTTGTCTAAAAATATGCGCGGCGGGCTGTGTGTTATTTACATCGAAATGCCTTTTGCTCTTAGGTTTCCATCAAGTCAGAGTTAATGTGAGTTTATTTATAGCGTGTTAAGTAACAAACAGGTGCTTCATGAAGTTCTTTACAGAGAACAAAGGACAGAGACACAGATTAAATATAGATAGCTGCTCTGTCTGCACTGCCGTGTTTTCGTCTGGCGGCTCTTTCCGCCTCTTTCTGTGGCTTGCTGGCTCGCGTGTCTGCAGAAGTAACGGCTTCACAGGCTTTCTGACACACTGCAGGTCTTGTTAGAATGGTTTGTTAAGTATTTGGCTCTGGTCAAACACGACGGGACCACTGGGAACGCTGGTTCTGCAACATATCAGAGGCTGCGCAAAAATATCAAGGCAGAAAACTCTTTCAAGCTGCATAAATGATGGAAGTTAACGTTGAGACCTTCAGTAGTGGCCATCTGGAGCATGAGGGACGCTCACACTTCTTCTCACTAATGCATCCCCTTGCGTTCAATTCGATCATTCATTGGACAGAGTGTAGAATTTTTGAGTTTAGGTGCAGCAATGCTAGAAATAACAACATTCTCCTTTTATTTGCTGACATGCTCCATGTTTAAATCAGTCACCTGTAAGAATTTTGCAAGATGAATTCTGACAAAAATCAATGAAAACACGTCTTTATGGCAGACTTCTGGAGGTGGAAAAGGCCACTCGGGCAGTTACTCAAACATGAGGATGACATGAGAAGCAGCGGCACATTTCCATACATGAAAGAAGCTTTTGACTCTCCGGCCCTCCCTCCTTCCAGGTTCCTTCTTCACTTTCTAATCTCCCACATTCCTTTTCTGCACCTCCTCCTCCACAATCAACAATCTTTATTCCTCCTCCTCCTCACCTTCTCCCACTCATTCTCCCGTCATTTGTCATTTTTGCCCTTTATCCTCCACGGCCAATCGCTCTCACTCTCCTCCTCTCTCATCTCTTTCTCTCACCTCCTCCTCATCTCCCTCTTTCCTCTCAATCTCCCTCACTTATTTATCTCCTCCCATCCCTCCTCCTCTGTCTGGGAGTGACAGGTAAAGCCGCCGTGCTTCCCAGCTGAGGATGGTCTCTCTGTCTCTCTGCCTGACCGTCTGTCTGTACCACTTAACCAGGCGGCGTTTCCTGCAGGCAATTATCCGTTATCAGAATTCAATCTGAGCTCACGCACACACCTTTGGACACACATACACAGAGGTGTTTTCCCTCTCCAGCCCCTCTCATGCAGCTCTTAAGAGCAATTTTGTGAGACTGACAGATGGATGGATGATTGATGAAATAATGGAATCACATGTGGGCGGATTCACAGGCAGATGGATGGATGGATGGATATCACACGCCTCAAGAAGGACGGGTAAAAAAAAGACAGAGCGATAAAGAAAAGGTGAGCAGATGCTGGATTACAGTTGTGTACACTTGGCACTGTTTTAGTCAAGTGTGTGCATCTGTGTGTTTGTGTGCACTTGTGTGTACTTTGCATGTTTAGACGAGAGTCTGTAAACAACTAGAAGATGGCTGGCTCCTCCAGACCGCCTCATCAAGACAGGGCGTGCGTGTGTGTGTGTGTGTGTGTGTGTGTGTGTGTGTGTGTGTTGGCTTGTGCATGTATTTGTCTGTGTGTGTGAGTGTGTGTCAATAATGAGAGGCGAAATCCAACTGCCAGGCAAATATTATGATGTTTGCTCTTCTTCTGTCTGCTGCGCTCTCTCCAGCTCCCTCTATCCAAACCTCTGTCTTTCTTAATTCCTTCCTTCATTCCAACTTTATATTCTCTTTTAATCACTTTTCCTCCCTCTCCCTCCCGACTTCAGCACTTTTTGTCCACTCCACTCTTCTCTCATTTCATTTGTCCTGTGCCATCAGTCTACAGCATGTGTTTGTCCATCGTTTCCTGTAGCCTGGAGAAAAAAGCCTGGAGATCGCCAGCGTCATGAGGTCACGTCATCCCGGGCCTGTGAGCATGTGTGCAAAACGTTAGCTTTTGAGATATCTGGACCAAACAGCTGACCAGTTTCGGACTTTATTTCCAAAACAAAGTCCAGCGGAGAAGAAAAAGGATCAGTCAGAATCAGACAGCCAGATTATCTAAACCACTTTATTTTGAAGTAAAGATGAAGGTTTTCAAAGGAAATCTGTGTGCGCACACCTACGGTAAGTATGATGAGCCAAAAATCAACCAGGAGCAGACAGTTTGAGTAATAATTTCACCATTTTCCTGCATCTGTTTCTTACCAATATGCTTTGCTAACCTGACTGCTTGTGTTTCTCACCCTGCTGGACTTTTAACGTTCATGTATTCTCTGATCTAAGCAGTTAGAGTAAGACAGTAAGTAAGTTATCCACCAAGTTATAGTAAACTAGAATCATGCTTAAATGGGTTATTACGGCCTGTCTATCCTCTTAATGCAGAGTTTGATTTGCGCGCTTTGATTTTTATACAAAATCTTCTTCAAAGACCCGTTGAGAGCGGCTCTGACTACATCTGTGTATCCATCTTCTGGGTGAGACTTCCCACACAGTCTGACATAAATTAAATTTGGCCACTGTGAGAATAAAGTGATGCTCAGATATCATCTAATATCTCCTCTTTCCCTTCTCGCTCACTCTCTCTTCCAGCTCAACTCCATAACTCTGTTTATTACCTTCCTCCAGCTACCCACACTTATTTGTCTCATTTCCTCCTTTATTTTCTATCTGCCATCCATCCTCTCACCGGTTTCCTCCCCCCCCCCCCCATCTTCCTCTCCCTCTCTGCTCTCGAGCTTGTTGATTCAGCCGACTAAGCAGCCTCTCAGTCTCTCTCGCCTAACATATTCTATTAAATATGGATTAATTACTTCGAAACCTTGTTAAGCTTCATTAAGACCTCTTGCATTAATCAGCAGTTATTTTAATTAGAGGAAAGGAAGTTTTTAATGTGCCGCGCTGTGTATGTTTTACACCTCAGACATTCCAATCAGCTCAATCACTTCTTGATTTGTCTCCAAGTTTGTTTTGTTATTTGAGACTTTGAGAAGGATTTGAAAGGACTCCATGTTCACAAGCCCACCCTGATTTTCCCAGTTAGCTCTGAAATTTAACCTTCAAACTTTTAGTCTCATGTCTGATTTCTAGCTACCAAAATCTGTGAAAATTTAGCTTAAATTTACACGTTTTTGCATAGAATAGAGCATTTAGTTAAGAGGATATTACAGATCCAAGAGAGGAAAGGATGCAATTACAAACGTCTGCTGCTTCAGCACCACGGACAGCACCGGGGATTCATCAGTACACAGCACAGTATCAGTACTACTAATACTTCAGAGTCATGGTCGAGGTCATGGATTCTAACTTAGACAAACTTCAGTCAGATAGAGGATCAATGAGTCAGACAGACCAGACTAGCATACGACTAAAGAACCCCTCTGCACTCTCTCTGCTGCGAGGGGATGGAGAGGGATGGCATGGCGCCCCCCCTCACTACTGACTGTGCTGGTGGTTATTACTGTAACAATGGCCCGAACCCTAATTAATTTCTCTTTGTGCATAAACCCAACAAAACCTAAACCACAGCGACCAAAGAGGAGAAGCCAGCTTTGTTGTTGAAGCTGAAATCATCCTTTCAGTCGTGGCGTCAGGTCAGAAAATGTCATTCTGAACATTTGTGTTGTTTCACTCTTTGCAAAAGTCCCTGTTCACTCTCTCTAGAGGTATCTCGAGGCTGAACTTTACGGCTTCTGTGGGATAAAAAAACAAAAACATCTTCCACCTCATTTATGCCTGCTAGTATTCAACTGCTGAATTGCGTCTGTGCCATTATTCTGTCCAAGGCTGAGGGTTCTGGATGTGCTGTTGTATCATTTGTGACTGCTGTATAATTTATAGACTGCTGGTTATGTAATGAATGAATCTGTAATTAATGGTTTAACCTGTTATAATGAAAGTGTCAGTGTCCACCAGGCATATCTTTTATTATCATATATTATTTATTATCACTGCTGAACAGATGCCTGGGCAAAGTGTTGTTGATGGCTTCTGTGGCTGCGACTGAACACTAATGTGAATGATCTGTTCTTCAAACTGGAATATATCTGCATCTAGTGAATTAAAAGAAAGGAAGTGAATTACATCTGAATGTATCTGACATGCAAAGTTGCACAAATGGAGCATTTACTTGTATCCACTGAATGATGCGGTAATAAACTTTAACCTTGTCTGTATGTGGTCGCATTAAAAAACACAGCGCTGCTTTAAAACTCGAACAATAAGCGACCATCTGAACCAGCACTTGTTAGCATATCCACAGTTGTTCACTGTTTATATTGTAGGTTTAGCAAACTAACAAACAACACATGAATACAAACTGTTTCAATGCCAAGTGAAGGATTTTGGTTCTTATCATCAGTACTTTCACACAGAGACAGAAACGCTGTAAACAGGTACGTGAACACGTGGCCTTCACAGGTGACGTGCATGCATACAGTCTGCATCTCTAACAATATGTGGGCTTTAAATATACATTAAATCCTTTTTTCGTACAGCGCAGTCTGTCAGTGGTTTGTCAAACCTGAAACTGCTGCCCGCAGGTGAAAAACGTAAATAGTACATTCCTCCGCCTTGAAATGATTTTGCAATAAACAGTCAACAAAAGTAGTTTTTAAGTTTGAAAGTGCTTTTACATTTTCCTGTTAAGATATGCATTAGGGATACACTCGTGGTGGACAGCTGATGATTATTTCTCCACACACGTCATCAGTTTTGCCTCCCTAGTGTCAATGTTTTGAGTTGTGATTTATCCATTTTTCATACATTTCCACAGAAATGGCTCCTCTGAGACTCTGAGCTGTTCGTACCTGCTGTAAAGCATTCGCAGGTGAGGAAACAGATTTTTCTCACTTTTCATGCTGCATCCATCATATTTGCATTTAAAGGCACATTGCACTTTACCAGCACCCTCAGACCATTTAACAAAGAATTATCTCGGGTGATAATGGGTGGAACCTGCTCGTCTTTAATGGCTGCAGCTGCGTGGCTGCGTTTGGTGTCACTGAGTCTTGTGTGCACCAGGAAAATTTGCCCCCAGGGCCACTAAATATCCATTTTTCTTGTCTTTCCATCAGACGTGCTCTTCAAAGCCGCATTATCGTTCACTGCTCATAGCATCTCATTCGGTTTCAACTGTCAAATATCCCTGTGGCAGACGTGACTGTCAGTCTGAAACCATGTTCCATCACTGGGGAACTCAGAGCTGTTTGCCTCCTGCAGCGAAATTACTTTGTTGTTGTTTTCAGGCAATAACTTTGATAACTGCCCATGAGCTTCCAGACAAACGGCATTTCAGTCAAAACATGCAGAGCGAGGAGTGCAGTTTGTTTTGGTGGTGACAAATGTGGACATTACTCAGCGTTCTTTCTCTTTTTTGCATCTCCCTCCACGTGTTGATTTCTGAACTTCTTAGGAAATGACAAACTGACAGACTCTGACCAACGCCTTAGCATCCTGACAGCGGTGATCTCTGAGGGAATGGAAGGTCATAGAGTCCAGAACAGGAGAATATATCATATTATCTCTGAGTGAAAGAGGAGGCCTGCTTTGAGGTCGCTCTTGAGATGGGCTGGATGGTGCCAATGCATGTCTTGAATAAACTTTGTTATCATATTGTTAGAGTTAGCATACTAACGATTAGCGAGTTTTAAGATCTTTTTGACCTTTTCCTTTATTTGAAAGTTGATATTAGACACAAAGACAGGAAACATGAGAAGAGAGAAATAATGTACAACAAATGTCCACAGGGCTGCATTATACTCCAAAAGAAAAAGGTCATACGGCGTGTTGTCTGACCCCAAACTGTCCATAGCTGATCTGAGCGGTCACACTCAAAGGAGGGCTTAAAGCCAGCCGTCAAAGAGAGAGGCGAGATGCAATAATCGTTAAAATATGTGGAAAATGGCGCATATTATCAGGCATTCTCCCCTGGAAGACACTCATAGCTGTGCAAAGAATGAAAAAGGAGCTTGAGAGGTCCAAGCATCAGGCCTGTCTGCAGACCACGAGACCACAAGGAAGCATCACAACCCGGCTAGCTCGGAGGGCTATCGTGGCTAGCATGTTCCCGGCTAGTTAGCTTGCACACAGAAGTCCTTACTCTTATTTTGTGGCGTGCAAAATAAATTCTCGCGTAACCGGACACTAACGCAGCCTCACACACTCCTGCACAAACACACACTTTCCTCCCTCTAAGTGCATATCACTGCACGCTCTATCATTGGTCTCTCTTACTCTTTCCACCCTCTCTCTCTTTCAGCTCCGCTAGCCACTTTAGCATTCATTCAATGACCAACTCAAACTCACAAACACACACGCACACACACACACAGGCGCGATGGCCCCGGCACACACCATGCCCCACTATTAGGCTGTCAGTTAGTCAGGCCAATAGAATAAGTGGTGTGGATTAGGCAGGCGCACACACAGCGAGGGGGGACGGACAGCATACTAAACAGAGCGGGCCATGAGGTGACAGACATCCTGTCATAAAGCTCTCCCTCTCTCTCACACTTGAACACACACACAGCAGAGGAAACAATTATAGCCACTCAGACAGTCGATAACAGCGAGACATAATCAACTTAGTGTCATTTTTTTTTCTTTTCACGACCTCCCATCATCCTCTGTCATTTCCTCCAAACGCTCGTCCTTTGCTCTTCCTTCTGCTTTCTCGTCTTTCTCTCCATCTCGTCCTCCTCATTTTCCTCCTCCTCCTCCTCTGCCTCATCTCGTCTAGACAGGAGTGATGAACGAGGCAACAGCCGACAAGAGTATCTCTTTTACCACAGTTCTGTCCTTTCTCCTCCTTCTTCCTCTCTTAGTCTTCCCTTCATCCTCGCCTCCAATGTCTTCCTCCTCAAGGTCCTTCTCTCTTTTCTACATTCCCTTCTGTGCTTTTTCTCCTCCATCCAACTCCCTCCTTTTTTCTCTCTTCTCCTCCACCTTCCTCTCATCTTTCCTTTCTTGCCTTACCTTCCTTCCTTTCCTTGCTTTTCCTACATCTTTCTCTCCTTCCTTCCTTCCCTGTTCTACACTCTTTTCCCATTCATCCTCCTCTCCTTTCCACTTTTCTCCTCTCCCTCATCTCCTTCTCCTCACCCCTCCATCCTCTCTTTTTCTTACAATTTCCCATCCCTTTCTCATATCTCTGCATCCATCCTCCAATGTGCTTCCTTCTCTATCTCTTCACATCTTCATCTTGGTGTCCTTTACCTTTCCGCTCTTCCCCTCTCCTCTGTTTGCAGGACACTGCCTCTGTCACACAGTTATGAGAGACACACACACACACACACACACACACACACACACACACACACACACTGCTAATCACATAAAGGGCTCTATAATTGGGGAATTGAAGGCTGTTGATTTGATCAAAGCCAAAGACTTCTCCACGTCCCTCCCTCATGTCAACACCGGGCGAACAAGTCAAGGAGAGGCAGAGAGAGAAAGTGACACATGGTCAATCTATTTCTCTTTCTCCTTTCGTTCTCTTTCTCTCACTCTTTCCCCTTCTGTCCTCACCGCCAAAGAAATCTAATTAAGCAGCATATAAATTGTAAATTGGTTTCCCTGAAAACACACACACAAACCTCAACGCCCTAGCCATCACCTCCAAACCCGACCGGATGTTCAACAATTAGCGATCAGTGGAGCTCAAAGTCATGAATCGGGAGCACAGCTGCACCCAAAACACACACACACTCTCTCTCTCACACACAACACACACACCTGGAAGATGAAAAGGACAGCCCTGAGTAACACATGCTTTGGCTTTGTTGAACATAAAGCTGCAAAACTGCAGACTTTCTAAAGGGCAAATTCACCCAAATCACACAAAGGTGGTCCTCGTACCAAACTGACAAAACAGATGATTTGTCAGTGCTTTTCCAAAATGACCCAAGGGAGCATTTGTTCAACGACCACTTCTACGGTTCAAGCATAGATCAGCTACAGTCATTCAGACTTCTCTGCACAGAGCCAGGCCAGCTGTGTTATCTTGAGTTAAGCTAACCAGCTACAGAGTGCGTCGATCATCTCACCAAAATGTTGAACAATTCCTTTCAGGTTTGGGTAAGTTTAGCTGGTTAAAACCACATCTAGCCATCTAGATGTTTTCAGGTTCATTCCCTGAGATTCTGAGATGCTAACTGCAAAGTTTAGCTCAGTAAGTGATGAGAGCAACATGATCTGAAAATACAGCTGTTCAGCCAATCACACACCTAGACCTCCTACATGAGGGTGGATGAGAGGGCGGTTACAACCACTGCAAGATGTCAGTGAGACAGACAGACAGACAGACAGACAGACAGACAGATTCAGGGTGAGGTCTTCATCACTGGCTCTCTGTCTGTTATCATTATAGCTGAGTTTCTTCACATTTACTACAAACAAAATCCAGCATTTGGAATTTGAAGACAGATTATTAGAATGACTCTGGTCGCTCTGTGATCGAGTGTGTGTGTGTGTGTGTGTGTGTGTGTGTGTGTGTGTGTGTGTGTGTGTGTGTGAGGGAGAGAGAGAGAGAGAGAGAGAGAGAGAGAGAGAGAGAGATATGATGGGTAGATCAGATGTACCAATATCGCCCCCTAACGGCACAGGCGCAAACAACGGTCAGCGAAATATCCCTCAGCTTCTCTTCCTGAGTTTCTCTCAAACATGCACGCACGCACGCACTGCACAAACACACACACACACACACACACACTCCCAATTAAATAAGCTGCTTTCAAGTAATGACAGAGTGGGTTTCAGAATGAGAGAATGAGACCACACACAGGCGCCTGCAAAGCTCAGAGTCTGACCTGTAAAACAACAGAAAACATGTGAGTGAAGTCTGAAAAACTGTTTTCCGAGTTTCTCCTCAACCGGCCGCCTCCCGCGCTTCTGTGGTGTGCTGCAGTTTTTACTGTGAGTCTGCACTGAGCAGCTCTCAGGTTTCTGATGTGGGCTGAAGTCTGTTTTCTCTCCTACATGTTTGTGCATCTCAATGCGCGGGGCAGAACACACAGTCCCTGTCTTTTAGGGCTTGATTCCGACACGCACGCAAATACTCGGCCCCACTTTACTTCATCTTAACGCGCAATGGGTTTCCTCCGCTGCACCGTTACGCACGGAGAGAGAGGGACGGCTGCTCCGCCGCGCTGCAGCGCAGAGCCGGAGCCAGAGACAGAGGGAGAGAGGGAGGGAGGACTCGGTGTTTGGAGCCAGTCTTCCCTTCAAAGTAGCCTCTTTTTGCAGCCTTACAAGTCATGAATACCAAGCAGAAGGTGCCGAGAGAGAGGCGGACACAGAGCCGACAGGCTGCGGCTGCAGTCCACTGAAAACATGTCTGATTTAAACACCTCTTTCCTGGTACATCGAGCCTGAACTTGGAAAATCAGGTCTTGCTGCTTTATGGAGTTCCGGCGGAGGAAACACTCGGACCTGCAATGTAACCGAGTGTCATGTTTTATCACAGCCTGTTTAAGAACAGACAGAAAAGACGGTTTTGACTCATAGATCATGCGAAACAGCAGATTAGAGCCAAATCGTTCAGATACAGCTTCGTTTTATTCCGACTTCGTTGTATTTGTGTAGCAACCATTATATATTTTAACCTATAAATAAGTGCACTTGAATTTCATCTCCATTTTATCTCCTGAATTTCATTTGGGACATCTGTGTTTTATCGAGGGATGCTGCCTATATGGGAGCAAACTTCATGTCAGCGCTGCTGTAATCTGAAACCGGCTGGTTTTATACAGTATATCTGTGAGGCTTCAGTTTCTGATAATTGATTATCAACAATTATCACCACTGATTCGATCAAAAGCTGGAAAACACCGCGAAGCCGCAAACTCTGCAAACCTCTGCGGCGCGTAACAAGTGCCAGAGGATCCTGGCTCCTGACTGCCGCGCAGAGATGCTGCTGCGGACTGTGTGAGGATCCCGAAGCCTCAACTCCGAGAGATGAAACTGAGCAGCTGCAGGTCGACAAAAGAAATTACAGCATGTATGGGTGTAGCTTTTTAATTTTTATTTTTCCACATTTACACACTGAGAGCGCAGAGTGTGAATTAGGCGCTGGAGCAGTCATTTGCGTGTAAAAGTTGACTAGAAAGGTTCATATGTTTAATCATGTGAGAGTAACTTGCACACTACACTGCTACACACTGATGCAGCACACCTCAGAGCATCATTCTCATCACTGTGTAAAATAAATCAGGGGACGCTTTAATAGTCAGGTCGCAGCTTTGTGCTCAGGCGGAGCCAAGACGCGCCGGACGGCCCGTTTCCAAACACCCAGCGAGTTCACCGCGAAACACAGCGCGTGTAACCGACATAAAAACACAACATCCAGGTCACCTCTTGACTCAACAGCGTGCAGTCCACGCGGGCTTGAAGCTTCACGGAGCAAAACATCACGAAACGTCCAAAACTTCACACCAAACCGCCGGAGCGCGCATCAGAACTGTGCGCCAGACTCAGACGTGATGGTATGAGCGAAATCCAGCGGTAATCAGGAGTCAAACTACAACCATTATCAGCTATCCATCCATAAATCACTTCCACAGACAAGTGGTCAAGACATTTTCGAGATTTCTGCGCGCTCGCACGGATTCAAAGTGGACTCAAAACTGACTTCAGGCATAATTTGCCTTCACAAAGTCCAGCAATATCACACATGTAGCTGCATGACGCTGATACGCACAGATCAAGGTGTATGTCCATTTTATATTCCCAAATTCGCCACCTCATCGCCGTGACATTTACCGCCGATTCAGACCCAAAAGAAATCATTAAAGCGCATCAAAACACAGAAAACAGGAGCGAGACATTTAAAAAGCAGAAATTAAACAAGTAAATCGCTTTACCTGGAAAAAATTGTCCATCAGTAAATCCCAAAAGTACAAAGTAGAGGAAAGCTGCAGGCAAAATGAGGGAATAACTCCGTTTATCCATTTCTCTTCTTCTTCTTTTTCTTCTTCTTTTGCTCAGTCGTGCGGATTATTTGACATACTCCCGTCTGGTCCTTGAACTGGCTTTCCTTAGTTCGGGACAGCAGCGATAATAACAGTGATAACAGGAATAAAATCCTCGCATTGGTGGACAAGAAGAGACAGAGCGGCGCGAGTAGAAGCAAAGAGAGAAGTTGGAGGCAGATAAACAGGAGCTCTCTCCTTTCCTCTCCTCCGGGGTCCGACGGAGCGAGCCTGAGTGTGTGTGTGCGCGTGTGCGTCTGTGTGTCAGTGCCCGCGTGTGTGCCACAGAGTGTGTGAGAGGGGCACAGTGCGTGTGTGCGCGCTCAGACGGTCTCTGACAGACTGACGTTGACTTGGAGAGGAATGGAGAGCAGTGCGCACCACACCGGGTGCCAGACACCCGCGTAAAGACGAGCGCATGAACGGCGCGTACAGCTTCCGATCGTGAGTTTCAAAATAAGATCAGGTTGCAGAAGAATGGAAATTGAATTGCAACAGCAGGGAATTGTCATAAATCATCCCCGAGAGAGGTGTGAGATTTGAAGAAGGGTCACGCAAATGAGTAACTGAACAATTTCAGGAAAAGATGTGGGTAAAAATATGTCTTATTACATTACAGGCTTTCAACTCCATCCCTCAGCTTCAGCTTGAATTCCATTTGACAAGAGAGAAGGATATTTATTTTCTTTGCTTATTATATCAAATAACTTATTGAATTCAATAAAAGAGGTTCCGTCTCACATTCTAGATGAAACAAATGTTCCTCTTGACATCCTGCAAAGGAACGTTTGGCACTTTTATCCACCGTGAATAAACAGTGAAGGTCAGACATAAAGTGCTTTTTTTTCATAAAAACTGTGAAAATATGAACCTTCGAGTACTCCACTGAGAAAAATCATCACGACAGCGATACTGAGAATGAAAACAAAGAATAATAAAGCAAAAAAATACATATTTTTTTAGGGAGTCTATTGTACAGCTGCAGGTATGTTTCACGTTTAATGTAGGCTTAATGTCTCCATACAGGATTTTATTTGAAGGGCGCCCGATTTCCCTTAAATTCGTCCCCGTTTTTCGCGAGCTTGACTCTGCTGAAGGCTTTCTAAGTTCTGTGGTTGCCCCCGGGTCCTACCGCCAGCTCTCTCCGCAAGGATAGGATTCGCGCACAGTGTGCGCTCCTCTCCGTCTCTGTCTGTCTCTCTCTCTCTCACTGCGTGTCTCTTTCCCTCTCTGTTGTCATGAGATCCCTCTCAGTCCACTCATTTTACTGTCACAGGATTTCTATTTCAAGGTCTGTCTCTCTAATAGGATTCCTCTCTCTCTCTCTCTCTAGGTCTCCCCCACACACTCTCACTCACACTCTAACAGTGTGTGTGTGTGTGTGTGTGTGTGTGTGTGTGTGTGTGTGTGTGTGTGTGTGTGTGTGAGAGAGAGAGAGAGAGAGAGAGAGAGAGAGAGAGAGAGAGAGAGAGATTGGGCTTTCCCTGTGTTGTTAGTCTGACATGAGGATAAGGATGTGCTGCAGCTCTCCTGCTGAAAGCGCAGGTGAGAAGTCAAACAGAAGCTCGTCACAGCTTTGCTCGGTGACACGTTTGTTTTGTGTCGCAGGTATTTATTCATGGACCTGCTGCAGGGAGAGCCACTTCTTCTCTCATTCTGATTCACTATGATCTCATTGTTTGATACGTATGGTTAGCAAATGAAGTTTCTAACTCAGTCCTTCTCTCAAATTCATTTTTAGCTCCTAGTTTTCTTAGAATCATACAAAAAATAAAATAAAATAAAATAAAAACCCTGTTGAGTTTGTCCTCTGGGTCCTGACAAACAGTCTGACTGATGGTTGAAACAAGCTAATGTGAGCCAGTGACAGCTAAAGGTCTCTGATTGGCTGTTTAACCAGGTGACTTCACCTCGAATCAAAACCAAGCTTGCAATTTTATATCAGGCATTTTCTCAGTGCCTGTTTTGAGCATATGACTTGACAGTTTGGTCAGACTCGGTATTTCTTTCCTTGCTTTGTTTCATGAACTCTTCCTCTGAAGCACTGAGCACGGGAGGCGTCAGCGGTCTCTGTGGTGCGTTCAAATGCAGCTTCAACAGAAGATGAAGCGGCCTTTGCTGGTGCTAATTCTTTGTGGTTGGCGTGTGTCAGGGCCTTTAGTGCGTGATGAAACTGGATTTCAAAGTCAGTCAGGCTCCCAGGGGTTATTTAAGGCCGGTCTTCATCCACACAGGTGTTTTGATGGATTCAATAGTGAATATCTCAACTTAAGCGTATTCTGAGGGACCATAAACAAATTTAAATTAATATCAGGTTCAGTGTCATTTTACTAACATATTTCCTGTTATTACTTTTTTTAGCCTTTCCAACAACTCTGAAATGCAGTTTAATGCTGAGATGAAATACAAGTGAAATCTTGCAACTCTAATGAAGACAAGTGCCACCTAACAGTCACAGAAGAGAAAGTAGAAAAGCGTCAGTCCACTGAGGAGAGGAGGTGGACGAGATCAGAGTTAAATGGAAAAAGGTCAGAAAGAACTTTTATTGGTGCTCTTGCTACATTTTGACTCCTGGACTTCTTAAGAAAATGGGCTATTTTAACCAAATTACCTGGATGGCCATTTCTGTTTCCTCAAGACTTTAGCTGCTCCACCGAACCAAAGTCCTGTATTCACTGATTCTCTGCAGGAGTTTTCTGCCTTTTCAAGCATATTTAAAAGGTCTTTAAAACCAAATGTAGATAAAATGCACCCAAGCTGCTACTTTTAAGACCATTTCAGATCTTTCTTTGCGTTGTGCCCTTCAGACGTCCTCATTGGCTGTCTGGTATCTGTTCATGTCTCAAGATGAGTGGCTTCCAAAAAGCAGCCTGTTGCTCTGCAGCGTGCTGGATAACGTTGTGATCAATACTGGCTGCATATTGAAGCTGAGCTAGAAGATTTACAGTTCAGGTGTTAAATTACAGTTTGACTGTTTTGTCACGCTCTGACTTTCAGAGAGGAACCAATATTTCAACATAGTTTATAAAACTGCTCAAAATCGTTAAAAGGAAAACTCAATTACATTCGATTCCAATCAGTAAAAACACACCTCTTGGAAATGTCCAGAATTCTAATGCATAATTAACCATATCAATACAAAGTCTCTGTGCAGCATTGTGTTTATGCCTCCTCTCCCTCAGTCCACCTCGCTCTTCTTTAAATCAGTTAAACTCAATTAAATTCAAGGAGCTTTGTTGGCACGACGCTGGTCCCACCCTGCCAAAGCCGACATATGACAGAAATGTGCCTCCGACGGAAAGTTTGAGTGGTGAAAATGATCCAATGCATCACAGAGTCTCCATGCCAACTTTTCAATACACAGCAAGTGCTGAGAGACAGGAAATGAACGAATACTGGAGCTTTAACTACACTCAGTTGTCAGTTTATTGGGTACATCAAGCTAATACCAGAGTGCTCTGCAATAAATCCCAAATTTATAAAGGTTTTAATTTCTGCTTTTTTTGGAACTGAGGTGTTGATTCAACTTTATGGTCATTTTGGAGGTTGTAGTTTCTGGTGCAGCTCATATTATCCACTTTACTGTTGCAAATTAGCAGCGTATGGCCGTCATTTCTAGAGGACAGGGCTGCTGCTTAGATACTAAACAGAGGTTGTTTTGTTTAAGCTGATGAGCGACATAATGCTGTCATAATGAAACCTGATGGTAACAGTAACAGCACATGGAATTAAGGTACAAATGTCTTCTTGAGAAAGACACACAGTGACACTTCGAGCACGACTCACGGCACCTTTTACCAAACACTTCCTTCTGCTATATTAATTTGCACCAGTGACTAACAATGAAACTGCAGAACTTGGATTCTGAGTATCATCCTGTCACACTGTAGCTGGATTCTCTCAGAACTGCATTGATTACTTAGCATAAATATTCAGAATATTTCATTTAAAGTGTTTCTTGTAGTATTTTCTTTTTTGTGTAACCCCTGTTTGACCCCTGCTGAAGCCCAGAGACAAGCCTCAGCTTCTCTTTTACTTCTCTTACTCTTTCTCTGGCTCACTTCCTCTCTCCTCCCTCCATTATGTATTTTCATGCTGACAGCTAATGAATATTTCCATTATTTAGTGATGTAAAAATCAATGTCTAATTAACATGATGGTGTGTTTGTCCGAGCCAAGATCAGGACACAAGCATCCGTATCCTCCTCACCTCTACATCATCACTTATTTATTAGAAATCAATTATGCAGAGTTGAAGCATTCCTCTGGTCTGTACTAGTCTTTCCTAGTTAATTCTACGACTGTGAAACTGTATTGTAGAACTGTCCAGGTTCCACATTTGAAGGAAAAGAGGCTACTTGTCAGTCTCAGGGTCTGAACGTCACCAGGTTGTGAATTGATTTATTTCAGATTTAGTCATCTGTCATCTTGTCTCCAGCCTTTATGGCAAATGCTTTCTTTTTGCAAAGTAACACCATTTACATTTTGGCTTCTGCTTTAGCGAATCAAATTAATCAGCATGCTGGTTATGCACTGACACACCAGGGGGACACTGGCAGCAAATGATTTGTTTTAGAGTTAAAAGGTCAAAGAGAGACGCTTCATGCAGACACATGTGCAAATGCACTGCCTTACCCACCCACACCATATATCAGAGACACCTCAGGGGTCGCTACCAATCATGAGTAACATCAAGTTTGTAAGCAAGACCACCTAAGGTGTGCATTTCCGTATGTGTGTTTGGGTATATACCTTTAAGTGGGTGTATTTGTGAGTGTGTGTGTGTGTGTGTGCATTTGTGTGGTTATGTACCAGCATATATTAACGAGTAAGAAGCCACATGATCCTGAGGAGCAATGCTCTATTTGAATTTAGCAAGACGGAAATCAGAGGCGGCCAAAGTATGTCAGCCACAGCATGACACATATAATGATTTCATTAAGTACCGATGGAAACTAGGAAATGAGCACCGTAAAGATAGAGTGACTGTGTGTGTGTGTGTGCAGGAGGTGAGTGTGTGTGTATCTGGAGGAAGGTTAAGTCCTGTCCAGTTATTGATCCTGGATATTAATTGATTCTGCTTTCTAGATTTTGCCTTCTGTCTCTGTATTCAAAGTCATGCCTCACACTGAGCCCTCTGCACCAGAGTACAGTCCAATACTTCTGTTCAGCACGAAGGATCCAGCCATCACCTGAATGTCTTATCTTCTAAACCACAGATGTATCCCAAATCCACAATATAAAGTAATAAAGTGCACACCGGAGACGTGAATAACACTAACAAAATCAGTCTTCAATAGTTCAAGTTTACTGTAAAACAAGATCAACTGTGCAAACGTCATGTTTCGCTGCAGGCTTTGTTAGGTTTGCCTTGAACTCTTTGTGATACAATAAACATGAAGCATTAAAGAATACTTATACAAGCCTCCTGGTGTGCCATGATTCACTTTTGATTTTGTGTCCCATGATTCCTGCTTTCATCAACACACAGACAAGCATTCTTGTGAATGCTGTGCGTGAAACAATTCTCTTTGTTTTAGACTTCACAGTAAAGTGTTGTTGACAGCATCTCTGAGTCTGAGAGGCCGTGCTACTCTGCCAGAAATCCGTGGATTCTGAGTGCAGTTTCAGTAGCCTGGGGTCTGGCTCACTTGCAAGGGTACAACTGAACTCGGATCGACAGATTGGTGGATTGGTGTGGCATCGGCACTGATGTGGGCGCTGCAGCGAACTATCGAGGAAGCCTGAAAGGCAAAGCTACGCATAGCGTGAGGACCACACACATCTGGAGGGAGCCAGAGCAGAATCACTGCTTTGAAACGAGCCAGTCCAGCTGGTTCTAGCTGGAAAGTCTGAGCACGTCCAGGGGGAACACTCCGAGGCAGACTCAGAACACGCTGGAAGAACCATATATCCAATGAGGCCCGAGGGAGTACCTTGGGATTCACTCAAAAATCAAGCTAATTTGTATTGGGTATGCTAAATTTCACCCTCTTTTCAGTGTGAAAAGATTTTGTGCCTGTAGATGTAGTCACTGACACTATTTTTAAGGAAAATATTGCACCTGTGGTCAGTCACTCAGCTTATTTATCAGCAGGTGTATAGATTCTGATTAGCGGTGAGTAAAGTTGAACGGATTAGGAATCTGTGCACTGCTTGATGTCCAAACCAGTCCATGAGGGCGAAAAACATCCCTTTAAGGCAGTTAGTAGACCTTGACCTGCAAAAAAAAAAAAAAGCGCAAAAGGCACAAAGATCTGCCATTTCTTCTTTCGAGCACAAATAGTAAAGGCGTGATCTGCCTTATTTAGCATTAAAAACCCTTAGCATGTGCAGGATTCTAACACATCTGATTGATGCAGCTCCGTATGGTATAAAAAAGACACTGTGGCTTTCAGATAGACATGGGCTGGGATTGTCCGATCTTTGCAGTTTTTGTTTGCAGAATTATCATCTGAAAAATCCTATAACCACATGCTAACACCTGTAAATGCTATAAAAATGGGATGACACGTAAATCCAGTACCTACATCCCCCTCTTAGCTCTATTTTGGTCTCCACCAGGCTCGTCAGCTGCTAGATGTTCTACTTTCTCCACTAGCTAGTCGCTAACTTTGCCTGTCTGCTATTTGCTGCCTGTAGGCAGGTAGCATCAGTTCATCAGAGCTTTTTCACTGAAATCATCTGCCTGCAGCTGCAGAGGTGGATGATGAGGGCTGAGTGTGTGGACCAGAACTCAAAAATAACTAGCTGAGAGATGGTTAGAAGTGAGGGAAACTGCAGAATTGGGTGATTGTTCTCTGTGGGCCATTGTGGATCAGTGCAGATTGAAGAATAATTATCAGTAAAGACCTAAAATGAGACCCAAAAAAGCAAAATTCTGGCGTGCATAACACTGAAAACAGGTTAAACTACCTGCAATTGATATGGCTCTTAAATGTGTGATGCTTTCCTCTCTCTGTCAGAAGTCAAAAAAGCATAACAAAGGCTGGTCAGGTATGTGTCTGCTCAGCATATCCTCAGCCCACAGATGCAGCCTGAACTACACTGAGCAGCAGCAGCAGGCGGCAAGCAATAGTGAGGAGATTAAATTATTAATGGTGGTTTTTATTGAGCACCTATAACCTCTCAGTGATGATGGCATAAATCAAGCTGTCCAAAACCTAAATTACATTTTTACAGAGAGTGTTAAGAATAGTGGAAGTGGACTTATGCAACAAAAGCAGTAACAGCAGGGGGATAAGAATCACCGGTGTCACGTGGTCGAGAAGATGTGTTAGAATAAAATCTGACAGTGATGAAATGGACAAACATTCCTTGTTTTGATGGGAATCTCTGAGCGACCAGTGGTTTTTAATTTCATGGCATCGGCAAAGTGTTAGTGTGTTCAAATAAACTCATTTCATCCATTTCAGAATGTGCTTAACTCACTCATGTTCTGAGGGTTCAAACACTTTGTCACACCCCTCAGCATCTCACACAGTCCCACAGGACACACTTCAGTATCCGTATGAGGCGCACCGGCCTTTCAGCTGACTCCAATGTAAACCCATCTGCAGCAATATTAGACGCCCAGAGCAGCTGCTCCAGCCATCCAGCGATGCGTAAAGCCTTCCTGCCAGGAATCCTCTTTAAAACATGCTTAATGTTGTGCAGCGGTCACAGTTTGGTTAAATTTAGGCACCAAAACTACTCAGTTAGGTTTTTCACTTTTGGTTTCTCACGAGAGCCCCAGTTTCCTCAGTGAAGACTGTGTGGATGACTCAAGCCTTCACCCTGACCTCCACCCCTCAAGGACTTTTCTGTTCTTCGTCGCCTTCCTCTGAGCATCTAATATTGCCGCAGATGGGTTTAGATTGCAGTCAGCAGAAAGCCCAGTGCATCTCACGCAGACGCTGGAGGGTACCTTGTGTGTGAGATGCTGCGACAAAGCATCTGTATTTGACGCTCTGGGAGTGAGACCAAGCTCAAATATTTGTTTGCTTCTCTGCAGCCTCACTTTCATTTGATCTTGTGCTTTGACTTGACTGAGCCTTGACTGTCTGAAGTGAGCCACTGCAGCGCTGACAGACAGTGAGGTGATGCAGAGTCATGACATCACACAAAATGGCTTCAGTAAATGTCAGCGTGTCACACGGCCAACATCCTGCAGCTGTTTCATGCTGCTGATGAAGATCTTTGTGTTTGATCAGAAATCACATGTTACAGTTTATACATATATGAAAGGACTTGGTGGACTTTTGGGACAATATCAGATGGATTGTTATGTCATTTTTGAACAAATGAATATTAAAAAAGATAAGATGAACTTTATTGGTCCCACACTGGGAAATGTAGATGTTACAGACAGCAGGACTTAAAAGGAGACATAGAAAAAGAACAAACAGACAATAAAAAAGGATACAAATCAACTGTATAAGTACATTATATATAAAAAGAGTATAAAATAATATTGCCAGTGTAAAGATATTATTGCCAATAGAACATTTTGAATTGCACATGATTAAGACATGGATGGTAAAGCACAGTGTTGTATGCCCAGAACCTTTAATGTTTTAAACTGACTTATAAAGCTAAACTTGAATGACAGCGAGCAAATTAAACTGAAGCATTGTCATCTATCAATTATTCCTAAAAATCTGGAGCATTGTTGCATGTGTGTTTAGTTGTTAACCTGCACGAATACTGAGTAGTCCTGCGTGATGCAGCATTCACACAAGTTTCTGGACAACAGGGGTCTGAATGATGGACTGAATCCAAAAATCAAACCGGCCTTTCCTCTTCACCGTGGAGACTCTGTTTTTCACTTATTTATTTTCTCGGTGTGTGACTGGCAGGTTTGCTGCCTCACTTTGTGTTATATTTTGTTAGAATTTTGTATCGTCTATTCAGTTCCTTTTTTGCAAACTTTTCTAAGTAACCTTAGTTCACGGGGCTGTTTGTCCTGAGGGCTGCTTTGCTCGCGCTCAGCCTCCTGCAGCACAGTGTCACCAGCTGCTTGCAAAACCTTGCTTACAAACAGGCGTCTCTGACACATTGTCTGCTGTAGGGAAGATTTGTTCCCAGATTGACACTGTACGCTGGCTATTATTTACGAGCTGGGAAAACAGGACCATGAATTATTTTACAGCCAAGCCATCTTTTACAGTTTCGGATCCTGTTTGTGTAGCTAATAGCACACGTATTAGCTCTGCAGCCATGATACTGTGGTCATGTAAAATTGATCACAGGAAATGTTTAGAATTTGCACATTAATTAGATTTTTAGCTGTTAAATCTCTGGAGAGCTTAGTTGAAAATACCCAAAGCATCAAGCATCACTGCCATATGTTCACCTCCTCTGTGTCACTGCTGTTGCTTTCATGCAAATGTGCTAACGCTCGCTACGCCGCCGCCCCTTTACCATGAAGTGTGCCGAAGAAGTGAGGTCTGTGTGCTGGCACAACAGTCAACATACATACTTAGATTATAAATTTTCAGATTTTTTTCTTGCCTGATTTTTGAGATTGAGTTCTGAACCTTTGAACTTGCTGTAGCTGGTCATTATGTTAGCTGGTGTGATATGTTAGCAGGGTAGCAGAGTGAGCGAGTGTTGTTTTAAAACGTAAGAGAAAAATGGATTGTTTATGGAGCCATAATATGCTAAACGCTAATTTCCATTTGCATGCTAATGGTAAATCCCACTATGCTTTATCATGAAGCAAATGCACGAGGCTCGAGGTAACTGCCACATGGTTGTAACAGCTATGCTAACTATGCTAGCTCTGCCAGGTGGTGTTTCAGCTTCATTGTTTGCAGAAAGGAGTGCTCATGTCACAGCTTTCTTTCAATCTTCCATTTTTTAGTTTTAGGGTCATGATATCTGACATTCAATCCATTCAAATAATAGTGAACTGTGTGGTGAAGAGGCAGTGATTTTGGGACACAGGAGGTCTGAAAGGGCAACACTGATGATGCCAAAGTGTCTGTTTTTTGCTCGTTTTTTATTCTCCAGAAGGCCTTTCAAACTTTTCCCCAAACTTCCACCTTCCACCCAACCCCAGGTCTCTTTTCCCACTCAAACTTACACCATTCATTCACATAAATTACACTATATAAAGAAACACAAAAAACAATCAAGGAAAAAAGATTAACAGCAGAAACAGCTCTAATTGAAGAAGTCTCAGATCCAATTCTCTGTGCAAGTCAGAGCCGGCAGGTACTTCATAATCAAAGCCAGCACTTCACCTGTACTTGAAAACACCCGTTCTCCCCGGAGACATACATGGCATTCTAGTATAATACTTAGTAAATTACTTGAAAAATCTCATTTGCCTCGTCTCCTTTTTCAGGTAAGACAGGCTGTGGCAGCGGCAAGTGTTTACATTTTTAACAAAGCAATATTCAGTGTTTAGTCTGTTTAAACCAATTCAGTTCATTCACACAAGAAGGGAACTTCAGAGTGAACATGGCCCGGTTAAGGTCACCATAACTTTTTGGCTCATGCAGTTGTACAAATTATAAAGCCTTCTGAGACTGACTTCTCTGCCTTCAACTTCATTGTTATTTGGGTTTTATATACCTAAATACTGACAAAATACAGCCTCTGGAGTGGTACAGTCCTGCTTTATCCACTTAAGCTCCTCAACTGAGGCTGTCTGTTTCAATGTCAACCTTCTACAGACAGGCTTCTACAGACAGACGTTCTCATGTTCACAGCATCCTGCTAGCTTTAAACTAAGGGTTCTCAAAGTGCGGCCCTTGGGCCTATGGTGGTCTGCTGAAAAATTTTGTGTGGCCGCCGAATGTGACATGAAATGCATGCATTATATTTTAAAAACCCCATTTCAACTACTAAGAAGCATCTGTCAGGCTAGGAACGACCACTTGTCCTTCAACAGTCTGAGGTAAATATCCTACAAAGCAACACGTGCTCATACCTGAACAACTGAATTGGTCGAAGACAACTGATGTGTCTGATTCAATACACTAGGATGTTAGAATTGAGACATAGAGTGTGATCACTTGAAAAACATGTTTTGAACTCAGTCTACTCTGAGCATTGGAGGGTAAAGGCCATATAAGAGCAGGACCAGCTTGAGTAAAACCATATATGGTGATGTATATGTAGGGGTCCCTTAGATGAGGGCCCTGGATAGACCTGTCACATCCATCAACTTGTATACGCAAAGCTAGCTAAGACAACCACCAATCTGTGATTGGTCAAAGTGTGTATCAGATGTCCTCTATATATCTAGGGATAAAGGAGAGAAGGACGGAGATCCGACCGATTCGACCTCGGCTCTCCATCAGACTACCGGTATCTGATTTGATACTAAGCTTGCTAATAAAAGTTCTCTTTAACATAACCTTGTATCAGCAGAGTTCTTTCTACACCAGCATCACACCATTGCTTGTTTCGACAAGGACCTGAAATAAATGTCACAACAAATTTGACCCTTGGAGAGTAACGCCTAAAAATGTGGACTTTCTTGCTTTTTAAACTACATCACCTTACTTAATCCTTTGCTCCCATAATAATTACTGCGGTCACTAGAGGCCACTGTCTGAGAATAAACCTATGGGTCATAATAATGTTGCACAGACAACCAACACGGCTGTTTTTCTGGTGAAGACGGGCTGCTCGCGAGTTTAAATTTTTTTCTTTGTGTCTCTCTGGACAGTGATTCTGTGATAACCTGAGGTGGAGGGACAGAAACACAAAGAGAGAATTCCTCATGTTAACCTCAGAGACTGCATTTTGTCCCTCATAACTTACACTAAACTCTGTCTCTCGCCGCAGGCCCAGTATGACCAGGAGGGATAGTCAGGGCTGTCCCAGTGTTCATACGAGCACATGACTTTGGTCCTCGCCTTGTGTGTTTTGAAAGATGTACAAAAAAGTATATTATTATTATTAATAACTATAAAAGTTCCAGGGATAAGTGTTGTGGTGGTGGTAAGTGGTGATATTTTTTTCTCATGAATACAAGAATTTCATGAAGAATCGGACATTAAGGCATGATTAAAATCCTGCCCGCTGTTCATGTCTCAGCCCACCATAGGGTGTAAAATCATTGTCAGAGTGCTTCAGAGTTCATCTAACGTACCTGTTTATGAATATGACATTCAACCACTGTTTACCTTTATGAGTAGAAAATCAATTCTTTAAGAGTTGGAAATGATCACTGTTGTCTGGCACTGGGCAACACTGCTCGCTTTTTGCCTATTAAATGCACATTTTCTGACAGTCAAAGTTAATAAAGTGCTTTCAAATTGGACAGAACTGACAAAGAATCATATAAGCACCATGTAAAATTCCAGCAGAGCGAGAGAAGCATGGAGAACAAAAAAGAAGAGACAAAGATTAAAAGAGAAACGTGACGTCTGCTAGTGTGAAGTCATTACAGCAGGGAGTCCTGCTTTCAGCCATGGGAGCCGAGAATCTCCATCTACCCGTCAGATATTACTTCCACTATCAAAGAAGATAGTCTTAAATTCCTATGTAGGCGGTCTGTGTGTGCATGTGTGCATGAGTGTGTGTATATGCATGAATGAGTGAGAATATGTAGACTTGCAAATGTATCAGTGCATGTTTCACAGAAATTGGAGACAGGATTTTTATGTGATTGACAGTGATTTGCAGCTGTGCTCGCTGCAGGAGAGACGACATCCATCTACACACACACCCTCTCTCTGCAGGAGTGATAGATGGTTATGCTTCTCCATTTGGGAAATCAGAAGAATGGAAGTCGCTCGCTGCCTCACACTCGCTCAGTCTACAGATCTCTCTCGTTCCATCTCTCTCTCTGCGCAGAGAACCTGATCCATTTGTGTTTTGCTCGCTATTTGCATTGAAATCACATCACGGCGGCACGCGGAGTAATGAACCAGCACAGCCTGAGAGGAGGGCAGGAGGCAAGACAGGCAGACAGAGAGGACAGACAGGTCGACACACGGGTAGGGTGGCTGACAGGAAGAAGGAAAGGTGAAAAGAGGCATACAGGCAGGTAGAAGGGAAAGGGCTGAGGAAGCAAAGAGAGAAAGTGAAAGAAGAAAAGGCATAAAAAGAGATAAAATGACCAAAAGAGACGCAGCAGCAGGTTGAGAAAAGCGAGGTAAGAACGGAAGAATAAAGTCAGGAAGTAAACAAAGAGAAAATTCAGACCAAGGAGGAAAAGGAAAGTGGTGAGAAAGTGAGAAAGAAAGAGGAAATAAATAAGGAAAGGAAAGAAGGAGGAGAGGGAAAAATGGAGAAACAGACAAAAGGAAATGAAAAGAAAATAACACCAAAGAAAGCAAAGAGAGGAAATAATGTAAAGGAAGGAAACAAAGGCAGGCAGACAGTGTAACAGCCGACCAGAGTGATGGAGAGAGAATAAGATTTTATCAGCTCGAACTTGACAGACAGAATCGGATTTGCTGAACGAGGGAGACGGTGAAACCACCTGTGTGGTATTAAATGAATGCAGTAGCATAACTGGTAATGTGGAGCAGGATGTGGAAAGGACATTATCACAGCGCCAGCGGGATATTATCAGCGACGCAGTGGTAAATCAGAAGGTGGGTAGACTGCATGACCTCCAGTTGGCTCCCATTGTATCACAAAACACCATCAATTTAGCCAAAATTCATTAGATTTTTATTTTAATGCATAAAACGTTAACCATCAAACTTCCACTAAATCCCTGAATGTAAACTTCTCTGAATCATCTCAGTCAGCCAGCGTGAGCATCATGGTGACTGACAGGAAAAGTCATGTTTCCCAAGAGAGACGGGCAAATGATTATTTTATTGTTCGAGTAAAAGACAAGCCAGCGTGCCTAGTTTGTGGGATGTAAAAAGGCCAACCTCGAGCGTGCCTACAGCTTGAAAGCAGCTAAACTAGATGAGGAGCAAGGACAGATGCTCTTGGATGAAGTCAGTGAACCACCGCAGAGCAGATTACTGATATATTTTTTTAATTATTAAACCTTTTTACCAGCTAAGTCCCATTAAGATCACAAAATCTATTTTTCAAGGGAGCCCTGGCCAAGAAACCATGACCTGATGATTTATTAACAAACACACACACACACACACTTGCTTGCTTGCTGCTTGCACATTAAGAACTTTGCATGTATGACTTCAGTTGTAGTTGATTTTATTTTTGTGGCAATTTACACCTGAAATCAACAACAATCTAATATATTTATGATCCGTAAATGCAGAAATCAGGATGAAATCGATGTTGTTTTATTGTGTGGGAGGAGCACCCAGAGTAAAACCTCACTATGGACGCGGCACAGGCAGGGTTAAAATGTCTGGGCTGTTCCAGACCTCGTGTGTCTCTACGGTGGATCCACGTGTTGGACATTTTCAGAAGCTTGGACAGAAAGCAGATCTGAGAATAGAGAAAATGTCGTCACCTCGTTGCAGTAAAACATAAGTGGTACCCACGACTGAGGAGCTAGATGTGGTGACTTTACATTGTTCACACCTGTTTATGTCGTTTGCCTGGATCATCATTTGCACTCCGCATTCGTCTAAGCAGGTCTGTGAGAAACAGCTTTGCAAATTTCAGTGTCGCTGTAAGAATTTGTCTGACCAGACCAGGAAACCAATGCAAACCTTTTTGAAGACATTGGCTCACTCTGTCATTTAGGTGTGAAGACATGGACTTCATCATGAGTCGGTCTAAGACTAACAGCTACTGCACTTGTGAGCGTGGTCATTTTTGCAGAAAGAGGTCAGGAGATATTCTGTCTTCAGTTGCTGAATAAAACAGAAAACATGTACATGGATCTCAGTCTTTTAGGAAGTCACAGTCTGCAAGCAGTTACCTGCAACCACCCGCCAGAATGAGAATGCCTGACTTACAATTACACAGATCTTTAAAAAGAAATGTGCAGCTATCTAATTGGTCAAAACAGGTGGGGTGTCACCGTGGTTTTAGACTTAGTGACCCTCTCTTCGTCCAAAGGCTGGTCCCAGCCTCTTGGCACACGACCCATCCAATCCATAGGAGACAGCGCCCCGAAAGAGACGATGGCTAGACCCTCCTTTTTATGTAAATTATGTGTTTCTTGACACGAGATGTGTTAAATTTCATTTTCAGTGTTTTCTGAGGTTACTAAAGGTCATATTGCCTGTGTGGCTATGTGTGTGTAGCTTAAAGTTACTGGAGGGCATGCTGGTTGTGTGACCATGTGTATGTAGCTTATAAAGAGATGAGAGTAAATATGTAACTCTAACACACTCTCTGTGATGCATCGCGCAGCTCAAGCGAGTTTCCTGTTAACACCTTGTAAGATACAGACTGACTGTAGGACTGACGTGAGGCAAAAACATGCAAAAACTCCACAGCTTGGACCTTTATGTGGATTCAGAAGTGATTTCTCAAGTGGACTGTCGCTCTTTTCTAGATAAAAATTGCACTTAAGACTGTATCACAGTATTTACGCTGTGCAAATTTTCTGATTTCTGAACATCCCTTCCTGCATTGAAGAGTGCCTGCTGCGAGTCTGTCACTGTGTGCGTCATGTGAAAGGAAGCATTAAAACTGGGAGGGTTTTCTGCTCCCGGTGTTCCGAGATGCCTGCGCCTGTGTGTCTTCCTCCAAGGGCATTGGTAGGTTCTGCTGCAGACAGAGATATGGAGTTCGAGGTGAGAGCGCCGGCATTTCAGCAGGAACAAGCCGTTTTCCCCAACGCATGAATCTAGCGTTTGTCGCTGTGATTTATAGTGAGCTGGATGTAGCTGCACAGCCTGCATCGCTCATGTGGGCCACTGGAACGTTAAAGGACATGGACAGAAGCGCACACGCACACACACACGGACACACACACTCAACCACAAGCAAAAACACTCTCAAACATAAGGGCTGCTTGCACAAGCAGAAACACACATTATGGAAAGTTACCTGGTGACGTGAGTGGACACATTCTCAAACAGTCA
The DNA here is from genome assembly GCA_037975065.1 of Chaetodon trifasciatus. NCBI lineage: Eukaryota > Metazoa > Chordata > Actinopteri > Chaetodontiformes > Chaetodontidae > Chaetodon > Chaetodon trifasciatus. The sequence goes on from JBBMOE010000018.1 coordinate 1,083,353, forward strand.
CATATACACACAGCTTTAATGGGACCAGGCAGCACACTGCAAGATGTTTTTCTGAGCTGTGTGTGGTGTGTGTGTGTGTGTGTGTGTGTGTGTGTGTGTGTGTGTGTGTGTGTGTGTGTGTGTGTGTGTGTGTGTGTGT
>JBBMOE010000018.1:1083501-1286396 GCA_037975065.1 Chaetodon trifasciatus
TGTGTGTGTGTGTGTGTGTGTGTGCGCGCTGTGCCTAAGGGCTCAAATGAATCATTCAAACTCTCTTTGATATGGATCTGAAATACTCCCATGTTAGATATATTCTAATTCCCCAGCGTGACACACACATAAACACACTCACACAGTGTCTCAAAATACATGAGCATGCGCTTATGTACACACACACACACACACAAACCTATGCACATCTATAACACGAGCGCACAAACATGGGTCTGCTTGCTCTGGATTTCATGAAGCATAAAACAAACCATCACCAAACATCTATCGGAAACGTCTTTTCAGATTTCTTGTTTGTTTTATTCGACGCAGTCTGTAATTTTACATCGTTCAGAGACAAACTGGCACTCGCTGACATAAATGATCTTGAATATGAATCTTCCTTTTGCTTTGCTAAAAATACCAAATAGATTTCACTTTAACTGCGTCGTCAAGTACTTTATTCAATGCAAAAGCAAACAATCAGCCTAATATCTGACGAGTACTCGACGACTGCAAGAACTACATAATATGATGGACTACTGACTATTCTTTCTTTAAAAACCCTGTTATGTACGGATGTACAGTAAGAAATACGATAATAGATAACAAGTAAAGAGACAACTGAATTAAACCATCTTTCTGTCTTTTTCCCAACCTTTACATTGAGCTTTAAATACTCATGGTTCCCCAAAGTCTAACAGGTATGGCTGCATGTTCTCAGGTAGTTGTTCCTCCTCTCAACATGAATGGGATCCAGTAGACATACAGTATTCAGGCAGCTGTGAGAGTAGTTCCCCTTTGTGTGTTGATGGTGCATAACAATAAATCAACAGCACCTTAATGCAGAGACAGTAGTTTGACTGTTATAAATAGATGACAGCGTGCGCCTCCACAGTACATTTTACATCATGTGACAGAACATCTTTACAGCACGAAGCAGATGTTAAAGGTTTGCTGTTCTTCGTTCGCCCACTTTCAACGTTACATGAGGTCATGTGGTCTTCAGGACCATCAGGGTTTATGTGAAGTTTTGGACATAGGCAAAAAATGTTTAAGGTGGAGCTGTGTGTTGCATTTGTGTACGATTATACCATCTTTACATTTTTGGGATGGGAACCATTTTACTGATGGAAAAACGAAGCAATCTCATTTCCAAATCCTACATGTCGGAGCTTTGAAGCTGCACCAGCAAAGATTACTGTGTGAAAGTGCCCCCGTCTGACAGATTCTTGAGGATCAGATGGTTAAGGAGGAAGCGCACACTGGTACAGTTTGATAGAGCCCACACTGCACGGCACCGTACAGGGGTGGACTGCCTCCGTCGGGTTAGGAATGAGTTACTGCCCCAAGTGAAGGACTTCCTGTATGTCATAAATATATTCACCAAGGAGGGTAGAGGGTAAGGAAGCTTGGTGCAGTATCGATACTCGATGTAAAGAAGAAGCTGAGCCTGAAAGCAAAGCTCTGTTTACTATTTGATCCACATTTCATCAACACTTCCTTTGCAGGATGGGTGGACACGTTTAGAAGCTCTCATCAACATACAAACATTGCTCTGTCTCAAAAGATCCAGACGACACGGTTCTGGACCCTGATCAGGATGCTTCCTGGACTCCAGGTTTTCTGGAACACTCAATTACTCTGGAGGGATTATATGTCCCATCTGCTCTGGGAATGTCTTGGGATTCTCCTGGAGGAACCCAGGGGAACATGGCTGGGCGGGGTATGTCTGGGCTACTTTGCTTAGTCTGCAGCTGGACCAGGTGAAGCAGCCGAAAATGGACAGATGGAGGACAACCTGTTAATATAATGCTAGCTACCACACACGCTTTCTCCGATTTCCGCTGGAGATAATAATCCCTGGTAAAAGTGAAACTGCTGCGTTTACCAAAACTGTAGACACAATGCATCAAATTGTTCGATTGGAAGCTCTTTCAGTTACAAGTTAATAATTTGCTCCATGATGCTTCTTTCTGGAAGATGGAGTTAAAGTTCAGCTGGAGTTTAGGATCAATATAAGAAGTGCTTCCACTCTGGCTGCATCTGAAGGCTGCAGAGCGAAAACAGACGCCCATTCTGCTTCCTTATTTAGATATTTAAGTGCGCGTTAGCCCTCGGTGTCTTGATGTCACAGATGATGTTTAGCTATTTAGAGAGCAGCGCCTAGCTCCCTAAACAAGTGGAAAAGCTGCTTTCATGGTGATGGCTAAGAGGCTCTCCACCCACTGCTCTCCGTCACCCCCTCTCTATCTCTGGCTTTCTCTTCATCCAAACTCAACGCTCTGACATTTCTCTGCTTCTCTGCCTGCATGTCTGTAATGATCCATCTTCCTCGACGCCGGGCCTCTTTCTTCAAATCACCACACGCTCATTCAAACTCAGTTCAGCAACTTTATCCAGAGGAAGAAATATTCAAACGTACAAGCAGTTTTACCTGCATCAAATATTTAAAGTCCTGCAATCAAAATCCCACTTTGAAAAGAAATGTAGTTTAGTTTGAAAAATCAAAGCACTCGCTCTTTAGGCTGGTCTCGCTGCTGTGCTGTACAATGTTGATATCATGAATTTAAAGCATCGGTTCACCCAAAAGACATTTTCTCACTTACTTGTAATGGTATCTGGTCTTACAGATAGTTTTGGTTTGACTTGCCCACTTTTTGAGAGATTTCTGCCTTCGCATTGCTTTCAGGAAACATGTTCCCATCACAAGTTCATGACATGTATTCAGAACACCTCATTAAATACCTACAAACACGCCCATTAAAATAGCCATAACATGCAAACATCTGTTCTATATCTTTACAACATGGAAATCAAATCAATTACAGCAAATTATCAACACAAGCACAGAGCCAGTGTGATTACCCACCCACCCATTATGCCCCACATACACCTATAATCCAATGGCTGCAGAGAGGCAGAAATAAATAACATGATTATAGACATTATCAAACTATTGTGTTTGTATGTGTGCATCATACTACCTCTATTTCAACATGACAACAACAGTGTAAACGTGTTATTGATAGATTCTCTGTGGCTGCAAAGGATATAATGACAGACTGTATGTGACAGCTGCCTATTTGTGCACACAATTTAAGATATTTTATTGTATTATGTTTATATCATACGCTGCAACAGTTGCTCTCTCTCTCCCTGTCCATCTTTGTTTCCTTCATTCACCTTGGGGCGCTGTGCTTTCAAGCCATAAAATTATTCCTATCACTGTACCTCCAACTGTAATTAAGCCAACAACACACACACACACACACACACACACACACACACACACACACACACACACACACACACACACACACACACAGACACACACACTCACAGATGAGGTGTGTGAGTGGACAGACTCATCCATGCATGTAACCACACACCAGCAGCAAAACACGTGTACACACTCACGTACACATTAATATTATTAATATGCAAGAAAGTAGAAGACATGTATGCATACACTTAATCCCACAGCTGTAAACGTACACATGAGTGTGTGTGTGTCCTCTCTCTGCATCTCACACACACACACACACACACACACACACACGCAGTGAGCTATCCCATGTCTTGGGGGGAGGATTTAATTAAAAGGTGTCGGATTTAATGAAGCTGAAGTCACTGCTATCGGTCAACATGCACACACACACACACACACACACACACACACACACACACACACACACACACAAGCAAATACAGTAAATACACAGACAAAGTCACACAAACATTAATGTAAAACTGACCACATACACCAACACGTAAGAGAAAACACGCTCATTTGGCAAAATTCATGGCTAGAAACAGATTCCACAGTCTGTTTTACTGAGGACAAACTTTATGACATTCTGTTAAGACACACACACACACACACACACACACACACACACACACACACACACACACACACACACACACACATTGTCCTGACCCCATGAACACACACACTCACACACGCAGACAGCTTAAAGTCTGTTCCCTGATTGAGGACATACTTAATGACACAAATGTCCTGTTGTGATACTGACACACGCATGCATGCACACACACACGCACGCACACACACGCACACACACACACGCACACACACACACACACTCTCACATCTCACATTTCTCTCAGACTAAAAGTGGACACTCACACCTCAAGGTGATGAGTCATGCAGTCAAAGTCACTGTCAGAGGAAAACAGGTTAGTAAGACTCTTCTCGTCCCTCACACACACTCTGCAGTTGACACCAGATGTGTTAACCGGTTAAGCTCGCGTTTTTTATTGATTATGACGTGTTTCTGTTGACACGGCAAGCAGCTCGAGTCCGACCATCTCTCCAGGATCGCCTTTGTTCCACTAACTGCTGTAGCTCAGAGGGTTTTCTTATGGAGAGTTTCTTTGATCAGTCTTTCTAAAGCTGAAACATGTTCACGCACTTTTCTCAGAGTAAACAGTAAATATAGACCATTACTGCAGAGGAAACTAGTCACTGTGGCTACAATGATGCTTAACTCCTGTGTATCTGATGCTTAAAGTATCTAAATATACATGTATTTGTATACTGCAACATGCTTCGAACACTTCTTAGTCGCTCTTTGTTGGCACTGCGGCAAAGTTTTACATTGAATATCGTGTTCAGGTAAAAGATCCGAGCAAAACCGCTGAGGCTAAACCCTGAAATACTCATAAATATGTCAGCCCCAGCTCTCTGCATAGAGGTATGCAAATTAGAGCTCTCTACCGACCAGTAACAACCCTTTCCCTGTGATTTCCTGTAGCCAGGGGACAGATCTCAACAGGAGCTGATTTAGGCTCTTTCAATTAGAGCCGCTTAACGAACCACACGTCCCCTTTAACACCGGACCTTAATAAGATGACTAACTCCCTTTTAAAATGGGGTACCATTATGGGACCACTCACTGTGTGGCTGATACACTGTCTGTATGGGGGGCTAATAGGTAAGAGTGAAAGAGATTAAAAACATAGAATTTCTCACAACATCGTCTTAACGGGATTGTAGATAAGGCAGCTGGATTTGTATTTTCCAAATATCAGAGACTTGTTCACTTTCAGCCTGAAGTCAGAGGATGGGAGGAGGGAAGGAGTTCAGGTGGGAAACATGATGCTGTGGAAGGAGTTTTAGGGCACTTTCACAGTGGCAGTTTAATTTGAATCTGGAAGCAGGATGCCCAAAATCTCTACGTCCACAGAGAAAATTATAACCCAAGCAAGAAACAGGAGATACAAAGGCCTCGCTGACGTGTGAGTGGATAAAGACCTTCAATCCCAAATCGATGCACACACTGTTATTAGAGCATTAGTTCGAACAGAACCCAAAAATCTTTTGCATGTCCGTAACTGTCCACCCAATCATACACAAACCACCATCCAGCTCTCACGTTCCCAACGTGAAGCAACAAAAATAAAAACATTTCCTTCCTCGTTCACGCTGAAGAGTTTTAGGCATCTTAACTTTCTCCCGTGAAGTCAGCATCAGCTGAAGGTTTCTGGATACTGTATAATTCATGGGCTGCAGTAGGATTTTGCTACATAATTTCTGATGCATATCTCGCTGCTAATGAGCGGGTTAACTCGTTTTAATGAATATCTAATTTCCTCTATGTATAAGTAGGTGTTTATGTGTCCAACAAACCTCAAGTTAATTCCCACTCATGCAACATCACACAACCAAACACACCCGAAGTAAACTGACAGCTGTTCTTGAGCCATTTGGAGTACATGCTTGGATTTGGTCCCTTTTGAAATGTAAGTTTTATCCCAAGCAGTCAGAATCACTGTAAGTGCTGCTGGCATTGAGCAAAAGAAGCTTGAAAAGCCTGAAGTAGAAGGTTTTTAATCCGCCTGAATATTTTTTTTTTTGCAAACAGATGCCAGCAGATGACTATATCTGAGCCTTATTAGCTGGAAAACACAATGGGACCGCAGCATGAAGCCTCACCCTCGTCCAAGTTCAATCACAACTCATAACAATACCACAGAGTATTTTACATGCTTCTCTAAAAGTAGGTGTGAGCGTTTTGCAAAAATCTGGCAAAATATATTCATATTTTGGGTATCTATACTCATATTTAGGCTATATTTCAGCTTTCCAACGATGTATCACGAGGACAAACTTAAACGTAGTGTTTGGGCCAAGAGATGGGTGGACCACCTAACACTCCAGCAACTCATGAGTGAGTCTTACAAGCTTAAAGTTTCTCTAAGGAACTCTGTCATTTTGTTGGAAACCACTTGTCTGAGGGTACTGTCAAACCTGCACTTTGGCTCATTTGGTCCTGACCAAAGAATGGGTCTGCAGACCCTGTTAAGTCAGTGCCAGAGGTCAGTGAACACACCAGCCAAGATGAACTGCACTTAACAGGCAGATGCACCAGAGCTGATGTGAAGTGTTTGTTTTTTGAGTTGGGGCTGGGGTTGGGAGATTGATTCCTTCGAGTGTAGTGTGTCCTTCAGCATGCCTCTGATGTTGTCGTGTTTAATATTGCATGGCAAATTCAACTGCATGAGCTGCAGGTCATGGAAGCTGACATCCAAGACTTATAAATACAAGATGGTGTAAAATATTTTCATTCTTCACATTTGTGTGATATCAGGCTTTGACTTCTCACAGAAACTAAACACAGTCATGAGGACTGCTTGGATCTGAATTGAAGTGCAACTTACTTCTAGTGCACGTTTGTTATCAGAACTACCATTTTCAGGCTCCAAATGGGATCAAGCTGATTGGTTTGCCGGCAGTGTTGCTGCTCTCGTAGAAACAACTGTTGAATTTAATTTGCTTTGGCTAAATGGGAGTGGATTGCTTGTAAATGTTGCTGCTGTCTGATAGTCCCGCAGATTTATGACGTCCTGGTGTCCTCTGTAGCCATGTGTGGGTCATCGCTCTCTTTACATCTGAATTAGGTTTCTGAATGAATCCTCAGAGGCTGCAACTTCAAATCCATGTGGTAAATGCTGAATAACATCCTTCAGAATACACTGGCCAAGTATCTGCAACCATAACCCAAGTCTAAAGAATAATCCCTCCACTCAATCTAATAAATGATATTAAAATCTCAGAGTGCTTCCATTTTTCTTTTTAAGCTTTTCTCCACCACCATTACTGAGCAGAAAACATGAGGTATATACTTCACGTATCATCCTCATAAAAGCTCCATGAACAATAAATTCAATTGGATTTCTGCTTTGCTTTGCTCTGCAACACACACAAATACACACCCCGACAATTCCACGTACCTGCTCACCCACAGACACACAAAGCAGACAATGTCACAGCACTGACTGACTCGGCCCTCTCTCACACACACACACACACGAACAAAAAGCAACTGAATAACAGTTGGAGGGCGGAATATGATTACTCAGTCCATTTTTTTCCCTCTCCGCTCTTCATCTGCTTCTCTTTGCCTTTTTTTTTCCAGGGTGAATCGCAGAGAAGCGTCCGTCGCAGCGATATTGCTCCTCTTTGCTCAACCGGATATTGGGGTGGAATCAGATAAAAACGCTATTTATTTCTCATCTCCGCCACTTTGGTATTGGATTTTGCAAAGATAAGCTCAAACACACACACATACAAACACATGAATACACACTACACAAAAACATACACTGTGCATAAACACGCATACGCCTGCAGCAGTGGAAATGAACCCAAGAATATATGCACACACACGCTGAATGTTATGTTCTAACACACACTGCAGAGAAACACGAATGCTAGCCAAGTGCTAGGATAAGAGCACACTCAGGGCATGTACTATATATACACTCGACACGCAGTACATGCAACAGGATGCACTTACATCCATGCTTTTGTGATATTAAGACATTTTAGTGTCAAATATTTGATATGTTAAATCATTTATGTCAGAGACCGACAGAGTGTAGTTTCATCCAACATGATTTAGGCAACAAGCGTTCGGCCACGAAAACACTCCGAGGCTCTTTGGACACGCGCAGTTAGATCTGCATGCTGACCAGTCTGACATGGCTGGAAAGGTCAATCCATTTAAGTAGCCATCGAATTAGTGACTGACACACACTGACACACACACACACACACACACAGATAGGTTCTGTGTACTTCAGAAGTAAACCCAATGAAGCCAAATATGGCACCAAAAGAGAATTTAAAAGAAGAGCAACAAGACTGAATATTCAAGAAAAAAAAATGACTGATCAGGATTGTCCTGTTGATGCTCTGAAATGTACTTTGACCCCGCTGACAGGACTGGAAATGTCAATCCATTAAGTAGCCCAGTGGCTTAGTGTCTCCACAGAGCAGTCACCCATGATTGCTGTGGGAGTACTGACAGTGAGGTGATGACTGATGAGACGTTCAAGATGCTTCATTTCCCAAAGAGGTGATGTTCAACAGGATGCAGTTTCCAGTCAGTGCACCAGATTTTTCATGATTTGTTAATTTGTGGCGTCTCTGTGGTGTAACTGGATACTGTATCACCCTATTAAAGCCTGTTTAGCCATGCTAGAGGGACGTCTGTCCATCAGTCAGTAGGTGCACCACCTTGGTCCAGACTGTAGTAGTTCAGTAAATATTAGATGATTCCCATGCTTCAGGATGCCCAGAGGATGAATCCTCCTGCCTTTGGTGGTCCCCTGACTTTTGCTTCAGCACCACCAGCAGGTGAATGTTTTCATTCATCCTGTGAAATGTCTCAAAATCTACTCGATAGACTGGTACAAAATTTGCTGCGTACAGTTATGTTTCCTAGCTGATGTATGCTCATGTGATTTCCTGAAATGAATACTTTGATAACTAAATAATTTCATCACCATCAGCAGCAGCTGTACTTTGGATTTAGTGCTAATTAGCAAATCTTAGCATATTGACATGCAGAACTAAGATGGTGAACATCTTAAGCAGAACATCTGATTAGCATCAGCGTGTCAGTATTATTATTGTGTGCATGTTAGCATGCTGATGTAGACTGAATTATGTTATTTATGTAGCCCTCCATCACAAGCATTGTCTCAAATGGGTTTTACAGAGACCAACTATAACCTTTTCTAACTACTAGTTGTAGAAATAGCAACACAAAAAAGGAGGGTACAAAACTAGAAAACATATTACCTCATAAACTGCTTCAATGAGATAGACACCTTCATCGACCGGTGTGACAGCAAACATCTCATCCTAAATGCCACCAAAACACAGGAGACGGTCCTTGAAAACACACATAACCTGTGCAACAGACTGCAGAAGAGGAGTTACTTTCTAAGGCAAATGAGGCTGTACGGAGTGAGCAGCCAGATCATGCTGATGTTTTACCGGCCAGTCCTAGAGAGCACCGCTAGGTACCGAATTGCAGCATGGATCAGCAACATAACAGTGCAACTGAAAAGCAGGCTTGCCAGCATGCACAAAACTACATGAAGGTAACAGGGATGAAAGATTAATGAGGCCATACAGAGCCTTTATGAGAAGGCAGTCACGAAAGAAGCAACAAAGATCAAAGAATAGGGAAAACTGGGCAACTGGCAGCAGGTGGAGATGAAACAGGAGCGACGGCCTACAGTGCACCAGCAAGAGGAAAACCGCTCCCCATCGTGGTCCACTGAAGCTTTCTCTGTCCTCTCTCTCTGGCAGTCACAAATGTCTGTCTCCTGAATCAGACAAACCAGCTAAATAACAAGTCCTTACACTATTTCATGTCTTAACCAACTGCTTCACATGCAAAGCTAACAGTATGAAAGCAAAGCAAATGGCTAATAGGCTAATGCTAACAGCTACTTGCAATTAGCACACCTTATTTTTTTTACTCTCCAACATTTAGTCACAGCTTCAAACACAAACTTGTATTTACCTCTTATTAGCTGTGTATGCCAGCTAAACTCAGACAGTGTTTGCCAAAATCACAACAGCTGCTCTCAACATTGAAATACCTTAAAAATGCCTCTGCAATAATATATGAAGGTCACAAGACCAAACCATCATGCTCATTATTTTTCTATAAAGTTTGGCCTTGAGTGAGAATCAAACCTCTTTTCATCAGATGTTTATTTTGGCTGCAGGTGTCTCAAATGTTGCTTTGAGCGCAGCTTTTTGGTTTGGATTGAAAAATGTGAGTCAGTGGAGGACAACCACGGCCAAAATTCAAACAAATTCAGTGAAGAATTTGCTGGTAAAAAGGTGTTTGTTCTCCAGTTAAGGGTGCAAGTGGGTAAAACAACAGGCACAAGATAATAAAAGGCCGAGCAGATGTGAAAAATGGACCTTTCCTTCACAGTCCAACGCAGTCGCACAAACAAACACACACTTCTGAAAGGAAACTCTCTGTGCTCGCATTTGTTGAGAGCTTCATTTTCTCTGAGGCGGCTGCTTCACAAGGTCACCTGCTTCAACCTGACTAAACACACAGTTTCACCACCATAGTGGCCACGCCGGGGCATGAATGTGACCGAAGAATGTTTTTCTTTCTTTTCAAGAGAACAGACCACCTCGCAAGAAACTTAATAGAAAGCATCTCTTCTCTGACTCCACCAGCTCACACAGACTGAGTGATATACATAGTTGCGGGTTAATGGGGTTCAGATGCTTCTTGTTGTCTCACCGGGCCATTCCTCATCTCTATCGGCCTTCTGAACAACATCCCGGCCTGCTTTCACCGGCCACATTCAGCTACAGTATACAAGTCAACACACTTAATAATATACTCCAGCTGTGAGAAATGTTTTTAATAATGTTTTCCTCCACTAACACTGAAGAGGAAATGGAGAGTTCCCCTCTGAAGTGAGATAGCTATCGTTTGAAAAGGCTAAAATGTAAAGCTGCACAGTGCCTTTGGAGTCATGCAAGATGTAAGAGTAACACTCCCGCTAACAGTAATTTTCAGAAAACGACCATTATACTCTGTTTAATGGACACTGTAAATGTTCTGAAACTTCCAACCACCTCTCATGCTGAAGCAGTCGTGTTTAATGCCTCCATTTGTGATAAGCTGCAATGAACGGCAGCATGGAAATGCATCAGGAAGACAAATCAGTGAGGGAAAGAAAAGTGTCAGTTCTTACCTTCCTGTCAAGGTCCTCCAGCCCTCGTTTCCTCCAGGTTCATCCACCAACTCCTCACAGGTGTACCAATCCCACCAACACTTAAAAGGTCTCAACAACTCAACACTTTGTTTGTGCTCCATTTAAAGTTCCCTCCATTTTGTGTTTGCCCCGCCCCATTGCACTCCTACATATAGTGTGAGAGCCCACCTTCCCAGTTTAAACCGGCCAATCAGGTAGGGACCCTCGAGTGGAGACACAGACAGGCTAACAACAAACAGATGTATTAATCTCTTACTATACTCACTGTTCAGCAGTAGCATAAACACATTCACATCATCACACAGCTACTATCCAATCAAATTAAAGGTGCGTTTCCTCTGACTCCACAAACAACCTCTGAGGACAAATTCTTCCTTTTTAAGCCATTTTAATGAATAAATGTAAGAGCAGCGCTGAAACTGTGTTTGCCTCATAGCTTTGGCATGAAGAGAAGCCTGAACCTTTGACTCTCAGCCCAAAATGAGACACTGATTGACCTGAAATCATGTACAGTATGGAAAAGTAGCACAGCAGTAAGAATAGGATCAGCCTAAGATGACTGCACTCGTACTTGCTGCAGATTCTGCACCCGAGGGAGCTGGTCAATGACCGGTCATTGTGGTTATTAAGGCGGCATGCAGCCAGAGGTCAGAGTGTTAATGACTTAAGCCACGGCCCTCTCTGGACCTACTGACCAAACGCCTCCCTGGATCCAAACTCTTCCTCCTCCTCCTGCACATTTTGGATGAACTGTAGTTACCTGGAGGCCAATCATAAATAGACGCAATTGATTAGCTTTTAACTTAAAGTCTGTTGTTGAGTGTGTTACTGAGGGGTCATCCTTCAGGGGCCTCAAGGATAATTTGTTCGATTTGATGTGAAAAAGTGACAAACAAAACAAACACAAGAAAAGAAAACAGACATATGCATTCGAACATTATCCGTATTGATCGTCTGTTAATGAATTTATCATCTGTTTAAAGTCACCCCTCATCTGTTGTTTGAGCACGAACATTTTCCCCCAGTGACAGTGATTTAAAGGTAAGCAGACATTTCAAATAACTCTCTACTTCAGGCGCACCGAACCTGCTGCTGTCTACCCGCTTAGATCTATGACCGCCCCACTGCCATTAGAGGCTAATCCCTTTAGTGACCACAGAAATTACGAGTTTTTAGTGGAAAAGAACCTATTTTATACACACTTAAAATTTCCATGGCAGCTTTCACTATCCTAACATCTGAATATGATTTTTACATTTCACCTGTCGATGATGGGTGCCTCAGTGTTTTAGACCATTTCGTAATATCTCACTGTGAACAGTCTAACCTCCAAGTACATTTTAAGAGGTTGTTTTTATTATATTTGGTGCTTCTGCGGCAGGTGAGGACATGATTTGATTTGCAGCAGGAGCCAAGAAGATCAGCAAAAAATACTAGGTGGCTAAAATGCTTTTTGCTGCTGACCCTGTTGACATCAGTACATCGCTTTGCTTCTTCAAACCGGGCCCGTGCCGACCGCCATCCGCTGTAGGTAAAACACTGACTACGTCATACAAAGAAAACTCGCACTGTCCCTTTAAGGCAGCGTGCTGTGACCAGGTTTAAGCAGGCAGGTAGTGGTCATCATTAATCAGTAATGAGTTACTTCTGAGAGGATCCTGACCCGCTCTGGCCATGTCACAGGAAGTCAATCTCATTAACACTCAGTGACATAGTGCTACTGACAGGCTGCTCCACATTCACCTGCTATGAGGCGTGTAAAAGGTTAAGAGCCGCGGTGCCCCGATGCCTTCAACATCTGCCACTGATGCGTTTTCACTTTTTCTGCGCAGTTTGTTCTGGGTGTACAGAAGTAATGAGCTCTATCTTTTCCATTATTACATTTGTTTCACGCCCTCTTTTGTCTCTAATTTGGGGTGAGATGACCCTTTTGATTCATGCGTGTCTGTATTTAAAGTCAGTCAGTATGAATGTAAATAAACAAGCTGAACTCAGCCGCTTCATTTCTGCCCCAGTGAAGCTCGCACAGCAGCAGCCAGTCCATTAAGCTTGTACTGGGCCGTCTACACACTGACCCGGCGTGGCCAGTCAATCCCTTTGGTGACCAGTGACTTAGTGTCAGTGAAAAGCTCTCACACAGACAGATGCATGAAGCAGTATGCTCTGTAAACACAGCTCACTGCTTTTTATTCCAAAATAGACACAGTTTGTAGAGACATACAGAAATAAGCTGTAAAAGCTGATTAAAATTCATGTAAAGAATTTAATTATTGAGATAATTTCAGATTCAGAGCATTACTTTTTAAGTGGAGTAGTCATTTAAATGAAGAAGAACTCGTGTAGAAAACTCATCATATTCAGCCATTTCATGATTAATCATTAAAAAGTGTCAGTTTTTGATTTTAGTACTGCTTAATATTCTTGAAAATGTTTGAGGAAAATACTCAGATAGAAACCTTCAACCTCTCAATTAGTGCTAGATGTAATTGAGCATTTTAATTATATGTTTAAATTAGCCGTCTGTTCTAAAAAGTCACTGAAACAATCTCATTTCTGTTGTAGAAATTCAGCCAGTGTGAGCTCAAAACGTTATTCATAAGCCTCTTCAGAATTGATCATACTGTCGATGTGAAGTCAGATCAGTGTCTTCAGAGTGGGAAATCCCTCTGAAAGCAGTGGAGACGATCAGGAAGTCACACTTTGTCTGAGCCAATTTCTCATGGCAACCTCGTACTTCAGCGGCGCCAAGTGTCAGCAAGCGGTAACTGGTTGTTTGTTTGTTTGTTTGTTTTTCTCAGGACTTCCAATTTACTCTATAATCCTTTCACCTCTCACATGACCGCCATGTGAACTGTGACAAATGTAGTATTAAGTGCAAAAGGTTTTAATACCTGGACCTTCCAGCGCTCCTTTTCTGTTTCATGCACTCTGTTTCTCCTGATTGTCAGGTTATTAGTAAGCTGGTGTATTTGTGAAGTAAGCCAGCAGATAAACAACTATAGATGCTACTGTCAACTTCTGATTATCATCATGATCTTTTCAGCCATGTTTGACTTTTGCTGGAAGGAGCTTTCAAAGCTCAACAGCACGTTAAAGGAAAACAGAGGATTGTCTATTACAGACTGAATTAAGGCTGAAAAATTGTGTCAAGCAGTTTTAACCTCACACATTGCAGCCATGCTACTTAGCAGCCATGAATGATGATGGAAATGCAGCCTATTCACACGCTGCATTTAATCTCACTGTTACCAATTCTGCCACTAGTTTGTACTGTGCAACAATTACATCACCTGATTACAACCAGTTAGCAGTAATCTACGATTACCCAACTGCCCTGCAAAGGCCATTGCATTGTAAATTAATCCCTTTAATGGCTGGAGATTTACTGGCACTTCCAGCGTTGACAGAGGTATTGTCTCTTCACCCAGTCCTCACCTTGCAGGCAAACCAGTGGACGGTGTGATGCACCAGTCAGGCGTCAGGCATTTAGCTGCAGGTCAATGCAGATTTTCAGATTTCTTTGTTGTTTTTTTTTTAAAGTAGGACAAGCTTTATTTCAGTTTCAGTTTCATTTTGATATTTGATATTTATATTTATCTCTATATTTATCTCTGTGGTTCCATTAGAAACCCCATAATAAGCCAACCAATGCATGTTTCAATGAACAGTGCTGAGATCAGTGCTCTTGAGAAAAACTTTCATTCTGTCTGAAAGTCTCAAAACTGTGTTGTGTTGATCTAAGTTTCCACTGTGTGCATTGATTGTGCATTTATATAACTTAAAAAAGGTAAGGTAAAAAAGGCACCTGTCCACATACTGAGCAGACTGACTGTGCAGACAAGTAGTTTGCAGCTTTGACAGTTTTGTCACCCTGCCAGAGAGGAGATTTGGCAGCATCTCTTATCCGTCAGGATACGAGATGTCGGCAGTGAAAAACAAGTCTAATTCCAGTCCCTCTAACTTTAGAAAGCTTAATGAACTTGTCTGCAGCCTTGCTGTGAGAATGACTGACTCTTCAGTTCGAGCGTCTCTTCAGAAACCTGCCCGTTCAGTCAGCTGGTTGAGTTTGGATTCTGCTTTCTCCAGGTTAACTTAGAGCTCAGCTGCAATTCTCCAGCGTCAAGGTGCAAATATTTAGAGTTAACCAGTTTGAGTGGCTTTGTCCAGAGCCTGAAACCACTCCAAATATGCTCGGTGTGAAGCCAGGAAGCCCTGGCTGCCGGGGAGATTACACTTGTCAGTTTTCCATTACTGAACAGTCTCTGTGAGTGAGCCAGCTTTGTCCATTACCATTATGTTTGGTCATTTTACTGCTGCATTTTTGGCATGTAGGTCTCAGAAACATACAATAAGCAAGCTGGCAACGGCGAAATGTTCTCCTTAAAGGCTCTTTAACAGCACACATGGACATGCCGCCTGCACAGGTCAGACCTGTGACCTTTTGCTAGCATGAGATCCTTTCTAGTCACCCACCTCAGACACAGCAACCAGCTAAAAAGCCTTCAAATCTACCGTGAACCAGAACTCCCTGAAACCAACAGATTTGGATTATTGTCGACAGGACTGCGGTGTGGTTTTAAAGGAAGCTTTACTCGACATGTATCTGTTCTGTATTTGTGTGTCATGGGAGGTGAATCCTTTTTAGTCGCCACCGAGAGCCCTTACATAGAGAAGTACACGACGCGTTGGTGTCAGGAGTTAAGCCAGAGGAGGATCAGAAGGTGTCTAAACCCGTTAACCGCGGAGGGACGCGTGCCAGCACTTTACATAAGCTATTATGACAGCAAAGCACGGTGAGGCTAACAGGCTAAAGAGCAGAATGAACTGCTGCGAGGAGTGCACCTTTTATCAGCCCCACTGTGTTTATTAATGTTAATTAGCATAATTCAGAATAAATGTTACTTAAGGTTATAATCTTTAAAGATCAGATACAGACCTATGAGAACGATTTTAGAAAGGGGGAAAGGAAAAGATTAAGAGAAAACGAAAAAAAGGAAAACGTCAGAAACAGAAATTGATATAGAGAATGCAACAAAGCAGAAGGGTACAGAGAAGATGATAAGAGGAGTGAAGCTGCAGTGGAGGAGAAGACGGGAGTGAAGCAGAGAGAGCGAGGCAGCATGAGGACAGAGGCTGGAGGAGCGAGGGAAGAGTCAGAAGGAAGAGCTGAGGGGAGGGAGGGGAGTGGAGGGGAGGCTGCGGGGTGAGAAAGTGCAGGAGAAGAGGAGTGGAGTGTGGAGGTGGCACAGATTGGAGGAGGAGGATGTTCAAACAGTGTGTCTAAGTGAGCTTCCCATGGTTGGTTTTCCTCTTTATCGCCTGGCACTCTAAGACCTCTTCAATGCTGCGGATGGATGAGAGACAGGGGGAGAGAGAGAGAGAGAGAGAGGGAGAGAGAGAGAGAGAGAGACAGACAGAGAGAGAGAGAGAGAGAGAGAGAGGCGTTGACAGAGGCAGGCAGTCCTTCGGCTGGATAATCCTCTCCACTAATACTAATCCCTGCTCTCTCTCTCTCTCTCTCTCTCACTCACTCACACAGTTTTTCTGCCTTACCAGTCAGCTTGTTTGTTTCTGTGTGCGTGTGTGTGTGTGCGTGTGCGTGTCTGTGTGTGTGTCTGCCATACACTGTATGTCCAAAGGTGCACGGACACCTTAGCATTAAACCATATGCGTCATAACAAACCCGCCGGCATTAATATGCTGACAGCAGCGCTCTGACACAACAATTACTGATAGCAAATTAAAAGAGGAGAATAGTTCTGATATTATCAGTCGTCCCACGCTTTGATGGAACCAGGTGGACAAAGAATTACAGGTATGAAAATTAAATTGAAAGAGGTTGTTGATATTATCGCCCGTCTATTGTAAAATATATAAAAAATAATTAAAAAGTAGGCAAAAACAAATCAGACGAGGGGACAAAAGTCTTCACTGATTTAATCAAAAACACTAAAAGTTATTTATTGAATTTAAAACAGTTTGAGGAGAGCTGCTGATGGTCCGCAGAGGTTTAATCTCTATATTCACCATCGTCTGGGTGAATTACTGGATTGTACGCAGAAAGAGGTCGTCTATGGAAGCACAGAGAGGTTTGGAAAACAACTGAATACCTAACTGTGAGACGTGATCGCTAATGAATTCTTAGTTTTGACATCGATATATACCACTGAATTTACAGCACTGAGGTATTTTATTTTGAAAAATCATCATATACTTCCCCTTTAACCAGTAATCATTTGATTTTGTTGTTGATGCTGTTACACATCACAATATCACAAACCTAATTTTAGCACTGCTCTGTTGTTAATGCCATCAGATGCTAATTTTTATTTATTTTTACTTTATTGTACAAAAACCCAAGGTATTTTTTGGCAATATATCTTATTTTATACTCTTTGTATGTAATGTTCATAGTGTTCTACAGATGATTTGTTCTACTTTTTCTGTTTTTCTGCTTTTTATTGTTCTGTTGTAATGAGTGAATTTTGGCGTGGGATCAGTAAAGATCTTATCTGTCTAGCTAAAGCGGTGCAAAAACTTTATTCACAGTATTCACAAATGCAGATTCAGGACAATGAAGTGGGAACTTTCTAGTGGTATATGTCATATAAATTGCATTGTCTGTATTGATATTATACAAATATTTAGGCTAGAAGTCTGAAGGCTTCTGGGTCAAATCCACAAAAATCCTGAGTGCATCAACGCATTCACAGGGTTCATTCACAGGATGTGAAGAGGAAGCGCCACTGCAGTGGCTAAGAGGTTGAGTGCCCTGCTCAATGGCACTGCGGTAGAGAGAGAGAGAGAGAGAGAGAGAGAGAGAGAGTTGATGTTGTAGAAGGTCAGCTGAGCATCTCACTTTCTCTCCCTCTTTCACCTTCCTAGAGTCATTAATTATGACACACGCACGCACATAGACAAACATGTGATGCTACACAATGCAGAACCCTTCAAGTTCATGCAAACACACGCACACACACACACACACACACACACACACACACACACACACACTCACACACACACCGCCACCTCCATGGCTAAGCAGATAAAGGATTAGTGGATGATCCTGTTTGAGCCAGGCTGTTTGGCTGAGCTGACTTTCACACTACCAACCTCACACACACACACACACACACACAAACACACACACACTTGTACCTCTATGCTCATGAGGACACTCACTGACATAATGCATTCCCCAGCCCCTCACCCTAACTTCACCCATCACGACTGAATTCCTTACCCGAACCAAAACCTAACCCTTAAAATCGAGTCTGAACCCTGAATCAGCCCTTTGAGGGTCTGTCTGAAAGTGAGGTCCGGCCAAAATGTCCCACTGCCAAAGTCTAAAGCTCAAATTGCTCCTCACAAAGATATATATACACACACTTAACCCTTGGACACATTCAGACATGTCTTAGCACTGACATATTTAAAGAAACACACAAACTTGCTTGGACACACAAACCTAACCCTGTGACACACACACACACACACACACACACACACACACACCTGCTCGAGGTGTCAGCAGACAGTGATAATAGATCACAGTGTCGCGTTTATGTGCAGACAAACAGGCAGATAGAGCGAAAAATAAATGAGTGACTCCATCAAAGCAGGCAACTGAGCAAACAAGTGATTGAGAGCCAATGAATAAAAAAGGGACAGTGAACGCATCACGTACACAGTCAAAGCCTTCTTGGAATTGGGATACAGCTGGAAAGAAGGTAATATGGGCAGGCTGACGGACAGCATAGACTGACAGACAAACCAGACCTCCTCCTCCTCCTCCTCCTCCTCTTCTCAGTGACTGAGCTGCCTGCCAAGCATGCAAGGTAATTTACTCCATGGGAAAAGAATCAGGAGGTAGCGAATATCAAATTGCTTGTTCAGCTTAAAATCTTCTTAAACTTTTCAATTTAATCATTCTTTTCTTCCCCCGGCACACATCAGAGGGATGAACTCTCCCACCTTACCATTATCTCTCCCTTTTTTTTTTTGCTACAGATCTTTCTTAACAGAGGGGGAGCCCAGTTCTTCACTCCCTCATTTAGATTTTACTTTTAAAACGCAACTTTCTATTTTAGTTTTCAATTAATTTCTCCCTTAAATTACAGAGAATTAATTAAAAGCACGTCTATTTTTTTTTTTTTTTTAAAAAAAGGTGGATTTTCTTTCTTTTTAATTCCCTTGCCTTATCGTGTGGTTTCAAGAGACACAAAGCAGGTTTCATGGTAACCCAAAGGAATTCATACAAAAAAGAGGAGCGAGAAGACAGGGAGGGATGGAGGGAGCGGCTGATAATGGGACCAACTGAGCGGAGTTTAGCCTGGGCTTCTTTACGTGCACTTTTTACAGACAAACAAATGGAAACTCCACATGCCGCAACCTAATCACAATTATAAAGGCAACCACACAGGAGAGTCACATGGAGCTGAATGGCAATTAGCACAATGTGTCAGCTTTAACAACCGCTCTGACAATCACCACTTTTTGTCCAAGTTTCCAAAGCAGCACGAGGAAACCTCACCGAGCTCCAAAAAGGCACAGCGGTCGGGATTTATTTAAATTTACCACAGGACTGGTCAAAAAAACTCAGACAGGATACGCCAAACTGAGACAAAGCGTGCAGTAAAAAGCGTTCATGTTGCTGCAGCCAGCAGGAAGAGACAATAATAAAAAGGCACAAATCTACAAGCCCAGAAATTAATGTGTCTGCGACAGTTTTGGCAAAAACGGCACTTTGTGACCTTTATGAATCAATTAACACTGAAAAACTATCAGCTGCAATGGTTCTCTATGGGCTCAGGTTGGTTTTGGACACACACTGATGTCCCAGCAGGTGTTTTCCATCAGCTGTCAAAGGTGAAACCCCTCCCCTGTGACTTGCTGGTGGAGGAAGAGGCGAAAACCGAGATGTTCCTCATATTCACGCGAGAAAGAAACACAAACATTTCCACACGGTTTTCCATCAGCGGAGCTTTGACTGGCACTCGTCTAATTTCAGTAAGACAGTAAAACTGAGCAGAAATTATGTTTTATAATTGCTGAGGCAGAAAAGTTGGCTGATGGAAGCAGATTGTTTGAACAGACCTGGATGTCAGCGCACCTGCTTATTTCACTGTTGACGAGATGTTGATTTCATGTTGCCACACACTGTCACAGCAGAACGCACAAAAATTAACAGAAACTCCATTATAGCTGGCAAGCAGCGACAAAATGCCACGAATTACTGGGGTTTGATAAATCATGTTATCTTGTCATGTTGTTTTGAATATATTTGCACATATTTAATGGAAATACAAAGGCATTCGCATTTTATGTTACCAAAACGTCAGAAATTTGCTTAAGGATTGCGCAGCAAAACTACTGATTTGCATAACTACGGATTCATGTGCACATCAAAACACAACAATTATGGCCGAGTCTACGCTGGGTTAGATTAATGGTGACTCAACTGCAGCTCCTTCCAGTTCAGTTGATTAAATACCTGCAGTCATCACACAGCAGCGCCAATAATACATGTGCTCCATCTGCAGACTCTGCTTAAAGGAATGAGCTGTTTGCAGTAACAGTGTGGGGTTCATAAAGTCTCCGGCCGCAGCATCGCTGTCTAACACGGTGGCTTCGTGACCTTTTGTGGTTTTGTACACAGCAGACTGTTGCACGCAGAATCCAAGTGGAACGACAGCAGGAGCATTGTGAGCTCCATCGTGGACGCTGGTACATTTTTACTGCAGGAGAGGGAGCAGAGGCAAGCTGAGGGGAGGGAGGGGGGGAAGTTAGGAGGAGAATACGACTAATAAATGTTTTAAATTTGTATTTTTATCTTGGTTGCAGCTACAATGGATCCCCTGAATGACCTCCAGCTTCATGTGGATAATTGTCATTTTTGAAAGCCGCACAAGTTCCAAATTAATGAGTGTGAAAGGACACACAAAGGAATATGAATTCCACACACCGCGGTATGCAGTGAAGAAGAGGGAGTGTGATTGATTTTGTGTGTGTGTGTTTGTGTGTATGTGAGAGAGAGAGAGAGAGTGTGTGCCCTGGTGTGGCCTGTTAAAGGCTGTCAGTGTGTGACTGGAGCTGCCTGTTCAGTAGATTAACGCTAACTCGATTAGCACACGTCTGATCTGATCACACCTGCAGGCTAGCTGCGGTGTGTGTGTGTGTGTGTGTGTGTGAATGAGAGTGGGCGGCGTAGCCCTGCCAGACCGTGTGTGTGTGTGTGTGTGTCAGCTACCAAACAGAGGCCTTCACACATTGTTTTGGATGAAATGTAATGTCGCCCTGGTTAAGTTTATTTATCAAAATAATGAGGAAACATTATTAATCGGTGCATGTGGGAAGTTACAAAATGTGAATACTGAGTGTTTTCACTGAGGACAGATTTCATTTCTGGGTATGTTTGGACATCCACAGCACTCGGTTCAGGTTTGGGAAAGGGAGGGAGGGAGGGAGGGCCGAATCAACAGCAACTGGACTTGTAGAAACTTAGAGACATTTCACCTCTCATCCACGGGGCTGAATTTCACAATAAAATAACAGTACATGTAGTTTACTAACTTTAGTGTGAAGTCACTCTTTATGCAAGAAATTATGCAAGAAAGTTGGCAGTTAGTTTTGCTGAACTGTCCAATATATGTGCAGTGTGTATATGTCAGGGCTGAGGGGCGAATCAAGTGATTAAAATGAATAAATAACTCAATACAAGGATGTTAAAACTGACAATGCCACCTAGTTTTGGGGAGTTTAGGTCAACAAAAATGTAATCTACACACAGCTTATTTGTGGTTGAATCTTCTCTGCATTGCTCCTATTAACATAAGCCACGCAAGCATTACCATGTCGATTCACTGCGCGTCCGCACACACACACACACACAACCCCTGCATGTAGTTAGTGTTACACACATTATAAATTAATGCGTCGGAGCCATAATCATAACAACCAAAGCGCAGACATAATCGCAGTGGAATCATCCCATGGCTCATAATCACAGTCTGTCTCAATCAGCCTGTGCGGCAGTCAGTGAGACAGCTAGGCTAACTGGCAACCTGAGGCTGCATAATATTACTGTATAGCATGATACAGCGCAGCCTGTCCCTATGGATCAGAGGGGATGCAAACTAAAGTATGAGAAAACGCAGAAGGATTTCGTCATGTATGAACTCTGCTCATTGAGGTTTAACTCCAACAACAAAGGCACCACAGCAGCTCGGCCTGTGAGCAACGTTTCCAAAGCTAAAAGTCACAGTGTAATCGGACAGATCTGAGTCGACGCATGTTGAGCGAGAGACTCTTTTGTTTGGTGTTTACGGTGTTCCACTGACTATGCAAATGCTCCCATCTTGCTGAATGAGGATGGGAGAAGGAGGACGTTAAAATTTAGGCCAGAAGCTCCTGCTGAGCTGTTGGATCTCCCTCTGCCAGCGTTTCTCTTATTTTCCCTTGTACCTATGCTAAATCCTTTAATATGGTGGGCAGCCAAAACTAATAATGAGATTAAAATTTGTACCTGCCACTGCAAGGCAGCGATGGACAGACAGAGACACACACATGCAGGACAGTGTGTTTGGGTGTGTGCGGTTACTGTTTGAATGAATATATACACATTAATTTATACATGTGGTGTTAATTACCAGCACACCAACACACCAACATCAGTTTGTGTTCGTGTGTGTGCGTGTGTGTGTGTGTGTGTGTAAACCCCTCTGTCACACTGTCTCTGAGACACTCAGTGAAGTGTGAAATACACACTGAAATGGTTGTTCAGTTAATTATGATCCACACCTTCCTACAGTTTTCTAAGAATGAGTTGGTGTGTGTGTGTGTGTGTGTGTGTGTGTGTGTGTGTGTGTGTGTGTGTGTGTGTGTGNGTGTGTGTGTGTGTGTGTGTGTGTGTGTGTGTGTGTGTGTGTGTGTGTGTGCGTGCCTTTGTGTATCTGAATGTGTGAGTGTGTATTAGTTGTCATGTCCAATGTGGGAAAAAATGCCCCCCCCCCCAAACAAAGTCACTTGATACACTAAGTATCACAAAAACACTACAAACTATTTTGTTTCTTTGAGTATGAAAGTTTATGCTTCCTGACACACACACACACACACACACACACCCACACACACACACACACACACACACACTCTCACTCTCTCTCTCTCTCTCTCTCCTTGCTTTTTCTTTCTCCTCAGCAGCATCTGTCTCCTTCTCTTTGCCAGGTCTAACCTTCTGTAAAGCAACACCACAGCGGAAAAAATAATGAATTTTCATCTTTGTTTAAGTGTGCGCATGTTGTCCAGACAAATGCTAATCTCAGCGCATCTGCATCACTGGCTCTTTGCATTCTCGCCCGTGCGCGTGTGTGTTTATTTGAATACAGATATTTAGTGTTCACGCATATATTCACAAGCATTTTGTGCTAAGTGGGTGCGTGCCTGCAGTCAGTGTTCATCCATGTGTCTTGCATGTGTGCGTTCTGTGTTTTTGTGTTGCCATGTGTAGTCATTCAGTGTGTGTTTAACGAGTGTGTGCGTGTATGTGTGTGTGTTTTGGCTCTGGCTGGTAGAGGCCCCTCTCTAGTACCCCCCAGCTCCGTCTCTCCTGCCAATAGCTAATTGATTTGGCTCCATCCTGCCTGCTCTACTTACTCAAGTAGTTAATTAACTTAACTTTTAATTCGTTTCCACACAGCGCCTGGGTAAAACATAAAGCTGACACCGGCTGCGCACGACCACTCACCCTGTTTTTGTCGAATAGAGCACACAAAGCCGGGCGTCCCGCAGCTCACACTGGCCTGGAGAGGTCGAGAAGTTGCTCGGCTGAGTTTGCCGCACTCATCACAGACTGGCCAACTTTCCCTGGCTTCGCTCCATCACTCAGTCCAGCTCTTCATTTTGTTATTTTTAAGTTCATGCTCCGCTTCTCTGCCTTTCTCAGTGTTACTCTATTTTTCTCTCTTCAGCTTTGTGGCTTCTCTGTTAAATGTACATTAATTATGATTTTAATTGGCGCATAAGACAAAATTACCATTCTACATCTGCATGAGGCTGATGAGGTTCTTGATTAATGGCAATTACTCAGCGATTAGTTCACCAGGTGCTGAGATTTCTGGCTTTCAGAAGTCACTTTCCAGGCCGTGCTCTTCTGGAACAAAAGCCCCTCTCACACCTACTCACATTTTTTGCAGACTAACAATGAAGAATGGTGATAAAAACAAGCAACTGACAATGCAGTGTGTCAGATATGAAGGCTAAAAAGCTTAATTCCAAAGCCAAATAAAAGCAAATGACAAACGTACGTCCGATTGTTCCATTTATAATGCTGATATATTACATCTCCACTTTTCTGACTCTTTTGTAAAGAGGACTCTGACTATTGTTTTTGTAGCTCTAAGGCCAAGAGGATAGGAGCAGTGTGTTTTCTATTAAGGAAGATATTTAGCAGAATTAAGGAAATTCCTACTGAACGCAGAGAAATCTGCTGTTTTTATTTTAAAGACATGCAGATCTTTATTCCAGTTCACACTGGAACAGCATGTCCTATGACACATGGCTCATATGCGGTCAATGCTAAATGTCCTGCATTTACATATTTAGCACTTTTCTACCTTAATGGACCAAGTGCTTTGCTCATTCACCTATTAAACATTATATACGAGGTTGGAAATGGTGACACTGGCCTTTTTCATGGTGGTCACTGTGACTTGTCATAACAGGAGAAGCACAGCTGGAACTAATAACATTAATGGCTCTGGTCTGCTCAAGCATCCCATTAAGCCTGTGAGGCAGGACGCATGCTCGTGTCCTCCTGAACAGAATGCAGCTATTATTAAATGTTTCAGTTGCACCTGTGCTTTTCATGCTAGGACCTATCAGAATGCGCAAAAGGCTAATTAACTGAAATATTTAGCATGTCATGTACATTTTGGTTATGCAGCAGACTCAGGAGTGTTTAAGGTGTTGCTTTAATCCTCGTCTCAATGGTCCAGCAATAGCTCAATGTGCAATGTTTGCTTTCAGTATCAACAAGTGATGAATAAAACATGCATACCATACAACAACAACAACAACATACCAGTGCAGAAAAAGCCTAACAGAGAAGTGTGAGTGTGTGTATGTGTGTGTGTGTAGCATGTATTCCATATGTTGTGGGGACATAAATCTGTTTGCACTGTCACACTGCGGAGACTCACCTTCTTTATGGGGACAAATTGCAGGCTCACTGCATATTGACTGTTGTCAGGTGCTGTTAAATTTGAGGTATCGAAGGCCTGAAATGTCCATTTAGGTGTGAACATCACCAACATCATGAACGGCTCTCGCCTCCTCCAAAGGTGTCTGTGATTGGTACATTTAGGATGAAAGGCAGCCTCTTTTGTTGTCATCTTCTTCTGATGAGTGACCCAAAACATGAATGTCCATCTCACAGTTTATGTCACACCTACTTTGACATTTTTACATCGAGTCCTTTGTGATGTTATCAGTGGAGAAACACATCAAAGCATTTCACCTGTAACATATTGCCTCGTCCTGCCCTCCTCCTCCTCCTCCTCCTCCTCTGTCTGTGCCAGTACGTCTCTTTCTTCTCATCCTTTTGTCTGTGTGTCTCTTTCTTTTCCTTTGGGTCCGTCTGTTCATTTGTCTCTTGTTGTGGGGCCACAAAAAAATTCAATGACCCTTCTTGGCATGACTGTTTATCACTCATGAAAACACTTGAAAGCATTTTATTCTTTCTCTCTGTTGGTTTGAAGATAGTGAAGACCATTCTGCTGCCACTCTGGGGGGTCAAACACTTTCTGGAAACCCTGTCAGCTGCTTTCTCTGGACTTGTTTTGGCACAATGAAAGCCTCAGCCAACAGTCCAGTGTTTTGTGTGTTTATTCGTGTTCAACAGTTGGAGAGCTTCACTCCTAAATGAGATGTCTACTGTTTTGAACAGAAGGGACGACTATTACAAGATGTGGACTTATACAAAAGGAGCACCTGTTTGATAAATGTATTGAATAGCTACGTTTCAGTACAGTGACTCACCTATGGCAAGCCTGGCAGCTAAAGCTAATCAGAAAATGTACCATGGGTAGCACTTTGCTTGTAAGATGCATGAAAGTAAAGCACATCACGGACAAGTGCTAACTGCTGCAGCACTTTTTTTTCTTTCAGACATTAAATTGATTTCTAGCTGCAAACCCACAGTCCTGTCTCAAAAATTATCAGAATTATGACATTTTCTGAGAATTTCCCCTCACAGTTAAGACTAGATCCTGGTAGAGATAAGATTTATTCACAAAGCTTTTAATTTGAAAAACTGCAAAGAGTAGAGAGGAGGACTTTTATGACACTTAAGAGTTTCTTAAGCAGAGGAGGAAACGGCAGAAAGACAAAGAGGAAGGAGAAATATTCTCCAAATGCTGAATGACAGTGAGTTAATACGGATGAGGTGGTGCATGATGACGTCTGTGGTCGATCTCATTAGAGATGCTCTCACATCTCCCATCCAATGCAACAATGGAGCACACTGAGAGTATTCTCAGTATTCTCTATTTTTGTCCCCACAACCTCCAAAGAGAAATATCTGGCTCTTTAGTGGATGAATAGTCCTCTTTTTTCACTTTACATATCCGCCATTTGGTGCTGGACAGACATCACTAGTGCTGTCAAAAATATCGTGTTATTAACGCTTTAACACAAATCAATTTTAATGGCGTCATTTTTTTCAACGCTCTTTGTGACTTAGTGAACTAGTTGTTTTTTATAAGCTGTGGTCACTGCTAGTAATGTTAGAAAATCAGGATCTGATTGTAAACCGGAAACAAAACAATAGACACGCCCCACGCACGTGTTTGGTCTTGCCTGCTCGCTAGCTATGAAAGAGTAGGCTACCGGTTTGTGTGGATGTCAAGCACGAAACGCCGAAATGGATGCGAACAAGATCCTGAATGGAAAGTTTAGTTTCAAAAAGTTGCCAGATGGGTCGACTGACAAGAACAAAGTTATCTGTGTGTGTTGTTGGTGTGAACTGAGTTATCACCGTAGTACATCCAGTCTGAAATACCACTTGATGGCCAAACACACGGCTAATGCGAATTCATGTCAAAACCAGGTGACAGTGGATGGCTTTCCACAGAGGCATATGGATACCACAACTAAGAACAAGCTGACTGCAGCCATAGCCAAGTAATGTTCATTCTTTGTGGAGAGAAATAAGAGGCTGATCAGCCTCTGGTGAATAAACAGAAGAGCAGTATAGTCTGACTGCTTGTATGTTCAAAGGAAACTTAAGAAAGGAAAGTTTAAGCCTGGTTTAACTGCACTATAGGCTGAGTCCTAGTTTACAATGATGTGCACTTTGTAAATTTATCTTGTATCACCCTGTTTTGATCCCTTAGAAAGGGTTGTTGAAGGGGCTTTTTTGTAACCAAGTATTTATTTTTTTGTCATCTGTTTATTTAAAGTGTTAAATTGTGTGAGATTTGATTCATTCAAATGTGAACGACTGCTCAAAGTGAGAATGTTAGTGTGAAATAAAACACTGCACGTTGTTGTTTTCAATAAAAAACATTTGCACAATGCAAGCCTATCCACTTTTCCATGTTGATAACAGTATTAAAATGATAATTAATGGGACATTTAGAATAGATAAAAATGTGTGATTAATTCGCGATTAATCACGTGTTAACTATGACATTCATGAGATTAGTCGCAATTAAATATTTTAATCGATTGACAGCACTAGACATCACATTTCAACTTTAGCTAACATCAGCACTCCAGTTCAGTTAATTTCTCTTATTCCCACAAAGAGGGAAGAAATAAATGGATCGTGACAAAGAGCAGAACGGACTGATAACCAAAGCTACAGACCTGCGTGATGATGCCAAGGTTAAATGATGAAGACATAACAAGTCTGCAGGATGTCTCATCATCCAGATGTTTTTATGACCCTCATTCTGATATTTCTGCCCGGAACAGAGAGGAGCTGCCGTGAGCAGCAGGTTAATAAACCCCTTAGGAAGAGACAGAGGAGGCGATTAATCCTCACACATCCACTGCAGTTTACAGACAAATGGTATAGATTCTGTGTGTGTGTGTGTGTGTGTGTGTGTGTGTGTGGCTGAGTGATCATAAGATTCAGACAGACAGGATGTTAGTCAGTGCAGCACAGATAAAAATGTGTCCAAGAGTTACAGCCTGGTCGCAAATACCCTATACTTTGAAGTATATATTGAAAGACTTTGATGGGAATATTTAGTAACATTTACAGATTTTCTTGCAGTTATTTGTGCTGTTATAGTTACTGGAAATGCCACTTATTCGTTCACTTCTGCACTTGAGTGAACATAAAGTCATATAAAAAGACTACATCCACAATGAAAATGAATTTACTGAACATATATAATAAAGCCACAGATGAAAGGAGGCTGCCAGTTATGGAAGAAATAGCTGTATTTTCAGACATAATGCAGAAGACGCATTATCATTATTATGTTGTGAGAATCATCACAAGGCTGTTCACATACCTTTGCCTGCTTCATCAGCAACTTTAACTGCCTGATCATCGTCATCATCATCATCTCTTGATCGGTCTGTAATGGTCATCAATTCAAACCTACATACACTTCCATGAAGGGAAAATAGCCTGTCACCATAAATCTCACTTTACATAACATCAACCTCCCGACTGAGGATGTATACCAATATTAAACAGGATGCTATGCTACGGCTAGCTAGCCAGCAGGCTGCTAACTTTGGCTGCTACTAGCAAAAGATGTTGCAAAGCAAAATCTGCCTGTATTTCTCAAATGCTAACAAGTATGATAACTAACTGCATTTCATTTTCGCACATTTGAAAAGGGGGTTGATGCTCTGCTAACCACGTTAGCAGTGAAACCTTTCATCCTGGAACTTTTGGAAGAAAGCAATAGCACAGAGAAAGAGGATGTATGACTTTTTGCAATCTGACATAAAGAGAAGAATAGGTTTGACTTCAAATATGAAAGAAAAATATGAATGAATAAAATATAAAGAGTCCAAAAAAATAATAATCCAGATGCAGAATGGCTGGCATGCAGGCAAAGCTCCATTTTGCCATTGTGTTAAAATTAATGGGACTGTAAGTGGATCTGTGGCCATTAGACTAAAAAGAATGACTTTACAATTTGTATGCACATTTAGTAGAACAGCGAACAGGACACTACGTGGAGCTATGCAATTAGCTAATGTATAGATAACAAACTCCGGCCAAGGAAATACCCTGTTTTTAAACCACTGCCACAGGGAATATTATCGGGAATAGAAGAAACAGCAGAGACGCCAATGAGCAAGGCACATAAAAGTACACATTTCCCCTGCTTCCTGTCTTTGTTTACCGTCTTTCAGGAAAATGCATCCCAGTGTTTTTTTTGCTCTTCTCTCTCTTCTTTCAGTCACGCATGTCGACACCTGGGAGCTGCCCGGCTCCACTCGAGCAGCTCGGGGTTAAGTGGCTGGCTCGCTGGCAGCTGCTGATGGTGGTTTTAGACAGAGAGGATAGTTTCTTACCGCATTGTCCCTCCAGATTTTCACACAGAGGACTCCACTCGATTTGTCCTAAGAGTCTTCCCCTTTTTGACCCAAACAGCTGGGGGATTTTATCTGATGTTACCTACAGTGAAGGCGGACGTTGTTGATATTGGAACAGGCTCCGTCTGATTTTCACCTGCAGTGTTTGAGGTCAGCGGTCACTCAGATGACAAAGCAGTTCATCCTCTTCTGGGATAAAAGTGTATGGGAAAAATGTTCCAGGATGAGAACAAGTCCAAGCTGGCTCGTGACCGCAACACGTGAGCATGATTCTGTGCATTAAAAATGTTAAATATGTGCAATTTGATGCTGCGCACTGTAATATGAACAGCACCACGTACACATCTCTGCGTTACCATACACTGTTATTGATCCCCACAGGGGAAATTCAGCAGTGTTGCAGCAGCACAGGGACAGAAAGAAGTACATATATATTTAATTAGAAGTATAGCAGCACACATACACACAGAACTCATAACTAGTGTTGCACTTACACTAATTCTTGATGTAGATGTGTTATTAGTAGCAGCAAAGTACCATAGATTAGCATGTACATTAAGAAATGATATTTTGTTTCTCATTAACATATAAATACAACACAATGTAATAAAACAGCACAACATGTGATCATAATATGGTATAATGTGGCATAGGATTCAAAATATAATGTTCTTACCTTTCGTCCCTGTTGGTGTTGCTCTGCTTTGCCATTACAAACCAATAAGATGTGATTTCTTGTGCATTTTATATCATCTTGTAATGCCAAAATTCACTCACTCGGGAGCATTCAGTGTGGAAAATTATACAAACACTTCTTCCTTCTGTCTTCTGTTTGAAAGAATAAAAGCTCTGAGCCATTGGTGGTACTCTGAAAGGACAGAGGACTTCATCTGTTGAAGGGCTATATGAGATCTTTACACCATCAGCACAGCTACATCTGGATGGACGGTTTTAGCATGTTAGCCTGGAATTCAACCCAGAGCTAAACTTTAAGAGAATATAATAAGAGGAACACGGGTGACAAGAGGCGGATTTCATGTCGTGTCGAGGACACACATCTGATGCGAGGAGGGAGTTTTTGACTTGTTCAAGAGCACTGGAGCGAATCGACGACTGCTTCTGTGTTAAAATCACATAATGATTAAACTGAGGTCACATGTGAGCAGTGCTGGCTGAGGAGCTCTATGGGAAGAAGTAATGAGACTGAATGTTGGAGCTGGAGAAATGTGCAGACAACACCGCCATCTGCTGGACGTTGTTAACCGTAATAACCTAAATAACCAGCAGATTCACAGAGCACAATAGATTCTTTACCTTCACTTCACCTTTAATGCGCCAGCATCACTGTAAACACGACACTCACCCCACAGTGAGCCACTTTCATTCTGGCTGCTGATCTTTGAATATTAGCTTGAAAGCTAATAACGGTGAGTTTTTTTAGTCAGGCATAATGTTTAAAACCAACCTCACAGGGTCTCCATCAGGACAGAAACAATAAAAACAGATACGGTGTATACTGGGTATAAATAATATTGCATCCCATAATGAAATAGTCAACAGGGAGAGAGCACAGGACACAGTTATTACAAGGATGCCAAAGTCTTAATAGTGAAAAAATAAAAAAGAAATAATGACCATACAAACCATAATAATAACCATAAAAATAACCATAATAAACAAAGGAATGATCCATACAAGCTAAATCACTCACAATTACAATTAAGAAAGCTGTTTATATGAAAGACTTCATAATCTATTTCCTCTTTCAAACCCAGAAATACTCAGATGTCACATCTAAATCTCCAGTGGATTTCCATCTGCAGCCGCATTCCTTTCATATACTCATGTTAATATTGAACACACAGGCAATACAACACGTCCTCTGAACTTAGACAGCGTCAAGCAAGATGAAAGTGGTTTATATGAACTTTGGGTGTTTGCTCTTTGATTTTGGTTCATCAGATTGGCAGCAGCTCCAGATGTTTCAGTAATGTGAATTTTAAATAAATCAAATTCAGAAATACAACGAGCTCAGCACATTATAAGGAGTAGACGATGCTGTGTTTCCCTTATTTTTTCATTTTGTTTTTAATGTAAGGGAAATGTTTGAGCATGGCTCAGCGCTGACGAGCACCTCTCCCTGTTGAGCAGCAGAGGGCAGCAACCCTCAGCGAGTGTTCCTGCACTCATCTGATGTGAGTTATTCATCGACTGGAAAAATGTGCACCTGCTTTTGACGATGACTGTCGTCATGAAGTGATTCACGATATGGTTTGTTATTGTGAGTCAGTTATTAGAGCGCTTGTTTTGGGTATCAAGTGGTCCTGAAATCCTGGAAATTTGAGGTAGCGGCACTTTACCAGAAGAGGAGTCTCGTGTAATCCCTTAAATATGATTGATGAGCAAGAAGTCTTCAGTGCACTGAGTGGATGTGGATAATAGCCAATTGAATTGAAGGATTTTTAAACATTATTGGCATTTTATTGAACAGACAAAAAGATATTTATGACTAATAAAGTGCTGACAAAAACAACATCCAGTAACTGTGTCATCTTGTGGAATGTGGTAATCAAAAACACACAGAAACAGCCCAACAGACAACAGATGATTACTGATTCACGGGAGGCCGCTTCCTGTTATGATTGCGTTCATCTCATGCCAGACCGTCTCAGTGCATCTGTATCTCCTCCTGCGTCCTCCGTCAACACCGTTATGAAGCATCGTCAAAACATCTTTTCAGATAACCCGGGGGGTGTTTTTTTGTTCGATCATATCCATCCATCCTTTCTCATCCTCTGCTCCCTGCTTAGACATGTTGTCGCTATCGCAGCACAGGCGATAACCGTCTGCATTTCTGTCTTTGTTGGTGATTTGCATCGCGGTCATGGTTGAGTGAAGCTGCAGCTGTGGAGGTTTTAGCTACTTAAGTATCAATCATATGCAAGTTTTTTCAAAGGCATCTCGTTTATTCCACCTTAACGGTTAAACGTTGCAGGGAGCGTTTTTCAATCAATTTCTACATGAAATAAAAATGTTAGAAGACTCTTGAAACACACACACACAGGTCTTCATTGAAGGCCTCTCTGACCTGCACTGACATCTGGATCCTCTTTGAGTGTGTGTGTGTGTGTGTGTGTGTGTGTATGTGTGTGTGTGTGATACCACCACTTGTTGCCCAGTAGTTGCCTCTCCAGCTGTCTCTCCTCTGTTCTTATGTTGATCCTGGTTTTAATCTGCTGCTTTTATGGAAGCCCTTTTAACCTGCGCCATTGCGTGTGTGTGTGTGTGTGTGTGTGTGTGTGTGTGTGCGTCTCATGCTCTTATTGAATTTGCTTTCAAAGTCAAATCTGAAACATTTTCATATCACTAAATGTCTATTTTGCTTTTGTCAGCTCATTGTAATCATCCTCTGCTCAGAGCTGCCACGCTGCGACGTCCTTAGACCATCACCAGGGTTCAGAAACAGGTCGTAAACACACACCAGTTTAACCCAACAATCCAAACAATTGACGCTGTGACTCATTATTACCCAAACTGTTTGTTGGGCAGCAATGAACAACTTAATCTGAAGTTATAACATTTTTGTTGAGATAATGAAATCAGTAATAACGTTAAAAATCGGTTCAAATCACCAAACAAAGCACATCGCTGGAGTTGAAGTAGAAGTGATTTGTTTAAAGGCTAAAACTTGCAAAAACAAGTCAAGTTGTTGAAGCCTGAAAAATCAAATTAAAGCGTCAGTTTACTTTCATCGTTCTTGAAATATGATGATAACCAAGAGAAAATCCAAACATCTCGTGCCCCTGAATGCATCACAAACCTTCTGACGTGATGAAGCTGGAGCATTTAAACAGTCCATCTGCATGACGAGGCCTGAATATTCCTAAATGTGCTCTTCTGATATGGCATGCTGCGGGCTGAGACGGTGCAGGGCCAGCGTTACTGCTACCTAATCAGTGTCCTGTTGTAATGAACCACAAATTGTTTCAGTGCAGTGTGGAGCTCCATAGCCATACAGT
This sequence comes from Chaetodon trifasciatus, assembly GCA_037975065.1. Classification (NCBI taxonomy): domain Eukaryota; kingdom Metazoa; phylum Chordata; class Actinopteri; order Chaetodontiformes; family Chaetodontidae; genus Chaetodon; species Chaetodon trifasciatus. The sequence continues at coordinate 1,117,164 of JBBMOE010000018.1, forward strand.
CGTCACTGCACTTGTTGCACTGCAACAAGAACAAGAAAATACTTCCCATTTAGATAAGGCCTTCAAGAATTACAGTAAACTCGTTCAATAAAATGCAAAACTGATTGAAATCATGATAAAATTGACAATAATAAACACCAGACAACCCCCAAAAAAACCTTCCAACTCTGTGCCAATGAGAAGGGAGGGACTTCATTGTTTGGAAAACAGTCAAAGAGAGAACAGAAGGGAGGAAAACAACGAGACGTGCAGGAAAATTTAACGATTCAGAGACAAAAAAAAGAGGCCGAGAAGGAGAAAATGAGACGCAGCCATCAAGAAAAGGAGAAAGAGGCAAAGAGTGATAGAGCATGAAGTGAGATCCAGGAAAAGAGGAGGCGGCGACCCGCGCTGAAGAATGCATGTTGTGTGTGTTTAAGGGAGTGGAGGCGAATGGATTTACACTGCAATTTTTCAAACCAGCAACATATGGTGCACCTGCGATCGTGTGTGTGTGTGTGTGTGTGTGTGTGTGTGTGTGTGTGTGTGTGTGTGTTGCACAGGTTTGCAGCAGGCCAGGCTCACTGAACAGCACTGATGAAATAAGTCAACTTCTTTTGCTCTGGAATCAAAGCTTGACAGAGTATTTTTGTAAATGCAACATGATGTCCATAATTCCCCAAGAGCTCTTTCTCTGCAGCGCCTTGAATCCAGCCACATCACTGCTGTAGCTCCCATCTCCCTGAAGAACCTCTGCGGGGTGTTATGGCATCCATACAACACATGGGTACCAGCTGACAGGTTCTCTCCAGTGTAGTATATTCTCTGCAGAGTGCTTTAAAAATGAAAGCTAGGGAGCGAACTTCATGGCTTCTACAAAAATGTACGATCAAACTGATTTTTTTTTTTCTTAAAAAAACACATCTCTGATCCACCTGTGACTGGTTTCATGAGACATGCTTCGTTATGAGGACCACTGCTGCCTGCATGCTCCACATGACACAGTGTCCTCTATGGTGTCCCGGTGTGCAAGAAAAGACGATGAAGTGTCCTCTAGAGTGATGCCCTACATGCCAGAAATTTAGTATTAAATAGTTATACTTCAAATCCAAATCAGCTAATATCTTAATCTTAACCAGGGTTGCTACATGCTACATGATATCAGCAATTCCCAGAAGTCTTCCTCTGCAGCCCCTTGCGTCCGACCACATCACATGTAACCCTGAAGAACCTCTTCAGGGTGTTGTGGCATTCATGCAACACATGGGTACCAGCTGGTTCTCTTTAAAGCAGTATGGGTTTGGAACTGTTTCACCATAAATGCATCACAACCTTTTGTGCGCGTGCAGCTGGTGCCCTTTTCATTTTTATTTATTTTTTTGCCCCTCGGACATTGTGAGTTTGCCACTGGATATTAGCGTACTCGTTATGTTTTTAAAGTCAGGTTTTTGCAAAGAGGAGAATAGGTAACGTTAACGCAGCTGATAGATGTCACGTCAGTTGGTAATCAACACGGCGGGCAGGATGCCTGCAGGTCCTAGAATAAGGCCTGGAGTCGTTACTTTGTCTTTATGTGAATCCATGATGTTTTAATTTCAGCATGAAAATTTCACCTGATCAACGTTTGAAGTGTGCTCACTCATTCACACGGAGGCATTTTTGTCCCAGTGGTGAACATCCATCTCATCCGTTTAAGAATTCACAGGTAGGTGCAGCATCACGCCGCTTTTTCAGATGTTTTAATCTCCGAGACTTCAGCCTTTGAGATGCTTGAAGTCCCAGTTTGCAGACAGGTAACTGTTCCCAGCAGGACAGGTGAGGTGCCTCGATGCCTGACTAGCTTTGTCTCCGTCTGCTCATTTCCTGTCATCTCTCTGCTGCTCAGAAACCATTTCTAAAAAGTAGGGAGCAGGCAGGAGGTTGAAGCCATCACAGAATGGTGTTTGATCAATAATTCCACCCAGAAAACCACAGATGTGTGATGGCTAATTCTACACTCAATTATATACTAAATACAAAACAAACACCTTTATTGGATTCTTTAAATAAGAAATAACTCTGCAGAGTTTGGTAGACATCACTCAGGGTCACTGCTGAAGCCATAATCATAGTACAAAGCACCTTCATGGATTTTTTTATGTTTTATTATGTGCTACAACGCAAACCTAATCAGTCTAATCATTTCACTTTAAAGTACCTAATAGGTTTCAGGCTGCGGTGCTTGCTGCTGTATTAATACACGATGGCTGGATGTCTGCAGTGGCTGCAAGTGTCGAGTCTGTGCACCCTTAAGCGAAGGAAAATCTGCACGCAGCCGCGCTCCTGCTGCTAAAATGATTACATCAAGCTTGTTTGTTTCTTCCGACCTCAGAACAGCGTGCAGTTTCTTTGTTCCTCTCTTTGCTCTTGTCATGAAACCTGTGTGGAGGCTGTTGCGTGATGCCCCTTTATTTCCCACTGAGATGATTGAGTCAAGCTTGTTATGTCGACACAAGAGGAATCTGGGTTGGGAGACTCCATGGGAGCTCCGCTTCCCATCCAGCACAAACTGAGTCACCACTCCAAGGAACTGATTTGTTCCATACATCTCTAACTAGAAAATAACATGTTTTTATTGGTCCCTTCGGGTAATGGACGGATGGCTTGTACACTGGTAGGCAGGTACTAAACATGGCATTCAGTGGGTGCTGTTATCCAAAGGCCCCTTTAGCGCCACAACAGCATGATTTTTATGGAAAATTCCATTTTTTAGCAACTGTGGGTTTTTTATTCTACTTCTGTTATTATTACTATTATAATAATGTTTTACTTTTACTGCTTTATCAAGTTAAGATGAAAACCCGTGTGCACATACCATGAGAAGAACAGTTTATTTAACTTTAACGAGGAAGTCAATCAAAATCGAATAGATCTAATAGAAACAGACATGTCCGCTAATAAATTCCCAATGGGTAAATAAAGCCAAAGGTTTCTTCTTTCTGTGACTGTTTGACTGTTTGTGTTGTGTTCTCTCTTTTAATGCCACCATGTTCTCTGATCCAAGCGAAGTTCGAGAGCATGAAGTTACCGCAGCCGATAGAAACGATGGCCAAAACGACAAGAAACAAAAAGACCTTAAAGGCTGAAATAAGGCTGAAATCTGAAGTTGTGGTTATCTGTGAAGGAAACCCCAAACTGTGCAAGTGCCAGTGCCACAACGATGTGAAATAAAGAGAAGAATCGGAGGGACAATCCCCTTTATTCGTCACACAATTACTTACATGCAATCACACGCCATGCAAATTGGTGAAACTTGTCCTCTGCCTTTAACCCATCCTGGTTGCTTTCCTCCGCAGCAGACCAGGAGCGGTGGGCTGCCATCCAATCTCTTTCATCACCATTGGTCAGGTGGTGATCTTCTTGCATGTTTTTAGTGGGGGTATTTTTATGGAGGATACCCCAGGTGAGCACGGGGAGAACATGCAAACTCCACACAGAAAGGCCCCTTTTTCCTCCAGCAGCAGGCACTGAAGGCATGGTGGAGGACACGCCACCAGCGCCCACAGCGGGATTCGAACCGGGACCTTCTAGCTGTGAGGCGACAGTGTACCGAACAGATGGGGGCAATTTAGCCACACCTAGCTAATATCGAGGAGAACGTATTTCTGCTTTCTGAACAGGATGAATTGCTGGAGCTGGAGCTGGAGATGTTCCTCAGGGGTCTTGATTGATGCTGACTTGATCCCATCAGTCACATCCTGCAGGTTTTGGCAGCACTTTCAGCTTGTGCATCCTAGCCCATCACATCACAGGGGTCTCTGCTTTATTAAACACATGTTTTCTGGCACTTTTTGGAAAACATTGTTCCATCTAAAGTGAAATTGTTGAGTATTTTGCCTGCGTGTCCAAAGGGTTTCATAACAGCAAATATGTGTATATGAATGGATAGACGAGATTGTTCAAAATGTAAAAAAATATCTACAAATGTAAAACAGTTTAAAGAGTCCACGCAGGCACGCGACCTTAATAACCTGACATTTCTCACTATTGCTGCGCTGATGCGTTCATGTCAGTGCTGCTAAATGCAGCAGCGTCCTCCACCCAAACTTCTCCTCATGTGCTGACGTAACAAAGATTTTATGTCCATGCACAATATGTGTTTATTACGCATGAAAAAACATTCTTTTTTCTACTTCCATTTGTTAGTAATAAATCTAGGAGGTTTGGCACCGCATTTCCTGGCATGCTTTCTTAGATATCATAATGTTACGTAACGTTCGTGTCATGTCAGGGTTAGCGTAATTACCAGTTCATGTCAACATCATAATTACGACTGGATCTTTGTGAGAGCTCAGACATATCAAACTCGCTCGAAAAATAAACATATATGGTTACCAGCAAAAGGCTCCTCTCATCCTGATAAGTCTGATAGTTACATGGTCAACTTTCCTCCAGATGTCTGTGATTTAGAAGGTGTTCCCAGCACCTTGGTGTTTACTGGTTATCACACCAGTCTCAGTAACCTGGTGCCAAGATCCCAGTAGGTCTGAGATAGTGAAATGAGTCCATCTGGCATCAATAAACTGACCACAACTTCTAATAAATGAGATCTTTGCTTCATTCTTTACTCAGATGAATATTACATCAATTTCTGTGTGTGTGTGTATGCAGGCTTTTAAAATGCATATTTAAAGCCTTGGATAGGACTAGTACATGGTGTGTGTGTGTCTGTGAAACATAAAAAAACATACTTTATATCAGTCTATATACCTGCCATCGGGGGTCCCCATTCCTTTTCACTGCCGGCCATTACTCTTCAGAGCTCATTAGTAACAACTGAGCACCTGTCAGTTTCAGCTCTCTCACGTTCGGCTTTTATCTTCAGCAGGAAATAAACCCGGCCGAGGGTCCTCCAGGGTGGATCTGTTTCAAAGGTTCGAGTGATGGATGAGGTTTTCTTTCACTCCGTGGTGTGCGTGTGTGTTCACATGTGTTCATATTTCAGTTTTATTTTTATAAATTGATGTTTTTTGTTATTAATCTGAGGCTATTAGATCATGATTATGCTTTAGTATTGCAGCAGTGATATATTTTTTTGGCGTTATTCGAGTGTCAAGCAGACTGTAGTTTCTAAAAAGTAACAATCAAAGCCAAACAGATAAAGTTTAAAGAAGTCTTGAAATAACGATACAAATGGAAGTGAAAATGTACAGTACAGTAAAGTATTTACAGTATTTCATGTGTAAATATCACAGAAAAAAAGGTAAATGTTTTCTAATTCAGATCAATGAATATCTGATCAAAGTAAACAACAAACAGCCAAGAATCTGACGAGGCATTCACTGCCAACTTTCAGTACTTGAAACTTGGTTGGAGGTTCCACACCAGCCATATTTCTGATGCATTTTACATTAAGGACCAGTTTGTCTTGTCCTCAATCACACACTGTTTAATGTCTTACTTGTTTTAAAACCTTAAGTATTAAGCAGAACCCTCTGAATTAAAAGACATTTTTTTAAGAAAACCTTTAAAAGTCATCCAACGTGTTGTAAAGTACAATAACATTTGACAGCTCACAGCAGGAGAAGTGTCCCACCCCCCCGACCCATTGACCTGAGTTTACCTCCTAACACCCACAGGTAGAGACGCAGGAGTCTCCCATGTGGAGGCTTTTATCGCTGCTGCCCGCCTCTTGAGACAAAATGACCTCGGTGCTCGTATTTGCTTGAAGCTCCTGATAGGAGGACCTGGGGGGGGGGGGGCGTCTCCAACAACAGGTATCATATATTTAAGATGTTTATCTGACACGTAACACTCAACAAGCGTTATGAAACATAGTAGTTAAATTAAATGACCAAAAATAACTTTTGTCCATGACTTCATACTGACTTCAGTCTTTTAAATCCTGTTAAAAAAAAAAACATTATTTCCAGTTGAGAAGATGATAACGTATGTGTGTAAAACATGGCATGTGTTATTTGTGCGTGTATGCATTTCTGCATGCGTGTGCACATCCGACCTGTGCGTGTGCGCAGCCACCAGTGTGCAAGTTTTCAGCGTTTGACCAGAAATGTGGGTCTGCAGGGAAAACAGTCGAGGTGTCAGAGATACGATGTGCAGATAAACCCGTGTTGCCATGGGGTGCCACTAAACAGCCTATAATTCACACACGCACACACACCCGGAGCATCTGTTGCACATTTACCCTGTGGTCATGGCCTCGTGGAGCCCCCTGCTTCTCCTCTCTCTCTTCTGCAGGACGGCGTTTCTGATCACTCTCACTCTTTCCCCGCTCCCTCTGTTTTCCATGGAGCAGCCTTCATTCTCATCTCTTTCAATCCTTCTCTTCATCAGCTGTCATCTGTTCTCTTTCTCTATTGTTCCCCTGTCTCCTCTCCTTCATACCTCAAATCATGCATAGGGAAAGCAGATTAGTGGAGCCTTTATTTTCCTGCTGGTGTCACCAGACCAGCGTCTTCTTACAAATATATCAAAGTGTGGAACACCGCAGAGGCCGTTTAGTGGATATGAAGAATGTTTTTGAAGTTATTGATTTAAGCAAATTCATGTGCAGTGTGTCAAACTGAGCATTACCTTGTGCTCTTTCAACTACATGACTTCTTTTCATGGTTTCCGCCATTAAGGGAAATCTTAATGCTGCAGCATGCAGTGATATTTAAGACAGTCGTGTGCTTCCAGCTTTGCGGGGATGGTTTCCTGTTTCAGCGGGACAATGTCCCTTTGCACGAAAACATAAACAGATGCTTTGATTGATTCTAATATTTTGTCCACCCCATTTATGTCAGTGAGGGCAGAGGAAATGCTTGAAACACTTCTCAGTATAACACAACAGCACTGCAAAGCAGAGCATGGGAACAAAAGTAAGCCACTGAGATTTAAGAAGTTTGTCCACCTATGCATACTGTGTGCATTTATACAGGCCGACATGTGTGCATGTAAGAGAAACCTGAACTGACTATAAAATCCAACGCGGTGAGATGAGTCAGGACTGATTATCACCTCTCAGTCTGGTGTTTCTGGCTGCTTTACTAACGAGCTCCTGAACAAGTCAAGGCGTGTTTAAAATGCACTGATTGCCTAAAAAACATCCAATAAAACGACGACTCTTCTTTTAAATACTCTGATGCCTTCGCCTGCCGCGAAGCCGCTGGCCTGTGCGACGGCGTTTTGCTCGGATGTGTGAGTGAATATGAGAAAATGCTTGGATGCACCAGCGCATGTGACTCTGACAAAAGGTGCGAATCCGCTCTTTATTTCTCATCGGCAAACATTCAGGTTGCAGCTTCTCAGTTTTAGCTGCAGCTAATCATCATAGCAACTTGGTGACAGGCCAAAGAGTCGCATTCACTCAGTTAGACTGTCGTTCATTTCATATCAATTTATGGCTCATTTTAAGCTCACTAAATTGCTTGTGACAGTATATTACTTTCTTCTACACAGTGGCTGAAAGTAAAGTATTTTATAGATTTTATTATCCAAACCTCCACAGCAGCTCTTTACCTGATAAAGGATTAAAGGCACCAAAACACAGACCCAACTGGTTTCACACATACTGTGCGCTCACACACACACACATGCTTGCAAGCAAACTCTACATGACCTTGCCTTTGAATTCCCCTTCCGTCGCTGGTTTTCATTCATCTGCCCACTGCGAGGGAAACGGTTACAGTCACACTGAAGGTTTGGGAGGCTGCTCCTTGTTCTCTGACTGTTCATTCACACAGAGGAAGCACACAGCAGACGGTGAGGAAGTCCATTCATATTTTGAGCGCTGCGCGACAACAGAGAGCCGTCTGCGTTTGTGTGTGGCCCAGTTTGTACCCTGAACGTGCTGCAGTTGTGGGTCTGAAGACACGTTTCTCTCTCTCCTCCATCGATGTGACTTATTGTCAAGAATTATTATATATATATACCTTATATTTAAATTACTTTATTGATCCTACATGTTTATGTTCACAGTTAAATCGAAGTCATGACACCTGTGCGTCTCTGAGCTCCTATCATGACTCAGGTGAATCATTCTGAATTAATTTAACAGCTTAATGTGCCTGCAAGGATGATGATTAATGACACAGAAACAACTTTGGATGCTGTTTTGTACTAATATCTGTGAGCTATTAAGATCTTGAATTCACAACACCTTCAAGTTTCGGTAATTTTAACATTAAACCAACATAAACTGATGTAAATCCAAGCAAGGCAACAGTGTTTCCTAAAAATCTGGTTTACATGCCACATATTTGCTCACTGTCGGCACATTCTCTCGTGTTTTGTGGACATTCTCCTCTCTGGCGATATCTGTTTGCAGCACGTAAAGTTTGATTGGTTGATTGTGTTTTCACAGCATTTGCTTTGGGAAAGTTTGTGGTCACGGTTTAAATCCTGCAAAAGCATCGAGCAGAGAGGTTCCTGATTGCAAACAACCTCCTTCGCAAGCATGTGGGAGAAGCTACGGTGGCGACGAAACCCAAAAAACCATGACAGGAGCTCTGTAAAGCCAGTGTTTGCTTTGTCCCGTCTGGGCTACTGTAGAAACAACATGGCAGACTCTGTGAGGGAGAAGCTGCTCCCTGTGTGGATTTAAAGAGCATGTTATTTTCACACTAATGAAAACACACGTTTGACTGAGCGCCACAGTATTTCCCTCCATCATGCAACTGTCACCGGTGTCAAGGCCCCAGAGGGCTTCACCACATGGCTGCAATCCAGTAGAAGTTATAGTGCATCAACAATTCATCACCAGATTGAAGAGTAACCACCTGCTAGTTTGAACATTTCTCTGGACATCACAACACGTCATGGTTTGAATCATTTGTCATATATGATAATCCTGCAAGGAAAAGTGCAACGGTCGGTTAGCTTCCAGACGTGGAATGATGGAGGGACCACTGGCGGTTGACTGCTGGTCAAATACCGTCACAGTGAGGGAAATGCTTCGCCCTCCAACCTCATGACCAAATCAGCCACTGACTGTGTGTATCTCTGAAGTTTAGTGTGTGCTAACAATGTGTTTAGTGGCTGTCTGTCAACAGCTGGCTGAGTCTGCGTCTGCAGGCTAAAGGAACGTCAGTCAGTCAGTAAAGAAACAGCAGCTTGGCATTTTAATAATGATGGAGAAGTCTGTGCGCTCAGTCGTGGTGAACCTGCAGCTTTCAAATTCATGTTACGCTCCCGAGAGACTGAGCTGTGAAAACGCTGTTTAGATTTGAGCAAATGTTTCCATAAACACGCAAATTATTAAGCATTTTGTATTCAGCGGCTCCTGTTTCGATGCATTGATGAGGCAGGATTTAAAGGAGCTTCTCGGCTGATTGTTCTCGGTCAAAACATCACCTGTGAGGAACAGCAAAGCTCCCATCCCTCGTTCCCTTTGAGGGCTTTTATTTAGACGAAACATTTGCAGCGTTCCTTTGCTTCGAGACTCAGGAAATGCGTGCAATGAAGCATTTCTGTAACTCAGATCAAAATAGTACTTGTCTTTTCGGTGAGCGTGCAGACCCTTTTACAGTCGTTCACCTAATTGTTTTTTGGACTCTAATCCACTGAGCCCTGCATACTTCAGTGAGTTGTTTATATGCTTTTCGAGTTCGCTCTTCTATAAAACATATTTTTCCCATTATCGAATGACATTCCTGTTTTCAAAAATGATGGGGAGATGTGCAGCAGTGGCTACCAAGACCACATAACAGTGATGTGCAGCCTGCTAACAATCCAGTCATTTTGATTTACTTTAAAAGATAAAGAAGGAGCAATTTACAATGAAAAATAACCTTTTAATGTAGATGTAGCTTCTATGCGTCTGTAGCTTTATCTGTGTGGTTTTTATCTACTTCAACAGAGAAAAATAGATCTTATCTACTTGTCCAGATCTGCTCCTACATCCCTCTTTGGTCTGTTGTTGCTGTGATGCTCTTTTCATACAGAAAAAGTCAACAGCAATCGAGATCTTTGCCTAACCGTAACTAAAGTGCTTTCGTCCCAACCGCCGTCTGGACGTGAGCGCTGCATTCTGGTGTGACAGTCCTGCCCTTTGTACCAACACCATCCACCCCGACTCCACCGTGGTGCCTTTCATTCACTCAAACAAGCTTTGACTCCGAACATAATCCAGGCAGCGATTACATGTAAGAACACCCGCTCGATCCCCCTTTCATCATGTTCAGAAGAGCCGACTCTCAAAGCAGGACCGAACTCCCCATCAGCAGTGCCAAACAGACGGAGGCGGCGTGCTCCAGATACCAAAACGAGATCTCCTTCCTTAACGTCTCTCTTGTTCTAATTTCACCACAGGCCACAGTTTACTCTGTCCAACCCCGTAAAAAGGCTGTGGCTGCAAAACATCTAAATAAAAATTACAACCAGGCTCAGTGTGGAAGCCTGACAGTCACTTGAGGGATTCCATTATTGTTAAATGTGTGGGGAGGGAAACAAATTAAAACCTTGTATCTCAATAGAGTCATCCCTTTTAGAACTTAGGAAAAACAAAAGCCATTTTTGCAGACTGACAAAGTTGGTTTTGACCGTTTAATCCGTCTCTTCACTGGCATTTAGCTGCACAAACGATAAAAGCATGTGACATGGGAACGCAGAGATGTCCAATATTACACTTATATAATCCTCGCATGAAGAACAGTCGGCATCCAGACTGCTGATTTCATAGAAGTCAAAATAATTAGTTGAAAAACACAAACAGGAGAGTGAATAAAAAGCTTGACATTGTAATTCTGGTGCGTTTCATGTTTATAGATGAATTGATTAACATTATTATTTCAAATTATTACATTATGAATATTTTACCGTACTGGCAAACCTTTTTAATTTCAGGCTTTTAGCTGGTGCTTTTATCCTGACTGACTCACAAGGACCTGCAGGATTTAGTGTCTTGCTCAAAGGCACTTCAGAGACATCTCCATTAACTGCTGCGTAGATCAAACCTGTGACCTTTCCTTTATGGGTTCTTTGTAACCGTCAGGCCACCCGGACTGCTGGAAAAAAACACAACATGAGGTTGTCTTTCAGCAGCATGTAATACTTTAGGCATGTGGGCATGATGGGCTCTTAAAATGTGTAGTTCATCAGGGGATACTCGGCTCGGTGGGGCTGCTAACTGCTGCAGATATCTTTAAACAATATCCTGATAAATGTCGAAAGCATCATAAAAAGATTATAAAGAGATGTGTGGAAGAAGCGTCCTTCTTCTGCCGGTGTCACCCGAAGAGCCCAAAGGCTTCCTCGCAGCTCTTTTACTCTCCAGAGTGCAGGAAAACAAACTTTTCCTCTAGTACATAAAACTGCATCTTTGATCTGGTAATGAAGGGTGCAGTGAGTCAGTCAGTAAATCAGAATTAGTTTAGAAGAAAATTAGTCTAAATAGAGACATGACATTGAACATTAGAAGTGGCTCTTAAAAACGGGGATGGGCAGACGGGACAAACACGAGAGGTTAACATGCAACAACGGTTGTGAGTCAAAGCGGAAGCCACAACAGTGAGACCACATGGTGTGCATGCTCTGCCTATGGAGCGAAGGCACTCCAGCATACATATGCATTCAGATGGAAGGAGCAATTTATTCATGTTATGTTTCATGCAACTTCGTCCACATCTGAGGGAATCAGACGATCTCTTCTGATTGTTTTTATTTTGCTGCTGCTTCAAAGAAAAGACTTTAATACTAAAGGGCTATTGATGTTTCAGACGCAGTATTTAAACGTATATGAGGGTGTTTACAGATCCATAGTCGACGCTGCAGCCTCTCTTCACGCTCGCTGAACTCTCAAGACGTTTCGCTCGTTAAAGAAAATAAATAAGTGAATCGTTTTCATCATGAGAATGTTTGCTCTCAAGTGATATTATTTACCAAAGCCTGTCTCCTAGAAAATAAGGTTTATTTACCACTAATTCACAACAGAATCAAAATTTTGAAAGACACATAATTCCGCCCAGATTGCATTTTGTAACAGGATAATGAGGAAATTAAATTAATTAACATATTTGCCAAGTCACAGAATGTTGATATTGAACATATTAGCACAATTGTCTCTAAAACCGCTCTTGGAATAAAGTCCACTCATAACAACTAAAGCATGACTTTTTTGTGGTTATGTTTAGAAGCTCACAGCTCTCTGTTAAGGTTACGAAATGTGACTTAAAGGACCAAAATGTCGGCCTTTCCCAGGGTTAACCCACGATTCTGCTGCCGTAACCTGACAACATGCGAGACTGAAGGTGAGAAGATCTACCCAAATTCATGTCCAGTAAATAAATATGGTGTTGGTGGTGTGCAGGTATTTTTAACATTTCCTTAAACACAGTTCAGGAGACGGGGCTGAACTGACCATACTGTCACAATGTCCACATTAGTGCTCTCAGACTTACTCAGACTGTGCAGATATGAGGGGTTAGCACTATGAATCGCAGCAGATATGATTTTATATTATGATCACAATCAACTATGTGTGGAAATTCAGTTCAGAAATCATTTATATATATATATATAAAACAAGCAGTTTTGACTAATGCTGCAAACACAAATCACACTGCAAGTCAAAGATCCCTGTTCATCCAAAAAATGTCTTTATGGAATCATGCTAGTTGTTATTATATATTCCTTTGTAAACAGTAAATATCTCCACTAATAGATCAATATCTATTCAGTCACAATGAGATTTGAGCCATTGGAAATGATGAGCCCGTTACACATTACATCTAAAGAGGTTTTATCACCTCATGGTACATACTGCACTTCATCTAATCAACCAAACCCCAGAGGCTGCTGCTCCTCATGCAGGAAAGGCTCAGCGTAAATGCTTTAATTCATTATTTACTGTGAGTTTATCTATGTTCTTCTTCTGCTCCTCCTCAGATGTTAAAGGCTGATGAGATAAAACTACCAAAATCCCTCCGACACCTCAGGAGGGGATGAACTGGAGGTAATAAGAAGATTCCTGAACATGTGAGAAAAGGTCATCCGGTGCTCTGAGCAGAAACTGGCCTGACAGGAAGGTTTGAGATCAGTCAAAGAGGCTGACTCAACTCAAACTCGACCGAGTCTGTCTTTACCACAGCTGCTTCATCTCAGGATTATAAGTGGCAGACATCCTGCGTACCTGACTCCTTACCTAAACAGGCACGGCAAATCAATTGCAAAAACATGGTAGGCTGTAATTGAATTGTGAACTCTCAGCTATGTTGTTGTTGTCCAGCTGTTTTTCTTCCTCTCGGGTGGTCAAATTAAGTTTACTGACTGCGTGCATTCAGTCGGACCGCCACAGAAAACAATGCAGGCAAAAAATAAATAAAAAGAATAGAAAGAAGAGACGGAACAACAATAGATAGAGCCAGGAGGAGGGGGCTAAAGATCAAGCTTGAAATATGGAACCACTTAGGGCCTGAGAGTGCACCCATAAAGGGTTAAAGATGGCTACGGGATAAGTGGAGCTCGTTTATTGCAAATTTGACAGTGGTAGTTAAATGGTGAGTTTTCCCTCCAAGCTGCCAGTCTGGAGAAGCAGACGAGGCTCTCTGCTCTCCTCACCTTCACTCTTTCCAACTCTCCTGTGCTCTTCTTTTGTTTTTTATGGCCGCCTGTCGGCTCATCTCAGCTCTAAATCTTCTGTGTGAAGCAGGACAAAGGAGAGGAGGGTTTTCTCTCCTGTCTCTCCTCTTTTCTCTCACCTTTACGCTCATCGCTCCTATCGCGGCGTCAGGCCTACAAGATCACCTTCTCCGCCTCATCTCCATCCATCGCATCGCTTTTTAAACCCTTGTCTTTGTCCTTTTCCGTTCTTGTCTCTTTCTGTCCCTCGCTGTGGAACTAAATCTTCAACCTGCCACCCCTGGAGTCCCTGCAGATGTCCGCAGCCTGGCGCTGAAGCGGGCGCTTGCCAGCAGCCCAGATGCATTTGCGACTCGTTGCCATTGTGATATCCTTGCTGTGTGAAGTGATCAGGATGGGATCTGGTGTCGTGCAGAAGCAAAGCGGTGAGTACTCTGAGAATTTGGGGTTTTAAAACGAGACTTTCTGCATCGCTTGTTGTAAAATCTCCTCAGTTTCTTAGTGGTAGCTGACATGATGATGATGATGTGCATGACAGCAGAGCACTTTTGTACATTGTACAGAAGGTGAACACGCAGACGTTGTCATAAAATGGATATTCAGGAATTCCATAATGTGATACATTTACAGTAACTTTAACTTTGAGGAGAGAGTAAAACTTTTTCGCTTTTTATCAAATGAAGTTCAAACTAGAATTGGAAAACTCGCCGCATGGTTCCCATAGACAGCGCGTGTTGGAAAAGGAGCTGAAGCTCAGGCAGTCATGATTTTCATTTAATCTTTGATAATAAAAAAGCATCTTTCTCAGTACAGAACATCTCTTCCCTGTCTGACCTAATATCGAGTCATTTGACAATAAAAATAAGGACAAAAAGTCAGATTTGTCATATTTCCATCCATCGCTCGCAATCAAACCCTTTGATATCCCTCTAAGTTCACTCTGGATCACCAGTATTTTCCATTTTATCCCACATGTCTCACAGTTGTAAGTGGCTGAGCTGTCATGCCGCTCCTTGTTCAGCTCTGCAGACGCTCACGGTGGTTGGAGATTCTCCACAAATCCAGATTTGTGGCTAATGAGTCCGTATAAAATCCCCAGAAAATAGTCCTGACCACAGACCCACAGGTATGTGGTGACCCTGACGCTCACCAGTGTCTGGCATTTCCTCAGGAATTTAAGACTAATAGAGGGCTATCCGGTCTCAATTACACCGTCATTTTGGCCTCCGTCAGGCAACCAGAGGTGAGACATTAGATAATGATTAGAGCGGCTGCATGGAGCCATTAGGTACCCCTGACCCTCATTCGAGGTAACAGCTTGTGACAGCAAAGAAACTGCTGACATACAGCAGCTCTAACGAAGTCAGACTGACGGTAAGCAAAGGAAGATACATATAATACAAAAAACACAAAAACAGAAATGTGTGCAAACGCTGATGTCCTCAATTCTTATGAATACAATAATATCAACAGCACATCATAAAGACAATTATGTACGAAGAGACGGCTCGTTCAAAAGTACATAACTTTATCGGTCATTGGCTCTGTTTGTCAGTGCGTCCTTGAACATGATACTGAGCTCCAGACTGCTCTGTGTGTGTGTGTGTGTGTGTGTGTGTGTGTGTGTGTGAACGTGTGGGCACAGAATCATCGCGGGGTGTTTTGGAGAGCGAGCGCTCCGTCACACCTGATGAGCAGGCTGGCAGCTCGAATGGCCGCCTCTGCCATCAGTGTGTGAGCGTGTGTGTGAGTGGGGGAGTGTTGCATGTGCTGTGAGACGCTTTGAGTGGTCAGTAGAGTAGAGAAACAGTATATGAACGCAGCCCATTTACCATGTATGGCTGAAACTTTTCATTTGAGTCTTCAGGCGATTAACTATAAGATAAATTTCTCCACAATTTCTGCTGAGTCGTGATGAAGGTATGTGATGCTAATAGATCAGAGCAGCTTGAAGTTGGATACCAACTTTAGGTCTGTCGGGTCGAATGCTGATTGCGTGCACAGCAGGTTGACCCACTGTCAGAATTCATCACTTCACACCAAGAGATTTACGGCTCCCCCCCCCCCCCCTTCAGCCACCTTCTTTTCACACAACTGAAACAGGTTGAAGTGATTCAGAGCGGGAAAACTGTAGAAGTCAAGAGGTTGAAGCCGTTAATCTGTCCATTAGTGCTCTTTATGTTTCTGTAAGGTTACTGTAGGTAATTGTGAACACATGTTTTACAGGAGGATTCAGAGGGGGCGAGAAGAAACTGATCAAAACTTGAGATGTGAACTTTAACCACTCTGCACCAGCACCGTTTCCTCTGTGCCGCTTAATAATCAACCATCAAAGCTGATTATATTCAGTGTTTAGTTGTAAACCGCACTGACAGCGTCTCAGTGTCGAAAATGTAAAAGCTCATGGACATGAAATTAACTTTTGCTATTAGCTTATTTCTGCTGTCAAGTAAAAACCTCAAAACTTAGATTAAACTAAGCTGATTGTCAGGTTTTGATTTTGAAGAGACTCACTGGATCAAATCTTTGTTTTAACTGTGGATGAGGGACATTTTCAGCTTCACAGCATGCGTGACTGTAGAGGATGTGGTTCTCTAAAGAGGACTGTGTGGACTGAATGTGCAGGAGCCTTTTGTCCTCAGTTATTTGTTCGAGTTTATAAGTGCGCATTGACCTCGTATCTCCATGCACTGAGCAGAGCATTCATCTCAGGTGCGAATGCACACAGATTGATTTAAGGGCGCTCAGTGTAATCAGGTAAACGTGTTGCAGCTGGTGGGTTTCTGATGGACTTTGCAGCAGTAAAGTCTGTTGGGCTTCAGAATAATTTTAAATTCTTGTTTTAAGGCAAACAAACAAACTGACGTGAGAGAGGCGTCGTCGTGTTTCCTCTTATTTCCCACCGTTGTGGTTGTTGCTTGTTTCCCACTGTCTGTGAAGTCACTGCAGCTCTTTGTCATTGCAGATTTTTTTTTGCTGCAGTTGAAAAATGAGTAACTTTTCATGGATGCGTGGGTTCATTTGAACATGCTGCGTTCGAGCCACTAACAATGAATCCCTGTTCGCCTCTGACTGCATGTGGTCCACCCGAGTGTTTCTCCATCTCCACACTTAAGTTTCGACACCTTGTCATTGTGCTGGAAGGACGTTTAGGTTGTTAATGGGGCTTGAACAAAGACTGAATCTTTAACTGAAGAACTGCATGTTCAGATGAAGCTGTCCATGCTTCTCAAGTCTATCTGCAATGTTTTATTGTCGGTACTTCCCCCCAAAAAAATAGATAAAAGTGAAAAAGTTGCCTCTCAAGAAGAAGATTTTGGGTGAATTTTATATGCGACGAATCTGCAAAAAGGTTTTTGCATGAAGCCTTCATCACAGCACATGTGACAGCAGTGAGCTTCACCTTTAAAGGACACGTCAGGCCATCACCAATCAACAGAAAACAAAAGCACCTGCACACCTGCGTGAGGATCCCGGCTAACTATCGATGAACCTGCTGGGAAACAACATGAGACAAACACAATCTTTCCTTTGTGTCATTTTTGTTTTATAGCAGCGTATTTCCCCATCATTTAGAGTCTGCGAGGTGAACGTAACGCTCCTCTAACGTTGCTCTGACCAAATTTCAGAAATCACGTGGTGAAAAATGTGGTCGACATCAGCACGTCTTTAACCCAACTGGTATCCATTGTGTGGACAGCCACACGTGTGTCATCAGGAACAACACATCTTGTGTTATTTTAACACGTCACCCCACCTGGCAGGCTTTTCTTGTTACTGTACACATTATGGTGCATTGTGGGTATTTTGGCTCCAACTACAGAAGCAGCAGCTGCTGTATGTTACCAGGAAATCACACCCTAAAACAGAATTCTTGCTATTTCTACAACTGACAGTGATAATCCCACCTGAACTCACCTTTACCTTTGGGATCTTTTCATTTACATCATGGAGTTTTCCAGCTTCACAGGCTGATGTCTCATATAATAACATGATGTAGCATCAGACTGATGTGCTGGACATAATAATATGAAGATTGGTTGTTGTTGGAAATAGAAATTGTCTAAATAATGAGCAATAAATTGACTTTTTGGCTGTTTATTTTCATCATATCTTTAATAGGATGGAATAATCTTAAGTAGGCTAAAATCTACATGCATTAAATTTCACACACACTGTAAAATAAATATTCAGATCTTTAATTTGAATCTTTAATGTCATTAAATTATCATTAACAAGGCTTAAATTTGTCAAGTTTGGCTCGACAGGTTCATTACCAGAGTGCAAACAAGGTTAGCATTTTAAAGGTCTGCATGCTACATTAAGGGAAGAGCTCCCGTCATGAGAGGAAAACTTTGGAGAAGTTTTAATTTGATTTTGTTGTTTGTTTTGGGATAAACTTAGCTTTAGGTCATGTATTTGTTTTAAGGCCTTTATTGTTAAACCATCTTTCTTTTAAACATTTCTCGTTATGTGAATTCAGTTTTAGGGTGGAATGCCCCTTTAAACACTAGCATGTTCCCCTGAAACCCCAGCGGAGCTTGTTACACCTGGTGCTTGTTAAAAACCAAGCGCAATCCCATGCAAGGTCAAAGGTCACCGTTTTACGCTACCTTAACCTGCCGCGCCTCTAAAACTCCCTTAAGCCCGAAGATCGATAGCATATGTGCGGGGAACTGTTTTTCAGACAATGGGTCGAGACCTCAAAGCGAGGTCCCACAGCTCGGTGGAAAGGGTCCCCGGGTTATTCTGGGGAAATCTGCTCCGTTCTGCTCGACATTAACTCTTCTTTACTCAGTTGTCATCTTCTCATCTCTATTTTCAACCATTAAGACTCTGCTAAACTAAGATTATTTGAGAACACATGTGCCAGGTCAAAGGTCGACACTAAGTGCTTCCTAAAGCAGCACAAAACAATGACGGTTTGACAACATAATCGCCTAAATTTGGGTTTGGACGTCCAGCAAGAGTCCGTAGACAACAATCCCTCCTTGACTTCTTCACCTTTTGTTTGTTTTCATCTTCGTCTCTGATGTTTCTGTGCTGCATCATTTCCTACGTATCGCCTGTCGCTGCGAGAGTGGAATAGAGTTTCTGAAGGCGTGCCTCAAAACACGCTTTGACTCCTTCACAGTTTACATTTCTTCAGCGAACACGTCATAACCGGCTGACAGCGTCTGTCCAAGTTCAAAGGCTCCTCCAAACGTAGAGAGAGGCGCAGCTGCCGGAATATCAAGACCAAACCAGCCACTTGTTGCCCTCAGTTTCCCATAATGCACTGCACACCGGTCAGTGTTGAACATGTGTTCAGGTGAAAGTCCAAAGCCTAGAAACATGGTGGCTGCTGCTGTGTCACTCAGCGTCTGACTAATTCAGTTTAGAGTTCATTTAAACAGGAAGTCTCAGGGGTTTAAGAAGCAGTGGCGAGCTTGTTGAAACACATTAATGTCAAAAGGAGCTAAATGTAGCTGTGAGTCCCAAAAAAGATGAGACGCTGTGTGAAATGTAAACAAAAACACAATCAGTCATGTCCAATCAAACTGTGTTCACTGAGAGCAGTTTTCTGAAGTGTCTCTGAGTGCATGTGTTCATCTCCTTCATCCAATCGTGGTGAACGTCACTCCATCCTCGCCTGCGAGCGTCTGAGCCTTTCCAGGACGCCCCTTTCATACCCAATCATGATCCTCTCACCTGTTACCAGTGAGCCTGTTTACCTGTGGAATGATCCAAACAGGTGTTTTTGGAGCTGATGAAACATTAAATATATTGACTTTGTGCTGTTTTCATTGAGTTTGTGTCAAAAAGGTTTTTTTTTATGTTTTAGACAGCGTCCAGACTTTTTGGGACTGTGCAGTTTGCCTGAAGAGGCAATGAGGTTTGAGTGATCATGTGACTTCAACTCAGACAATACCAGTTTAAAACCATCTTAAACCACAGCTCAGCCAGCATTGTGTGCAGGTGGTCATGATTACATGAAGTGGAAAGATGAAGAATCCACTCCTTCATGTGAATAATGGCAGAAATAAACTCAGCATGGACACATTGTTAGTCACAGGAGAAAAAGGAGGTTTTTTACCATCAACCAGCTGCATACCAGGGTCACAAGTCATGAACCAGTAAGTCCTCCAAGCCAAACAGCAAATGCTCCACCTCCTGACTGATGCTGTTGTTTCACTTTGTCAAACACATGAGAGCAAACGTGCAGAAAAAACATGACAATGAGTCCAGCGGTGTGTTGTCAGCGTGGAGCTTGATCGTTTCATTTGAGCTGAAATCACGCTGCAGCCCGGCTTTCTTAGAAGAAGCTTCTGGCTGCTCCATTTTCAGTAAAGTTTATATAAACTTCTGTTAACTAATTTTCCAGTGTAGTACTGCAGTATTTCTACTGCGTTTGTAGTGTGTTTAGCTAATGTTAGCGGTACATGTAGTGGATTTAATATCTTTCTCAGAGAAACTTAATAACTGTCGCTGGTTTTTATCTGTAACTCACCTGTTGCTGAAGAGTCTCTGTGATATCTGACTGCTCTACCTTCAACCCCCCCCATGAAGAACACCAGAAACTAAAGCATAGTAACTGACTTTTACTTCACTGTCTTATTTCACACATCTATTATTTCCCAGCTTATCTTTTGACAAGTGCAGTTGGGGAGAGTCGTAATAACTTCTGGACTTCTCCTTAAATGACATCTTATACCTGCGCTGCGTTTTCTTCTGGTCCGTTGAGGCTTCTGCTGCTGGAGGAACTAACATTTCTTCTTCTTCTTCTATGATGGATTTCTCTCCGCGTGATTGATCGTCTGCAAAGTGGCAGCGCTAAAAAGGAGGCCTTGCTCTTCGCTGAAGGTTCATGTCAGTTCTACTGAACTCACATGCATTTTTTTTTTTTTTCATTTGATGAATTGCATTCACACCCAGGAGCTGCCAGAGAAAAGACAACCTCTGTAGCAAAGAGCTGCTAAACTAAAGTCACTGAGGTGAAGTGTTTGGTTACAGGGCTCTTCAGCACCTTGTTGTTAAGGTGCAGAGCCTTTGATGGATCCCTTTAAGCTCAAAAACTTGTGATGTACACTTCTATAAGCAGACATGATGTATGAGAGTCTGCAGCCTGCAGCGTTTGCAGCAGGACTGCCTGCAGCGGCAGCACGCAGAGCAGTCGAGGTTCATCTCTACACATTTCACAGACAGCACAGTCAGACGTCTGGTACGTCATTTCTGTGGGTTTTTGCAACATTTTTCCTTCAAATGTACAAAATTGCTCTCTTTTTTTTTTTTACTTGAATATTCATTCTTGATATTTCATCATTCTAATCCTTATATTTCACTAGGATCAGCACCTCCTTATGAGCAGGCTGCATCCTGCAACCTCTAAATGCTAATTTCACTGCAGTTCGCTGACTGAACTGAGCAGCTTCTCTTTGCTTATGAGCTTAAAGAAGCTCATTTTCACCTCACAGAGGCTGGAAAGTCATATGCAGCCTTTAATCACTTATTTCCTCATTAAACTCATTGCACACACACACCTACAGACACACTCAGTGAGGGCGGCAGCAGGTATTCTGAGGATCAGACTCTGTGATGGTTCAGACTCACGCACACTCAACGCCCCGCCTTCATCACCAGTAGACTCAGCTCATCTCACTTCATTCCATCCATCTCTACATCCCAGCTCGCCGTCTCTCCGTATCCCTCCTTATCCCCGTCGGATTGGAAGCATTCCTGCTCTGTCTGTTGAGTCTTGTGTGTATCCGGGAGCAGACATCGCTGCTCGCTGTTATAATATAATAAGACTTACTCTGGATTACACGTAAGCTGAACTGTTAGGCTACCGAGATGTGAAATCTATCGTCAGTGAGCACAAACTTTGTCGGGACTGAACTCGCTTTGTGTGCCGGTGTCAGGGTGTTTGATGGGTTTTTATCTGACAGAAACATGAATAGCAGCAGCATCCTGTGCACGCCGCTCCCTGTGCGCTGGTCTCTGCTGGCAGCCACATCTAAACAAAAGCACAACACTGGCATTTTCAGAATCAGATCCTTAATTTCCTAAAAAATTTAGAAAACAAATCTGCTACCCAACATTTGCCAGATTGACATTTAGAAACAAAGAGCAGTTCTTTATTAAATTCAGACTCGTTTTATGAGCAAACACTGGAGATTTATCCAAGTTTCAAAACCTACCAATAATGTAATTTACTGTCGTTTTAGTGATCTGTAATCTGATTTCTGCTCTTAAGAGAGCAGGGCTTTTGGTTTTGGCTGACAGCCCTCGATTCAACACATGCACAGAATATACAGAACAAATGTTCTGGAGATAAACAGCAGATTTAATGACAGATGAAAGTGCCATTTATTTAACAGTGAAATCTGACATTTGTGCACGCAGCTTTTATTTTGCTAAAAGAGAAGCAAAACTTTGAAAATGTTAATAATCATTCAGAGTCTGTTGAGCACCAAAGTTGCCGTTCTCTCAACAAACATTTTGTCTGCATATTTTAAAGTAACAAAATCAAGAAAATGCATAAAATAATTACTTGCAATAACGTTTCATTTTTCAAAAGCACGAATTATTCACACCTTTTTAAACAAAGTGTCACCTGCTCTTTCACTCCGAGATGATTATGAAGAGAACTTTTTAACCGTCATTTCAAGGAGCCTGATTAAAATTCGCCTTTGCTTTGGTTTTAAATCTTGTCAAATGTGCAGAGAGCAGCTCTCTGCTCAGTCTGCTCTGCAGCTACACGTGAACGTCTTCCTGCCTGCAGCGTCTGCAGATCCGCATTTCAAGGAGCTCAGCGGTGGATTTTTCATGGAGTCCAGAAATTCTCTCTGTATCTTGAGGATTTGGCATCTCCTTTCCTTCCTCATGCCCTCCTCCTTCTCCTCCCCTGCTCTCACTCTGTGTCCCTTTGCATCTCCTCTAAAAGTCCTCCTGTCCTGACCCGGCCTCTGTTGTGTCCTGCAGCTCACAGAGAGACATCAGAGGACTGTCGGAGCTGTCTGGAGTGTTCCCGTGATAACGGCTGTGTGCGCTGCCCCGAGCGACTCTTCCTGTTCCTGCAGAGGGAGGGGATGTCTCACCATGGGACATGTCTCCACGCCTGCCCCACTGGACACTACGGACAGAGAGGGAAGGACATCAACCGCTGCATGAGTACGTTTCTGTTACAGAGAATATCAGTCGGACACTGAGTCTCACTCACATCAGCACACATGACTGGTTTGTTTTAAGCCTAAACTAGTGAAGGAAGATCTACAATAAACACAAAAGGAGGGAAAAAGACATGATAGAGCTCTCACAGTGCAAATTAGAGTTGAATGTGCAAAGTCCCTCAGATGTTAAGTCTCCTCTTTGCACCTTTCTTTATGACCTGCAGCTCCATCTTTCCTTTCCTGCATCCAATGACTGCAGTGAAAATCAGAGAGAAAGAAACTGTAGTTTCCTCGTGATTGAACTGTTTTAATGTGCGATGGTCTCCGTCCTCTCAGAGTGTCGCTCTCTGGACTGCGAGCACTGTTTCAGCCGGGACTTCTGCACCAAGTGTAAGCCTGGCTTCCAGCTGTACAAAGGCAAGTGTCTGAGCCGCTGCCCAGAGAGGACCTTCGCCCACCAGACAGACTGCCTGGGTGAGTAAAGACAAACGCAGTGTCTGAGAGGAGAGAGCGGCAGCAGCTGCCGCCTTCTACATAAATCTACTGTCCTGCTGCTTGTTACCTGCCATGTCTCTTTAAATGATTGTCACCATCAGGACATATTTTTCCAAAGTTAAATCCAGTCATATAAAACATAACTGTGTCACGATGAGGTGACAACAGCTTTCCTTCAATGATTCTGTCGTGATCGAAGAAAAGCTCGACATGTTAGCATCACTGAATAAAGAGCAAACAAAACTAAGACATTCAGATGTCCTCTGTGCATCAACATGCAAACAAAGAACTCCAGAGCAAGAAGCAGCAGTGATGCAGCTTTGAGGCTTCCTCATGGAGGTGTTCATAGTACAACCCCGAGTCTACAAAAGTCTGTAAAACATAGATAAAAACAGATTTCAGTCCTCTGCAATCAAACTGTGTTCACTGACAACAGTTTTATGAAGTGCTCCTGAGCTCATCTGTTAATCTCCTATCTACAGTCATGTGTTCACAAAGCGGTGAACCTCGCTTGTGAACGTCTGAGCCTTTCCAGGATGCCCCTTTCATACCCAGTCATGACACTCTCACCTGTTTCCACTGAACCTGATTACCTGTGGAGTGATTCCAAACAGGTGTTCCACATCTTTCTCAGTCTTTAGTTGCTCCTGTCCCAACTTGTTTGAAACATGTTGCTGCATCAGATTCACAATAAGCAGATTCAAACATCAATGAAGCTGATGAGCTCAAACATTGAATATGTTGTTTTTTGTGCTGTTTTCAGTTGAGTTTATGTCCAAAAGGATTAACAAAGGATCTGTTTCATTTATGTTTTTCTCAGTTTTTGGGGGTTGTGTTATACTTCATGCTGAGTAACAAGTATGACAGCCAACAGTGTGGTGGTGTGATGCTGTTATTGCCCTCTCAGCGTCCAGCACATATTCTCTTTTCTTTTACCTCTGAGGACATAAAGATTGCATCTGTTGAAGGATAAGACAGGCAATATTTAAGATTTCTCACTGTTAACCAACAATAAATTGATCCTGCTGAGCCGGTTCTGATATCCAAATCCCGCTAAATCTTCTTCTTCTGTGCCTTCAGTGAGCCTCACTGTTGCTTTGGCTGACATGTTCCTTCATCACTTTGAACACACACACTGTAGATTATTTTGACTCCATCCCACACACACTGTCCTGCTGCCGCTAATACTCATGCAAGCACTAAATGTGGGTTAATCCACAGATGAAAATAGTCCCCAACAGATGCACTGTTTCCTCCATTTGCTAAAAATCACTGTAGCTGAGCTGTTTCAAGAAATCGCTGAAGCTGTTTTTAAAGATCTACATCTTCAATAGGAACAAATGGGCTTGAGGCTGAGAGCCACAGACAGGAGAGGGAAGTCCAGAAGCACTGAGAGGTGAAGAACAAACTGCTGATTCTGGTCTTTTCATCTGATTTGTTGACAGTAAGAAAAAGACAGAATCAAACTCTGTCCGGGTGTCACTCAGACACCTGCAGAAGCCTGTTTGGATAAACCTAAAAATGCAACAGAAACTGGAAAACTGCAGCATGTAAACAGCTTATCCGGGTTTCCGATCGCTGTCTGCCGTGCGTGCAGATGATAAACCTACGCAGCAGTTAGCGGAACAAACGCCGACGATGATAAATGATGCAGCGGCGGAGCAAATGCTGAACAAAAGTCCAACAGTGACGTGTTTCATTCCTGCTGATCAGATGCAGAGACGCAAAACCAAAGTAGGTTCGTCTTCACTTGATGAGGTAACTCAGCCTGCAGACGCTGCTGCTGCACCTGGAGGACCAACATGTCCGCAGACAGACTGTTAGAAACCAGATTTCTCTGCGTTCCAGCTTCACGTCCCAGATTCCCAAAGAGAAGACAGACAGCCAGAAATCCAGTGTGAATGTGAACATACTCATTGTCACTGTGTAACCTTCAGTGACTTCTTTCCCATCTTCATATGTGTTTGAAGTTACTGTCTGTTATAAAGGGGTGAACTGGACCCCGGCCGGCTGGAAAAAGCAGGTCGGCTCTGCAGTGGACGCAGCGGTGAGGCTAATGTGAGAGCTTTAATCAGCAGCAGACGTGTTCCTGCAAACTGCTCCTTTTATCTGGAGCCACTTTTCTGCACTATTTCACGTGTGAATGATTGAGGATTTCATTGGTTTGTGTTTTTTTTTTTTTTTTTTTTTTAACTTACATTAAGCAGATTTTGGACAAAAACTTGCACCTGTTTCGGTAAACTGCAATTTGTCTGAGTGAAAGGTCGTGAAAAGAAACCTTGAAATAAGTCTTAAACACTTTCAGATGGATTGAATTAGTGTCCTCGAGGAAGCGACATGATTAAAGTCAACAGACTTTTGATCACGTTAAACTCCGCTGACAGCTGAATGACACATCCAAGCTACGACTTCTGCCTTTGTTTGGGACATTTTGTCCCGAAACATTAAAGAGACTTGATTGGTCTCCTCCTCTGGTTCTGACCGACGCTCATGTCGCCCATTTCTTTCTGTTCATCCATTTCTCGAGCTCATCTTTTCTGGTTTGGAGCCAAACTGTGAATGTAACACATGATTCACATTAAGAGTCCTCAGAGAAGTTTAAGAATTCATCTTCATATCTCGCTGTGTATCATCCCGCCCCTCTAAGTGAGATATATTGTTGATCTCACTCATCATTCGTTGCTGTTCGGGGCTCCAAACTGCCCCTCTGTCGTCCACCTGCACCATCTGCAGCTACTGTTGCTCCTTGGCGCCGTGACCACATCTGTTTTCATGGCCGATGTTAAGGTTTTATTTCTGACTGTTGGTATACACCTCAAGCAACTCCAGAGAAGAGTCGCTGGAAATCTTTTCATTTTGTACCCAAAATATGACGATGATGATGAAGATGATTACCAAGAACTGCTGTCCCGTGTTGCCCAAGGTCGGCGGGTTTTCCGTTAGGGACTGCGTGGAAAAACTTTTTTGTGAGTGACATCACTAACCAGCAAACAGTCACTACGAGTGAAATGTCCTGTTTGTTAATGCCTCAGCTGGTGTTCATCTATCTTAAATGGTAGCAATGTGGTCGCTGGGTCTGTAGGACCACAGCAGGGGTTATGGTTGTAATTTATTGATTTATCCTAACTATCTCAGCCCTTTGTTTCTCTGAATAGCACATTCAGCTGAACCCTGAAAGGAAAGCTCCTCTGAGACTCTCAGGCTGAGAAAGGACGTTAAAAGTCTGCCTTTAGTCAGAGATATAGTTTTTAAGAGGCTCTGAAGCCGCCTGTTCAGAGCCTCACCGCCACCGTTTGACCACTCCTTCATGTTTTCTTCTCGTTTCTGATGCTGAGACACCTTTAATCGGCTCATCTCTCCTCTCTCCAATCCCAGAGGACTGTCTCCTGGCTCCGCTGGGAGAGTGGAGCGACTGGAGTGTCTGTCTCCGTGATGGCGCCAGCTGCGGCTTCAGGTGGGGCAGGCAGACCAGGACCCGGGGTGGCGGGCAGTCCGGCAGAATGCCTGAGGAGAAAGCGGCGTCACTGTGCCCGTCCCACAGCGAGACACAGAGGTGCAGGATGAAGAAGAAGTGTCCCACAGGTGAGAGATTACAGGTGCAAACAGAAGGCGCCGACAGATTTAAGCAGCCTGCTGCAGCCAATCATTCAGCTGATTTATTCTTTATTACGCTGGACTGCCTGACAACATCTGTGGATTCTCTGCAGTATTTGGTCTGATGTTTTGTGCTGTGTTGACACACTTGTGCAATTTCTAATGCCAAGTGGGAGAGTTTGGACCCTACGAAGGACAGTCCAACATGTGCTACTTCTAATTAGCAACTGTGGGCTGATGTGAAGCGTTTTCCGGAGCAGCAGTGTAGAAAGGGAGGAAGCTTCCTTAGTTTCTGTCATGTTTGGTGCTTTGGTGCAGATGCTCTCATGCTTAGACTCTGGTCTGATTTACCTTCAGGTCAGAGTACACTCGTGTGATTAATGCACGCTGAAGTTGCATTCTGTGACTTCCTGTAAGCGATGGACATGATGAAGCACATGAAACATGAAAGTATTCACATCAGGCTTATTTATGTGTTTGATAAAGTAAGTTCTGGCCCACAGTCATTTCATTTCAGCTTCAGAGTTAGCCTCTCTGTCACCCAGCTGTCCTTTATTACTGCCGCATTGTGAACATCGCAGTCGAACTGCAGCACATATCAAATTTATCACAATATTGAAAGTCAGGAACAAGCAGTTCTTGCACAAGTGAGGCTTTTCTCAATAACTCCACTTTTCTGAGGCTTCGTTGTGAAACGTCCAACGAGTCAAACAACAAACTCAGAAGCCTTTTCTGATCTGACGCCTTATCTTCAAAAGAGACATCAGCCTCCTGACGTGACGGCGCTGCGGTTAACGTTTGGGGAAACATCGTGGTTTGGCTTAAAACTTTTACTTTGTCGAAGCCGCGGCCATCTTCGTCGTCATGGTTAAAATAATCAGAACTTGGTTGACGTTAGGGAACGATTGTGGTCATGATTAAACTAAACCAAGAGTGACTCGGGGTAGGAAACGGGAAACAAACAGCGGTCTCCTGAGCTGAGGTCCAACTGTTTGTTTACTCATCCACCTCCTCCGCTCTGGAATAACATCACCTGCTTCCTCTTTCTTCCATCATGGCCGCCACAGGACGGAAGCGCGCGCTCTTCGCGGCTCTTCCTGGAACGACCGATGGCGTGGTCCCTCTCGCAGGACAGAAACATCCCTCGGTGCTGCTGACAGACTCGAGGCTCGCCGGGTTTTGTTGTGATTTGGTGTTTGAACCACTACAACGCTGTTTAGGAGCTTTTGTTTATGGTAAAGGAAATATAACACAAACACGGTACGACCCCGAGTCTGCGATGACGGCATGCGGTGGAAGAAGTGAAAGGCTGAGGGGAGGAAAGCACTTCCAAAATGTTTATCTGTTTTAATTAAAATGAAAAGGGAAGAAATCCCTCATGGGGTGACTTTTGCAGAAGAGATGTTTGTGACAGAATGTTATGGAAAAAGGGATAATTTGCATCACAGAACAGTTAGAGGACAGCAGTGACGCCGTTTCATTTCTTTAAACCACGTATTGATTGATATCGCTCTTTAATTACTGCAGTTTGATCCTGTTCAAACCTGCTCAAAGATGCACCTACAGACGCAGAATAAGTTCCAGGAGAACCAGACCGTTGAACCTCCTCCTCCTCGCTCGGCTCCCCGTGGCTAAAAAAGGACTTGTCTTTCTTTATGCTGGCTGCTCCTCTGCGAGATAACATCTTCAAACGTCACAACACCCTCGCTTTCACGTCGCCTCCGTCCGAGGACACGCAGCCTCTCTCAGACTGGCTGGAGCTCGCATCTCATGTCTGATCAGGTCTGCGGCGTAATGCTCATCATGTGTTCTGTGTCTCTGAGCGTCCAGACGAACCTGAAAATAGACTCCAACTGCAAACAAATATTTTGAAAGCTCTGTTGTGGAAATGCCGTCAATGCTGGTTTAAAGTGTTCTGAGGAGAACAAAACCCCAGATAATTTGGTCTCATATTCCTCTGCCCTCATCAGTAAGAGGACTATTGTATTGGAGGCCTTGTGAGGCTCTTGTTTTTAACTCTGCACTAAATTAATGATGAACTTCATACGGATACTCCAAAACATTAAAAACCAAACTTGGCAGCAGTTTCTGTTCTGCCTCCAAAACCGAGTTGTTGTCGTGACCTTTCGATTGTTCCATATTTTCTTCCTCTTCCACAAACAGCACAGAAGGCTGTGAAGCATTTAAACGGCGTGGCCGAACGAGCAGAGGCGCGTCGTTAACTTTTCCCAAATTGGTGAGAAATCCAGCAGTGACTTCTCTTTAAAGTCTGCGAGTATTGTCTGGTTTTAGTGTGTGTGTGTCCCTGTGTGTGCGTGCCTGTGCGTTTTCCACTTCTTCCACAATGGAAGACAGTCATTTGAAGTAATTATCATTATCATTGTCAGATCGGATGTCCAGTGGCATTAGCAGAGGAGGAAATCCGATCCAGCAGAGTCTGGAGCAGCGATCGGGCCCGTGGACCTAATAGCACACATCTGGGATGAAAGGATGCTGTGGCATCTCCCTGACATTCCTCTGTTGTTCCAGATTAGACGGCTCTAGTCTTTTAATTCCTGCTCTCTTGTTGTCTTATTGTTTTCAGATGAGGAGGAAGGACATGGTCTCATCTCCCATCCACTCTCCCTGCTCTTGCTTTTCTCTCTGTCTCCTCACCAATGGCAGCGAACTGTCACAGGCTAACAGAGGGGTTTGGTGGTTGTTTTCCTGGCAATCTAGCAACATCTGACATAGACAGTTAAGATGTCACACTGTCAGGAAATATCTTGGCAACACAAATACATTTCCATTTGTATCCACATTATCTTATCGACAGGAAGTTTTAAAGAGCGGTGGCCCAGCGGTTGCACAGACAGTCCTCGTCACAGGGTCAAGTCCCGGTCAAGCGTTGAAAGGTGAAGATCTAGGAGGCAGTTTATAGGCAGTGATTGTCCTGGCTCGCTGCAGAGACGTAGGTTTTGGTTTCAGTTAGAGAAGCGTACTTGTGACTGGAAGGTTGGTGGTTCAGTTCCTGGATCGACAAGAGAAATCTCAGGTCGAGTGAAGGAGCAGCATTTAAAGGGAACTTCCGACGTGACGAAGCTCCTAGAAGTCAGTGGATCAGGGTGAATATCTGACCCATGTTTCAGGAAATTAATCTAAATGTTGTTGAGATATTTCACGCAAAATCACAAAGGGGAACCTCATGGTGGCACAAAAGGGAAGGCCACAGGAGAGGCAACCAGTTGTCAAAAAGAGTATTACATGCATAGATGCATTACATACTGATTTGCCAAGTCTGCAGTATGGCAAAAATACCAGCATATCGTGCTGATTCTGCAAAAATCTCCAGTATACATCGGACCAGTCGACCTCACCCCACAATGCAAAGCACTGGAGCGGTCACAACCATCAGCCAAGACAACACCGGGACTTTTTTTTTTTTACAGTTTTCAGATGCTATTTCATCACTTTTTAACAATTTCTAAGGCGAGAAAACTGAAGATAAATAGGAGTTGAGAAGCTCCATAAGCACCTGTATGGGTAGCTAGGCGGCCAAACAGACCCTGCTGACCCCACAGTCACACACTGCAGCTTCAACGGCAGAGGAAAGCCAGGCCCACCACTCGAAGATAGTTTCAGTTAGTGCTTTGTTAGTCTGTCGTTACATTATTTCTTCATCGAAATTATGCAGCTATTGCCAAGAGGGAAATGTTCACAATATGAGCAAACCAGCATGAGCATTAACACGAACAAAAACACCATCAATCAGCAAGTTTTTTTTATGAAAAGGCTCCCAGCTTGACTGAAGCAAGGACAACAAGGATAAGATTACGCTTCCAAAGCAAGGCTTCAAGCATGTCGTACATACTGCGTCCGTTGGTAGTACATAGCAGGCGAGTACAGGATATTTAGCTTCTAAACAAAGTAGCCTAACGAAAGTCTCTTTATCCATCGAGGTTAGAACACCACAAATAACTTGGCTGTAAATTTATCCAGCATAACTGGGAAAAAATAACAAATCACAAACTGTGTAATTATACTATACTGTGTCCACATGTTGATAACTCAGCCTTTTTTAAGTTTGGTCTGCACGTCTGTTCGTAAAATGGCTTTTGCGGCTTCAGACACATGTTTGGTGTTAGCGTGAAAGCTTATTAGCTGTATTTATGGTGGTGATAATCTCTCGTAGCCGGACTGATTTATTCGTCTCCCTTTTAAGGGGAGAGAGTGGCAGCGCGGCTTTTATTCAGGACATAATGCATTTCCCCTTCTATAAAACTGAAAGGAGCTGCATAGCCAATGTTTTATGATGCTGTGCAACACGAACGCAAACTGGAGGGAAACAGTGGTCGAAGTCCAGCAGCATGCATCTGTCTTGCATCTGCATTACAACAAGTTAAAACAAACTGTGGCTGAGCTCTCTGTCAAACGTCCATCCTTCATTATTATTCCATTAGTGCTGCAGAGCGTTGTTTTCTGAATTCTGTAAAGTAGAAATGAATGGACATAAGTCACAATAGAAAACTGAACTCCCTCGTGGCTTGTTGCCTGGTCATTACTTCAGCTCTCTGAATGCCGAAAAAGAAAGCGAGGCTTAATTCATACAAGTGGTTCCTCTTGGGAAGAGAATACTGCAGCTGTACTCCAGTGTTTAATGTACTAAATGCAATAAAAATCAAGCACAGGTTTGGTACAGTCCCACAGCACACTCACATTCTGCACGCTATGGCTAGCTAGCCAAAAACAAGTCCAAAACACAGAACGAGGCTGAAAATAAAACACAGAGCAGGCTGCCCACTGGGATCACTCAGTCTCTGAGTGAACACTCAGTCCACATTAACTAATATCCCATAATACTAACAGGAAAAGACCCAAGGTGTGAAATGGTTTTCCACAGGCCTGGATTTATAAAACACACATTTTTTGTCAGGACTTTGCGTGCAGTTTAAGAAGACTGCAGCCAGTTTCAGCCATCAGATTCACACACTGAGGGACAAAGCGTGCATCAGCACCGAGCCTCGATGCATGTCGGCATTGACGTGGACCGAACGGCTTGCAGACATGGAGCTGGCACCGCATATTTCCACGGTATCATCCACAACAGTGGCCCCCAGCCTGGGGCCGGGACGCCCATCTGAGCAGTCGCAAAGTGACAGACAGGAGAGCACAAAAACTGATTTTTACTGCATAAAATCCTCTAATCTTCCTCTGATATTTGCCTGTTTTCTCATGATTTTAATAATCACTTGTTGATTCAACTGCTTGCAACTCACTGACATACACAACTTTTGCTGGGTGGGGGGGTGGGGGGGTGAGCTGACTTTGTTCTAATGGCATGGAGGCACTGCTCTGCATTCAGAGAAGCTACAGTCCTTCACCTGTCTGTTGATTCTGGAGTCCACAGGAGTAAAAGTCCTCCTGCTGGCATCCACCAACAGGTGCAGTGACCATGACACTGAACGTGATGCAGTCAGACTACAAACCACACTCAAAAATGACCTTAGAGAGGAATAGAGGAATAGACAGTTTTACTAAAACTGGACATATCGCGTTACACGGGGGCTATCTGCTGCGATTATGGCCTTCTGCAGT
The DNA here is from genome assembly GCA_037975065.1 of Chaetodon trifasciatus. Classification (NCBI taxonomy): domain Eukaryota; kingdom Metazoa; phylum Chordata; class Actinopteri; order Chaetodontiformes; family Chaetodontidae; genus Chaetodon; species Chaetodon trifasciatus. Next base: position 1,149,512 of record JBBMOE010000018.1, read on the forward strand.
ATGTTTTCGCTGTCATCATGCATACATTCTGTATAATTTGTCTCCCACAGCTGCAAACACAAGAGAATCTTTTTTCCAAGCTGTGATGTTAACAAGCGACACTTTCTGGAGCAGCTCCAATAACCGGTGAATAGAGACCACGTGTGACTTCATCAGGAGTATTTTTGGGAGGGACGCACTGATATTATCCAGATTGTATTTTTATGGGGATATGAGCTCAGTCTCTGGTCTCTGTGCACCACAACAAAAGTCAGCTAATTTAGGTGAGAAGGCATAAACCAAAGCATGGCCGGGGGCGTCCTGGTGGGCCAGCATGGCCGCTGTAACTGTGATGATAGTTTAATAAAACAGCACTCCTTTTAGTTATCGTGCAGTTAAATTAAGGTTGAATTCAGAAACGGGAAACGTCCACCATGACTACCTGTAGTATTTACATTCATACACAGACATTTTTCTGTTCTCTTGCCCTGAAATCACAACAGAAGCATCCAGCTGTTCAATCCACACGGGCTCCAGCTGGTGATGGTGTCACCGTCCTCAGAATCAGCTGCACCTTCAGCTGCTGAGAGAACAAAATGTTTTTACCAGAATCTAACGGACAAAGAGGTTTCAAGTAGGCTCCATGAGGAGAAAACAACGAAGGGAATGCTGCTTTCATTTATTCTACTTCCCATCGCCCTCCCTGCCTCTACATGGCCACAGTGACACAGGGGGTCATTCATTAAAGGTAGAGTTAATAAGATCACAACATATAGACAATTTGAACAATGCATCTGGGAGTACCACACTCATGGGAGCCCCCCAGGGCTGCGTGCTCGGCCCCTTCATGTTCACATCTGGTGTGAGCTTTGTGGATGACACCAACATTAGGTGGCACAGTGGGACGGTGGTAACACTGTCGCCTCACAGCTAGAAGGTCGATTCGATTTCTGCCTGGGGCACGCTGGGGGCGTGTCTTCCACCATGCCTTCGGTGCCTGCTGCCCTTTAAGGGGCCTTTCTGTGTGGAGTTTGCATGTTCTCCCCGTGTTCACCTGGGGTATCCTCCATAAAAACCCCACTAAAAACATGCAAGAAGATCACCACCTGACCAATGGTGACGAAAGAAACTGCCGCCGCTGTCGGCTGGCAGCCCGCCACTCCTGGTCTGCCATGGAGGAAGGACTCACCAGGATGGGATAAAAGCAGAGAAATAATTTCACCTCAGCATGGTGTGTGCAGTTTAAGACTCTGTAACACAGCATGTTGTGTGAAGTGATTAATAAAGGATTCTTCTTCTTCTTCAACATCATCGGCCAGACATCCTCAACATCAACAAAACCAACCAGCTGATTGTAAAAAAGGAGGCAAAGACAAACAGACCTGTCTACATCAGTTTTGGGTTCCTGGGAATCACAGAGAACCTGTCATGGATATCACACATCTGCAACCTGGTAAAGAAAAGATGCATTTCTCTGGAAACTTAAAGCACAATTCCCACGCCACCTTCCTGATAACTTACAGAGGAGTAAGCCCTGGACAGGAAGCCTCTGCATCAGGTGATTACAACCACCCAGAACATCACTGGTACTGGTACATTCACCGAGCGTCAGAGACTTCGGTGAATGAGGTGTCTGCACAGCCAAAAGGACACTAACAGACAAACCCACCAGCCTCAACCGGCTGCCGTCTGGCAAGCGACAGGGATACATATGGTGGAGTCAAAAATCTAGAATCTAGACACCAGAATTAACAACATCTGAATGTGATGTATGTTTATAAAAGATCTTTAGGCTCAATAGACAAACTATCACACAATAACGTGTCTGTGTTGTTGGAGACATGACAGGGTCTGTAGATCGGTGGTGGTGGGCCAGTCTAGCTCAACTTTCCAGGGTCCATTTTTTCCTTTTACCACAGTCACAGAGAACAGATGTGCATCAGATAAAGGGATACTTCTGGCAGCGAGGGAACCATCCTGATCTAAATTATGCTTGACTGAATTCAAACCTGTGGAGCTGAATATTCAGCAGTCTGAGCCCTGAGTGAACTTACAGTGTGTTCTCGGGCAGAGCTACTTTCCAGTATTATGCTGATGTTCTAAAGCTCTCTACTTGACTTTTCAGAACCAGACAGTGCCATTTTTTAAGAAACTTTACATCCCGGCCACAAAATGTCACAAAGTTTCATTTATTCTGCAAACACGAGTAGATTTTTGAAGTAGGATTATATGATGGAGACAAAATGATGGGCAGATAAAGTTTTGATTGGTTCAAACACATCCTCATACTTAAATTACTGAACAGGCAGATTGTCAATGACTCCCAACACTGCAAAAACCGTCAAAAACAAGGAAAAGAAAGCAATAAAAAGGAGGAAATGTTGCTTAAAAACACCCGCAGTTAGTGGGTTTAAAAATGATGTTTTGTAGGTTACATGCTATTATCCCTTTTATCCAAGTGTGCTTTACTTTCAGCGTATTTATAAAACAGGTAAAAATCATATCAGACATCATGGAGATACTCTGATAAGCTATCTGAAGCTTGAGAAAAGGGGCCCAGACATTAAGCAGAGAGTATTTGAAATATATATTGTGAATACAGTGTGTAGGCTTTAGGAGCTGGGAGGCATGTCCATTTTATAACTCAATATCTCTGTCATATTCGTTAAGGGCAGAGGAAAAATCAGTGTTTTATTATACGGGACTGGATTACTTTGCAAAGAACAATCTTATATCCACCCACCGCTCAAATAAATCCCGCCTGACAGAAAAGGGAGTTCCACCGTTTCAGACGCTGATACTTTAATATGCAGGCTGCACGGTGCAGAACTCAGTGGCCCTCTCATCCCGCTACACATGGATCTGGGTAGAGCTTACAGTGTAACACAACACAGACAGCGAGCTAAAGTGCATTTTCCCAAATATCATATGCATTAAGTTATCGCATAGCGATCCCTGCGCAGACGTAGCCTCGGGCCAGCTTAAACCCTGGACAACAGGTATTCATTAGAGAACAAGGAGCTTGCTGCACACATCATCTTCTGACTTTCACTCCTTCAATGTCCTTAATGTCTTTTAGAGACAGGCCTAAGTGAAAGATAGTAATGAGATTTTTTTTCCTTTCAGAGACTGACCTCAAAATTGTAGGCAGAGATGGGAAAAGTATGTTTTTAGGTGGATTCCAGGCGTTTTCATGAGGTTGTGTGCTGGTGTGACTGATTCGATTTGGCTGGATTCGGTCCATTTCTATGTACTTTTATGAAGTTTTTATCGGTCCATCAACAATTCAGAGATTCAGTCTGCTCCACAGGTGGTGCGTGTATACACGGTTTTGAAGTACTGAATGTATCAAAGATGCTCCTTCGTTCTGCTTCTATGCTTTATTTACAACTGGCAGGCACCTCCTGTCCTCGGAGAGCTCTTCTGCACGACACCTCCCTCGGCTGTGCCCGAGAGCTGGAGCTACACAGTGATCAGCAGACCTCGTTAAGACGTCTCTGACTTGCTCATAAAACGAGGACAGGTGTCCCGCTTACTGTAATTAGAGACCTGCTCCTGCTGCACCTGCCGCGGTTCTTCAGGCCTTTGGTAGAACGCATGAGAGAACGTCTGAGCTGGGTTTCATTTGTGAAGGTACGGCATGACATCACATATACTGGATGTGGATATTCCTGGTAGCGTGCGACCATATTTGTGGTATCGACGGTGTGTTTGGGGCAGCTGTGGTACAGAAGGTGGAGCTGGGGCAGCTCCTCCACCCCTGGTGTGTGACTGTGTGTTTATTGGGTGAATGAGGCAAACTGCAGAGCACTTCAAAGGTGAAAGGGTTGTTTAAGAGCAGCACATTTTCCATTTATATCTCACCCAAGACAGAACAACCTGATTCAGATTCTTCTTGATTCACGCATCTCAAAACTTCACAGGAGAGCTCGCATATGGCTGACAATTCAGAATATTTATTGACTTTATCAAATCTATAGTTTACCATCCTTCAGCTGAATCATATCATACGCTTTTTGGGCTAGTGTCTATAAATTTCTACGGTCCAGTTCAACCACACGGATCTTCTTCAACAGATGAGAGCCATCAGCTCTCTTTCGGCCACCGTGTCCACAGATTGGACCACCCAGGCCTGAACTCTCTCCTCCCTTGTGACCCTTCAAGGAGGAGTTGATGAGATGTGAGGCAAAGGGAGATACTGATCAAACACAGCATGTTATCTTGTAGTCATGAAATACCTCATGCTGGGGATTAATGGGAGCTCCAGAGGAATGTTTCCCAGTAGGTTCTGGATCAGAAAAATGGAGTTTTGATGAGGGAATCTAGGCAGCCAGTGCAAACAAATACCAAACCTAGAACAATTTATTCCAAGCATAACTTTTCACTTCTAGTCATTCTTAGCAGCGCTAATGTCCTGGCCTTTGGGACGGTGATGTAGGTCGACTGGACGACTACTGACAGATCTCAACAACCGTGGATGGACTGTCATGACTCTTCAGACATTCATGGTCCTCAGAGGACGAAGCCTGCAGGCTCATGACGGTTTCTCTGGTGACTGTAGTTGATCCCGTTTAATGCAGACCTGGCAACCCTTTACTGTATTTTACTCTCCCACTGTCACTTCATACGAAGTCACCCAGTATAACCACTCTGCTACTGTTGGCTGCCCAGTACAACCACTGCTGTCGTACACCGAGCAGCTGCGGCTGAAAACAAACGTTGTGACCTTGATGTTACCGGGCAGGATTCAAACCTGCAGAAGGTGTTTGTGGACTCTTTCAGCTGCTCATCTCTATCGTGTATGTGCTTGTGTGTGACCCCCCGGTTTCACCCAGGAGGTGTGCGTTGGCCCACATGGCTCCATGATGCTGATAGCTTCATGTGGATTTATCGTCCATTATGCCGATGCCTTTATTTTTCCACCACAACATGTGGTTCTGAGTGCACGATGTCAGTCCAGAGTCAAGAGGATAAGACCGGCATTTCTGAAAAATCCTCTTGCTTTTTGTCTTTGTCCAGTAAACTTGAGACGGGGCCACATCTCAATCTGATATTACTTTGATTTAAAAGGTCCATCACTCATATCCCAAAAAAACAAACGTCTGACTAACAAACTGATCCAAAAATGCCTTTTTGTGACTTTTCTGATCTGCTACCTCTGTGAAGAACGCCATCTTGAATTTTGTCCAAACCTCCTTTTTCGGTTCTCCTCCCACACATTTTGAGCAACCATTAGCAACTGCTACGTAGCATACTGTTAGGTAGCACCTGGACCAATCCACAAGAAAGCGTGTTTGTCTCATTTTTGATTTATGGTTTTGAAATTCTGCATCTAGAAACCTGTCTGACATAAACGCTCATGAATCAAAATTGGCTTAAGCTAATGTAACCAAGCACAGCGCACATGTTCAGATGTTAGGTCCGAGCTTTGCTGCACAATCATTCTTCCACTAGGGGGTGCCACAAATGCTCATGATGTCATGACTGGCGTAAAGGGGAATAGTTTGTAAGCACAAACTCACATTATCATCTATTCCTCAGTCAAAACTGCCAAAAAGTCAACGATAATTCAGCTGCATTGTCATTTTAGATGTACTTTATATGTGCTGTTATCAGGGCGTCATTGTTAAAGGGAGCTCGCTCTCAGTGGTCTGAATAAAATAAAGGCCGGTACCATAATTGACAGAGATTCTCCAGATGGAAGAAATCTGTATCGTGCCGTATGTTTTACTGTTTGCACATTTTCTGTTTTGCAAAAGTATTTGACAAAGCACCCTAAACCGGCAGAATGATGACGAATTTTATCACCAACATTTTGACTGCTTTATTTCAAGTTTAAATAGAAAATACTGCAGTTTTTGTGCATTTTCGCGGTGTGGAAAACCACGTCTCTCCAGTGTCTGCGTGACTCTTTAATAAAGTATCGTAGGACACCACAGGCATCAACCGAACTGCTCCTTTAACATCTCACTGCTCGACAGTCACTCTGTTCTCCAGATATATTCACTGACACATACAATGTTCTATTTCTCTCATGAAATTCCATTCATTACAAAAACAACCAAACCCACCCACAAATTAGAGTTTAATGCTCACTTTTAAGCTCAGACATTCAGCAGAAACTTTGGGACAGTTTGAAACGAGGCAAAGTTTTGCCGTTGGTGCGCTCAGGTCAGCAGTACACATGGAAACACATGTACAAGTTTGGGGTCTGTTTTCAGGGTTTAACAGGAAAGTTGACCATCAGGGCAATCCTCCAAAAACTGAGCCGTGTATCCGTGGAAGAGTCTGTGATGTGGTCGCTCATTTAGCGTTATGGTTTTAGAGGATTAAAGGAATTCAGTAGGCGAGCCACAAGGACAATATTTGTATTTCTGTGTGTGTACATGCATGATGACTGAGTATACATTGGTGTGTGTGTGTGTGTGTGTGTGTGTGTGTGTGTGTGTGTGTAGTCTGCCTGTAGTTAGGTTGTTATGTGATGAGCACGGCACTTTTCCAGCACAGCGCTTGATTCAGTTAAGATGGCTGAGAGATGGTTCACTCTCATGACATTCCAGCTACGACCCATCTGGTTCGCTGTCTCCATTTGTGTGGACTCTGTGTGTGTGTGTGTGTGTGTGTGTGTGTGTGTGTGTGTGTGTGTAATGCAGCAGAAGGAGGTGAGCGTTGCTGCATGTAAAGATGTTGTTTCTGTTGGCACGCTTGTGGCTAGCAACAGGTTAGCTTGGACTCATGTGGTCGGTGTGTATCTGCGTGTGAAGCCATGAATCAGGTATTCATGATGCACATCAGAGCTGGGATGTGACTCCAGTTACTGCACTTTTGAGCAAATTAGCCTTCAAAATTATTGTTTTGCAAGACTTTTTACTGTCCTACATTATTTTTATATGAAATGTCAAAGCATCAAAGTGATATTCTGTAAACATTTTGTGAGTTAGTTGTTAGAAACTCCATTAAAACGAGGCTTCAATGTATTTTTTTGAAGAGTGAAGAGTTTTTAAAGCCTATTTGAGCTCGTTAAGGAGCACGTAATCATGAAAACAGGAAAAAAAAATACCAATTTTAGATTTTCTAACATCGCTTTAGTACAATGTCAACAAGAGAACCTCAAGCCATGGTGGAGAAATGCATTTTGAGTCAGTATTGGAGCATGTGGAGGAGGAGGAGGAGGAGGCAGCACAAGACGCTTAAGAACGACTTCCCCTTTCAGCCTAGCCAGAAGTAAACCACCTCAGGTCATTACACCTAAGAGATGTGAAGGAGGCTTAAAGGATCTGATGTATATGAAGCGGCTAAACCCCGAGGAGCTTTGAAAATATTCAGTAAGACCCTAAAATCAGTTCTATGCACACAAGGCCAGCACAGGGGTGATGTGGTCTCTGCGTTTGGTGCTGGTACGGAGCCAGCAGGTAAAGCCTGGACCCACAGGGGCTACAGCAGACCAGCTGAGAGGAAATTAGCCGGATGATCAGACTGAATTTCATCATGTCACGACTCAGTTATTGAGTCAGAAAGTGGTCTTGTGGGGGATTTGGTTTGGACTCTCCAAACATGAGTGACATGTTCATATCCTCCTGAATTACAGTCCTCAATGAGGCCATGTCACCGATCTAACACTCATCTCGTCACTGTAGGTAGGTCGTGCTGTGGCGTGTAAACAAGCGACGTACCGCCTTCTCCAACAATTTACGTGACTTTTGCAGCATTTCAGTTTTGTTTCTACATGTAATCTTGGAGGAATCTTTAAAAATACAATAATAATCTAATAACGAAGACATGTTTACACCGAATGAGGTCAAAGCTTCCAGCTCTCCACCCCCTCTGGTCAATCCTGAGCCACCTGCTGCCCCGCGATGCTCGGACCGGTGATTCACTCGCATCCCATAGAAAACGTCTCACGGATGGATAAATGCTATGATGCATAAATAGGATCACACATACTTGTCTTGTTTGCTCACTCTTTCAGTACATACATGTCCGCTAAATGCAGACGCAGAGAGGCATTTCAGGACAGCCTGTCTTGATTCCTGATCATCAGCGCAGCGTCCAAACTCAAAGCCATTGTGACAGCATCGCTAATGAAGGACAGATTACAGGAATGAGGGGATGGCAGAGAAGGAGTGCATTGAGACAAAGCTGGGAAAGGGGAGGAAGAGATTTGAGGAAGAGGATGAGGAGAGGAGACAGGAGGGGATTCGAAAAGCCCAATCTCTGCAGCCGGGCTCTCATTACTAATGAAGGGCAGATGACAGTGGGGCATTAAGGCACTGCAGCCTTTGTATAACTGAGGGGGAGAAAAGAGAAGATCTGATGTAAACACACAGAACTGAAGCCTCCTCTCATCACTTTGGCCTCCGCCATGGGAGATAAACAACAAAATATCATTCAAAGCGACGTGTGAGAAGCAGTCTGCGAACGACCTCCAGCGTGGAACTTAGCTCTCGCTGCTACGCCGGCGGCTACGACGTCATGCGAGCAGCTGGATTCAATTCAAAACGCTGTCATTCTGTGGCCCCCGAAACGCAAGTGAAGATCCAGCAGCGGCCCTCCACCGAAGGCAGCCTGCAGTTCAGGTCGAAGGACGTGAGCCGATGTGCGTTTTAAAAACCCCTGTTTGTGCACAGCGTCCGTCCACATGTTTCGGATAGAAGGGGAGAACGCCGAAGGAAAGAGCGCCAAAAGAGAGAGAGAAAACATAATTCTTTCTGAATTATCTGTTTTTCCCGACGTTGCTTTAAGAATTCCAGTTCGTCTTCTTTCAGCCCAGCAGGAAACTCCTCATGCTGAGGTACGCCATGAGAAGGAAGACTGCGTTTGGGTTCAAAGTGAAGTTTTTGGTTCTGAATGACTGATGATCTTTGCCTGATTTAACCCCGATGAACTGATCCACTTTCAGGCCGTCCACTTTCCCAAACGACTAATATTACAACGATAAAGAGCTCAGAGGGAACAATGAACTTCTGCAATGTTATTTCACAACAAATTTCCCAAATTGGGATCAGTGAAGTCTAGGTCTTGTCCAGGAGGAGGTCAGGGTGGACGGATCGACGTTGACACCGGAGGTCGCCGTTTGTCCGTCAATGCTGACTTCTTTCAGCCATCACCATGATTGTTCCAGGATACCTGTGAGCCGTGTTTCCATCAAGGTGTTTTCATGCCCGTTTTGAAATATCACATTCGGACAGCTTGATGCAAACGGCACAAAAACTTCCTGAATTTCATAAATGAACATAGCTCACGTGACGGATCAGCTGTTTCCACTACAAAACCAGAGGAAGAAGAAGAAGAAGAGGTTGTTTCCACCGCCATCTTCTTCCCAGATATTCCCATGACGCTCTTCATCTTCGTCATCTCTGTCTCTGGACAACACGAAACATGGCCGACATGAAAGAACAATTCCTGCAGATCTCTCCATCCTGGTTTTCATTCTTCTTCTTCTACTCTTTTTATTATAGCCATGCGTGACGTAGCTTACACCGCCACCCTCTGATGAAGCTTTGCCTAGCAGAGTTTATTTGCTCCAAAGCAGTTTATGGGAACGTTTGCTGAAAAAGTCTTTGAAAACAGTGTTTTTAGGCCGATCTGATCCGAGACGTTTGTTCGGGAGGCAGCGATCTGATTCTCTGCTGTTTGATGAAACTCAACGCTGGAGACTGGTTATAAAAAGTGGAGAACGTCCAGCAGCTGCAGCGGACAGTCAAACACCCGCAGACGCAAACACCTAGAAGATTCCTTCACAATGTGTTTCTGCTGCTTCTGTCGCCGCTTTGATCATTTCCCAGCTGTAATTTCACTAAAAAGCTTTCCAGCTCATAGACAGTAACTGGTCAGACAAATATTTTCTGGACTCTAATTAAGAAGAGTTGCTGAGTTTTAGATTGTCTCGTCCTCTTCCTTCATTCCTGCCTTTCTGCCTGCGTTTGTTTTTACTCTCTGATGTCCAACCAACCTCTAAATCAAGCTCAGCGCTGTATATTACAGAAAATTATTCCACTTTCAAACCGGAGCCAAAAACACTGGAGCTCTCTTCTCCATCGCCGAACATCAAAACCACATTTTCTGTCTGGGCTAAACCCGCTTTAATAGCATGAGACAGCTATATGAGATATATGGATAAGGTTTAAGCTGATATGTCATGATGTATTGTGAAATATCAGAACGTTTATTCATTGAGTTCAAACCCCCTGAAGTTTTGATCTTAAGTCCTCGGGCTTTTAAAATGACATAAAATCTGATCTATCTGTGTGTTCACAACAGGGAACACATCAGATCTCTGTTAAAGACACTTTAAAAGCTTCTTCTCTTTCTGCACACTTGAGGCCAAAATTCCCTTCTCGACGCAGCGATACATCACGCAGAATATTTTCCTGACGCTTGTCAGATCTGGACGCTGCACAGGCCGTCGACCTGCAGAGTCATCGTTTGATGAATCTTCTTCTTCTTCTTCTTCTTCGTCTTCTTCGTCTTCTTCGTCTTCTTCTTCTTCTTCTTCTTCTGTGCAGTGTAGGCAAACATCTGGTCCTTGAAGGTCACATTTCGTTTGACCTATTCAAGACGTCGATCTCTGATCCAGCACGGCACAGTGCGGCACACCCGGGTCGCTGAACGGATGTCTTTCCGTTCTGGTTTTGAGGGTTTTCACAGCAGAAATTCTCTCCAAAGCCTCACTCTTACTGTATCTACAGCTTCTCTTTAATTATTGAGTCAAAACTGGAATTCCAGTTCAGTGAGTATTTGTCAAAAAGGACTAGCAGGATTATAATCTGTTATCTGAGCACTACTTTATTCTGTGACTGTGTGGTGATTTGAATCATGGGTATGTAGTACGGTAGCTTGCTGTCAGTCAAACGCCGCTATGGGAAACGCCCACTCAGAGGCTCAAAGCTTAGTGTGTGTTTCGTTATTTTGTTATTTTCATGTTGTAATTTTGAATTTGCAACTCCTAAAGTGTGATCTCCAGGTTGTAATGATGATTTGTCGTCCCAAAACCCAAAACCGTTTTATTATAGTTTAGATTTCCTTAGCTTCTAAAGTCAATGAAGAAACCTCCCAGTAAGCTCTCATTGGGTGATTTGCAGCTTGTAACACATGAAGGTTAAATTAAAGGTCACCAACCCTGTTTTCAACAGCTTCTCAACGACTCAACGACTCTTCTCTATTTCAGGGTATTAGTTTTAGATCTATATTTTAACATACCCTTGAAATGTGATCACTGTGAAGCCGGTGAAACAATCATTTTGTAACATAAACGTAGAAAAACTTTCCCTTTTGAGCCAAATGAAGCAGCTTCACAGATCATTGCTCAGCGTGCTGCTGAAAGATTTAGTTGCATCTTGTCAAAAAGGGATGAGACAGATTTATTATTGTATACATCTGCTGTGATTTACAGTTATTAATGAATCCACTGATGGATTAAAGTCACTCAGTCGGGCTCATTCATGTGGAAATGATAGTAAAAGTGGGTGACAGCTGCAGGACTGAGCTTCCATGACTTGAGCACTTGAGGTGAGTGTTTCATAAATGAAGGTACAGAGTGTGCAGCTGTATCCAAACAACCAGCAAAAACCTGACAAACTAAAATACTTCTGCCACTTACCGCTTTCGCTTTGCTTTTTATCTGCCAGGAAGAAGAAAGAATAAAACAGGAGGACATGGAAGGAAGAGGGAGAGAAAACGACAACGGCTGCTCGCCAGCGACAACGCTGGCAACCCAAACGCAACGACGGACGCCGCCGGAGAGCACGAGGCGGACGCAGCCTGACACACCTGACACACCACCTGACATCAGAGAGCACATCAGAGTTTGTCATGTTTCCAATCAGCACGCACAATCTGAAACGTCCTTAAAACACACCGCCGTGCCACATCGTTTGTTTACTGGAAACTCAGAACGAAGCTAACTTGATACGATGACTAACAAATTCTTGCTTCATGGCCGATGAGTCAAAGCTCCACCCGAGTCATGCAGCGACTGGTGGCAGCCAATAAAGAAAAGAAGCTTTTATCTGGAACATGAATCATCAGTGAAACTAAAATCGATCAGCAGATGCTTCTCCGATATTCAGGAAGTGAACATTTCTTGTTAAATCCAAAAGTAAGAAACTGGATCAGGGTCACAAAAGTTGAGGAGAAAGTCAAATTTACGGATTTACACTAAAGAAATCTGAAACAAGCCGTGAGTCCAACAAATTCTCCACATGGAGCCAGAAAAGCAGCGGCCGTGAGATTAAAGGTGTCCTGTGGAGTTTTGTTTACGTTCTGCGTTTCCTCTTAAAGATACAAAGCTGAATTTCCTTAAAGGGCTCAAACCTGCACTGTTCACAGTCACGTGTACGTCTTCTTCTTCACTGCCTTTCTTGGCGCTTTAATGCGTTTCTTTACACGTTGCTTTGAAACCACTCTAGGGAATGTGCATCATGTGACCTTGTGAACATGCGCACAACAAAAGCAGCCAATAAGAGCTTAACAGCATGAAGAGTGGTCAAAAACTCCACAGGGAACCTTGAATTCACCGTACCTGCCGTCAGTGCTGCTTCTGCTCACCTGTCCGAGCTGCTGCCGGTCGTGCAACGTCAGTGTGTGTGAGTGTGTGTGTGCGTGCTTCCGTCATGACCTGTACGTTTGCACCTGCAGGTAACGAACGTGATTTGCAGCAGATATGACTCCAAATGATTAACTTAAAGATGCTAATCGTCCTCCATCGTGCAGTTAGCGAACATTGCGCCGATGTCTTACCTGCTGCTTCCTGAGAGGCCGCAGCAGAAACGTCATCACCTGGACGTCATCGCTCAGTAACTCCAAAGCTAAAAGTTTTTCTTTTTTTACAGTCATCTCATTAACATAAGCTTCTTCTGGTCGGCTGATTTTTATCAATTAAAAAAAAATGTAAATACAGACAAGAATCTTTCTTATGGTGTTTCGCTAAAGTTTGTCGTATTTGTCAGAAAGAACGAAGGAATTCCCACATTAAAGCTTAAACTTCACACTTTAAATCACACTTTAAGTATTTAACTGACTCACTTTTCAGTTTAAATGTTTGCATGAAGGATGAATGAAATGTTGGAGGCGGACCGATCGCGCTCCTTCTTCCTCCTCACCTGATAACAGATCTCCTGTCTGCTCATTGGCTAGCTTCTGTCAGTTGTATATTTCTCAATATTTCTACGACTAAATGGGATTTTATTCCACAACTTGAATGTAAGTTTCAATAAATGTATATTTTGACGCTGCAGCCTTCGCACTCGCTTTCATTGACTGACTGCAAACTAGAACTAGTTAGAAAAGTGTGAAATGCTTGAATTCATCAGGCACCAAACAGCATCGAGTTTCTTTTTGACTGTGATATTTTCCTGTCTGCTGAATATTACAGACATCCAGATGTTTGCGTTAAAACGAGGCTAAATTTGGCTGAAAACTCACCATTTTTACATGTCTAGATTAAATATACTGTACCTGATTTCTCATTTAAACATCACAGAAATGAGAATGTGACCTAAAACCTTCGCTCTTAGCTAATGTTGCCCAGCCTGAACTTAAACTAAAGCATTAATTTGCAAATTTATGCTTTATTTAGATTCAACCACTGCTTTTTAAACCTTAAAGAAAGTAGAAAGTTGCTGTCAGGTGATGCAGAAGTTAACAGACGTAACTGAGCAGCAGCAGAGATCTGAATAGGGACGAACAGGATGTGAACATAAAGCTTTAAATAAGTCTTTGATAATAAATTATATTCTTGTTTCTGATGGCTACACACCAACATACACTGTACATTTACTCGAGTACTGTACTTAAGTACAACTCTACTTGTACTTAACTTATTGCCATTAAATGTTTCTTTATACTTCTGCTTCACTGAGACGTTTCACTCCACGACATTTATGTGACAGCTTGTTACTCACAATTTAATCATCAAATTAATTATTTTGTATTGGTAGAGATTTAACTCCTCACAGTACATGATGTAGTTCACATGAGCTCCAACGTTAAAGTGATTTAACATTCTGCATGAGTACTCTAACTTTTGATAGTTTGAAGTACATTTTACTTCAAACATTTTAGCACTTATACCCCAGTAAAATGCTGAATGCAGAACTTTTACTTGTAACAGTATTTCTACATGCTGTATTAGTACTTTTACATTAGTAAAATGTCTCAGAACGTCTTCCATCACTGCTACAAACGACTCAGTTCAATAGCTGCACCATCAGTACAAGATACTGCGAGGGGTAACGAAATGTTTCTACTGCGTTCCCTCCATCAGGTTGAGATATGAAAGGGCTGCACGCACACGCACACACACACACACACACACGTTATCTTTCTCACTACCTGTTCAATCCTTTCAGCATTACACGGCTGCTGCAGTCTTTCCCAGCATGCATCGCGCAGAGAGCAGAGAAACGCACTGAACGCCATCGACGTCAACACACCTGAAACACGACACAAAATTAAGAAATTACAGCGGCGATTTCAGCGAGCAACCTGCACAGAGCTGATGAATTACTCACCGAGGGCGAGAGAAAGTTGAAAGTCATCTTTTATTGCACAATAAAAGATCACACATACCATGTTTTGACTCATGAGATTGGTCCACATGGGAATACAGAGAGCTATAGTTACAAATAAGAAACAAAAAGAAAGGAAAAAGATTAAAAACCCCACCACGGAACTTACTGAGTAATGACCAGGTTTCTGACTTCAGCAGCAGCCACTTACTGTCTTTTCTCCACTTTTCAGAGGAACGTCCTGCTGGATTATTTTGCACTTGGTACAGTGATTGTAGCACGGGGGCTGTGAACGGTCAGGCATCGTCTAACCTGCCCTGTCTGTAACACTGACCTGGGTGGTTTCACAGACGTGAGCGAGGTGGAGGTCAGTTCAGTCAGAATATATAGTTTAAACTGATTGTAGTGAAGCTGCATCGTGCTGCTGATCTGTTTGAGTGCCTCTTGAAAACCAAAGAGCGCAACGAGCCAAAAGCGAACTCAAGAAAAACGGACGTAAGGCGGAAACAAATCCAGGATCTGTAACTCTGATTGGATATTCACCTCTTCTCTGCAGTGTCTGTGAAACCAGCCTGAAATGACGGGACAGAGAACGAAGTGCTGACACAAAAGATTCTCAGTTTGTGAAATTTTGTTTTTCTCGAGGCAAAGCAGGAAATGTTTGAATGGAACATGAGATTTTAAGCGTTTTAAACGACACTTTCATCACTGCGTAAATGACAGATTATCGTCTCGACCTGCTCTTTGTGAAACGTGTCATCAGATAACAGATAGCTTTTTAAATAAAATAAAGAATTACAAGCTTTGGAGTGTTTGGTAGCGACATATGACCTCGCTACACTGGCCTTTTTTTCATTTTAGATTTAAGATCTTTATCCTGTTACAAACCAGTACCGGCCCCTTCTGCAGGGAGGTCAAAGGTCAGCTACAAATCAGCTGACAGGGATTCAGTGTCTGTCTTAAGGACACGTCAGCAGGGCAGATATTTCCCAGTCGACCAAACGAAGGTCAGTCTCCAGAGATGAAACCCAGCAGCCCCGAATGTGATCCAGAGCAGAGTGCGGGAGGTTCTGCAGGCGCTCAACCAGCAGAACCAGCAAGTGATGGTTCTACCTGCTAACTCCAACTAACCAGACCAACGAGCAGCGACAACGTGGTGCTGAACGTTTCTCAGGTGTTTTAAAGATGAAAGAAAAGAGAACAGGTCACGTAATCCAGCATCTGTCCTCTGATTTAACAATCTGATGGAAAATCCACTATTTCTGACTTTTAAAAAAAAAAGGGGAATCAAAGAGGAAGTCAGTTAAATTGTGTTAATCTACGCTTGCTTCCTTGTTCAGGTGTGTTTCTGAAGCAGGCAGGTGAGCTGCCATGTCTGCTCCAGAAAATACACACGTGCAGATTTCATCATTTGGATCAAGTGTTAGTTGTATCCTGGGCGCTGGGAAAGGTCGTTTCAGCCCAATAATCCCAAAGACGGGTCTCAGATTGAGTTATTTAATATGGCACAAACAGCTCAGTTCCCCTAACTGTGTTGAGGAAATAAAGAGGTTTTCTGGGACTCTTTACCTTCATTGCATCTAAAGAAAGCAGATGAGCAGGTGAGCGGGGCTGCAGAGAAAAGCAGGTAGTTTAACCTCCATGTGAACCAAAATGCTTCTGTCTTTCAGGAGACGTTCAAGAGTAACAAAACCAGCCAACAATCAGTCATGAGACAAGGATGTAAAGACGAGAACTATACAATAAATACATTATTTATGATAAGAGTTACAACATGTTGAGGTGACCGTTCTGCAGAACATTTAAGTTAACTGAAAGGACTTCGATGAAAAGAAAGAACACTGTTAAAGAAGGCATGGCGTGACATGAGCAGACCACACAGAGCCTCCAGCTGTTGTCACATACTGCACCTACGGGTTCGCTTCAAGTTTCTACACGAGAACAAGCCGGAAACAGGAAGTGATGCGCACACACGGGCTGTGAAATTAAAAGGTTTTTACCTTTGAAACTTTCAGATCAGTTTTCTGTGGTTCAGAACAACACTTCTGATTTACTGACGCTTTTTTTTCTCTCAACAACCACACAAGAACAATCAAATACTGGATACATACTGTGTGAGTGCATTATCATCCAAGATGAGCGAGATACCGAACAGAAGGCCTCAAACAGTCGGAGAGCGGCGTGTGATTAGACGGCCATCCTTAAAGGGAAACTCTCAAACTGCCTCTTGTTTCTGTAACACCTGACTCGACACATCGGCTGTAGAGATTTGACAGGCTGGTAAATCCAGGATGTTGAGCACGAAAGGGAGAAATGGTGTCAAACTTACGCACTCGGGACCTTTCAGATATTAACTCTCTTCATGTTTGCTTTGAGTTCCGAACGAGCCTAAAACTGAAACCCAAATCCAGACAACACATCCACAGAGCCCCACCGGTGCTGCTGAATCTGGGCCCCAAAGCCATTTCTTTGATTCGTTCCTGACCTTTAGCTTGTCCACATGCTGCGCTTGCTACATTAAGCTTTGATCTACTTGAGATAATCGGCAGTCAGAAGGACAAAGAGACTAATTTCTTCACCCCGAAGTTTTATAAAACAAGCAGAACTGTGTTTGCTGCTGCTTCTCTAGCATGTGCGCTAAATCGTTAGCAAGCAACGGCTAACAAAAATGTAAACAAAGCAGTGCATATCAATATGGAAGGTAAAAGTCGTTAAATAAGCACCAATATCCACAAATATTTACTCCATCTGCCAGAAGCTGCGACCGAAAGCTGAGATTTGTTTCTTATTTGGGTGAAAGTCGACTGTGTGCATCCAACCGCTCGTTCACTGTTTGCAGTTTGCGGCTGCTCTGCCCTGTTTCCTCTATCTGATCCGTGACATCATATCCTGTTTCTCAGCTGTGAGAGGGGCAGTTTGGTTAAAGGGACGGCTGAAGTCGACCCAGAGGTGTTTCCACTGTGCTTACAGTTCCAAACAACAGATTTTCAGTGGACTACTTCCTGTGTTTACTCTTAAGTGTCAGAGGTTCGCACTCTTCACTTCACCGGCGGCCATCTTTTCCAAATCTTTACAATACGAGAGGTGAGTCAAACGTTATCAGAACGAAACAGTCGGAACGGACAGAATTTCCCTTTAACGAACAGCACGGCATCATCTGCATATGGTGAAATTCAACAAAGTTACACCTTCAAAGGTTAATCACGTTCCCAAGGATGATGTCACCAGAGAGGTGAAGTCACCACTGAGACGTGATGTCACCGCGCAGACGTGATGGCACCACGCAGATGTGATGTCACCATGCAGATGTGATGTCACCACAGTGCGCAAGTGAAGCCCACAAAAAGAGAAACTATCTTTGAGAATTTTAGAGGCACTGGTTAGAAAACAGTCACTTTTTGTTAACTCTCCATTTGTGCTTTGAGGGTTGACTGATTGACTTTTGGGTTCGGATGCAGTGATTTGAGGAGCGGTACCTTCGCCTTACTGTTGAAGATAATGCATATCACCAAGGCCGTGTACAAGCAAAGGACGAACACAGACACAATAACATGTCCCTATATGGAAATGTAACAGAACACCTATACAAAAAAATACTCGCTAAATAAGGCATTTTACTTTGAATAATACATGAAACTAAGAGAGAAAGAATGTCATATTTGGTGAGAGTTTGGCAAAGCAAAAGCAAAGTATAATAAATTATATGTAGCCACAAACCTGTGACAAGGCAACAACTATGCCCCCCTCCCCCGCCCACCCCCCCAACAAGAAATGTGACCTGTGAGGACAAGACAGAAGAAACACAACAAAACGTGTGCGCATGCATGCACACAGACACACTCTCCCATCATCACAAACACACTCACACACGCATACACACACACACACACAAAGGAAACACAAGACAGGTTAACATTCACAAAAAGACATTGTGCAAAAATAATGTTTTCGTGTGTGAAAACAAAAGTGAAGTCCAACGTCATCAACAGAAACACTTAACATGAAGCCCCAAAGTCAGACCCTGTTCTGAAAAGACTGAATAAAACCAGCGACTTGCATCCATTGAATGTACAGTACAGTCTGTGTGGGACAGAAAACACTGGGACTAACCTCAACGCAGACCCCCCCTCGCATGTGTCAAGTATGTTTTTTTCCAATGGAGAAACAAAAGGTGAAAGAAACAAACGGTGCACTTAAAAAAAAACAGCAATATACAGCGAGAGATTTACATATTTAGAAACTCTTAGCATGAACTGCAGTTAAACCAACGTGAGGAAAAGAAAGGAGGCGAAGAGCAACGACGAGGCACTCGACTCGAGCCAATCACGCGCTTTGTATCCCTCCTCTTCCTGTTCCTAAAAAACAGATTATTCCCTTTCACTGGACAGACGGTGGACGACGCACAGACAGTATCTCTGAACGCAGAATCCCACGCTGAAAGAAGTGAGGACAGTATGGCCAAAAAACAAAAAAGATGATGCCGCAGGTCATGATTGCAACCATTCTGCAGCAGACATTTTGAACTATTCGTGATGAGCCACTGTTTCATTGATCTGCTCGGTTAATTTTATTTGAGAGATAAAAGCAACCTCAGGGCAGAAAAAACCTCCACCTCCTTCTCCCACAACGCCTCCACCCTTGTGTTTCCAGAGTAGGATACAATCAAATCTGCCTCACACCGCCCCCTGGTGGCCTGACTGAGCTCCTAACTTTGAAATTCCAGCCTTTGATTTCAGGTCAAAGCAACTGAGGGGAAATCTGTCAGAGTGACTTTGTGTTTGAGCTAAAAAAAAATCTTTACATGATGAAAAAAATGAAAAATGGATCTTATGACTGTTCTCCGCTTTTATCCATGAAAGCACATGAGAAGGTGGAGCTCTTCTTCTTCTTCTGAACATCTGCTGCTCTCTACATTTCCTGCTCTGTCTGGATTATTACACTAGTGTGAAAAACTTCTTAGAAAAAGAAGTTACAGCAGCAATGGAATAAAAAGCGTTGACAATAATAAAGTTACAGTGAAAGATATGAATGACAGTATCTAAAACATGGGGGGGGGGGGCTGGCTGGCAGCTGGCATATCTCAAAACTGCAATACAACAGTCATGCCTGGAGTTACTAACCTCTCTTGTAATGTGAGCTTCTACAGCCAAAATTTCTCAATTTTAGTAAAAAACTAACATGAATTCTGATTTGCAGCTTTCTTAAATGCACTACATGTACTACATGCATTTGGACTGTTGCTGCTGGTAGCGTCAGCGTTTTCCCTCGGTAACGGTTAATCAAAGGCGTTTTAGTGTCACATGAGAGCTTCCAGGTAATCAAGGTTAATCTAGCCTGCAGCTTTTTTTTAACAATGAACAATCCAAAAAAACAACACGCAATCAAGTGGAGTGTGGCAGAAGTTAAAAGAACATGACAGTGCTCGGGTGAACAGGCTCGGCTTTTTGACCTTGAACATAAGACAGACAGGCGCTCCTCTGCTTGAGCTTCTCTGAATTCCCAAACTGTGGTGAGAAATTTGACCGACTTTAGCTTCAAACCGCTGTGCCGCATCCCTCCTCCGTCGCCCCTCGTGCAAACACACCAAAGCTGCACATCCGACACGTCGCTTTGAGCTTCGGAGCGATATTACAGCCGAAGCCGCCGCGTGGTTAGCACGTCTCGCCTGCAGTGTGTGTGTGTGTGTGTGTGTGTGTGAGAGTGTGTGTTCCGGTTGAGAAACGTCCCCCTCGACTCAGTCTGGATGCAGAATGAAGGGGGAGAATACACAGAAGATCATTTCTTACACTATTTTTTTTTTTTTGTATACAAGGAGGGAGTGGAGAGGGTGGGTGGGGTCTTGGTATATAAACATAACCAAGTTGAATATAATCATCATTGTTATTATTAGTCATCATCATAATAAAAGTCTTTACATGGACATTGACTGACAGACACGGCACAAACTTTACACTGTTGCTCAGTCGAGAAAGAGAGCGACGAAGACGACAGGAGGAGAGAGCAGGAGGTGGTCGTCTCTCCGTCCTCCTCTACGCTTCCTCTCCTTCCACCTGTCTCTGCTCCTCAGAGTCCTGCTTCTCCTCCTCCGCTGCCTCTCCTCCTGTGTCCTCCGATCTTTCCTCTCTCTCGTCTGTTGCTGCTCCTTCGGGATGGTTAATGGAGTCTGGTTCCTGGGGCTCTGCAGGCCCATCCTCTCCGTCTCCCTGCCCGGCGTGGGGCTCTTCGGGCGGAGACGGGCCTGGGTCTGGAGCCGAGGTAGAGGGGACGGAGGGGGACGAGGAGGAGGCTGGTTGGGAGGTAACGCTAGCTTTAACTGTACTTTCTCTCTCCTCTGCCTTTCCTGTTGCTGCCTTCTCCCTCTCCTCCTCTCTCTCCCCCTCCTCCCGCCCTCTCTTTCTCCTCCTCTTGGGGCTGCCCGGGGAGCCGTCTACTGCACCGGGAGGCATGGCGGGCAGCGCCATGATGCCGCCGTGCGGCAGGAACATGTGCGGGTACAGCAGGCCGTGGGACATGCCCGGGATCAGGAAGGGGTTGAAGGTAAGATGGCTGCCACCTCCGCCGAGATGCGCAGAGCTGAGATGTGCCCTGCTGGTGGAGGTAATGATGGCCGCCGCCTCCGCTCCTGCTCTTTTGCTGGCTTCCGCTGCTCCTTTCTCCTCTGGGCTCCTCTCCTTTTCACCTCCCCCGGAGCCAGAAGAGGCAGCGCTCTCTCTCTCGGCAGGCGTTGTTGACGAGGGGCTGGCTGCCTCAGATGTAGACGGTGCCGTTGTCGTGGTGACCTTTGCAGCAGACAATGATGAAGAGGAGGAGGAGCTGGGGTGAGGAGGAGGTGGCGCGTGCGCCATCATTGCGCCGACGCTGAACAAGGCGTGTTGCGGCATCGCGGCCCCATGGGGGTGCGGGATGCCGTGCAGCATCATGGGTAACATACTCAACCCGTTCTTGGCGTCGTCTGCCGACGCTGCGGCTCCTCCCGCCTGGACGGCTGCAGAGAAACCGTGCGGAAATCCGGCCGCCATGATCCCAGAGATGGGGATGCCAGGAATCCCACCGCGGAGGTTCTGCATGGCCACCATGGAGTCCATGCTGCCGATCAATCCGCCGTTCATGAAGAGCGGCGGGCCAAGGCCAGACGAGGCGGAGTCAGAGACGGACAGGAGGGGCTTAGGCATCTCGCTGCGAGGCCGCCGTCCACGGCGCCGAGAGCCCGTGTCTCTGTTGACTGGTTCTGTCAGGATCCGAGAGAACTTCCCCTCAGGGAGGAAACCCTGCAGGAGGCGGAAAGGAAGGTCAAAGGTCATGGATTAAATTACAAGAACAACAGTAAACATGAGAAAACGAGGAAGAAGAAATGTTTGAGAAGGGAAAAATCATCATTTAGTTCAGAAACCTGCACGTTTCAACAACGCTGTTACAGAGTATAATACTCACAGAGTGTTTGACCACGTCAGCCCAGTCTGGAGCTACATAGTACTCTGAGTTGGCATCCAGCCACCTGGAAAGCTCCTTTATAGCCGGAGCCATAGCGCCGCCAAGCTGCAGAAAGGCAGTTCATTGTTACAACAATGACGTCAGTTCATTTGTAGGAGATCTGCTTTCTCAACAGAGCTGACTGTGTGTGTGTGTGTGTGTGTGTGTGTGTGTGTGTGTGTGTGTGTGCGTGTGTGTGAGTTTCCTACCCTGCGTCCGGTGCCTCGGTGCACAACAGGAACCCTCTCCTCCCCCGTCAGAGAGTTGATATCCAGCTTGGTGGGGTCTTTACAGCGATGCCTCCTCTGCTTGGGACGTTCCACAAAACCATGTAAGAGACCTGCTCCAGACTGCAGAGCGGGAGAGGAAGGACAAGACGATTGGACGGTGAAGAAAGAAAAGGTATAAACAAAGAATCAGTTTGATGTTCATCCACAAAAAGGCACTCAAAGCAGATCGTGGAGGAAATGTGAACAGATGATATAAAAAAGGCACAGATTCAGTTTCAGCTGCACACACGCTCAAGCACAAGCTTCCAGGACTCTCCTGTCCTCTGAATAATACCCATAACACCTTGCTGGTAAAAGCAACAACACACCGAAATCGCCAAACCAAAGCAGGGACTCACGGGAGCGAAGGTGGGGAGGTCCATGCTGTAGCCCGGATTCTGCCTCAGCCACTCGATCAGACCCTTGCTGGCTGCCTCTCTGTCGATGGCGATGATCTCTGGCTGAGGAGGTGTCTGGGTGGGGGTGGGCGTGGAAGAGGAGGACGGCGTGGGAGGGCCGGCAGGTCGCTCTGAAGGAGAAGGGGACGGCGAGGAGGTGGAGGAGGAGACGGAGGAGTGGCTGATCACCTCCACCCGGCCCTGCAGGCGGAGACACACACACAGGCGCCCGTGTTTTTCATGATTTGAAATGCAGATGAAAGGATTTCCCTCTCGAACGCACTTTTTTTATTTACCTTCTGACTTTTTTCCCATCATGCCCTGGCTGTGGTTTCTCTCCTTCACACTGACGCACATACAACAATCATAGCTGCACTGAACAGGCCCTCCTCCCTCTACCCACCTGTGTCTCTGGGAGGTGCAGTCCTCTGCTCTTGGTGAACTCAGAGTACAGAGCTTCCACGTTTCTCCTCCTCCCTCTCCTCCTCCTCAGTGAGTCATCTCCCCTCAGGTTCCCGTTAACTATTTGCCCCGTTACAGGATGGATGAGCCCGGCCTGCAGTATCCCGGCCATGTCGATGCCCACAGAGCCCGTTAGCGGTGCTGTGATGGGGGGCGGCGGCGGCAGCTTAGGACCGCTGCCAGCACCGGCGCCGTGGTGGCCGATTCCCGTCGCCACCACGGCTTCTCCCGTCCCAATGCCACTGGTGGTGCTTATTTCCCCGGACGACTTGGTTAGATCAATGGCCGCTTCTTGCCAACCATTAATCAACATGGCTCCTGTACGGTGAGAGGGCGGGGCCACCACCGGAGCAGCGCCGCTGGAGCTCGTGGTGGCGGCAGTGTGGCATGACGATGCTGATTTCCCAGCTAAAACCTTGGCGGCGGCTGCAGCGGCAGCAGCAGCTTCATAGTCGAAAGACCTCCGACCTCCCGCTCGTTTGAGCTCAGGGAGATACGGAGGAGCCACGAGCCTCTCCTGTAAGAGAGGCAAGGAGGTGAGGCGCCAAGCTCCGCGCCCGCATGCCCCGCCCCGCTGCATGTACTGTCAGGGTGGACAGGGTGGGTGAGGGGTAGACAAGAATGGGAGAGAGATGATGGCTTTGTTAAACATACATATGGACTGAGACACAACACAGTGGCGGCTATCAACCAGACCTGGGTGACACCACGAGCTCTACAGCTTTAGACTCCTCTGTTTAACTCTGCAGGTGGAGAAGCTTCCAAAGCTTCCTGGTTTGTTTACCTCTGGAAGTATGAGATACAGCCTTTGGATAAAACACACTGTGCAGATGATTAATCAGGCTATAAATTAAGTGTAAATGAGCAAATATAGTTCTCACATGATCCATGACTACCTGCCCAAGTCTGATATCAACATGTATAATAACAGGACGCACTACAGAGACAGGGAACTTTACAAAAAGCAACAAAGCAATGGTGTGAACCAGAGGTGCCCAGTGCTACCTACATATCAGCCAAGATCTCTAATGTGTTGAGATATAAATCTAACAACGATACATTACATAAGATGTACATTTACGTTATATCATTGATCAGAATATAGATGAATATATCAGCTCTCAGACTGGGTCCATCCCCGAGAGGCCAGGGACGGCAGAGAGAGGCAGCGGGGACTGTCTTTACATCTAACTCGGAGAATTAAGGGTTTATTTTGTCCAAACCAGAGTTGGTGATTGTTGAATATGAAGTGTGTGACGAGTAAACAATTCAGCTCCTCTTAGTTCTGTGAAAGAGACAAGCTTGAATTCAGAAGGTGTGTTGTTGTATTTTTCTGTTTACTAAGGAAAACAGGTCTTTCGTGACATTTGGTGAGTTTACTTTGTGTATTCTAAAAAAGATAAGAAATATAACATGGACGGATTATAACACCAACCTGCAGGAGCAAATCAGCAATCATCTCGTCATTTTTGGAATATTTTAGAACATCAAGTGGACGTGGTATTGATGACGTGTGTGGAGCACTATCTTCACAATTAGCACTATTAGCATCATTAGCAGTACAAACTGGACACCACTCGTATGAACCATGGCGTGAGAGAGTGGAGATACATGTGGACAGATGACAGATGCATAGATATGTACAACAAAGGGAGTTCATCGATTCATTCAGCGGGTCACCGGGATGTTCTCACCTTAGGTAGTCTTGTGAGAGGGGGAGGGATGGAGAACCCCAGCCCAGGGTTCGTCTGCTGAACCCTGGCCTGGCCTGGGACGGAGCTGGAGGCCGTGGTGGTGAGGAAGCTCGCTCTGTGGTGCTGGTGCTGGGCTAAGCTGTTGGCCAGGCAGGAGTTGGCGGTCAGGGGGCCGGGCGAGTCATACTGCTCACTCGATGAAGGCCACTTCCCCTTCAGGATGGCGTGGCAGATGCTGTCCAGGCGGTTGATGATGACCCGGTCCTGCAGGGAGCGATACAACAGCACAGGACTGAACTGAGAAGTTACAGCTCTTCAGAGGTCACACAGACCCCCCGATTATTATCAATTATTATTATCTTTATCGTAAACATTCCTGGCAGGAAATCTGAGGGGTGAACTATGAAGTGAGTTTAACAGGTTAGCGAGGTAACCTGGTTTTTAGCTGCATTCAGTTTGTGATGCAGAAAACCATTTTTGCTTCAGGAATTATTAACAAAATTCAAAATAATTAAAAACGCGTGTAGCTGATTAAAGGAACAGATTGGCATTTAAACAGAATAACTAACTGCTTTCAGCTCATGATACAGCAGATTATGTTGCTAAAAAAAGCTGCTGTCGCCTGGATGAGAGGACGTCATACAAAACAAATTGTTGAGAAACCTTAACAGACATCTGAGACGTGAATGACTCCACGGTACCTTGGGCCACTCGGAAAACGAGTAAAGTGCTTTCTCCTGCAGCAGCTGAGCGATGGTCGGCTCCCTGCTGTCGTGGAGGCTGTCGGGAATCTCACACATGGAAATGGGAGCTGCGAACCTGGGGCTGCTCATGTAGCCCTCCACCACAGGCACTACGGGAGAGGACGACGGGTTAACAGCTCAACAATGAGCCTTTTTCTTTCAATCACAACAGAGCTGTGATCAGAAGGCAAACATCAGTTCACACTTCACTTATGTGTGGCTTAAAGTTAATGTGAGTTAGTCTATGATGAAAATTAATTAAAAGAAGAGTTAGTCACTTTCTGCCGTAATATCGACTAAATAACAGAATCAGTGATTAATCAATAGATCAGTGAATCACTCAGTAATCATCAGCTGCAGCTCTGGTGTGTATCGACCTTCAGAAAGAGTTGGTACCTGGGGTCGATGGCCTCTCCTCCTTCACTTGTCCTTTCACCACCAGACTTCCCGCGGCGTCCACCAGCCCGTCCGTCTGCTCCAGCTTCGGGGTCAGGACCGTGCTGTCGGCCTCCAGCAGCTCTTGCTTCGTCTCGGCTTTGATTTCGGGTAAAGCGCTGAACTCGAAGCCCTCCGGCTTGGCCTCGGGTTTAATCTCAGAGCTGTCCGGGTAGGCTGTGAAGTCCAGACCCTCCGGCTTGGTCTCAGTTTTAAGCTTGGCTCCGTCTGGATATGCAGCAAACCCAAGAGCTACCGGTTTAGCTTCAGGCTTGATTTCAGCGCCATCTGGGTAGACCGCGAACTGCAGGACTTCAGGTTTACTGTCCAAACTCTCGGGCTTCATGGGAAGGCTGAGATCTTCAGGTTTGGCCTCCAGTGTTTCAGGCTTGACAGGATAGTCTAACTGCTCCGCTTTGGTCACCAAGTCTTCTGACTTAACAGCGTAGGAAAAGAGTTTACCATGTTTGACCTCAGAGCTGTCAGGGTACACGTCCTCAGCAGTCTCCATTTTGGTCTCCTCCACCTTGATTGGGAGCTGCTGTGGCTTCTTCTCAAGACCACTGTCTGGTAAGAGAGAAAATTTCAGATCAGACGGCTTTGTGTCAACACTGTTTGCGGCTAGAGTAGGAGCCATTTTGATTTCATTTTGTTCCAGCAGATTGTCTTTGTTGTCCTGATCAAGGGAGAATGTCAGAGCTCTATTCTTACAGTCTCTGTCGCCATCTGGTGAAGTCAGATCTTCAGCTGTGGCTTCATAGTGTTCCTGATTCATGGAGACTTCAGTTTTGACTCCGCCGCCGCTCTCTGTGGTGGTTTCATCAGGCTTTGATGCATCTGTAGGGGATGAGACAGAAGTGGCAGGACCCGAGGGTTGTCCGTATTCAGAGTAAATGCTCTGCAGCTCCATCTCACTGGGTTTGGCGTCTTGCTGTTTCGCAGCCTTTCCTGACACTTCATCACAGGCTCGAACCACGGGAACATCCATAAGAGACACATGATCCATCTGCCCCTCTGAGATCTCATCCACTTGATCTGCAAGATCCACCGCTCCATCCTCTCTAGAGTCTTCTCTCGCTTGCACAAACTCTCCAGCGGCGTCCCCCATCAATGTGTCAGTGTCAAGAGAGTTGTCCATTGTTTCCTCCTCCACTGTCTGATACAAAATAAATCCATCCACCTCCTCACCAGGCACTTCAATAGACTCCGGACATGCAAGGCTGCCCTCCTGCTCCAGCTTCCCAAGATACGGGTGCACGCCTTGCCGTAACTCCTCTTTACTTTCCGCTTGGTCAAAGCTTTCCTGCAGGTCTTGAGACAGCTGGTTTGACACCTCCATCGTCTCATCCTGTTCTGCGAGGCCCGGCTCCGACTCTATCCCATCCATCTGTGGCACCTCCATGGGTGGATTCAAGGCTCCCAAACTTTGGTCTGCACCTGTGGGGATGAAGCATCGAGATGTAAAGTCGTGTCTGCCAACACTCAGTGAACAAAANTCCTGAAGTCAGTCTCAGGGAAGATCTTAAAACAGTTGTAATTTGGATTGATAGCACATATTGAACTGTTTCATTTGTTGGATTATGGAACACATTGTGAACACTCCCACGTCTTTTTACCTCGGCCTGCATCACTCTCCTCCCTCTCCAGACTCGGATCTCGCCGTTTGCTCTGCTCCATGGTCACCCCCGACAATTCTTCCACCTCGTCTTCCTCCTTGTCGTCAAACTCGAACCCAGCGCCTCCTTCCTGGCTGTCTCCTTCCTCCACGGGATTGGTCAGGCTCTCGGTGACGTCAGAGTGGCTCAGCCTGTCCTGAGGCTCGTGGGCAGTGATGTCAGACAGGGAGAGGGGAGGAGGGGGGACGTAGGGGGGAGGAGGGCTCGCTGATAGGTCGGTTTGATCCGCGCTGGGTTCCTCGCTCACACCAATGTCCTGAAAACATAAAACAGATCGCTTTGTGATGATCACATCAGGTTTAACTAATTACTGTTCACATCATTGTAATTAAAAATGAGCAAAATGAGATACTGAAGCTGATTAAAGCGAGAAACATCTATTAAAATAATATTGACTCGATTATAATTCACTGAGGTCTTCTTTGGTCTGGTGTTTTCTCTCATTACATAGAAATAAAAAAACTCTTGCATAATTCTAACAGCCACGAGAGAACACAAGGTCTTAGAGCTCTGCTCGTACAGTCGTTGACATTAAAGAAAAATGGCCTTTCAAACATGTTTATTATATTTCTCCTGGAGTGGCATGACCCTGACAGGAGTCAGCCACAGCTGAAGTGGGCGCTTTACGCCCACATGACCCATTCATGAATATCTGAACTCGATTTTATATTTGAAAAACCTTCCTGAAAGACACATGAGTTGCTTCTGAAGACGGTCCATACTCTCAGTGTATCTTAGCCTTTTTTACACTCTACATTTTTGCTTTTAATGCAACACTGAGATCATGAATTTCATGGTCATTTAGCGCGTCTGTCCATTTCCTGCCCCGCTGAGAACATAACTGCACAAACGGTTTTCAGATTTGAAACGATTTAAGTTTCCAACCTGACGGACACGAAGATACAAGCACCAACCTTGAAGAGCATGTAACTGGAGGACAGCGGCTCCACAGGATCTCCTGCAGAGGGGTGGGAAGGCGAGGATGAGGGCGGGAGGCCCAAACACTCCTCCAGAGTTCCACCTTCCTCAGCTCCTCTGTCTCCACCCTGCGCCTCCTCGTCCTCCTCCTCCAGAAAGCCCGTCTCCAGAGTGGAGGGACCCAGGATCGGATCGGATTCATTGAACATGTGGTGAGCTGGGCTGGAGTGGTCTGTGCCGTCCCAGGGGGCCTGCAGGGACGAGGACGGCGGAGGGAAAGATGATGATGATACACACAAACATGGATTTTTCATTGTTTCCTCACATTATGCAAGTAATAGATTAATCGTAAAAAGCAAGATTAATCAATACTTAAACAGTCATTGCTTGCAGCTGTAAACTCCAACACACATGCATAATTTACCAGCTCATTACTCAAAACTGAAGGCACAGCGCGTACCTGTAACTGATCCAGCTCTACTGACGGCGCCATCAGCCCGGTTTCCTCTGAGGAGCCCTGTTCACCAACGAGCACGTCACTCCTCAGTTTTGAATCAAGGTCCGTTCCCCCGACCCCGTACGAGTTGAGCATGCTTTGACCTCCTGCAGCCGAATTGAACGGGAATCCGTTGAGTGCGTCTTTGGAGGCCTTCCCTCCATGCAAAGCCTCTGCAGACATGGCGTCGTGGTGCAGCGAGCCCAGCTCCAGGGTTTCATCCAGAGGAGGACAGTCGAGGAAATCTCCCCGTGACCCAGCAACTATTCCCAGGCTCGGTGAGGCAGAATTGTGGGCATCTAAAGGTGGAGGGTGGAGGTGAGGGTGAGAGGAGGAGGAAGAGGAGGAGGAAGGAGAGGGAGCGGATGGAGGCACAGACGGATGCTGGTGGTGATGGTGGTGGTGGTGGTGAGAGGACTGGTGGGGATACTCAGGAGGCTGAGGGGAGTGTCGACCCAGACCCGAGTCATACAGACAGCAGTGAGGATGAGGCAGCTGCGGATGAGACGAGGAGGAGGAGGACGAAGACGAGATGCCAGGGTGAGCCGCCAAGCCCGGATGGTGAGGGTGATGATGACTCTGGGGATGAAGATGCGAGGGGTGTCCCCTGACGTAGTTCCTGTGAGCCTCCAGGAAGCTCAGCTGGGGGTCGTTCAGGATGTAGAAGTCGGTGCGGCTCAAGCCGTGACGCGCCGCCCCGATGAGGAGGTCCCGGTCGTGTTTGCCGGACTCCCACCAGACCGGAAGGTAGAGGGAGGGGCGGCACAGCTGGAGACGGGCCGAGATTAACGGGTGACGGAGAACCTGAGGGAAGGATGCAGTTCAGAGGGCAGGAGGGTGTAAGTGTCCACCATGTGATGGGGCATTCTGAGTAATATCAAATGATCAGAAAAAAAGCTCTTTTTCATCTCTTTCCCTTCCAATGTTTTACTCGTTTCCTTTTACTACAGTTCCCATCATGCTTTGGATGATGTAAGCAGGAAGCAACAAAAGCAGCCCCAGAAGCTGTTTACATTTTAGAGAATGTGAGTTCCTGTTTACACTGTATCTATGAATACGCCGTCAACAATGAGCTGTCCCTCCTGACAGCGTAGAAAACTGATCTGCAGACAGATTTATGGGTGTCTATCTCCACCAGACTTTTATTTATGACGCGAGAAGAAGCGAGCCATTTCTGACACACAACACATTGATCAAATGCTGCAGATAAAAAGTCAGGAGTGATGAATCAGGCTCATTTATGCATCCATCAATGCCCTGACGTGAACTCCACCAAAACAGCCGCTGCGTTAGAGACGATCCTTGAAGCAAACTTTGAGTTGCAGCAGTGAAAAGCAGCATTAGTGATGAAGCTCGGCCCACCTGCTCTCTGATCTTTCGCAGCAGCTCGATGCGGTATAACGTCCGGGCGGCTCTCTCTTCTGTCAGAGGCTCAACGAACACAGCTGGATCCACCAGGCCTGGAAAACAGACCCAGTTACATTTATGATGACGCTGCTAAAATTATTATTGCTATAAGTTTCACTCTCAATGTGGAACTTGTGTTTTGCTTGTGCATGTTCTGCCTCTCTAAACCAAACCAGTCAAGGCAGATAGTCCCGGTCCTGGATTCTGCCTGATAAAAGGGAGTTTTTCCTCTCCGCTGCTGCCAAGTGCTTCCTCGTGGTGGGAATTGTTGGGTCTCTGTATCTTATAACGAGTCTATACGAAAAGCCCCCTGAGATAACTTCTGTTATGGCTCAATATAAATGAAACTGCCTTGGCTTGATCTATTCTGTACACATGATATTTGTTGCATGTCTGTCCATCCCGGGAGACGGACGCCTCCTCTGTTGCTCTTTCTGAGGTTTCTTCCCCTTTTTTCCCCGTTAAAAGCTTTTCTGGGCAGTTTGTCCTCGTCTGAACGGCGGCTCTGAGGACAGAGGGTGTCATATGCTGTACAGATTCAGGGGCCCCTTTGAGGGAAATTTGTGATTTGTGATACTGGGCTAAACACATAAAGATGACTGCTGAACTGTAACTGAACTGTCAGTGACGATCAAATGAATCCTCCCACCAGCAGGGGTCAGTAATGTTCCCTCATGAGGGAGATGATGTTTCTGTCAAACCCGAGCTGCCAGGGTTAAATAACACATGTCCGAGCATATGTGTGTGTGTGTGTGTGTGTGTGTGTGTGTGTGTGTGTGTGTGTGTGTGTGATCATACAAAATACCTTCTTCCTTCCTTGGAGGCAGCTTGCAGGCTGTCCTGCACATGTTGACAAAGGAGTTGAAGTATCTCTCCAAACTCTCGTCCGTCTTCCTCTCCAGTCGGGCCAGCGCTCTGAACTGGGACCAGTCGAAGGCTTTCCTCTCGGGGTCGTACACCACCCCGAATGACGACACAGTGCGGTAAAAATCTGCTTGTTCTCGACGAGTCCACCTTAAACGTGACGGCGGAGGACAAAGGCTGATCATATTCAGACTCAAGGACAGGGACAATGTGTACATACATTAAGAAACTACAGTTAGGTACTTTAAAAAATTGAGTATTTGTAGCCTCAAACACAGTCTTTACACATTTAGATCCGCAACAAAGTAAGTGTTTTTCAAGACATTTTTGCTGTCTGTCCTTCAAAGCGTCTTTTAAGATGAAAAACAGAGCTGACCACTATCGACTGGTACCAGTTTGACAGTATGAAGCCATGTGGTTGTAGGATAAAAGACCAGAGATGCAGATCCAAAAGTCCCAGCCATAAAAATAACATCGATCCATCTTAAAACGTGGTATCAGCTGATTCTGATAGCAGAGCGTCGTTACCTCCTCTGCCACTCCAGAAACAGGGGGTCAGGCTCGGTGGCGACCACAGAGCACCGCCGCAGCTCTTCACCCAGCTGCCACTGCAGCGGCCCACCGGCGTGATGGCCGTGGGCGGCTCCGGCTCCTCCGATCCCCATGGCGACGAGGCCGTCGTGAAGCAGGAAGTCGTGCCTGAGCAGCGGCTCGCGGCGCAGCGTGAAGCGCTGGTAGGCGGTGATCAGGCGCCGTAAACGCGCCGTCAGGGCCGGGCCGGTGGGCCAGAGGGGCCGGGCTTGGACGACGTGCAGAGCCGCCACCCCAGTCCCGGTTCCCGTCGTCGTCGTTGTGACCAACGTTCCATCCTGGGCGCACAAGTCAGCTGACATCTGGGAGTCTATGGGGAAAAGACGGTTTCTCAGAACATTACTACTCAGTGTCTCATTATTATATTAATATATGCTTAATTTGCCAAGAAGACGCATCTATTTGTGGGAGGTTTGTCTTATTAAAACACAGAATTTGGACACGTACTTCATATAAAAGTCTAACTTTTAACGGATCCTGAAATTCTCACTGGAAACACTGAATTTATGAGCTGGAAAATGCCAAAAAAAGGAATCAAAGCAGTACTTTGGTCTCTGATAGCTGTGAGCCCTGAGGTCGTTCGTGTAAAATGTAAACTCTAACTGCAGCTTTCCTTGAATAATCTGCCTGAATGTGTCCCTGCGTGTTCTCAATACTACAAAAATATTTCTTATGTCCACCAGGACAACAGGTATTTGTGTCCAAGCGTGTATGTCTCGCCATCTTTCTCCAGAGTGCTATTCAACAATTAGATGTGCATTAAATGTACCCACTGAGACAGCCAGCACCATTAAAACTATCAAAGCTCATTTCACAGGCTGGATCACCCCGTGCTCTGCACAGCGGCATTGTACTGGAGACTAAAGGTGAGAATGGGTTTAGATACAGTAAGAGTCATCGTGGGAAGGCCCCTCCTGCACTGAACAGAGGGGGAAACGCAGTGGAGAGAAGTTCTATCATGTTGTCTAAAGGGATGTCTCAGTCATTAGTGAAAAATGAACATTACCACATGAAATGATTCGATCAGATGAGCTTAAATTGCCTTCATGACATCACACAGCTATCTGTCTGGATTTACATGTGATCCTAACTGTGAGGACGCTTCTCTGAGTCTTTTTTTCATATGAACTAATACGGTTACGTGAAGGTTCAGAGTGTCTCACCTGGACCTGTGCTGTCGGGTTTGTCTGAGGTGTCTGTGCTGGAGCAGGTTTCCTCGCCCTGCGAATCAAAGACACACGCAAGTATTAACATAACAGAAACACAAGTGAGGATTTCTAACACACAACTCTGACACATCACACCAGATACCACAGAGTGGGACGATGGCTACATCAATTTACGGCAAATATGCACAAAAATCACACATCAGAAACCTTTTCAAAGGTGTAAAAACTAAAATTTCCTATGTGTAAAATTTACTTGGGCTAATCAAAGTGGAGCAGAGAATTCTGAAATGCAATAATCCGCTTTGATCTGATGAGACATGATTACAGAGAAAAACAATCAGATTGAATTACGGCCCACCCCTACGACTTCCTACAAAAGACAAACCACATTTATGATTAGGGTCTCAAAATGAGAGGAAACTGAAACTTATTAGTTTGTTTGTCTGGTTTGAAAATGACCCTCACGTAGAAAAAAACATTTGTGAAACTCATGTTTAGGATTATTTCTGCAGCATTTGTCACTTGTATGTTTCACAGTTGATTTCGTATGTTGCATCTCAGATATTCAAAAGCAGAAGTTTCACCTTTTGTGATCGTTTGATGAAGTCTAGCAGGAGGTTTCAGGTAAGTTCTTACTGCGTTAGTGCACATTAAGACCGAAGTGTTGCAGAAGTTTGAAAAAATGCAAAAAAACAAATAAAATATGCAATAAAAAAGAAAGCAGAGATTACATTTTACACGTCATCTATTCTGGTATTAAAAGTGTTATTATCAAGATGCATCTTTTACTGCAGACAACTGCTTTTACAGCACCTAGAGGCCAAGCTCTCCGTTTCCCATCAACCCCCAGAGGCAAGTTGAACTATCGCCACACAAAATGAGACGTTTTATCTGAAGAGACTACAGTGAGGTGCGTAAGTAAAGTGTCCATGAAGGAATAAAGGGAGTCTCAGGTTGTTTGCTGAGTGAGAAGAAGAGAGAATAAAAGCCAGAGATCTTTTTAAACGTTAGTGTCGCGTCTCAGGAGAAACTTCTTCCTCACCTTGCTGCTCTCGTCTCTGTCTTCACCTCCATCAGCTTTGCTTTCGGCGTCGTCCTTCACCTCCTCGGCTTTGCAAACACTGACAAAAGAAACGACAGACAAGAGCAGAAAAAGAAGCTTCAATAACGCAGATGATGTCCTGCTGAGCTCCACAGGAGTACGACTGAGGGCTACGCGTGTAAGGAGGGAGCTCGACGGCGTAAACGCTGAGTGACGAACGGGGCTTCACTGATGTCTGAGTGGAGATAAAACACGCCAGAGCACAGAAAACACAAAGCGACAGAGACCGAGATGAGCTGTTAACGATGCAGAGATACAACAAAGAGGCTGTCAGAGTATAACCTGTCAGAATGTGATCAGGAAACAGACTGAACACGACACGACAGGGTACACCGTTCAGCTGGTATCATCTCTGAAAAGACACATGGAGTAAAACTGTCCCGAAGCGCCGAAAAATGACTAAAAATGCAAAGTTTTTAACAAAGCCGCTGAAGATGGCACCCTCCACGTTCTTCTGCCTTATTAACAGAATGAATTATCAGAGCAGAAGAAGAAGAGAGGAGTGTGAGCGCAGCCTTTGTTAATGCCTGTTAATGTAATGCATGTAAACACATAATAACTGAGCTGCATGTATTTCCCAGCTGTGGGAGATTCATGACCAACAACACTGCGTCACAGTCTGGACACAGATTAGCTTGAAGTCAGCATCTACTGCTCCTGTGACCAGGCTGGTCCTGCTGACATCTTTATACTGAAGTGGAACAAAAGTACACGGCTGAATGTGTTTAGACTTTTCCACAGTTTAAGAGGCAAACTAAGCTTGCTGGAGAGACGTTAAATGGGAAAAATCTAACAAAGTTGCTCCTCACTGCTCCTCATCGTGGAGAAAACGTTCAATCCCAGGATCGAAACTCTTAGTTTGTTAAATTTGTTTAATATGCTATAGTCAGGACATCTGTCTCCGCTGCTTTGACTGTTAATCTGTTTAATCTGTCCCCAAACTTTACAAGGTGCAGCACTGAATCACTGGAGTTCTCCTCCAGCTGTGAGCACAGACGGTATCACTGAGGTGGACGTGGACTGAAAAGTCAAGCCAGAGCCTTAAAAAACTGCATTCTTTGTCGCGGTCAGCAGGGGGCGACTCCATGTGTGGAAAATGATCCTACTTCTCACTTCATTTATGACCTCAGTAAACATTTTCCTAATGAGCTCATGGCTTAATGTAGAGCAAAACACACGATAGAGCAGTGTGTGCTTCAGAGCTTGTGACTGACAAGTTGCTGTCATCTGTCATTTCAGCGTAGCAGTGCGTGTCCATGGCACTGTGTACAGTTCATGGAAGTGACCTGTAACATCCTGGTCACCTAAAGTCTCATTCAGCATTCAGTTGCACTAAAACACAGTCTGTTTTAAGACTAGCTAGCCAAAATTAGCATCCCAATTAATATGGCAGTTAATATGATGGATGCACCTTGCTAACCAAGCTAGCAGATAACTTAGCCCTCCCCAGCTCCACCCTCCCATCCAAATATGGTCACTTCTGGCTGCAAAAAACCAAGATGGCGACCAAAATCCCAAACTCTGGAGTGAGTGACAGTAGCTATGTCCACTTGATTTATAGACTCTTTGTAAGGCAGCTGGTACGCTGTGTACTGGTTACATATTCTGCCTGTATTCTGGATATTTACATACTTTTCCAAACAACGTCAACAAAAGTGAAACCTTTAAGCTTCGTAAACATCATGTTTGTTTTCTGCGCTGTGGATTGTAAAGGAGGCGAGCGCTCCAATGGCAGCAAAGTGCAACACTTTTTGTTTTAAGGTTTTAAGGTTTTATATTTACTGTAACACAACCTCAGTGCGCAAACATTCATCCTTAATGTCTCCCTCCTGCGTATGTATTCATCTTTTCCCGTCTCCTTTGAAACCTGTACAGGAAGCCTGCCGAGTGCACATTTTGAGACTAGAAGGTCTTCTGCCACCAGTCGCTGTGCTCAGCTGGGAACAGCTTCAGGTTGAACAGGTAACAAAGCGAATGATGACTTCAATTACCTTCAGGAAGAGGATCAAAGCTTCCTTTGCGCCTCGTCCTCATAGCTCTGCTGTCAGCCGGAGCAGCAGCACCCAGAAAATACATTTCCCACGCCGCGTTTTGGCTTTCTTCTTTCTCCCTGTCAATTATTCCTCTCATATAGCTTCCTCTTGCAAGACTCGTAAGTACAGTGACACTACCAGAAAAATGACTTGTGAGGACGGTTTCACAGCTCGTATGGGGACAAACCACACGCCGTTTAGAGTTCAGTGGTAGGTTAGGGCAAAAATGAAATACTTAATGGAAACACACCTGCAGCTATGCCTGTGTGTGTGTGTGTCAGTCTGATATCTATATAAATGCATCTCTTGCCCCATTTCAAGCTATCATTACAACATGATCTGCTTGCTATCGACATAATTAGCAGCCTGATGTCACCCTCTGCGTGCATGTTCGAATTTCAATGTGTTCATAATCTTGCTCTTCGCACTCAGTATGTAAAGCAGGAGTGTGGGCGGGGAGGTATCAGTGTCGACAAGAACAAACGTGGCATCAGAGAGGACAGGATGTGTTTTTCGCACCAGTGCTGGCTCCCGCTCTGAACGCTACTACTGAGAGTGAAGGAGGCGACGACTGGTGGAAGGAGGAAGAGGCTCCTGCTGAAGATCTGCGGAGAAGCTGAATAGTGGACACGCGACTAACTGGAGCTCCATGAATGAAAATACTGTAGTTTGTGCTCATCTAACTGAAAATCTGGAATATGCACCGATATCAGCTGACATGATGAGGGTCAAGTCTAGCTTACGACACATAAACACACAGTGGGCCTTTGCATTTTGTATGTGTTCTCTATCTTATTTACACTTTACTTTGAAGTCCTTTTAAGTTTTCTCAAATCTCAAATTACCTTATAAACCTGTGTGTGCGAGTGCGTGCATGTGTGAGCACCTGTCAGTCATGTCGGGGACCCCCTCCCCTCCGCCCTGCTCGGCGGACAGCGCCGTGACGTCTGGCATCCCCACTCTCTCCAGGAAACACAGGTCTGCATCTGCACGCATGGCGTTGTACCGCTCGTAGCCTGATCAGCGACACACATTGATAGACACACACCTTGTTAAAACACAGAACGCATACACACGCTGGAGCCACTGCACAACACACATGCATAAATGACACGTTTGTGCCACTGAATTATCTTTAAATCCCGACATGAAAAATGAAAAAATAAGCCGCTGTGCTCATGAAAACCCTCACCGTGTTTGTGGACTCCTATGAGGAGAGACTTGTCAGCGTCGGCGTCCCACCACGAGGCTGGAATCTCTATGTAGTCAATGTCGGGTAGCGACACCTCAAGTTTACTGTCGACACAAACAGACACACACGCAAACAATCGATCAGTGCTGTCAGTGTCACGTCAG
Source organism: Chaetodon trifasciatus (assembly GCA_037975065.1). Lineage (NCBI taxonomy): Eukaryota > Metazoa > Chordata > Actinopteri > Chaetodontiformes > Chaetodontidae > Chaetodon > Chaetodon trifasciatus. The sequence goes on from JBBMOE010000018.1 coordinate 1,187,081, forward strand.
GACACCCCGGCGTACCGGTAACACAAACACTCAGTCAGAATCAGAAACGTGTCAGACGGCATTTTGACAGAGTGTCAAAGAATCTCATCTCAACGCTTTCAGTTTACTGTAAACAAGCAGAAAACATTCAACGAATCCATAAATCATTTCTTGAATCTCTTCTGTGTCAGTACAGTTCATCAACAAATCAGCCAGCCGCGGTCAAACTGAAGTTCTGCTCAGCAGGTACAAGATGATGAACATGACGCACGCATGCAGTGACAGTGCTTCACTCTCAACCCGCTGTGTGTACTTTCTGTATGCGTATGCTAGCAGCTGGCTTTGCCTGTCTTACTGCACTGGTTTGTTTACACTAGCTCTGGACCGCTCAGCTGAGGAAGATGGTAGCCAGACGTTATAATGTAATGACTATTCCAAAATTCGGAAATCACGACGCATCCATGCTCCGTACCTGGCAGGTATTCCCTCTAGAGCTTGATTGGCAGCCTCGCCCAAAACCTCCACCTTCAGGTAGTACAACATCCGCACCCTCAGCAGCACCCTGTGGGGAGAGAGGAGGAGAGAGGGGGCTGCACTCAGTGTCTGCTCCTTCAGACTGCTTGAATTACTCCTTAAACCGTCTTATTGGTTGTTACTGTCCTGCTGTGTTTCTGAGTCCTTCTGTCAACACGCTTTGCTCTCACCAGGCCACACAGGCTGATATTAAAGAGTAAAAACATTTAACAAGCACACAGCTCTGCTTCTGTTCTCGTGCTGTGCTGCTGTGTTGTCTTAAAGCACCTCTGCTTCACAAGCAGCTACAAATGATTGTTTACAGGTCAAATACATAAAATGACCTACAGCGCTGTTGTTTTGCAGCTCATAAACAGCACAACCAAACAATTGCATCATTTCATCTGCAAACCTGACAGTTTGGTCACGCTGTTTCTCTGGGAAAAGCTCAAGGTTGCACAATAACAGGCTGCTGCTGCTGCTTCCTGTTAATTGAACTGAGTGAAAGGATTTGTAAACTGACTTGTTGCAGTGTTGTTTGAGGTGTTTCTTGTAGCTCTCATCCTGCAGCACCACCTCAGGGTTACAGTGGACCAGCCAGTCGGCGTTCTTCACCTCAGGAACGTTGAGCTGATTCTTCAGCTTCTTCCCCTTCCGACCCCGAGGAACCGGAGCTGACAGACCTGACGAGCACGGCGGGAGGAAGAACGTTACGATGAACATGACGATGGAAGTCAATGAATCAATTTACAGACATCAAAGTCTGATTAGGTGTTATGTGAAAAAGGGGGTGTATAAAGTGTTTGGTGGCTCCAGAAGGAGCTGTGACAAGTCTGATAAATGACAGCAGCTAGCATTTCAAGGCTACTTTAGCTGCGACTAGCACAACCAAATCTCAGCATCTCTTGCTCTGCTGCATCGATTCTGCTCCTTTTCTTTTCTAAACCGTCTGAATCTGTTGAGTTCTCTTTCTCAAAGCTAACATTACAGTGCACGGTGATGATGGAATGCTAACCAGAGTGATTGAGCAGCGCCTCGTCCTGGCCTTCCTTGGTAGGTGAGATCAGATCCCAGATGAAGCTCTTGATCTTGTCGTCACCTTTGTAGTGTCTCAGACAGTAAACCAGCAGAGCCCTGCGCAGCAAAAAAAAATACATCTTCACATGTCCTTCATGCAGCGGCGGACACAGCTGGTGTCTGGACGGTTGTCTTTCACCGTCACACTCCCCGTAAATCACTCTGGACATTTCAGACTTTCTGTCGGGTGAAATTATATAGAAAGACTTCCTCACCGGCAGATCACCTCCATGTCTCTCTCTGCCAGGTGCCATTTAAAGCGACCGTGGTTCAAGATGTCCTTCCACCGACCCCACCTGGAAAGATACGCTGAGGTTTAGTGTGATGGAAATGCCCTCCAGCTACTTAGAAAAGGAAAGATCCCTCTGCGCTACTTTCTGCTAATCCCAGTGAAGCAGCTTGCTGGTCTGATGTGTTAATATGTATAAATTACCCAAAGATCAGCAGGTTCTTCTCAACCCGGAAGCATTCAGCACGGAGGTACCGCCGGCTGCGTTCGCCCAGGCGGCGAGTCCGACACGGCCGCTCCTCCGAGTCGCTGTCCAGCTCTGAGAACTCCATCAGCTCGTCGTCCTCGAAGGAGTTGTAGTGACGGGTCTGCTTCCTCACCCGAGGCGTGTCGATCACCAAGGACTCCTGCATCAGAGAGGAGAATCGAGTCTGGGTGAGGGAAACGAGCGTTAAGACCGACTTTGTAGTGACGAGATGAAGCAGGTGAGGAGAGATCTGTCAGAGCTTTCATCCTCCGCCTCTCCTCAGAGGAGGGGCAGTCCTGACGAGAGACAAAGACACCCACATGCACATTATTTCTGTTCACTGGGGGGGGGGGGGGGGCAATTATTAAGGATTCAAGGCACGACACACATGCGTGCGCACACACACGCACACACACACACAAGGTATGAAGACAGTAGCAGAGCTCGGTGTGCAATCTGCTTCGTTCATTAAGGTGGTCCATCTGTTAAGGGGGGAGGAGAGGAGAGGAGAGGAGAGGAGAGGAGAGGAGAGGAGAGGGAAAAGGAAATGAACAGAAATACTTTAACTCCTGCTGTCCTTCATCTCACTCTCTCCACCCACTCCTCCAGCACTCCTCCTCTACTCTTTCTACCTTCTTTCCTTCGCATGACGGACGTTCATCTCCTCTTCAGTGGTTTCACCTCTTTTGCTCTTCATCTTTCTCCTGTTTCTCCCTTCACTGTCCGCCTGTCTTTGCTCCCTTCTGTCACTTTCTTCACACCTTCTCTCCTCTCTTTCTGCGCCATCCTCTCTTTTCCTGCCCCTTCTTGCTTTCTTCCTCTCCTGCGCTCATGCTTAAATCTCTTCTCTCCATCTCTCTGTACCTTCTCGGATTTGGAGTCGATCTCCACCTCAGCGATCTTGGCCCATTTCTGCCAGAAGTTGGGGTCGTCCAGAGAAATGTCCGTTCTGTTACCGGATGAGATGAAACTGGCCTGAGGACAGAAAAACAGAAAGATGCAATAACAGTCAGATCTGATGTTTTCCACAATCATTTAGTACCTTCACATTTGAAGACAGGACGAAGTCAATGTAAGGCCTTCACTACGACACTGAATGTAACTTGAGACATATTTTTACTCGGTCTCATCTCAGAGGGAGCACGCTAAAAAAAGACATCAGCGCTGGGATCGTCACTGTCTTCATCAACAACAGAGATGGTGAAGCTCTGCTCCATGTTTAAGGACCTGTACCTTCGCGAACGTGGACCCTTTCCCTTCAGACTGGATGGTGATGGTCTGAGTTCGTCTCTGAAGTATCTGATCGATGTCTTCCTCGCAGAACTTGGAGCCCTCGTCTTCCTCGTCCATGAGCGCTCCGTAGGCGCCTTTTTTCAACAAATCCTCCACCTCTAGCTTAGAAAGCTGCTGCACCTGCAGCCACAAACAGCCAGGCGGGTCAGAATTCAAGATCTTTTTATCCCTAATCCGCATACAGCTTGTAAATCGTGACACCACATCCCTGAAGAAAAGTGCACCTCCAACAATCTTATAATATCTCATAATACTCCAATAAGAAGTAATCTCTCACCCCGTTGAGGCTTCCTTTGCGGTTGATGTCTTGGAGGACGGCTTTGTCCAACCCCAGCTTCAGACTGGCCTTGTCAAACATTTCCCTCTCGTACGAGTTCCTGGTGATCAGCCTGTAGACCTTCACCGCTTTGCTCTGGCCAATCCGGTGGCAGCGTGCCTGGGCCTGAAGCGGGCCAGGAAAAAGATGAGAGACATAAGAAGAGTGCGTTGTTATTGTGCTTCCAGTCGGACTCAGGAGGAAAGCTGACAACAACTAAAACTTGATGTGACAAAAATAATAAAGGTGTAATTAATAATAGTAATAATGAGCTCTGTTCGATCTTGGCCATAAGGATAATCAACAACTTTAATTTCTCTTGAAAATGTATAAAGAAATACGATCTAACGTCTAACTGATCAGGAAGTTTAATCACAGTGACTGATAAGAAATATTAGGCTGTACACTCGGCAGAATAAATCCACTGCAAGGACAATAAATTAAAATGTACTTCATGTTTAACAGGTTAGGAAGAACGACGGAGACTAAATCTGCCAGGTGCCATTTGACATTTTTAGAAATGCATTTTGATTGTTCAAGAAACGGAAACATCCATCAAACTGTGGGAAAGCTTCGTACCCGCAGAGGCAGGTAACACCGCGTGCTCGCTTCATTATTCAAGTCCTCTTTGAAGCGCGCATTTTGTCAACTGCTGCAATCCCAAAAGGCATCATAAACGCCAGCAACCATTAACCAGCTAAGACGAGCAGCAGCGGTGAACAGAGAGCGTCACTGAGACAGAAGATCTACGTTTTGACAGCACAGTTTAAGTTGTTTAATCCTCTGAGAGCCGCTGGATCTTACACGATCCCACACATCGCGCTGTCTTTAGAGCGTCATTACTCCTCAACGGTTTGAACCACAGACGTGTGTCTTCAGCTCTCTTCAGCAGAAACACGGCACACTGATAAAGCTAACGTCATCCACCCATCTGGAAAGTGGCACCGGCCTCCGCCCACCTGCAGGTCGTTCTGGGGGTTCCAGTCTGAGTCGAAGATGATGCAGGTGTCTGCGGCCGTCAGGTTGATTCCCAGCCCTCCGGCTCGGGTGCACAGCAGGAAAACGAAGCGGTCCGAGTCCGGCTTGCAGAACCTGTCGATGGCCGCCTGCCGCAGGTTCCCTCGCACACGACCGTCGATGCGCTCGTACGTGTAGCTGGAGAAAACATACAAATGCATTGATTTCTACAATGAATTGATGTCTTTCTGCTCCTCTCCTCTCTGCCTAATGTTCTTCATTCATCTCTCCTAAACCTCTGCATGCTCCGTCTCTCCTCTTCTGTCTTTCCTTCCCTCCTTCCACACTTCCTTTATTATTGCTCCCTTCCTTCCTTCACACTTTCCCACTCTTACCTCCACCCTCCCCGCCCCGCCCTGCTCTCCCCGCTCACCGTCTCTGTATGAGGTAGTCCTCCAGGATGTCCAGACAGCGGACCATCTGGGAGAAGACGAGGACTTTGTGTCCCCCGGCCAGCAGTTTGGGCAGCAGCTTGTCGATCAGCACCAGTTTACCGGCTGCCTGGATCATGGCCTGCAGCTGGAAGTCCAGGGCGTCCGGACTGTGGCTCTTCCTGAAGCTTTCCAGAATCTTCTCTTCCGCTCCTGAAAGAAAAGAAAGGCGAGGCTTCACTTTAAGACGTGCAGATGATTAGAATTCATTATAACAATTAGGATGTTTTTTCCAGTTCATCGGTGTGGGCAGTTTTTATTTCTCGCTTTGTTTGCTGTTGACTGGCTGCTGTTGAACACATTACTGATGTGCTGTGTAATTATACGTTAGATAAACAGCTAATTTTAACTTCTGTGTTATTAGAGGTGCACTTACAACCAGGAGAGAACAAGGTCAATGACTGTTTTTGTGTTAAAGTGTGTGAGGCGGACTGTGTGTGTGTGTGTGTGTGTGTGTGCTCTCTCACCTGTGATCAGGTAGGGGTGGTTGCAGCACTTGCGGAGCTCCATCATGGTGTTAATGAGGTTGGGCATGTTGTGCTGGTTTGCTCCTTTGGACAGGAAGGAGAAGTTCTTCTCTAAGATGGCTCGGTAGTATTTCTTCTGAATGTTGGTCAGCTCCACCTGCAGGGACACCACCAGGAGGACAAAGTTAGCACACAGGCTAACGGTTTGCTAACGGTCATTTCCTCCATCGAGTGTTTGCCCAGCACAGTTAACCGAACATCAGGCTGTGATTTTACCTTCAAAGTAGAATATTAGACAACACTGAAACCGTTCGTCTGTTGCATTCACCAATTATCCTGTTCAGGAACACTGACAGTCCATCACAGGCCTACAAAAGCAGACCCACACAGACAGACGGACACATTCGAGGTCACACCTACGGGCACTTTCAGAGGGAGGAAACCAATGCAGCAGATATGCAGAGGCCAGGACGGTTTGTCTCACAATAACTGCTGAGCTCTCCTCGTACTCGACTGGGTGCCTCTGCTTGAGGTGTTGAAATAAGTTCGCTGTATTGCCTCTTTTGTTGTTACAGTCTTCCTGCACTTCTTACATATTACTGTGGTCTGTTGTACATTTGATCTGTAGCTGCTCCCCTTTTTGGAACCAACTCCTCCACCCTGGAGCCGGCATGCTTGTTGTTGCTGTGCGTAACGGTATGACGTCATGTCATTACACCAACAAGTCAGAATAACGTCATTATCACGATATGAATACATAGATATGAACTTCTTTTTATCATATTTAAGATTATACTGACGTTACTGTGAACGATATGATTCGACACACCAGTTTTTGTTGTGATATTACATGACTGATTGAGCCAAAACAGAAGGAAGTGGCACACAAAGCTCTTTCCAGCTCTGGAAACAAGTTTGTGTTAAACACAGACACTGTACAAATACACACACGCAGGCACGCGCACACACACACACACACACACACACACACACACCTCGATGATGGTCTCTTCTTTAGGCGCCAGGTTTTTTTCTACATCGTCCTTCAGTCTCCTCAACATCATGGGCTTCAAAATGGCCTGAAGCTTCTTCACCTGTCAGAGGGAAAGCAGGAGGAGGCGTGAATGTGAATGGTACACACATATTTTATTCTTCCCTGATAACAAGTCGAGCATCGTCCCTCCTCTTCACATCCACACTGAGTGTTTTTTCTGCCTCGAATACCTTTTAACTTTGAGAAAAGACAAAAAAAAAAAACAAGAGAAAACAAAACACAGCTGATCCCAAACAACACAGCACACTGAAGGAGGAAGAGGAGGAGAGTGAGAGAAGAGCTGTTTGGATGCATTTAAAACAAACAGCACCGCTTCCTGAAGCTGCTTTTCAAAGCAAAAGCCCCCCCACACTGAGGCATGATAGACTGTGTGCAGCATCTCCAGACGCTCGTCTCTACACACCTGCTCATCTGTTTTGAGGTCTCCAAATTCTTCCAGGAAGGTGCTTTCTGAAGGAAACTGCAGCGGCTCCAGGAAATTCAACAGGCTGAACAACTCCTCCACTGAGTTCTGCAGAGGCGTTCCTGTCAGCAGAACCTTGTGTTCCTGTTGGAACGTGGACAGGAACACATTAAAAACATGAACGGCCACACAGAACCTGCTGCTTCCGGTAACGCTGATTCAAAACGAGCCGGTGGGTTCATTAAAACAATCCTTCCAACGAGAGAGGAGGAGAGACGGGGGGAGATTAAAGAGAGACGAGTGAATTAAAAGAGACAAATGTACCAATAAAGGTGCGCAAGTGTGATAGGCGGCCAGGTATAAGAGGATAAGTAAGGCTGCACACACTGCTGGCTCTTATTAATGAAGAGAATTTACTCACCGCTAAACGAACAGTGACGTAAGATAACAGCCACTGATAAGCTAATTCCTACAGCTACTGTACACACACATACACACACACACACACACAGACTGACCAGGTTCATGAGTTTGAGACCCTCCAGCAGTTTGCAGTTCCTGTTTTTCAGCCGGTGGGCTTCGTCGATCACCACGCAGCGCCAGTGGAGCTTCTTCAGCTCGGGACAGTCGGCCATGATCATCTCGAAGGTGGTGATCACCCCGTGGAACTTCAGCACACCCGGGATAGTGTTACCCTGCGGGCGAGAGGACGGTATGTTTAAAGACCCCCTCCAATGAAAAGCAAGCTTTTCATCTTGTTAACATTCAATATATGCTCAGAGATAAACAGCATTTCCACCTCGGACCTGCAGCGGACCACAAACACAGATTCAGACCGGCACAGGTTCATACAGACCAGGAGGAACCAATGCCGTCAACTTGTGGCGTGAAACAAGACCAGAGGATCAGAGGAGAAGTTGCAAAGTTGCAAAAAGAAAAAAATGGTGAACCTTCATGTATCATCTGAAAATCCTTGAGCCAAACTGAAGCATTTTTCCAGAGTAACATCCATTCATTGTGCGCACACAGCAGGTGCGATAAGTTAATTTCCTCCTGTTTTACGAGTTCACTGAGTCCAAACAAATCTGCAGTGTGCTAGCCAACGCTAGCCAGGGTTAGCCACATGATGAGGCAAGTCAAACGCTGACAGGACTTTTATATGGCTTGGAGGTGTTGACGGGAGAAGAAAGCAAACGTTACTCAGAACAGCGTGTCAGACAGCGGAGCTGCTGATGTCTGATGAGCAGAGTGGAAGCGGCAGGCGGAGGGGTGGGTGGAGACAGAGGTGTGGACTGTGCGCAGTATGTCCATGCATGCTACATGAGGGTTACATCTAAGCCAGTGTGAGGCATAAAGGGATTTTTATTCATATATTCTAGGACTTGTGAATATGGAATTGTGATGAGCAGAGATGAGTTTTCAGGGGTTTGATCAAAGCCTGAAGAGGAACTTTAAAAGATGATTTCAGGGGGTTCAGGATGGAATCAAGGCCCTTCATCACACGTCACGTCTCACTCTTCCTTCACTTTTAACCTTCCAACAAAAGCACTAAATGCTGAACTGATGAATTTATCAGGCGTGACCAAAATGAATACTCACTCCCCTTGGATATCTGCAGAAAGTCAAATTCAAAACCATTAGCTGCATACAGTAACGTAATGGTAACTCTGTATTCATCTGAGACTCATGCAGCAATGAGAGCCCTGTGATGCTGTGAATATTTATACCAGAGTGAGTTAAAGAGGAGGAGCGGGTCATTCTAAATAACTACACGGCTGAAGCAAGATTCTGATCACTTCACGGCAGATATGGAGCCACCCTGCAGGGAGAGCGAGGTCAAGGGAAAATGAGGTCAATGAGAAAGAGAGAGAGATGACGAATGTCCTCCGGATGTGTGTCACATCCAGCGGATTAAACACACGGCAAAAGTCTCCACGACGGAGAGAGCGAAGGAGACAGAGCAAGACACCGAGGATGATCTTAAACCTGAAGAATCATCTTCACATCATGAGGACGGAGGACAAAAACACACCTAATGATCACGAGTGGACAGCGCTCTAATACCAGGAAACGCACTGATTAAAATGAATCTAAACATTGTAATTAAATGAATCTCCAGCAGTCACCTTCTTCACTGCATGTGTAACCTTAAAGGAAATAAAGAGGACCAGTTCTTAAATCACGACACTGTCTTCGATGTGTGAAGTGTGCTGCAGAGGACGCAGCAGCAGAGTGAGAATATAAGAGATACGGAGGAAGAATCACATTCATTTGGTCTGACAGATATCCAGAAATCAGACTGAAGAAGATCTGCACCAACAACTCCTTTATCATCCCATGAATATTCAAACCTCACGGGCGTTTTGACTCACAGCAGGGTAAAAGGCAACCGGGTAATATCTTCTTTTGTGAGCGACCTTAACTTGAGTAACTACATCGACTTGGAAGATGCATCGTAATAACACAAACATTAGCTGAACATGAGGTGTTTGTGAAGTGTTCTATGGAGTCAAAGTGAACATTTTGAACAGTAAATATCAGGTTTTATGAGTCAGTACCTGAGAATTAAAGAGCTGGAGCTTATTAAAACAGCAACTGTGCAGGAAGCTTTGGTTCTCTTTCCTTTTCCTACAACCCCAATGCCACAACAGCCGGGAGGCTGATTTGTAAGCTATTTTTTACATAAACTCAACTGAAAACAGCACAAACACAAATATCTGCTTATTGTGAACCTGGTGCAGCAACACAGGAGCAACTAAAGACTGGGAAAGGTGTGGAACGCTCCAAAAACACCTGTTTGGATCATTCCACAGGTAACAGGTGATAGCATCATGATTGGGTACGAAAGGGGCGTCCTGGAAAGGCTCAGCCGCTCACAAGCAAGGTTCACCACTTTGTGAACACATGATTGGATGAAGGAGATGAACACATGGACTCAGAGACACTTTACCTTCAATAAACAGTCTGTTATTTACGTTTACACAGCGTCCTGTCGTCTCTCTAGAATCAGGGCTGAACATGCAGCTCGGCCTCCTTCTGTGACCTTCCTGTTTTCCACCTTTAACTCCAACATCTTCCCCGCGCTCTGCACACTGCAGAGACAACAGACCTTCATGCTGTCTCTCCAGGGGTTCGTCTTAATCAGTAATCAGAAGACAACAAAGTAAGCCGACGCGCAGCACAGCCACGAAACATTTCAACTCTGCAGTGAACTCGATTCTCAGCGAACGCCACAGACATCACTCCTCCGGATGAACTTGAACAACACTGAATGAAAAGAGTCCGTGCCTGTTCCTCCAGAGGTTTGCTGGATTTCCAAACTCTCCACTAATTACTCGTTACAGCAGGAACAAACAAGGCGGGTTTGCATGAGTGCGGGTTCACCAAAAGGTAAAAACGAAGTCAGCACCAACCATTATTTTCACAACTCATTTATCTGTCAGAGCAGGTGATGTCTTCATACTGCATGTTTGTCCTCCCAACAGAAATCCTAAATCTAAAATGTAAGACCGATGAAGAGTTCAAACATCACCTGTGGGTCTCTGTAAAACATCTCGTACTGCAGGATCATCTGCCGGCTGATCTGAGAGCCGTGATACACGATGACGTTCATGTGCGTCCACGTGCGGAACTCCCTCTCCCAGTTGGTGATGGTGGACAGGGGGGCGATGATGAGGAAGGGGCCGCGGATCCCCATGTTGAAGATCTCATACAGAAAGGTGATGGACTGGATGGTCTTTCCCAACCCCATCTCATCCGCCAGTATGCAATTTTTTCTAGAGAGAAGAAGAAAAACGGTGAGAGAGCAAAGGCGTGATCCTAAAATACAGCAAATACATGCTGTTTATGCTAATTAGCAGACTAATTAAGCTAATTAATGCATTATTTGTGTAAACATATTAGCCTTCTCATAACATGTTGGTGATATTTGCATGAACTCTGCATCTTAAGGCATGGATGAAGTTTCAAGAAAGATGTTCCTTATTAAAATGCTGCTTTTCCTGCAGATATTCTGTCCAAGCATGTCACACTGAGACTTTCTACGATGAGCTCATGAGTTTATGTCAACACTCAGACAAAGATTAATCAACTCTGGTCTTTTTTCAGTCTGTTAACGATGGTATGTGAGTGCGGTGAAACGGTACAGCTAGCTTAAAGTCCAGTTATACATCAGCACATTATTCAAATTAGATGGCAAACGTTAGCAAACGGTGCTGCAGCTTCTGTGCTGACTGACAGCGACACCGACAAAAATCCTGTGTGCTCATACGTGCATAGTTTTGTGGGTTTGACTTGTGTCTCCAGTCCATACTGAACACAGAGAGATGTCTTCTTTATGTGCTGTCACTGTAAGTAATGGAGGACAAAATCCTCTGTCCCTCAGACTGCTGAAGCCTCACGTTAGCTCTTTCAGTGTACATATGGACATGTGAGGGTTGTTCCTTTAAAAGACTCCGACCACAGCTTTGACTGTATTTGGTGGTGGTGCTTTAAGACGTATCTCAGACATGATAATCTGCCAGAGGAGACGGAGTTTGACTCCTTCTCATCAGTGTTTACAGGTGTTCCTATCAGACTGCTGTTGCTCATCTTAAAATATGAAACACAGCAAGCAGTGAAGTTAACTGGTGCTCATAAAAAGTTACTGTCCGACCCGAGCGAAGTGTTAAAACCTCTGTGAGTGAACTTTCACAGCCGCTGTTCATCTAGCTGAAGGGTTTGCGTTCAGTTGCATTTATGATGTTTATGGTGGTTGTTGACATTAATGTCCGTTTATTTGTGGTCAGAGGACGGATCTGATGGTCAGCGATCGCTCACAGTGTGCTGTTCTTTCTAACACCACATCATAAGTTTGGTCAGTGATGCAAATTTCACACCGCTTAAACCTCAGCCAATGAAAAGGCTTCGACCTGTTCCAGTGTCTGTGTGCAGCGCTCACCTGTTGTACCAGTTAAACAGCAACCAGTTCATTCCCTCTAACTGGTATTCTCTGAGCTGGTTTCCATTGCGGTAATCTCTGGAGCGCTCCAACTTCTGCCACTTTTCTGGAGGAGGACGCTCCTGTGAAACACACACACACGCACACACACACACACACACACGCGCACACACACACACAGTCAACTTACCATTTCAATTTCAGTAATAACAACCAAACTAAATGCAGCTGGCCAGTCTTGCTGCCATCTATCAGGTTTCTGTTGGATGATAGAAAACTGTGATTAGGAGCAACCCTTTAGTCGAAGTTTTCTTTTTCTGAATGTGATCATTCACTCTACAGTTTATCCAACACAAACAAGAGAATATATAAAGACTATTTGGTTCCCCTGATAAATCAGAAAGGAGATAAATGAGCTGTCCCAATTTCTAAAGATGAGGGAGGACTCGCTCTCTGATTTGTTGAATGGACAAATAATAAAATAAGTAGTTGTTGCTGCCAGGGTGAAATAAGTGAGAATGCTAGTTTTGAAATGAATAATGGCTAAAAAGCAAGAATAATTTGCTCAGGTCTTATCTTCCTGGAGTGGAGAGAGACGAGAAAATTGGTGATATTTAAGCAGCAATTTTGTGTTCAGCATCCAGCGAAGTAAATGTGCTGTCAGCCTGGTCAGGATACCCACGACTTGAACAAAATACATCAGTTCTGCTCACATTAAATGGCCTCTGCTTTGTTGTCTGGGCCTCACTGTGATGATGCCCACACTGAGCAGGGCAGCGCAGACGTGGAGAGGGCCGCCATGTTTTACATGGATTTGATTGGGAGGATTTTCAAAACCTCAATGTCACCTCCAAAAACAAACACAGAAGCTGACCCGATGGTGCAGAACTGCAGCACGAGACGAAAGAAAACCTCGCAGCGCTGATTGCGTTTGCGCTCATTAGCGCTGACAAAACAAAACAAGGCCAAGCCGCTGAATTTGAGGCAAACTGGTGGAAGAGATGTGGGCAGAAAAGCTGGAGATGAAACGCGAAGCCGCAATGTTGTTGTGATGTTGTGCAGCTTCCCTTTTTCTTTCATCTGCCCACCAAACTAAACTCAAAACATAAATGTTTTTGCTCACTCACAAGATAGTTTGGTTCCAGACATCTGAATCATCACCCACATCTCCATATCCTATCACACTGAAGCTCTGAGCCAATCAGAGCTTAGAGCCTATTAAAAATAACGGCGTCATCCTTCTGCTGCAGAGCCAGAGAACCGCCACAAAAACAGCAAGCAGCGCGGACAGAACAGACGCGGCCCTAAACGTCCACTTGAAGAAATAAGAAGTCATAAATCAGCACGTTTCTTCAATTTACATGATAAACGTTAGTTTAGCTGCTCCACGCAAACCGCTGCAGCGTCTGCGTTGACTGACAGCGACACAGACGGGATGATTATGTCAGCCGCTGAGGACGAGTCCGAGCAAAACAAACAGAGACAGGCGAACAGGAACAAGACGTCACGCTGATTCAAGACGCCAAACTCAACTCAGACTGATCGTATCTGAGGTCCACTTCAGAGACAGGCCTGGTCTGTAACACCCACACCCGTCCTCCTTGAACATGTTCGCCTTCTAATTTTAAAGACCTGACCAACATTTTTTTTTTTTAAATCCCACGTTTCTCTCCTCACTTTCACGTCTCCTGCATCGTGTGTCTGCTCACCATGTGCCTGAGGTCAGCCGGCAGTTTCTGGATCTCCTCAAACTCTTTGATCTTCTCTGGGTCCAAGTCCTCCTGCAGCTCCCACGTCGCCTCCTCGTATGACAGACTGCACCACTTAACGAGGTAATGGGTCACCTCCTACAACATCATGCAGAAAAACATGGTGTGTGTGTGTGTGTGTGTGTCAGAGGACGAGGAGTGTACCACCACACTGAGGACCTTCAGTAATAACTGCTTTCAAAGCAGACAAACACCGCTGAGAGAGCGTCTGTCTTCTTACCTCTCCAGTCTCAGTGTCTGTGGTAACAGCCACCTCGAGCACTCTGTCCACCTCTACATAGTCTGGATTAAATAAGTCCTCATCAGGCTGAACACAGGGACAAAGAGAGATGGGAAGAGAGACAACAGATTATTGATTATTCATTATTAATCAGGTCAGGGGTTCACAGTCTGGAAAGTTAGCAAAGAAGAGCTGGAGAGGAAGAGCTGAAGTAAACTCTAAAATAAGGTGGAGGGGAAGCAGGGAAGTGTTCTTCCACTGTCGCTCTGTGGGAAACACTGACCTATATAAATAAAATGACGTTGACATTTCTCAATATTGGAGCCACATCTTCCATAAACGCTGCTGATTCTGGCTGGACGGAGAGAAGTGCTTCTTTTCTACCTCTTCACATTTGTTCTGAACAGACTTGATCGAGGCCAAAGATGGAGCCTGACTAGGTTCACCACCGCCAAGTTAAAATCACGCAGTAAGCAGCAGATTATGCCTCTACGTCAAGGTGATGCCTCTGACCTTTACAGCACTTTGAACGCTTCGCAGGAGCTCTGGATGAATGTGCTGTGAAGTCATTACACACCTGAAGTAATCACATTTACATTGTTCTTCATCACTTTGCGATGGACACAATGGCTTCAGTAATAGCTTCACTAGATTATTAATACAAGCTTGTCCAGCATGACTTAAAGGAGGGATCCAGACCTGAACAGCGGATAAGGACAACAAACGGCGGTGGATGCTACCTCGGTGAACAGGTGTTTCATCTGGGCCTGTTTGGTCCTGAAGCGTTTGATCTTCTGGTGGATTCTGGGATCTTTCTCCAGCTCTTCCAGAGTGGCCCACTTGCAGTGAAGGTAGGAACTAAAATAACAAAAGAATCAACACGGCTTTCATTTGGTGAAGCATACTGTTTGCCCGTTGGCCATTTTTCACCCTAAGTGCTGCTAGTTTAATGAACAGGTCGAGCCTGACGTGGCATTTAGTGGATCAGGGTACAATCATGCATGAAAAGGCGACGGGCTGTCGAGACAAAGGCAAAACAAATGAGTCTGATTTGAGATTTGGAGCCACAAAACAGACAGAAAGTGCAGATTTTAGACAAGCGGGAGAGACGATGTTTGGTGCTGCCTTCACTGTCTCCTACAGATCCTATCTTCATGCATCCATACATCACTGAATCTTACAGAGCAGAGGAGAATCACTCATTCTGTCACCGGTCGATGAGAAAGAAGATGAACAAATAATGTTACTATGGCTGCAGTCCATAACGTCTATATGAAATCTAAATGTCAGCGCAGTGTTCAGGGTAAAGTACGTGCACCGCGCAGTTACTAAACTCAATGCAAACTGCTTATGCATTTGATAATGCATTATGTATAATGGTAATTTTTACACTCCAAATATTATACTTTGGGCACTTTTCTGTAACTTCATAATTTGCGAATACATTATTCTCAATAAAGTCATGGAAAAGTAAGGCCCTCACAACCATTCTGTCTGATTCAACTCAAGCAAACTATGTTTTATTCATCACCCCTGAGAATAAATTACGATCATAATAATGACGGTATCTGTGTAGGTCCTTTCTTAAAGATACAAAGTGCCGGAACAAACACGGAGGTCTCCTGAGATCCTCAGACTGGCTGGAAGAGCCGAGTCTCGGTGAGAGGATGAAAAAGTCTGCGCTCCCTCAACAGCGACTGCTGAGAAGCATTTCAGTGACTCTGGAGAATAGACCGCTGCTCAAACACAGCCCATGTGTGCAAAGACAACTTCCCCGAGAGAAATCAGTGTCATAAAAACTATTAACTAAGCAGCTCAAACAAATGCAAGGCGCTCCTTAAATATTTTCCATCAGTCATGAGGGTGACTTTAAACGCCTCTCATGTGCAGGGCGGCACCCAGGACCAGGGATGGTTTTCAGACCTTTCTTTGATTATTGCTACATAACAACGAGCACGCCAGCGTGGTCGAATGGAGCGCAGCCCCTGTGATCACATGGGTTTCACTTCAGGAGCTTCAGTTTTAACCAACAGTCCAAAAACATGCAGGACTCAGGACAAAGGTCTGTTATTAAATTACATGCATCTAAAAGCTGTCAAGACATTTCCCTCTGAAGCACAAACGTCAGCCTGCTGGTGGCGCTACAGGAAGAGGAGCTCATCCTCTGGGTAATCCATCCGCTGACACTGCCATCCATAGAGCTGCTGGATCGGTGCACTGCCCTCACCGTTCACACCCTGTTCACACACGTTCACACCTGGAAGCCGCACAGAACATCCACAGCCTGACCTGCCGGCCTCTAAGCAGCAGAGGCCCAGCTCACCTCACACATCTCCCAATAATCCAACATTCATATTCACCTGATTCATCAGACAGTGATCCATCATATCTGGACTCTGGAGTTAATGGTGGTCTTGTATTGGACTGCATTACACTGACAGGTAGCTCTAATACTCTGCCTGCCTCGTGCACAGTATGTAATTGTGGTGGATAAAACACCCCCAGCGTGGCGCACCTGATCAGACGATGCAATTAGAAGAGCTTAATGTCTGACACCGGCGTGTGAACTGTACATAAACGATGAAGAGGGACTCACAAATTTCTGTACTTGACATAAAACTCCTCCGTTTCCTCCGCCTGGTCCTCTGATGATGAAGTCTGGGGAGGAAGAGGGAGACGAAGTGAAGGACAAACAAATACATGGAGAGCAGCAGGAGAGCAGCTTTCAGAATGAGGGGGAAACAAACAACATAATACATTCATAATCCGCCAGAAATATTTAATTCATTCATGAAATTGTGTGTGTGTGTGTGCTGCTCCTCACCTCTTTCTTCACTATTCTGACAGACAGAATTTTCTCAATGATGTTGGCCTCGTCCTCAGGTGGCTCCTGAGGGACAGAGAGACAGAAAAGATTAGCAGCCTGCGAGTGCGAAGGCCAGTTCACACAGTTTGTGCTCGCACAGCGGCAAAGCGATGAAGACTTCCATCAAAGCAGAGCATCCACCGAAGGTCCTCACAGCATTTCAAATGTGGATCACACAAAAATCTTGCCAATAATTATTAAATGATGCATCAGACTGAGAGGTAACCGTTTGTGCATGTCTGTATCGACGACGCCACACAATCCAATACCAGCGTAATCCGCAGCCTCCAAAACAACCACGAAATTCAATCAAAGCCACTTTATTAAACCCGTTTCTACGAAAACTGAACATTATAACCTTCACGAAGTTTGGATTCTTTTATTGTATCAGACTACCGTCGCTGTCAAAGCTGCATGAAAGGAATGAGAGTGTTTGGAGACCTCTAACGCTTCTGTTTTCATCCTCAGCTTTATCGTATTCACATTCATTTTCTATGCCTGTTTACATGTTCGCTCGGTCTTTTTCATGTGAAGCACTTTGAGCTGCATGTCTTGTATGAGAGGTGCTATACAAATAAAGTTCATTATTATTATCATTATGCATCTGTTTGGTGTTTCATCGACCAAATTCCAATAGTGGCGCCATTTACATGAAGCAAAGACGTTCTACTGACAAACACAACGGTGAGACGGCGAGTATTTGGCTGTCACCTTCTTCAGACGGAAACTATATTACATGAAGAACATCTTCACCTTCAACACATCCACAGGCTATTCAATGCCTGGATTATTATCATATTACCTGTGCATTTTAAAATGAGGACGAAGCAGCGAGCCGCAATGAAAGAAAGTGACATCAGGAGAGAATAAAGGAATAGAAAGAGACTTCCTCACCTCAGCCTGCCACGCCAGCGCGGTGGCGTTCAGCGCCGAGATGCGACCGGCTCCAAGAACCGCGATGGTCTCTCCATCATCGTCCACCACCTTAAAGTCCAAATCCTCGTTATACTTCCTCCTCTTGACCTGACGTCCCGAACGGCGCTTCTAAAGATATAGAGAGAAAAGGAGAGAGGAAGGTGAGAGGAGACCGGAGGAATGAAGATGGAGAAGGAATAGAGGAGAGTTAGGAAGATGATCCAGAAGTGGAGATGTGGAGGACTATTTGCTGTCATTTAGCTATTTTATATAATCTTTTCAAAGGTATATTAAGCAGGATTTGTGTATTTATCTGCAGATCCCGCCCAGGGCCTGTATTTTCCTCTCATTTTGCTGATGATTCAGGGCGTCAACCTTTGAGCAGTTGGTGTGTAGCTCCCAGCCAATGACAGCACGCAGGTAAGTCAGGAGTTTATAAAAAGGTAGCGACCAGGTGCCAGACCGTAGGCAGGATGCACCGAGAGAAACCGGCGGACAAACAATAGGCAACAATTCCTGCACAGCATACCTGTGACTGCACATGCAGGTGAGCTGTGTTCAGAAACAATATGGCCGACATTGTCAATGCAGCAGATGTGATGGAATCATAATGTCGGTGTTTTGCATCCTGTATCAACATTTTTTCCAACCTTCTGTGCATGCTGTGATGTACGTACGTTATTAAAGGCATATTAGCTGTCAAATTAATCATAACACACTGGCAGGCCACCTTTCACGACACATCACTGTACACCAGTCATTCCACGAAGGCCGGCGTGTCCACGGTCTGTCCGGCCTTTCTGTCCACTCACCGCGCTATCCAGGGGGTCCTGGCTGTCCTCTCCAGCCATGTTGAGGGCTGACATTGAGGTAGTGTCGTCACTCTCCGCCCCCTCCTGGACAGCCAGCTCCTGGTTTCTCCTCTTTCCCTTCTTCTTCTTCTCCACGGGCGCTGCGCCAGGATCTCTGGGAGGAGAGGAATTCTGATGAGTAATTAGCAGCTCTAGTAGCCTGCAGCAGTGTTTTCTCACTGAGCCAGAGGCTGGAAACTCTACTGCTCCCTGAGGATCTGTAAAGGCCTGGTTGAGGCGGTTATATCTGGCACAAAATTCCCATCCTCACTTTGTTCTAATCTCTCTAGCTACTATTATTTCCTGATCATGAAGACAAAGAGCAGCCGCTGGCCAATCACTGAGAAGAACCAGCTGGTGAAATGCTGGCCATGAGACCGAAGCACACTTTGGACCAAAATAAAACAGGCAGCGTTACTGGTTCAGAAAATTCGAGCAGGGGAGCTGAATGAAAAAGCTGCTGGCTTACACGACGTCCATGGAAGAGGTGATCAAACACTTCAATACTTGTGGCAAAATCAACTGAAATCTAAGTTTCTTAAAGACAGCGAAACAGCAGTTAGAGCATCTTTAGCTTCAGTTATGTGACAAAGTGGGAATGATGGGAGATGTTTGATTGAATTATTGGGGGATTTGATTGCTGGAAAGTGGATGTGACAGCAGGGATTTGAAGGTAGATTTCTAACTGATGAAGAGCTGGAGGACTTCTGAACGTGTGAGCAAGGTTTACAAGCTGATATCCAAACACACACGTCTGACCTAAGACGCCATCCAGTCGCTCCTCCGACCCCTGAGCTAATGGAGGACAGTGCAGGTTTATACGACGGGTAAATGACAAATAAGATTTATGTACACAAAGTCAAGATTAGCCCGACATATTTTACAGAAAGAGGAATTTTGATATATTAATATTATATTAGCAATAACATATGCCTGAAAAGAAATGTTTGGCTGGACCAAAACAGAGCTGCAGCCGGCCCAATAACTGTCAAAGTCCATCCTTGACGGAGTGATGGAGTTGCACCATTGGTCAATCGAGTGTTGGGAGTTTCCCCATTGGCTGTTACTCTTTCAAAAAGGTGTGAACTTTAGTTACCATAGCATAACTCCTGATTCTCTGAGTATAGGCATGGCCCTCCGAGGCAATCACAATGGGTCCGTCTGCTACCCGTAAACACAAACACACCCCCTCTCCACAGAAATCAATATGCAGTCCATACCTCGCCAATGAGTCACGGCGCAACGGCGAATCACAGCACATCATATACACACAGGAGGGAACGAAACTGGAAAACAATATAAAACCGCCTGCTGTGAGGAGCAGACGATGGTTACGCACTCTAACGGTGCAGCAGTTTGAACTTTAAGAACAGGAAACTGCAGCTGAATTTTTAATATCCAGAGGTTCACATCACAGACATTAGCAGGGACCACATATGGTCCAGCCATGAACTGGGATCTAGTCTTATTACTGTAAACTGTAAGTGTTTATAAATGTGTGTGAGCGCCTTCCAAGCACAGAGAGCCTGAGCTGAATGCAAAGCGCTGTGAACGTGACTCAATGCACAAGCACCTTCGTCGCATGAGCTTCTCTCCAAGTGTTTCCAGGTCAAATCGTACATTTTTCATACACAGGAGACTCACAGACTGTTTGATGTCCTCTGCTGAACATGCAATCCACATGTTTGACCCCGTTCATGAGACACTCAGGTCCCTGCTCTGCCACAGCGGTACATACACAACCAATCAGATCACATGAAATAAGCACTAAATAGTCTTATCCGAGTTTCTCTGATATTCCACCACAATTATTCTGAAATTTGCTCACAGATGTTTGTTTTGCATAAAGTAACAACACACAAATATTTGGTGAAAAGACAAGAAAGTATTGCAACGCTACTGTACTATCAGGTACAAAACCAATGATATTAATAATAACTGGTGCAGACGAATCCGTCACGAGCGCCTCTGAATGACTTTATGCAGTTTGAGAATGATCTAAATACAGCGTGAGGCAGCTTTGAAATGAACACCAGGAAATCATTAAAGGAGCAGTGTGCAGGATTTAGCCTTTCAAGCATGCAGGAGAGTCCATGTTTGGTTTGTCCATCATGGGCTACTGTAGTAACACTGCGACTCAAGCTGCAACCTCCAGGCTGAAAAATGAAGCCACCATGGAAGGAACAAAACTGCAGATCCTCGCATGTCCACATGAGGCTGGCTCCAAAAGTGAGTCTATCCCCATAGACTTCCATATCATAATACCCAGCTTTACAGCAGAAGTGGCGCTAAAGAAACAGTTTTCGTCTCTAAAGCTAATTTGAACAGGGGCAAATTTATATACAAGCCACTCGTTTAAACTATATTAAGGCTTAAAGTCGTGTATAATTATGACCGTGGCTGCCTTGAGTGACAGCTAGCCGCTAGGTTTCAGCAACCAGGCTTCATTCAGCCACCTCAGCTCCACTTGGTGGAGTCAGACACTGCCGAAACAGCAACAGCATAATTCTGAATAACATACTCTATTTCTGCCGATGGATCTTACACTCTGGACTTCTAACCCAGCATGACGTCGCTGGTTTCTTCTCTCCTCCACTGACTTTGGGGTGTAACCATAGATCCCTCAGAAGTCTTATTCTTAAGAAAGGAGGCTGTCGTGTGACGTGCAGAGAGCGACGGGTAAATTTAGGACTGTTGTGGCGACTGTGGTCGGACGGGCAGAGAAGATGGTTCTCATGTCCCAGTTAATGCTTTTCTCTCCCTCCACTGAAACTCTGCCAAAGTGAGCGGCGGGAAAAGACAAAGCAACAGATTAAGACAGAATTAAAACTGCTCCACTGGAGGACTTTATAATCTTCTTGTGACTGTTGTTATCCGAACAAAACGTGACCTGATACGAGCGTCCGACCTGGAAATGACCCCGAGTCGGTGAAGTTCACAAGTTCCTCCTTTGTATCTGTGTTCCTCCTCTCCTTCTGCGCTCTCTTCTTTCATATCATTACCTCTGTTGCTCTTCATCTTTTCTCATCCTCACTAAACCCATCTCTCTGTCTCTCCTCTGTCACAGCAGTGAAAGAGGATCCCGTTTTATTGTCCTCGATGCTTTTTCTCTTCCTCTAACTCATCAGCGACTTTTTCCTCTGTCTCTCATCTGTGCCTCATCTCTTCCCTCTTCCTCCACACTTTATTTCTAACATCTCTCCCTTTCTCCTCTTCACACCTCCCAATCATAAAACACTACCTTCAGTATATAACGCAGAAATTTATTCCTGACCTGCTCTCATCTCTCTGGTCTCTTTGGGAAAAGCCACAACTCAGCCGGTATCCTGCTCTGTTAGCATCAAGCATCCACACACATCTATTATCGCTCTACAGTTTATGTCCTTCGTCTTTGCACAAATGTGGTTCAAGAAGCCAGCCTCGTTATGAAATGCATATCCTTATGACGGTATTCCCAATTATTCACCACAGTGAACATAAATATTCTTTAGCGTGTCCTCTCTTAATGCAGCATTTAGCCTTTTAATACACAGCAAAAACCCAGAGACACACTCAGGATCTAATTTAGTGACTTAAACAGATTAAACTGGGGGGCCGTCACTGTAAGCCGCTGTGGTTAGTGTACGGAAACGGTTTCCTTTGATGGCCGTTTATGTTTAATAGGAGCTAAACTAAAAAAAGCTGCATCAAAGATGAACCAATTCAAAACAGTTGCTTTTGACTGTGCAGGCAACAAGTGAAACGATCAGGCGGTTGGTGTGTTACTGCAGACATGTCCCTCTTAATCTTTGCTCCTGCATCACAACCTCATAAAGCGCACCAGAGAAGGGACGAACGCACGAAAAGAGAAGACAAGAAAGGAGGAACAGAGGACAGACGGGGGCAGGGGAGACAAGAGGGGAGTCCATCAAAGACATCTATTCTGTCTCTCTTATCTACACACAGCAGTGTGTCTGTTTTGGGTGAAATTTGGGGTGAAACTATTTTCTGAGGCGATGCTCAGGATTTTCTATGAGTCTGTGGTGGCTGGTGCTATTCTCTGTGCTGTTGCGTGCTGGGGCAGCGGGCTGAGGATGGCGGACGCCAACAGACTCAACACACTGATCCGCAAGGCCAGTGACGCTGTGGGGATGGAGTGTGACTCTCTGACGGTGGAGTCAGAGAGGAGGATGCTGAATAAGCTACGAACTATCTTGGACAACGTCTCACACCCACTTCATGATGCACTGGTCAGGCACAGGAGTACGTTCAGTGAGAGACTCGTCCCACCAAAACTCAGGACTGAACGCCACAGGAAGTCATTCCTGCCTGTGGCCATCAACCTGTACAACTCCTCCCTCTGAATGGCCCTTGGACTTTTCACTGTTCTGATATATATTTTCCAATTTCAATTTTGCACATCCAATGTTTAGTATTTATATTTTGTTTTATTGTTGTATATTTTATTGTGTTGTATAGTTTGTTTTATATGTATATTCTTAGTATAAATATTTTGGTTTCTTATATTGCTTTTATATATATTTCTTTCTCTTTTCTTTCTTTCCTAATCTGTATGGAACACTGCTACAAAAACAATTTCCCCTCGGGGATCAATAAAGGAATCCTGAATCCTGAATCCTGAATTATTGATCCAACAAGGTTTGAGGAGAACAGGAGGTTGAGTTCAGACATCAGATTTCATTCTTAAGAAGAAGCCTCGTTAAGTTTTAGTTTAGTTTAGTTTATCATTTTGCTTTCCAATTGATTAATCAACTCATTGTTGCAGCTCTAGCTACAGGTTAGATACATGAGCACAGCATCAGCATCCCAAACTCAAAGAGGCTGGTCTGTCCACTGTGGTTAGAGATGTGTGTCATAAATGTATTTACATCTATGTACACGAGGTAAACATTAGCTTGAGAGAGACAGCAACAGACTCCCGGCATTCAGGAGACCTGCGTTTGAGGCGCTTTAATGACTGAATAGGGCGCAGGACAAAGCCTTTTTTTTAGTTTTGTTCCTCTCTGTTCCCAGGCCCTCAGAGTAGCCCTCATCTATTTGTTTGTTCATCCATCACATGCAGCATCTCAGATCCAATTTCCAAAAACTGGAGAGCCAATTCAGTCCTCCAAAACTACAAAAACCAAGCTTCACTCTATTGGCTCATTTTGCT
Organism: Chaetodon trifasciatus; assembly: GCA_037975065.1. NCBI lineage: Eukaryota > Metazoa > Chordata > Actinopteri > Chaetodontiformes > Chaetodontidae > Chaetodon > Chaetodon trifasciatus. The sequence goes on from JBBMOE010000018.1 coordinate 1,210,819, forward strand.
AAGGTACCACACTGAATATCCATGTGGTCCTGGGTCTTCTCGTCGTTTCTGACGCCCCAATAAATAAAAAAAAGCCAAAATATAGCCTTTAAGTGAACTTTTTTCCAGCGAGTTGCCGAGAGAAGAGCTGTACAATTTGTTGCGGGTGACAGGTTTACTGCTGCCTTGCTCTTTCCTGCTTGCCTTACTTCATCAGTGTCCACTTCTTGGGTTTTTCTAGCACAGCATTTTTCTCTTTCCTGCTTCCTCTTCCCATCACACATCTCTCTCTCTCCTCCCATGGATGAATCAGGATGTCTCACCTGGGTTTGCGGCCCCTCTGTTTTGGCGCTGAGGGGACTGGGGTCTTGCTGTTGACCCGGCCATGGTTCTTGCCGGGGACCTGCCCTGGGACCTTAGAGTGGAGGCCTGGGGTAGGAGGAGGTGCTGTGGGAGGATGGGGGACAAACACAAGAGGACATAGATGTGAGTGAGTCTTTAGCCATCCTTGACCTGGATGTGATTTTCCCAACATCTTTCCATTATAATGACCAAAACCAGAACATGTCTGTACCAGCTAGGGCTGTTTCTATAGCTGTTCTCTGAGGAACATCTTTGCAATCAAAAGTCTGCAGAGGTAACTGGATTAACTAGCTATCTGCTGCCGTTGTGAGCAATAAACCAAACTCACAACCCTGCCTAGCTCGTTAGCCTCTACGGAGGTAGCATGTGCAGCTTGTTAGGCTAAACAAATAAAAGATGCTAAAGTTCATGTTTGTTTACAGCAGCAGCAAGAAAGAATGATTTTGATATAGCAGGTGCTAACAGGAACATATGGACAGCTGTGTGCAGGCACGCAGGAAAGAAACGGCTCTACTGATTTCATGAGATTTCCTTCAAAAAACAGTTTACTGTGCGTGCACGGTCATCATGGTCTCAAAGGAAACTCTGACCTTTGCACACACACCTTTAACTGATGTAGTTATATCACATACACAATGTACACAATCCATATATTCCACTATTATTCATGTTCTGGAGGCATTTGGCATCATCCTGGTTTATGACGAGGAGAGTTACCCTCAAACAGGCATTGATGCAATTTTTGATTCTCATAAGAAGTCTGTTTTTCAGCTTTAAAGATTGCTAATGCGCCCACCCACACATACGTGCACGAGCACACACACACACACACACACAAGCATGCGTACTCGATCTAATTATATCCAACAATCACATTATAATAAGACTAATTTTCCCCGACATGTCTGATCATGCTTTAAGAACATTTAACAGCAGAACAGTCATCATCTGTGCCTTCCAATTAGCGCTGAAATGTTCCAGCTTCAACGCTTGTTGTGAGACTCCACTTCTGACTTTTCTTTGTTGTTGACTCAACACAGAAAGTGAAACACACACACACACACACACACACGCACACACACACACACCACTGAAAGTAAATCTGAATTAGATGTATCTAAGGTTCAAAGACAGCGGAGGTTCAACCTGGTTTAGGGGCGTTTGAGGCTACAACTGACTCACATGACTGAAGTAATCCAGGTGGATTTACAGGGAATTATACACTGACATCACTTTCAGTCATTCAGATTAGCCTTTTTCTCAAGCTGAATTTGAATATATACAATGGATAAATGGTGTAAAACCTCTTTAATAGCCATGAGATCATGATCAATCCATACTTTTAAAACAGGACTGTTCATGATGATTATTTCCATCGCTGAATGCTAATTACTGATTACTCAATTAATTCAAATAGTGAAAAATGGCCGGCAGTTGCAGTTTCCAAGATCATCAAACAGAGAAAACGCTCCGCACACACACACACACACACACACACACACACACACACACACACACACACACACACACACACACACACCCTCCAGCCGTCATGGCGGCGTACCTTGAATCGGGGGAACAGGAGGTAGGACTTTGACCTTCGGTTTCCTTCCTCTTTTGCCGGGCACCTTGACGGGCACCTGAGCCGGTTCGGGGGCCAGCTGGGCGCTTTCTCTTTTGCTCCTCACCACAGTCTTCAGCTCCGTCCCGTTGTCTTTCCGGCTCTCCTTCCCCTTGGTCCTCCGCTCCTTTCGCTCCTTGGCTTCCTTGGGCTCCTTGCTCTTCCTCAGTGTGACCGTCGTCGCCTCCTTCTCCTCCTTTCGTTTCTTTGGTTTGCTGCTTTCCCTCTCCTCCCCCTCCCCTCCGCCTTTCTCCCGCTCTCTCTTGTCCTTTTTCTTTCGTTTCTTCTTCACCCTGCCTCCTCCTCCTCCATCGTCCTCCTCGCTCAGGGACGAAGGAGGCCGCGGTGCTCCTCCGGAGTGCTTAATGGCGTGGGCCCCGGCCACCCCGCAGTGATTGGACGTCGCCGTGCTGCCCACGGGGGTGAGGAGGCGGAGCTGGTCCTTGGGGCCCACGACCAGGTGTCCCCGTGGGATTGTGGGAACTGTGGTTTGTGCGTTACTGTTTTGGTCCAAGGCAGAGGAGGAGGCTGCTGCAGCGGAGGCCGGAGGTGGCGTGTGCTTCAGGAGGCCAGTGAACATCTGCGGGAGAAAACGTTGCATTATCAAACTGTTCTCGTGCACTCACTTGTTGGAGCTTTGTTTTGTCCAATTGTTGTTAAGCGACTGTCAATAAAACACTTTACGCACAGATGTTTCACATTAAGAGCTCTCCAGCAGCTCAAGGACATAACCCCTCCCTTCGCCTTTTAATGTGAAACATCTGCAGGAAGTGCTGAAGTTCGCTGCGTGATTGAACGCTGATAGGAAAGTCGAAGCAGAGAAGTGAATGGGAATTAATTAGTGAATGAAAACAGCGTCGCTGTTACACAGAGAAAGTCGGAGCTCAGAGTGCTGAGTGTGACACGACCCTGTTGTTCTACTAATGGAATTACTGCTGTGGAAATTTTCTGAGTCACTATAGCAGAAATCAGCCCCACTGTGTGTGTTTTAATAGGCCTTGATTAGTGACCAGCTTCTATTTGTTTGTAAGGTCCAGCTTTAATTTGAGAACTCACAGTATTATTATCGTTTTTATTCAACATTTTCTCATTAACATGGATCCGATGACTGTGTGTAATCTGAAAAGCGTCGCTCTTTAGCAGTGAGCGCAGAGAATTAGCATCTGTCTCTGCAGTTCTCTCAGCTTTATGCCTTTAGCACCTTTCAGTCCATTGTTTTGGCCTGCAGCTTAACTGTTTTCCACCTCTCTGCTCAGCCTCATTTCAGCAGCGGGCAGCTGTATGCAGCAAAAGCTCTGGAAGAACGACTCTGCGCTTCTTGCCCAGTACCAGACAAATTTAGCAGTTAGCTGGTGAACATTTTGCAGATAAAGAACAAGAGTGATAACCGAGCGAAAGGACATTCAATAAGTGAGAAGAAATATGTCTGCACTTCAATGCTAATGCTCCATGTCTGCTGGATGTAGAAACAGGCAACTGTGTATCACAAAGATCGCAAATCATATCCATAACATTAGCTCATGGGTATCAGATTCATGGAAAAGAGACGGCAAACTAGTTTGTGGTAAAGGATTCAAAATCATCGCTAGTGCTGATTAATAGGGCTCAGCAGACAAGCCGATCCACCAGAAACATCTCTGAATGCACAGCTGGACACATCTTAGCTCTCACAGTGATTGAGTTAGCTCAAATCGCCTTAATGTCGGCGCAGGAAAAACCAATCATCGATCATCCCTTCGGTCTGATCGCCAATCATCACAAGTCCATTGTGTTAACAGCTTGTCAGGCTGCCCCCAAGTGACCCATAAAAATCCCTAATGGACATTTAAACCAATGTTTCTCTTCCTCACAGCATCATTCAAAATGCAAATTGCTAAAACGCATATTCTAGTTTCAGTTCAGCGTACGTAAGATATGCTGCTAATGGCCTGAACTGAAACTGGTAACACTGGATCCAGCAACTTCTGCCATTATCTGGGAAGGTAAGACACAGAGAAGATACAGGCACTGAGGAAGGACTGCTGTTCCTCTGGTTTTATATCAAAGAAAAGATAGAGAGAGGAGAGGAAAAGAAGAGGAAGGTGGAGGTGATGGAGGGTGAGAAAGAGGAGGAGAGAAAGGTGTTATTGCTGAGATATGGGTGGTTGTTGTTTTATTTACCTAATCAAGGATTTAATGAATCATGGAAGGCAAACAGAGAAACACGGTGAGTAAAATAACGCGTGCCATCAGTCTGGGCCTGTGCTGCTGAACATGCAGAATATTCCTGCACAACCCCGGGACGCTACAGCGTTTTGGTTCCCGTCCTAAACAGTATTAATACTATTAAATGATCTGCTAGCTTGGTTGGAGGACAGGTTGAATGAGCCTCATGGTACGTTTGTGCTGATGATTCAGCATCTCTCTCCTCACGGTGCAGCCAATGCGAGTGGCGCTCTACATCAGTGCTGGGACCACGTGACTGTGCTTTACATGAGTCCAGTAAAGGAGAGGCCCCCCAGCAGACGTATTCTTAAGTCCTCAGGGGAGTTAAGAAGAGATATTACTGCCCAGCTCAGCACGCTGCTGCTCTTTTATCCATGAAACATGAAACTTTTCGCTTCCTGTAAACAGAGAAAACTTCCCGGAAAAAGCCGAGCTTAGAATAGCAAATGTTGTTGTTGAAGACATCATGGAGGCTAACCGTGACCAAACAGTGAGGCTGTCAGCTGTGCCGTGCTGATCTGAGGCCAGCATTAATCACAATAAGACTGCAACTGCAGAAAACGTGCAGATGTGCACTCACACAGCTTCATAGTGGAGGAGGGTTTGTTCGTAAATGTCCTGATATCCTTGGCTTGTGCAGGAAACCACCACTTGATGCTTCTGCTCGCTTAGATACGAGTTCAAAAAGGTCATCACACGATAGCATCAACAGGCTGAAAGGCACTGACTGTACATTGATTATTCATCACTTTAAGGATGACCAGAGGCTATTTTAGCACACGCTTTTCCTCTCAAACCCACAAAGACGCACACTCCGTGACATCACTGTTTCCACCATCCTCACCCTGAAACTGTTGAGCCACAGTTCCCAACCTCCATTCCCCTAAACTCCTCCAAAGTGCTTCAGCAGCACCGCAGTCTTCCACTCCGCCTGCAGATGCAAAAGTCGTACGGACGATAAAACCCTCAGCCTGCTGCTGCCGCCTTCCTGTTGCATCATCTCCATGAGGAAAGTCCTGCTGCAGCACTGTGGATGTCAGCTGGGGGATTTCCAACATGGCTACGCCTGTAACACTCACGGAGCATACATGCAGGCTACAGGAACGTCAGTTTCTTCCCATGCACCTCTGATTTGTCGGCTCAAAGACATTAGGTGGGAAGCTGAGTTTAAGTCCTAGATATTATGTGATAGATATTATAATAAGTCTGCATAAATACTTGCAGTCATACATATTCACGAGTAGTAGGTGGACCTCAAGGTCAGCATAGCATGTGGGCAAACAGCACCATCCATTTAAATCAAAAATGCTTCAATATCCATCGGTAACTTTTTGTCACACACTGCAAGATTGCACTTTCATGGAATAAAGCTTGTAATGAATTCTCTAGTAGTTGAATCAGGAGTCTGTGAAGCACTGCCGCAGCGGTACATCGCTAAAATTAAGCACGAAGCCAATTTCCATCACTTCTTCTGTATTGTTACAGCCACTTACATTTCTAGCACAGCAACAGCTTTTCATGCAAGTTAAACTAAACTGCAGTCAGATCCAGCAGCGCCTGCTGAGGCCTGACTCACCCAGCGTCTGCCATGCTTCGCCAGGAATTACAGTCCAAGAGGTCTTCAGCAATACACACAAACACATACGAAGACAGCAATCGAGCAACCGTAGAGACAGCTCGACCGCTACTGACAGACATATATCTGATTTATAATGTGATCCAACACAACACCACCACTAACCACAGCCTCACAAATGACCGACACAAAACTACTTAAGTGTCACAAAAACAGGCGTTTCCTCCAGGCTACAACATTTAACTGCATTAGACTGTGCAGGCATGCCTTGTTAACTACCGCCCTTATCAAAAAACTTCAAATTACTACGATTCCCCTGCAAAATGAAGCTTCAAGTTCAGAGTTCAGAGCCACAGTATTATCATTATTAGAGCTGCAGATGTGACTGATCAGTGAGAATTTCAATTATTACAGCCTGGTGTCACTCATCATGCCTCCACAAGCTGCATATATGAAAACAGCAACATTAGCAAAACACACAAAAATGTAAAGGAGTGTGTTAAACTGGAATATCTGGCACGTAGGATGAAAACAGTAACGAAGGCTGATGTGAAGAGAAATGTTCGTGAGTGAGTAGGCTGAGTTAGCCTCTGAAATATGGGTGGGGAGGCGATCCCAGAGAAGACGGGCTCGGCGAGAGACGACCCGAGCGCCTGCTGATGTTTTATTTATTTCTGGAATAATCAGGAGACCGGCCTTTTGAGAGCGTAGAGCCCCGGCAGGTATATGAGGAGTGACCAGAGGTGAAAAGTAGGATGGTGCAAGTCTGTGTAATATTTTATAAGTTAGAAGGAGAATGCTGAAGTCAGGCGCAGCATGAACAGGGAGCCGGTGTGATGGAACAGGACCAGGGACGTATGATTTCTATAATCCAGCGGCAGAGTTTTGTACAAGCTGCAGGTTGCTAACAGCTGATTTAGGTAAGACAGAGTGAGGCGAATCACAGAGACGTGAATAAGTGTTTCAGCACCAGCCGTGGAAAGAGTTCGCTGCTTCTTCATTTTCCGTCGCGTTTCGACCGTCGTTTTTGGCGTCTTGTTTTTGTGTCTTTCATTTTTCATGTTTTCTTGTCGCCGAGTCCGTTGTTTACCTCACTTGTGGTTTCATTTGGCATCTCGATTTTGCAGCAGCAGGAGATTTGTGGTGAGATGTTTGTCCACATGCCTGGGTTCAGTTTATTGTTTACTTTATATGTCATTTATGTATTTAATTATTGTATCACAAAGCCAGTTTTTGTCTACAGCGAGTTCCGTAATCTCAGTAACTAATGCCAGTGTTTTGTAATGCTTTCAGCTCTCCGTTTGGGCACTGCTGAATGAATTAGGCTGAATTAGCAGAAGACTGCGGCACCAAAAAGACCACCAAGATTAAACTCTCTTATAGAATCAAATTCCAAGGCGAGAGCATTCTGTTCACACCTTCCTCCACAAGGATGAATGCAAGTGTGTGTATTAAGACTCCTGCTTCATAATGAATAATAATGTGCTACCTGATTGGTCCCTGCAGGGACTTTGTCTCAGCTTTGCTGCACCACAGGAAGGTCACAGCAAAGGGTCAGCCATTAAACACCACGCAGGAACCGGTGTGAAGCTGGTGTGCTGTTCAAGAACACCTCAGGAGGGAAGGTGTTTCATTTTGAAGCAAGAATAAAGCGTCTTTCACAATTTACCTTAACATTATACTTTGGAAATTCCAACTCGTTCTAAAAACAACAACAAAAGTAACAGTGTTGATAGAGTAACAATCAATCAATGAGCCAAACTATCAATAGCTTAAGCTGATCAATACAGGTTGACCACGGAGTGTCAGGAAGAACCGAGGGAATGCGCCTTTATCCCCCATCTGAAGGTCGTATGGAGGGCAGGGAGTCAATAAGCTGCAGTTCTGAATGACAAGAGCTGTGTGTGTGTGTGCGTGTGTGCGTTTACATCGACTGAAGCTGCTGATGGACACTTGGTGTGGTGGAAACACTAAATCCACATCTCATTTGATCGTGCCGGTCACGTCAGCCGGACAGTTCCCGCTGACTCTCGGAGCATTTGTTCGGGAGGGTTTCTGATTGTCTCCTGCGGATTATGGGATGCATCTGTTGGAACACCACCGTGCTACTGCTAGCTGCAGCCTGCGCTCTCTAAATGGACGGACAGAAGAGACGCCCACTCGGCGCTGGAAAATGACAAGTGTCACGCTGAGGTTCACGATGCAAGATTCAGCATCTGAAGAATTTCCCACGCCTTCTTACAGCTGCACATATTAACATCTGATGCATCAAACTCTCTGCGTGTCGGCACTGTAGGCCCCAGTGTTGACATCCGGCTGTGTGTGGTTTTAAACCAGTGCTAGTATGCTTCATACTCCCCTGGGTGGGACACTAAACAATAACTACGGACATTTGATTTACAGGTTTGGAATTAGATTAGAGACTGAAAAAGGCACTCAAACAATCTGCACATGGCTGAGTATGAAACAACTCTATCATGCTACCTGGAGTATGACAATACAGCCTTTTCTGTAAACAAAGGCTGCTTCATAGTATTTGCTTTGACAGACAAGTGTGATGTCCACAGAGAGAGGCGGCAGAGTTGCATGTTTCTAATGAATACAGACAGCAGCTGTGCAGCACGCACGCAAACAAAAGATTCAAGTCAGTACCCTGATAGAAACGTGCATGTCAACACACCTTCACCTGTGTGGAGCAGGCGGCGACACATGACGGTCACAGCAAAATGCAACAAGAAGTAGTCTGAGCTTTTCTGTATCTATAGGACAAAAAATCCAAAATCCAAGAAATACACACTGTGAAGAGTCATTGTGAATCAGACTACAGGCATCACTGTAGTCTATGAAGGAGAGAAAGTCGCACATTAGAGCCACACGGAGGCTAAAGCCTGCAGCATCACGGTTTCCTGTAGACGATGACAAATCTATACTGTGTGTGGCTTCATAAGGACTGAACATTTTTCAAACAACAGTTATTGAGTGCAGCACTAAATAACACAAAGAAAAAGTCAAAAAGGCGAGAAAAGAAAAAGGAAAGCAAAAGTAATTTAAGAAGCACCGTGAGCGTTAAAGCTAAAGGTGAGACTTTCTTAGAAAACACTCATTATTATAAGTGACACTGGAGCAAAAAAACATTAATGTTATTCACTTCCTTTACAGGACTGCATGAAAATCCATCCCAAAAACATGTTAAATACATGAGAAATCACACTTTTTTCTACACAAAAAAAGGCTCATCAGTGTCTCCTGAAGGCCAGGCCTGAAAGACAAATCAAAAGAAAGAGAAGCCAAAAATCGAGTTTCCCACCACAGCACACAATGCGGCGCGGCGTTAATTCTTAAACACATAAAATTCATCAATTAATGATGCAGGCTGCTGCGTCTTGCATGTAAACTCCATACATAAAAAGAAAAAGCCTTCAACCGATGAGGCCTGGCAACCTGGCTCGAGACGCACGAGCAGGTATCGGCCAGCAGCTGCCAGACTGTTTCATGTACATACAGTACTACAGCATGGCCGCCCGTCTGTTCTACGCTCTTTTCATACCGCCGCTCGTGGGCTCGGTCCATCTGCATGTAATACCAGAGACTGTACGTCGTCCATATGTTTCCCAACCAATGTCACCGCCGCAAACTGTAGCACATTTTCGCTCTTGGCAAAGGAAGTGACTGTGTTTCCTGAAAGCGAGCCAGCGTTGGCTCATTACTGTGATTATGTGGAACTTTGAATCAGAAAGGTTGAGCTCTGAACAGGGCTGAGGAAAACGCAGCCTGGCATTCCTCAGAGGGCCCATAGCAACAATACGGGTGTTTCAAGGCCATCGATTCCCCCCGTTACACCTACGGACACGCGTGTGCTCGGCGCAGGTTGTCTGAGAAATGATTGGTTCCTATGACAGCAGAGCAGAGAGAGTGATAAAGGGTCTAAAACTGGCGGCGGCCCTGTCTGATGCTGCTGACTGTATTTAGAAACAGAGAGCAGGGAGCACGCACGCACGCACGCACTCACGCACACACCGTGGAGGGACTCGCTCGTCAGGTCAGGCCAGCGTGGACCAATGTCTGCCCGTGTTTGCGTCTCATGTGGCGTGCGTGTTTTTCTCTGTAAAAAGCGTGTGCGTGTCACGCCGATGTACGGCCGACGCACGCGAGGCGCGGAGCAGGTTGACGTGTACGGCTGCCGCGTGTCGTGAGGCCCATGCAGATGCGCCAACCTCACACAGGTATGAGGAGTCATCCAAATGAATCACACACACGCATGCACGCACACACGCACAGCGAGCGCTACGGCCTCCTCGCCAGTTGGTTTGGGGGGGATTGGGGGGGGGTATCGGAGCTGTTACCATGGAAACTGGCTCTCTGTGCCAAAGCTGCGGGGAGCGGGGAGGCAGACGTAAACACACGGTCACCATGGTAACCCTTTCGTTGCCACTGGCTCCCGGGACTGTCGATGGATTGACTCTGCCGTCCGCCTGCATTTCCACATCTCTGCCTGCGTCTGTCTGTCCGTCTAAACGTCCAAAGACAAGTCCACCTGTCCACCTGCGCGTCCACCTGTCGAACTATGGCATGAGAAGACTCGCCGACGAAACACTTCATCAACACTGTTTGAGGTAAATGTGGGTCACGCATTCCTTTAGTCTGCTTTGATTGGCCAGGTGGCTCCAGAAGAACACGTGACAGAGAAAGTACTGGAAAAAAAAAAACAAACATGTTTTTATAAGTGTGAGAAAAAGCATCTGGTCTGAACGTGGAAGCAGCCTAAAGGTAACGTCAAAGTCTGAAATATCAAAACAAAGCCACAGTCATTTGTCAGGATGCATCTAAAGATTATTTCCATTTCAGATCAATCCGCAGATCAGCAGTTGTTTGGGGACGTGAAATGCCCATCACAAGTTCCAACAAGACGTCCAATGTCCTATCACAGGGGACAAAGAAAACCAGTCGGTTTCTGGCACTGCTGCTTAAAAAATGACTTTTTCGAATAAGAAAAAGAGCTAAGCTAATTTCCTTTTGACAGTCGGTACGCGAGCGAGTGATGTCAGATGTTGCATGTTGTGTTGTGGAGTACAAACAATCTGCTGTGGGCATCAGCAGCGATGAGGAAAAGCCACGCAGCACATCAGACCCTCGGTATCATTTAGATGACAGACCGGGTGAGTTGATCAGAGGCGATCAGGGGTAAAAACACATTTCATGCTAGTAAAAATGTACTGCAGCTTTGGCAGGTATATATCAGGTGCGTCTGACTCACTTAAAGACAAAATGTTGAGCTGAATTTATTTGTGACTTTTGCTCACACTCTGTGCTTCACTTGTTATCGTCCGGCCTCCACAGAGCCGGAGCAGAAACACAGCAAAGTTTACTCTAGTTAAGACAGGAAGAGCGTAGATGTGCTGGTGTTTAACAAAGGGTCAGGAGTCAGCAGGCTTCTGTCCAGCCCCGCATGACACGAGCAGCAAAGTAATGAGCCCGAATCCCAGGGTGGGACACCCGGGTGAGGAGGCTGAGGAGCCCCTCCGCTGAGGTCAACTGCTCGCCACTTCTGGTTTAAAGAGGAAGCTTCCAGGAAGAGGTCATTCTAGCTGTTCTTTAAAAAGGCAAACCTATATTTTCCGTGTGTTAGGTACACCTGTGCAACCTAATGTCATCCAATACACCTGTTCTGCCATCAGGTTTAGTGTAATGATGCATTTAATATTCAGCTTTTTATTGACACTGTCAGAGGGTCAGAGGTGTATAAATCATGTTTTAGCACTGAGGCCATTAAAATCCGATCAGACAGGTTAGACCTTGCTGTCCTTGAGTCATGTGATCTCGCCCTGTATCGTATAAAAACAATAAATCCAACGCAGCAGCGCTCTATACGACCTAAAAACGCTCTTATTCCCATTTTTTGGCAGGGCTTAGTGGTGACCTCTGCGTCTGAGCCGTCCCTGAAAGAAGGAAACCCGTATTCTGTTTTCTGTGTCTGTGCACACGGCGTTCGTGAAGCTGCCGGCCCTCGCTCGACCTCCACAGAGACGATTTTTGCATTTAGACAGTCAAAGCATTTCGGTTGAAAGTAGATTTGCATGAATGGGTAAGCATCACGGTAACCAGCGCGAGGCTGTTTACACCGTGTCTCTGTGCTCCTGCCAGCTCAGCTGTCAGCGAAACAGCCAAAAGAGCATTTCTCACTTATCTCCAAATGCCTTTTTTTTTACTTCCAATAAACCAAATAATTCACAATAACTGTGCTGGTGATTGCTTTGTGTGACGTCCTCCTCTTCCTGCTGCACACATTCAGGCAGCCCACAAGATGTTTTCTTGTTTTTTTAGGATAAATATGTCTTAAAAAGCAATGCTGAATTGATCTACTGGCAAACAAATCACTGATAGCTCCTCTCCCTCCCCCTGTGCTGCTGGACTCATCCTGACTGGTCTCAGCCCGTCACAGAAGGGTCAAAGGTCAGGGTCACCTACAGAACATGGTGTTTTTCATTTCCCTTATTTTAAATCTCCCATAATTGATCTGCAATTCAGTTATTTCTGCTCAGAGAAGTGAGGATACATCCATCATGGAAGTCTTCATTTTATTGGATCAACACATCTCATCTGTTTGTGATTGGACGCCGCAGCTGATCGGACTGCTCTGGGACAAACTGCAGATTCAACTCAGGTCTAATTTCTCTATCAAGTTTAGATTTTATTTGCGTTATGACTTTGAATCATTGGATCTTGTGGAAACTGCAGAAAGCTTAAAACTACTTTGACAAAACTACTTCTTCCCATCTTAAACTGTATCATGGAAATATTAAAGGAAGAGGAGTCTGTTCTGTCAGGAGTCCAACGGTTTGAACCAAATATCTGCCTCGACGAGGCTGAAAATCTCATGTAGGAAGTATATTCTGACATGAGATAAACAGATTTACATGAATCGCACTTTCCCTGAAGCACCGGCTCCTTAAGTATTAGGTGTGGCGTCACCTCAGAGGAAAGGACGTCTCCTTTCTCTACAACATTTGTCTCTTTGCATCTTTTCCTCAAGTCTCACACGAGAGGAGAAGATACAAACTACATTTTCACTATTCAGCCCAGCAGCAAAGCACAGGACGCACAACTAACCTGACTGAAAATTAAGAAAGAAACACAACAGACTGAATGACAACAAAAAAGACAATATCTAACAGGAACAAGATAAGCCGACTAAGTTACACTGAGATTTACTGTCAACTAATTGAGTACTTGAAGATGTTGGCCAGGACAGGGCAGATTTCCTTTTAAATGAAATCTCCAAAAGAAGTCTAGATTAGCATCAGTGGTGGACTGCGAGCCGTTCCTCTCAAAGACTTTCTTTTGATGAATACTTTAAACAGACTTTAATCTGCCGGCGAGCGCTGGAGATCGGACGCTCTGAAAACATCAGCCTGGCTCGTGCTGCGTCGTGGAGGACCAACCCACGGCTTACCGAGCATGCAGAGAAGAGCTTTTTACTTATTCAGGTTACCGTCAGAGCAGCACCTGAGATCCAAGAAGAATGCAGCTAACTGAAACTGACAACTTTATAGGGAAAGTAAGGAACCAGGACTGAGATCCACTAAACTGGAGGATGAAACAGAGCCAGCCAGGGATCATATTATAGCCCAGTTTCAACAAAACAAAAAAATCCAGCGAGGGTTCATCTGACCTGGTTTCCCTCGCAGGGCCAAGCAGGAGTTATTTAGAGTTACCGTAGGTAGTGTTTTCAATTTAAACGCACGAGAAAACGAAGTGAAATCATTCAAAACCGCGTGTGCGATGTCTGAAATGATGAAGGACACGGGCGTAACTAGGCCAACTGCACCGGAACGAGTAGCACAACAGAATCCCTGCTCGCCAACTAGGCCACATTTGCATGATGCCACAAACTTCACCTGACACAAAAAGCGAGCTGAGCCAAAGGCTGCTTCGCAGAGCAAACTGCACCTTTCTGTTACTGCAGACGGTTCTACCTGTGGGTCGGGGGAGCGAGGGGCGTGGCGGGAACCTGGTACTCCACCGACTCAAATCCAGTGAGATGAGACGCTCTTATTTTAACTGTTTAGCCGTTCATTTCTTATCTTTATCTTCTGCCTCACGGCCAGAACGACCCAAATTCCCCACAGATCGATGACATTCATCTTAGGACCATTCAGCAAATGTCATCTCTCCACGCCCAACTTCAGAAGGCTGCCTTCACTCTTCAGTACGGTATGAACTCTCTGATCGTACAGAACAGCATTTACTCTGCGCTTACTCGTCCTACAGGCTCCTTTATGGTTAAATGTTGTTGTTTCTGATCGGGTCACAGCAGTTTTCATGTGTTTTAGAGAAACATTTAACGAAAGAAGAACAGATTTGCATGCGGGAGGCAGATGAATGAATGAATTCATGGCTTAATTTCAAGCAAATCAGAGCTGGTGGAGTATTTCAGAGTATTTTACAATGATAAAAATGGCTGTTTCTGTACACAGACTATGGTGGTTTTGGCTAATTATATAGCAAAATCCTACTCTTTAACAAAAAGGAATCCTTTCCATAATGTTGTCAGACACTTAGAATAACGATCTGAGCCTGTCAGTGTCAAACACTTTTACACCAAACACCAAACGCCAGAGGGGATCACACTGCAGCCGGTTTCGCTGTAGCAGTCTCACTCAAAACTGAACCAACTTCAAACTGGTTACTCGGACACGAAAACATGGGAAAACATATATAAAAATACACAAACACACGGAATATTTGACTGTGATTCCTCCCATTTGTCCCGGACACGTGGACCGGCTCCAAAACCTTGATGCACGGCGCAAAGTGCTGCACAATTTAGCTGCATTTAAAATGTAATGTGGCTACTGAAGAATGTGATTAACAGCTTAAAAAGGCTCTTAGAATATAAGCAATGTGTTTGGTCAATTTTCATCAGTGTTCAGTCGTGATTTGTCATTAGGAGCATCCCTTGGTGCTCACAGTCTTCTTGACCTTTACATGTCCATCAGCCCTTTCACCTCAGATGACGCTTAAAAATGACGCACCAGGGTTTTTAACACACGAAAATAAAGAAGGAAATCGTTTCCACGCTCACCTCGCTCCATGTTCGCCCGCTTTGCCTCCTCGAACAGAAAAACAACTCTGCAGACACAGTTACGGGTAACCCAGAAGCTAAAATTAGCCACTAAGCTAACTCAGTCTCAGTAATGACCCAAGCCGCTGCCATCCATCTCCACAACAACGGAGCAACTGCAACCCACACACACTGACTGACACACACACACACACACACACACACACACACACACACACACACACACACACACACACACACACAACATAGTGGCATCACGTCATGGTTGAATGTGCTTACATGAGGGAGGCACACACACACACACACACACACACACACACACACACACACACCCACACACACACACACACACACGAGCTTCTCCCTCACTCCCACACTGACACTGCATGGCTGAATGTGCTTACATGACTGACTACATACACGTACATGACTTACAACAGCCCCTCGTAAACACACACACACGCACATGCACACACACATGCACACTCACACACTTCACGGCTCAATGTGCTTACATGGATGACTACATGCATAAACCAGAATTACCGCCTCCTGGTTGGTTGCCTCCACCAACCAGTCAGGTTGCATTTACGTCCACGTCCGTCCAGACTGACAGAATATCTGCAGTGAAGACTCAGAAGGAGTTTGACTAAAGGTGTTCAGCGTGTTTGTGAGTGAAATGAAGCTCTCTCTGTATTGACATGTCTGATTCCAGGGAATAACGTCCAGGTAGAGACATGCTGTCTTCACTTAAAGACTATTTGTCCAGAGGAGTTCAGAGGACTGACAGGCAGCTTCATCAAATGGAGCGACGACGATCACCTGAAGATCAATATCAGCTCAACCAATCGGCTTCTGCTGGACTACGATGCTTCAAATATGGATGCTGCAGCAAAGAAGCTACACGCGGCGAAACGTGGATGCTCCACACACACATTCAACCCGACAGTTTGAAGATTAGAGTCACTGATTCGGGATCTGAGTAAATGTGAAACAATCCGCCCAGTTATGCTGCTGAATAATGGCCAGAGAAGTGTTTCTGCAGAAAATTATGATGTCACAGTGGAGCCGACCTTTGACCCGATGGATATAAAATGTCATCGCTTCACTATTTTATCCTATTAAGACAATTGTGTGAAATTTTGGTTTAATGCCTCCCTGCCTCCAGCCATGGCTGTCAGAGGCAGGGAGGCATTAAACCAAAAGCACGCTGTCTGCCTCTCCTTCATGCAAACACACACAAACACATATTCTTCTTCACACGAACACATCTAAGACACACACGCACACACACACTCAGCCTCCAGTGACGTGCTGCAGTGTAGCACGCTCTGCCAGCCCAGTAAAGCCGACCGAACACAGCCTGCAATCACGCTGCCTATGAATCAATAATACTGCCTCACAAACAAGCAACGCACACGCGCACGCACACACACTCTGTCTGTCTCTCTGTCACGAATATAGACCATGAGCACCGCAGTCTCATCAATGCTGCCGCTTCCTTTCACAGCTCCAACAACAAGCCGGATTAGAGAATGTGGCTAACGCTAGCACGAGGCTAATGCTCCTTTCGCCGCTGTCTGTCGCCCGCATGAAACGGTCAACATGTGTGCAACCCCGCCACACGACCCTGCTCCCGACCAGGTCCTTCACGCAACACTCGACTTCTGTAAGACAGGACACACACACGCGGGGGCATCTATGCACCAACACTCTTTTAGGCTTGGGGGCAAACTGTACTTTGGTTCAAGACAGTTTGGTTAATGTTGGAAAACAGCGTCGACTAAGAGGAATACAATAATGTGGATCAGTCACATTTATCCAATAACATGTCTGCTTAATATGCTTACTGGCTCTGGTAATGATTCAGCGTATCAGATGGGTGCATCAGTAATTGTGACAATCCTGTTTAGCAGAGATAAGCACAGAATACAAATGGAGACTGTGTGAATATTGCAGTAACTTGTGTGAAATACAGAGAATAAGGGCAGAATCTTAACATACCCCACATATGAGCCAATTACACTTGTCCTGCTGCACAGCCACAAACTGAGCCTGTTAATTATTTTCCAGATGAATTAATTAAGCCGTCTATGTAAGCTCTAAAAGAAAAATCGTTCAAGGTGACGTTTTAGAATTGTTTGTTTTGTCCACCAAAAAGTACAAAACCCAAAGATATTCAATTTCTAACTATAAAAGCGAATAAAAGAGGCAAATTCACAGATTTGAGAAGCTGGAAGCAGTAATGACTCGACGTTTAGTCGCTACCACTGTCCAAGACGTCGCAATGGACCTCATAAAGGCATGAAAAAATGCCCAAAATACCCTTAACTGGACTAATCGTTTAATCTTTTCACCTTATCATGATAAATATTTCAAACTATTTCACTATTTTTAGCAACCTTTGTTTAGTTTATGTTGCCTGAAGTTCTACAAATCCCTTCATCCCGTTCCTGTGTGTGGTGTTTCCTACGATTCAACGGAGACCCTTTACTCTTTTATCGTCTCATAAAACAATGTGTATCCCTGTTTTGGAAAGCTGTTCCATAAAAGCTCCATTAATAAATCTCATCCTGAACGAAGGAGGATGTGAGGCGGATGCAAACAGGTTCTGAAGAGAGTTTTGTTAATGTGTAATCACGGGTTAATCTTTAGGATCTTCAACGCAGCAATCTGCTTTTACCTGCAGCCTGCGAGGACAAACAGATTAGTAGGAAAGTACATGATGCAGCTTGGACAAAAAGTACTGATCAATCTTTCACTGAGCGGCTTCATGTAGATCTGACTGCACACAACTTCTCTATAAAATCATTTTTACGTTTCCACCTACATATACGTGCATCAACTCTGAGAAACCAAAAACAAGAGCTGTACGGAGAGAGAAAAGGCATTCCAGCTCAGAGGAGAGCCACATTCTTGTTGTTCCCAGTGAGAAAAAAAGATGTAAGTAGAAGAGGAAGTGGATGAGGAGGAGGAGGAGGAAAATAAGAGCGCTGCAGACGGACGCTTCAGCTGTTTGGGTTCGTACAGAAAGATGATCAAAGCGACTGAATCTAGGCCTCAGACAGAGAAGAATTCGGTCTTTTCTCTGCTTTACCTTGAAGTGCAGACAACCCAGTTTCACACTGCACTTGCTGATTCATGAATTGTGGTGGGAAAATAATACTGGAGTTAAAAAAAACCTACATGTTTCAGTGTTCAGTTGCCTTTATATGCATTCATCACGCAGCACTTCAGTGCGGATGCTGCCGCCACAGATGAGAGATCATTAGGGCTTTTATGTTTATTTAGCGCTCATTAGCTGGATTAATGAATTAGTCAGTCAACATAAAATAAAATGGGAATATTTCTGATAATAAATGAAGGTGTTTATTATGAAAATGACATGCTCCAGCTCTTAAAGCGTGAGCGTGTGCGGCTTTTTACATCGCAGTAAACTGAATATCTTTCGGTTTGGGACTGTTGGACACGAGACATGTGAAAAAAGTCCCTTTCTGAGACATGCTTCACTATTATCTGATATTAGTATTTATTAATTAACTGTAGACATGTTACACAGATTGATCAATAATAAGGTAGCCCTACATTTAACTGACAAAAAGGCCAAAAACTGCATAGACAAAACTCAGCATTGAAGTATTTCCACAGTACAGCTCGCACAACATACTTTAAACTTCTGTCAGCCAGGTTAATAACAGCCCAAAGAGTCACAACACTAACACAATCAAGCAAACTTATCAACTGCTCATTCAGGCTTTAAACGGAAGAGACAAACACCAAGAAGATGCCAACAGAGGGCTTTTATTCAGTTACCAAAGGCGGTGCTAAAAACCATGATGTAGGATCATCAGCTGTTTAACAAGGCCGCCAACTGCCACAGTGTGTTTTGTTTACGACTATGCTAACAACATCACCATCCTTCCTTTGTTGTCACTCTTTCAACGGCCGTCTCTAAACGTTTCCAGACAGACATCACTTCCTGTGCACATCCCTCTGTCCTGATGACATTATCGCTGCGCTGTTTCAAGATGTGGCGGCGGATAACCGGATAACGTGACGGCCACTTGAAATGTAGATGAGATAGCAGACGCGCTCCATCGCCGCATCAGTGGAAATCTCATCACCTCCTCTTCTGTACACGAGCTGATGCAAACCGCAGCACGCTCCCGCTGACAGGCTTTGCTATAACTTCATCTTAAACTTCACGTTTCCATGCAACACTGCAGGTCTATGAGTGCTTAAACTGTGATTGCAACCAAAACGTTCCCCTGCTGGGATAATACAGCTCATGTGACCGAGGGAATGATCGATACGACCCGTATAGCAGAGCAGTGCACGCTCATAAAAGCTCACTTCACCTGATATATTATTGATTTAGTAGCTCATAGTTTTCAAGCCTCTATCAATTATTCTACGCCAGTCAAACACACATACAAGCCAGCAACAATACAACACCTACGACAGGGGGTAAACCTGAGAAACCTGCGTCTACATCACGACGATCAGCTGACCTTCAAGCAGTTTTAGCAATCAGGATATGATTTGATTTGACGTGCAAGCAGCTCTGAAGGGCTGGACTGAATGACTTGAACATGAAAATGATTACCATGTTCTACATCTTAGCTTAGCAAGTTAGCATAACAATGTGCTAATTACAGCAGAGGCTGACAAGAACCACCCAAAGGACTGGTTTCTGGTGTCAAGACATTTCATTGAAACATGTCAGCTTACATGCAGCATAAGAAGAAAAGTCTTGAATGCACATAATTTCACACCAATCCCTCCAAAACATGCTGAGTTAACTCAGTCTGGACCGAAGTGGACAACAAACCGGCAGGCCGACACTGCCCTCCATACAGCTTTGCCGCTCTGGACGTTAACCAACAGCGATGGATCCAGTTTGTTTGCCGTCTCTGAGAAAAACATCACATTTAACACTAAAAGCTTTCCCAGTCATCCCCCGTGCATCCAAACCTCGGCAGATGGGATCTTAAAGCAGGATGAACTCTTTTTCAGGCTCAAAGGGTGTTTATACAGTCAGCAAAATCACAACCGTGAAAAGAGCCTGAAAACCATGAGCTGCCAGCGCGTTTCATCTGTTTGTCTTCAAGTTTTAGGTTGTCAAAAGCTGCTTGGGTGGTTTTCCTTTGGTATATTTTCCCCATAGTAATCATTATGGTTATCATTCTGCGTGCGTGTTTAAAGTACTGCGACTATAAATAAATTCATATGGAGGAAAGGCTCAAAATCAAATCATGAATGCGGTGCTTTCCGGTAGGTGTGACAGAATCAGACGGCCGCAGATGGCACCGCTGCTGTCTGCATGAAGCTTCACGATCGCTGCAGTTTGAGATTTAAGGTGGTTTCTTTCTGCTCTGCGACCTGAGGGGTGCACCAGCTGTCAGACAACCAGTCGGAGTTTGGAGGCTTATCAGGTGACCCGTCTCATCACGAAACGCATTCAATTCCTGTAAAATCTCTTGAACTGTCCCGAATGCAAAGTCAGACGAGTCATGCACCCGATCAGCCGGTAAAAAAATCAGGAGCTCCAGTTGTACAAATGTGCCGTTTGCTCAGAGAGATGCTGCATTAGGAAAACATGTCCTCTGGGAGGTTCTTTGAGGGTTTTATCCTCGCCTGCTAAAGAAATGCAGGTGAACTGCTGCAGAATCTAATGCCTTTGCAAACCTTCCTCGTGTTCTTCCTGGTTTTTGTTGAAATTCATACATTGTTTTACTCTCTATGCCTGAAAACTGCGAACACTCGTGTTGATGGGAAGTCCTTGTCCAAGATTATTTCTGAGTCATTCACAAATACTACAACAGGAAATGCTAAATCATGTTGAGAGATTTCATAAAAAAAAACTAACCATCAAGTGTTCACAAGCACCAAATGATAAGGAGTGAATGTTTTCCTGTTTTGACAGTGCTAGCCCCCCCGTCACTGCATTATGGAGGCCTCGTGTTCAGCTGAGAGACTGCTGTGTCACCTCGCACTTACAAAAACTCTGACTCATCACTCTGCTCAGGCTGACTCATAAATATTACAAACAGCAAGACATCAACCAACTGCAACAAGGAATACGAAAACACCCCGGACAGAAAAAAATCTACAAAACCACGAGCGAGACGGTTCGAGGACACCTGGAACGTCACGGAGGCTTTCCAGGTGAATTCATGTCAGGGATGGGAGCTGATAGGTCTTACTGATGCTAGAGCCATTATCAATTCTTCTTCCAGCTCCATCATTTATTTCTGGTCAATTTTGAGCGAGCGTCTGTCTTGGATTGATGAAATGAGCAAATGTTTGCAGAGCATTCCTTTCATTTAGGTCTTCTTAGTCAAAGAGGAAATGTGCTGCGCCTGCCTGCATGGCGCTAATGTTATCATAACAGGATATTTACCCTCAGAAATGCATGTGCTGCTCAGGTGGAGAGCAGAGTGTCAAATAAAAGCCATTCCTGGAATTTAAGCCCGCGTTGCAAAGGCACGTGTCAGCATATTGCTCACTATAACTTTTAGACATTACAGCTAGCACGTCGTCGTCCCTCTGCGTGAAATGAAGCCACGCTGTGACCGTTTCTTCCTCTCCGTCACCACTCCTTGTTGTAAGTTTGCCAGACAAACACGCCAGCATCAGTGAAAGGAATTGATAAGCTTGGCGGGATACGATTCCGAGGAACTGAACCAGTTCTTAACATTTCCGCCTTTCGATTCCCGTCCCTACTTGATGCACCCTCTGTTGGCTGTAAGCTCCGAGGCAAAAGAAATGAATAACTTCAGACGTTATGGCTTTCTATCACAAGACCTTCTGTACTGTTCAGGACTTGGATTAGAGACACATACACATTCATAGTCATAGACATATGATAATGTTTCCTCTGTAGTCAAATAGGAAGCTTAGATTTTGAACAGGTGGATGGAATTTACAGGTCCATCAAAGATGTAAATTGCAATATGGGGAAAAACTGTGCTGTGGACATTTTTGTTCTATTATGCAAATTTTAAAGTGTAATCAAATAAAAAAACTCAAATGAAAGGATGAGATGTAAACAGTGCACTTGGTAGCGAAGAGGGATCAGGGATCCAGGTTCCTGTGCTGCAGGAAGCTACATTATGCAGTTTAACTTTAGCATTAGCATTGCTGCATGGATCTAAAACCACACAACCATCTTCTTAGTCACAGGCTATGCAGCCCTTCAGTACTATAAAGTACCACAATTTAAGGTGGAGTTGTGGTGATGAGAGGGCGGCTGTGGCGCAGGAGCTAGAGCGGTCGTCCACCAATCAGGAGGTCGGTGGTTCGATCCCTGGCCTCGGCAGTCCATGTGCCGAAGTTTCCTTGGGCAACCTCAAAACTGCTGCGCCATCGGTGTGTGAGTTCACATGTACGTCGCTTTGGATGAAAGCGTCTGCCGAATGACTAATTGTAATTGGTGGTTTCAGACCAAACGCACAGGAGCAACTAGTTTTGAGGTGAGGTGGTGCTCAGAAGGAAGAGCAGCGCATAATCCAACAGAGACAGACTACATCAGGATGTAAACAATAACAATACCTTTTTTTTTTTTTTTTTTTTTTTTATCCTCGCTGATGTTTTCTGTCCCGTTAGGATAAATTACAGAGCTTTGTGACTCCAGCAGCCAAAACTACAGCCTCCTGCCGCCGCTCTCTCCGCTGAAAACGCCGGCGTGAAAGCATTTGTGTTGTATCACAGGAGCCTCCATTCATGCATGTGAACAGTAACAGAGGACACGCTTACCCCGGGATCTGGGGTTAAGCTGTCTTATAATATTTAAGGGCTCGTGAATACGTCCAAAAAGATAAACACACTTGAGGCTAAAGCTGACAAATGTCTTATATCAACATCAAAATGCTGCGTGTGTGAAGGGTCTTTTTTTACTGCTTTTATAATGTACGCATGTGTGTGCGTGTGTGCGTGTGGGTACAATACAAACCTGCTGCTTGTCCTTCTTGTGTATTTTCATCTTCTATCCCTTCACTGCATCTGTTCACACAAAAGGAAATAATTCGTATTACTTCAAGAAATGCACACCAGACAAACACCACCAAAAACTTATTAAGCCATCGAACAATGCAAAGTTTTTAAAGCTGGGGGCCAAAAAGAAGGTGTTCAGACACACTGGACCTACTTCTCGCTGCACAAAGCTGTGAAGTCTCTAAGAACTGGGCTTGCATTTTCCTGAAAGTCATAAGCAGCATAAAACTCGAGCATCTATTCAAGGAGCTAATCTTTGTAGCCCACATTCGAAGACAGTTTGCTCAAATGCTTTCATCAATAACCTTTTTCACATTCAAGAGACATTCACTCCAAGAACATCTACAGCCTGCTGGTTACTGAGAGGTTTCTTGCTAAAAGGACACTTGAACAAGAGTAAGGCAGTAAATAGGTAGATAAAGGTAAAGATGACGGAGGTGATGTTCAAGTCTGCCAACTGAGAGAAGAGTCAGATTGAAAGGATTCCACTTTTTTTGCATTGTTTCAGTGTTGATGGAGAACTTTTACAGTGTGTTCAGACTAACAGCGAGTTCAGACTTCTTCGATTTAAGCAAAAAATCTGCATTTATCCCAGAGCTGTGTGGCTCCACTTCAAGGACGTACAGAGACAAGAGGAAAAACAAGAAGATCTGAAGGGAAACAGCAGATGAAGGAGGTTAAAACTCCAGCAGCACCTGTAGTATTGAGCACAACTTTATTATTGTGTTCAGCACAAGTTGTAACACGCTGCTCTGACAATAAAGTTGTTTTGTATGCTACAAGTGCTGAACTCCTGCAGACTTTTTCCTTTGTCAACGCACCTTGGAAGTGAAGTTGGACCTAATTCTTACTCTGCTCCTACAGAAAACAGCAGATATACAGACAGTGCTCTATGTTCTGAAAGCAGAAACACACACAAACACACACATGCATGCACACATGCTTTGTTTTCAATTTGAGTGCTCCTGAGGAAAATGATAAGAAAGCATTAGCGTGGATGGAAACGCATCTGACACAGAAAGCGTATTTTCAGGTGTTGTTTTACTAACACCCACCAATGAGAAGCTGTGTTTACACATCAGCATTGAGTTAACTCTTGTTTTGCACCTAATTCTGCACTAATTTGTGTTTAGAAGGTCCAACAGACAGAAAAGCACCTGCTCAAAGACGCCGCGAGTGTTTTACGCTCAACAAAGAAGTCAACAAAAGCAAGAATACACAGTACACGTCACCAGTACAGATCCCAGCGTGCTGGAAATTCAATCTATGGTGATTAACTGGCAACAGAGCGCAAGTTCAGCTCATGATTCAAAGCTGAATTTGGACTGAACACAATCCCAAAATCTCAAACAGCTGTGATGATTAATCACTGGACATCCATGAGACCCACAGTACAGAAATGGCATTGTTTCAGAATACTGGTATTATTACCACTGGTATTATTACCACTATTCTGGGAACTACTACAGAGCATCATTTTTAGACTGTGATAATCGGAAAGGACCGTCTTTGTTTCTCGTGGGCCTCCCTCAGGACAGATCAAGAAGCGTCATTAACACTAATGCAGCACAGACGTGGGATAAATGTGCGAGGGAGGGATTGGACAGTGGCTTCCACCTTAGCTTTCACTCAGGCTTTAGTGGAAACGCTGCTGCTGGGGTTGTTTGGGGCTGCGATGACACAACGCAGACATGTTGAAAGAGAATAATTTCAGAATAACCTGAACAGATCATTCTTGCACAGCTGCACGCTGCATCTGAAGCGCTTTTTGAAACTGGCAGTACAGTAGCAGTACTGCCAGCGGGGCTGGTTTCACGCAGGGGCACTGAGGTGGACGGGACCAAAGCCAATAGGATTCATTCAACTTCACGCCTCTCTGAAACATTCGTGACACATTCAACACAACCACGAGTACAACAAGTACAACCTCAACACGTTTTATCTCCATTGTCAAAATATATGGAAGATATCTTTCACGGTTCTCTGTCTTTACGCAGGTTAATGACTTCCCTTCACTTGATAAGTAAAGAAGATGTTGGGATTTGCCCTGAGGATATGAGTCAACCAGCAGCCTCTGTGCACTTCAGTGGTTATTTTCACTTCTAAGAAAACACTGTTCTCAGTTCAGCTTTTTTAAAGTTTGGATCAAGTCATTTTACCAATGTTTTGGGAGGGATTTGTAACTGTGCCATCTGAAGGACACGAGAAAAAGGTGCATATTTGGACTCAAACCAGGACATTTGTGCACGTTAGGATATGCATGTTCGCCCACAAAGATCTGCACTGCAGACTTCAGGCTGTCCCACGAGCACAACGGGGCACTGACGTGTTAAAGCGTTAAAGTCCAGTCTTTCCTGAATAGCATGAACGTAAATAAAGTTGCAGCTCACTGTCAGTTTAAGCACCTTATCTGAGAAGTGATTGAGAAACTGAGCATCTATCTGTCTGCAGTCTGCATGTTTGTGCATTTACGCATACCAACATCCATTTTCCTCAGTGTACAAGTTTCCCCACACCAGAAAATATCCCGAGTGAGCCACTCTTTAGTCCGTGTCAATCGCTTTGATCTGCCCCTCTCACCTGCATGAAAAGAAACAAAGACATGCCAAATCACCCCCAAGCATTCTGCAGAAAACATATATAGAAAATGGCATCATGCAATATAAATAAAACTGTCTGTAAAGTTGTTCTCATCTTAGAAGCAAATGTTGCATTAAACATGAACAAGTGTGATTTCTGCAGCTAACTGCTTTCTGGGAATTGTGTGTAAATGTTTTAGATCATTTCTGAAACACTCAAGTTTCTTAGCAGCTCCTGTGGCTAAGCTAGGACACATTAACTGCAGTGAGCGTTACCATAAAGAAATCAGCCATGTGCAACAGAGGAGCAGGACGCTGCAAACATTCGAGTTACATGTGTCAGACCTCTCTGCTCTGGCCGACTGCTGTTTGTAGAGCAGTAATTTTAACAGCTTGGAAGCTAATTCTCTGTTTTATGATTTAAGCACATTTTCTCATCAGAAAAGGGGTCTAATCATGTGGTGGGTGAGTAAAATTGCAACAATCCAATAAGAAAAAAAATCCAAATTTAATAAATATAAGCTAATTTGATGCAACACAACATGGCACTATTTCTTACTCATCTTCTGCAGCACAGCCTCCACATGCAGCGCCGACACACCGGTGAATGGGTCTGCGCTCATGTTCAATTTTCATCGTCTGACCAGAAACAGACGGAGCTTCTTCATTTTTTTCCAGCAGAACATCTGACTCCGTGCATGCAGCCATGAAGGCTTCAACAAAGGCGTCCTGAGTCTTGCCGATGTGGCTGCGTCATGAGCTCTTGTTGCCTCTCGCCATTGTGTTTTCTGCATGGCGGAAAGCACGCGCCTTAACAGCTATAGTCACACACCTGTCTCCACCCGCCTGCACCACCTGCTCACCTCAGAGCCAGAGGCGGGTCGCAGTGGCTGAATGCTCACGTTCAGGTGAGGCTTCAAGTCACACACATTGATTCACACATTAGAAATGAGCCAATATACAATCGAGTTTGGTTAAAATGACTAAAACCAACATTTACACTGAGCAAATACAAAAGGCCTTTATGTAAAGACAACAAAAGGCACCAAGCAACCGCAAAACACCTGGAAACAAAGGGTAAATGTTCCTCAGGGGGAAATCAGATCTGATCTTGACTCTTCTTCCAGCACAAAAATAAAAAAAACGAGCTCTCTGCGATTCTGACAGACAGAGACTCGTTAGGGAGTCGAGTGTCTCTGAATAAATGCTGGAGCTCTCAGAAACAGGTCAGACAGTGGGACAGCATCTGGTTCCACAAGACTACCCAACCAGTGAAACTTCATATGAGCACTCACCTCTCCGCCTCGGAGGTGAATAAGACGAGCGTCACATTAGTCCAAAACATACTGAAAGTTTTCCACCGCACACTAAACGCTTCACTGCAGGCCGAACGTCAGCTGATGAGCCGGGCCGTCAAATCAGGGCTGCAACTAGATTTTATTTCCCATAATCGATGACTCTGCTGCTCATTGTTTGGTCTGTAACATCTCATTAAACGTGTCCACATGATCACAAACCAAACACGTTACACCTCTGAGAAGCTGAACGAAGGAATCATAGCAGCTGCTTTGATAACGGACTACTTGTTTTTTTGGTTGAGTCACACAGCTTTTCATATCTGAACATAAAAAAATCCCAGCATCAGCCTCAATAATCAGCATGCAGAGTAATTAATACCTGTCTGACAGCATCAAAACTCAATTATTATACTTGTAAAGGTTGAACTGCGTTATATTCTACAAGTGCGCCTAATAAAGTGGACACCAAGTGAATATTTAGATTTTTTTTTCCAAACCACATTTCATAAAAATCAATGCAAGCAGCCAATTTGCATTTTAAAGTTACTGCTAGATCATTTTCGTCATTTCTCCACCCTAACCAGCACATTACCTCCGTCCCAAAGTGTGCAGCGGTATAAACAAGATTTTATTCGCACAGAATTTTGTTCGAAGAGGTCGAAAATTCACAACAGATCTGGTGTTTTCTAATCAGCCAGCAGCAAAAATCAGACGTTCAGTCACATGTTTTCCCAGAAGTACAAAATCAGATCCAGAGGAACGTGACGTGGCGTTCAGCTTACGTTTGGACACCGACTCCTGGAATTTACCTGCACTGATTTGCAGGATGCAAACATATCTGGTAAAGATTGGCTTCACTGGGTGCTGCCAAAGTTGCCTCCAAGCACAGCATACTTTTAGGTATTCCACTGGAAACACTTACGGTGCTGACGCTGTAGTCTAACCGTGCAGGCACAGAACAGGTGCACCGCAGCACCAGCGTGATGGAGACGACCGACGTTACAGTCTGTGTTGTCTCAGACTCGGGGTGGAACAAATCCTTTCCACACGTTTCTGAGTGTTGCCTACTACTTCAGAACGTCTTCCAGATATCTAGAGACATAATGCAACCCTTCTTGGTTGAATCTCTAGTTGATTATCACAAGGTCAAACCTCATGGCTTCAGTGAGGAACACTCATTCAACACATCCTGGAGCACGAAGTCCTCCGGGAAGGACAAGAAGAACAACAGAGGCAATGTCGTATTTTGAGATGTCATTTTGAAAAGTCAGACAGATGTTCATTTCCCAGCTGTTTTAACTAGCTCTGCAGCAGACACTGGCAGGGCTTTCCCATAAATTATTTTTTCTCCAGTCAGCCTGAAGTCAGGTCTGAAGAGGGAAACCTTCTCATGTGCTCAAAGTGCTGCTCAAGTCGGTTTAATCTCAATAGCACAGAAGCGTAAATCACAATTTGCCTTATGGGTCTTTAACAAGAAGCAGACAACAGTTGCCAGAAAGCAGCTGCTTATGCTAATAATAACGATAATAAACTGTATTTTCAGAGCGCCTTTCATACAGGAATTGAAGCTTCAAGCGCTTTAAAAGAAAGGAATCACACGCACCAAGTGGGTGCTTTACATAAAAAAAACTTAACTCAGTAAACTAGTCAGCCAAAAAGCTGTAGGTATCTTTACACACAATCAGTGCCAGCCACATATTTTCCTGTTTCAGCGCTCTCCACTCGCTCCGCCATCCATTCATTCTCTGAACTTCCTGCCTGTCAAACTCTCCACCAGAAAGCTGAAGCAGATTTAGAAGAGGTGATGTCAATAGCAGGTCACTACCTTCGCTTTGCTTCAAAGAAAGAGCAGGTGCTCTTCATATTTTGTACTCTCTGTTCATGACATTCAGCAGGATCGCCCTTTCACTGCTTAACACATGGATGATAAAATGGCATCTGTGGCGTGCTACTCTGCAGCAGCGCACGCATTCAGGCACCCCCACCACCTGTCTCACTGTACCATTAAGGGGGGGGCTGCAGCATCTGCACACAAGTTTACACCAGACTCATAACTGCCATCTTTAACAGCATGACACTTAATCCTTAAAGCAGACACTGTACATTCTGTCAATAAAGCCTTTTAACTGCAAGTGAAAGAGTCGGCCTGCCAATTCATTTCCTCGTGCACACCTGTCCGAAAGGCCAGCGCCACCGAGACACAAACACCTGAAAATGGTTGAGCTGTTACTGAACGCACACAAACACAACCCCCATCTACAAAGAAGCCATCAGGTAGCACCCACGCCTCCAGGCTGCAAGGTGATCTCTGGGAAACGCAGTGCAGAAACGCCACAGCAATAAAGGCACATATGGTGGCTAAAACAAGCTCGTAAGCCTGATTGGTTAAAGCTTCAGGGTATGTGGGACGCTCCACGCCCCGAGGCCCGCCGACACCATCGCTCTGAGAGGCGGGGCCCGTGTGATGCGTTATGCCTGTCACGTGGGAGGATGCGTCATGTGCAGGGCATGGAGTGAAAATAAACACAGGGAGAGTGAACCTGTGCTATCACAGGACTAAACGGCATCATAGCCTCATCTCCTCATCCTCTGTTTCCATAGAGACACTAAATGACAATCGGGCAATCTGTTTGTGTACATGAACAGTATTTCAAAAACCACAAATCCATCTTAACAAGCATTATTTTTATTATTATTGAATTATTGAGTTTTTTCTTCCACCGCCGCTCCATTTCTATCTTAATGTTCGGTTAGCTCGTTGGCATTTTATCCCTCCTCAATTCCTCGTGACGAGCTACCGTCCAGCCTTTGTTTGCGTCGCTGTTCATTGGATAAACTCACGTCCACGTCTTTTGTTTGACTGCACTGTCAAGCTTTTTGTTTAAGGAAAGCTAATGAAGCTATACTCCCAATATGATAACATCCAGTAAGTAGTATTTAGCAAATAAGCTGGCTCAGTCAGTATAGACAGGGTATCTGTGTTTTATTAAGTCTCCCGCACACATGGCTGCATACAGTGTCTGTAGATGGTCAGGATGTGTGATGTGTTATGATAAAGCACGCAAAATGATCCACATTATATGACAGTGTTTGAGCCAGAAATGTCTGGAATGGGGTTAAATAGGCCCGTTAGTACTTGTCGATGGGGTCACCGCTCCACCCAAAGGGGCCAATAAACAACAACGTGAAGCTAGGCGCTAATATTAAAATGATATGAGGTCTGAAACTGGACATAGCATAGACACTCAACCAATGAGAAATCTCAGGAAATATTGAAATCACATGGATGGAAAATAGGGCGATGGAGAGAGCATAGAGTGCCGCTGACAAATGACTTTAAGCATCGTACATCATATACCGTTCAATAAAGTTTGGAAAAAAGAAAGAAATGAGATCTGTGAATAATTCAATATGAGGATTCTGTCACAGCGCGTTTATCTGTGGAGACAATAAACACAGATACTGAGCTGCTGCTCAGCTCTGCTGGAATCTCAAGCACTTCCAGCGACTGCAGAGGGTCTAAATAAAACGCCTCAATCTTCAATTGGGATCAGTTTCCATCGCAGAAAATAAAATTCGTGTTCAGGATTCAACTGTGCGGCCTTACTGCATGTCGCCACCTCTCGCCCTCATCTTCACTGTCACCCCACGGTTAAGGCCAGCAATCTAGTGGAGATTAAATGCCGTAAAAATGACCTTTAAGAATGACAAAGAGATGGCCTCATGGTAGATTCAAACCCCACCCATCGCACCCCAACATACAGACCGACCCTCCTCCTCCTCCTCCTCCTCCTCCTCCTCTGGCATCTGGAAACACATCAGCTTTCTGTTTTCTGCAGGATAGAATACAGAACATTTGGATCGAAGCCATTCAGTCAGCTTTACCACAGATGATACGGCAGAACAAAGTTCCTCATCAGCATCAGAGTGCCCTTAATGCCCTGATGGTTAATATACTAAACACCCCTGCAGCTTTAAAGTGATTCTGTGTTACGGAGAAGTGTAAGAAAGGGGAAACAGTGATGTAAAGAAGTTGTTGACTTCCTGTTCTTACTGAACCCCCTCCCCCAGAAAAATGACAGCAGTCAAATGTAAGTGAGAAAGACAGCATGGAGGCTTTTCTCAAGATTTGTGCCAAGTTGTTTTATCCCAACACACCTGTCACCCATGAATATTGATGCGAGAGCAGGCCGTTCTCAGAAACGAAACAACAGTCTGCTGCTCGCTCATTTTGCAGCCTTATGTGGCAGAACTCGCACACGCAAACACACAAACAAACACGCACACCCGTGCTTTGGTACGAAGGAGGCCACATCTGAGAGCCAAACCTGCAAAAATGTCAACTTTTTCACAGAATCGCATTGTTATGATCTTGTTGTATCATTCAATTGCAAACTTAAAAACTAATTAAAAACCACCAAACAGCTCTTTGTGACACACATAACGAAAAGTTTTTCATGTAACGTGCAACAGAGCAGCGTCGCTAACATCGCTGACGGTTACACAAGTGATTTTTCATACATCTGATGATTATTGAGATGAGGCTCACAGCTATGTAACCCAGCCTTAAAGATCAGGGCTGAAATAATGAGTCAATCGCCCAATTCTCTGCTAAACCTTAAATTAAGAAAATAATCTGATTAATAAGTAATGAAAATGTCATCAAGGAGCAGATTTATTTTAAATAAAACGCATTTGTATTTCTTTCTTTACACAGTAAAAATCCTATTTGCACTTTCAGTCCTGCCAGTGAAAGCTTCCAGAATAAATAGCCTCCAGGATTTATTTTTATCGCCTGGAAAAGTGGGTGCTACGGCAGACTTCAAGCAGCCACTGACAGACATCCTTCTCGCCGTCTCGGTGGACAAACCCGTTCCCTTTTCAACGACCTTGTTCCCTTCGCTCGACCACTTGCCCTTGCGCGAGAGGTTGCCGCGTCTGAGGATCACCGGGAGGCGACTCGCTTGAGGGACGAGGAGGAGCAGCCGGCTGTGCAAAACCAAAGCCAAATCCGGCCCCGTCCTCTCCAAACATGTGCATGTTTGCATGCACAAAGTGGGGAGTGTGCCTTTAAAATGGAACACAGCTCCTCCTCGCTCCGTCCCCGCTTCGGCTGTACGACGCTCCCACGAGGGAGCAAACAAAGGAGCGGACAGTGTTGTCAGTGGCGGCCTGGGTTACAACACAGCCAGACTCAGCTTTCTCATATTAATTAGATAAATCACTGATCACCTCCAAATCTCAACCTCTGTCGCATCTCCTGCTGGCACATTTTTCCTTCTTTCCTCGGGCCGAGCATCCAGCTGACCTAGTCCGCCGCTGCTGTGACATTGACATATTTAGACTATTGTGTGCTATATTTAAAGGTCACTTCTGAATCCTCCAGCTTTTTCCACTCGTTGGACCAAAGCACCACACTGAAACCACAGTTACTGCATTTTTGGAGAAAGACACCTACGTACAGGTGATTTAAAATGAACACAGCGTCACAGAGTTAAACAGCCCTTTGCACAAAACCGGCCATGGTCTATAGTTCACACCTCACCATGACTTCTAACCTCCCTCCCACTTAGCGTTCCCTTTAAAGGTCCAGTGTGTAGGATTTAGGCAGATCGACTGGCAGAAATTGAATATAATATTCATAAATATGTTTTCATTAGTGTACAACCAATTGAAAATAAAAATCTTTGTGTTTTCCTTTCCTATCTAGTCACCGTGTGTCTACAGTAGCCCTGAACGGACAAACCACAGAAGCCTTTCTGCGTTTTGACCAAACATCAATCACAATTTCCCAGAGTCCAAGGTGAGGTCTTCAGATTGATTTCTTTTGTCTGACCAACAGACCAAAACACAAAGATAACGCAGTGATATAAAACGGAGACACGCACCGATGAAGGTGGCCTTAATAAAAGATTATCAAAATATTCATTCTCAGTCAATCGCCCTATCAATTATTCAACTGATCATTTCAGCTCCACCTCCTTTATGGATTTTTGGGATCAAGTGGTTGACAATAATATGAAGGGTAACAGGATGAAACTGGTGTCGTCAGACGGCAAAAAGCATCTTTCATCTGCCACATTTGTCTTCTGTACGTTTGTATTATAGTACCTATAACACACCGGACGATTTAGCTGATTCCTATTGGTTAGTTCAGTCATCGTGGGGAAGCTCGACCAAAGGAGACATCATGAGACTCAGATTAGGTGAGATCAACCTCGAGTGGTATTCAAAAGCTTTTACAACAGAACAATTGCTGGGCGATCACCGTGATGCTACCTGCTTTTTCTGTGCCACGTTTATCCTTTAATGTAAACGTACGGCTGCCTTCTGCGGGGAAAAAAGACGAGCGCCTTCCATTCCAGCTAATTGAGATGCTGATTGACGCTAAATGAGACTCTAAACTGAGATTCACCCTCTCCGCTCAGAACAAATCCCGTCTGTCTCCACCCACAGAAGTGACAAAGACAAAAAAAAACAACACGCAGACCATCTTCTTAACAGCAGCGAGTGTGAACGCCAAAAAAAAAAACTTTTCTCTCTTTTGGTGTCTTTTGCTAAAAAAATAACAGAACTTGTTTGAACACTGTTTGAACTCAGTGGGATTTTAGAGCATTTCTGGGTATCAGCGCTCGATTTTCACACAGCCGCTGCCGACACCTGCATCCGAACACCGAACCTGCAACCCTGCAATCAAAGGACGGAGTCTGCAAGGGAACGCACGGCGCTCGAAGTTTTCCTTCATCAGGAGCCTGAAAAGTCTGCACAACTCACTGCTTACATGCACCTGCTTTTATGTCTGTACCGCACCACATAAATAAAGGTTATTATCTTTATTATCCAATCTTTTGTAGCTTTGTTTGGAAAGACTGTATCACTCAAAGGACGATTACAGTGATTTTAGACAAACTACAGCAGTTGTTCAATTTTCTGGATGACTTAACATAACACCTTGATTCAACACTAAACCATCAACACAGGCTCGCCTTATAATTTGATCTGAGATGGCAACCTGAGGAACAAAAGGAGTCTGACAGGATCATATGCCTCTGGTTACTCTGTGTACTGCAAGGTGGAAAGTTATAATAGAAAGTTCTAAATAAATTCGTCATCGCGTTCCCATGTGATGTATTAACAAAGCGCCAGAATTTGTTCCAAATCACAGCAAAAGTTCATTAAAATAGAAGCTGTGGCATCATTACCACCAACAACAAATGGTTCTGACTGTCTCTTTTTGGCTTATTCACAGATTCTCCTGTTAAATTTTCAGTGTGAGTGTTAGAAGAAGTGTCCCAAATCCATACTACACACTTATTCAAAGCAGGCTTTGAGTATGTGATGCATTTACACTGGAAAAAGGACAAAATTAAGTGTATTTAAAGCATTCAGTACGCATGCAAAACAAAAAACCTTGACTTTTGAGTGTGCTGTCGATGTACATCATTCTCCCACAGTGCAATCCACAAAGGAGCTTAATCACAGCTGCAACAGATTAAGACTACCTGTGGATGGAGAGAGCTCCAGGAACACCTCAGGAAACAAAAATTTTTTTTTTTTTAGAAAAACGCTCTGCTGTCTCTCTGAGATGTCTCGCTGTCAGCGGTTTTCTTCAACTGCAGTTTGATTGACATTCGTTTGACGTCGGTTCGTACGTAGTTTTTTTCTTAAATACCAAGAAACTGATCAGTCATTTACTGAGCAGGCAATATTAAGCTCAGATTAGTCATGAAGGCGCTAACTTTGTTATTCTTTGCTATAAAGGCAGTGAAAAGGTCTACATAGTGAAGCACGATATGGCGGACGTGCTTTATGCTCATTGCCATCGATATCCCATAACGCCTGCCGTCACTTTGATAGTGAAACAGGTAGTTTTCATTTCACTGCAGAATTATCGCATGTACAGTTTCAACCAGTGATTTATCAACTGGAATGTACCTGTGACGGTGCAGCTACGCACTCAGCAGCCACTTTATCAGGTACACCTGCAAAATCGAATGCAATCCAAAACAACACCTGAGCCAGAAACTCAATCTCTGCAAAGATAATAACGTTCAGTTTTAATCGATGCTGTAAGAGAGGTATTCATGTACTGTATGTCTATTATTGAGGCTGTAGTTTGCAGTGGTGTTGAAGTGGACTGCATTACACTGGGAGGGAAAGAACAACCACTATGAACAACTATGACCCCAACAATAAACATATACTTGAATTAAAACATCTTTTACAGTGTCTACCAAATAAAAAAAAAATGAAAATCAGAATCTTCCTAACTGTAGAATTTGCGATCTGCTGTAACTGCACTGAACTGCAGAGGTGTACCTAATAAAATGGCCAGGTAGCGCAGATGTCACTGCCTACGAGTATCTGTCCTGATTTATGATTAAACACTGCAGTGATTTGGACTCGCCGAGGGAGATGATCACACATTAATTCAGTTCAAATGTAGAAAAGCGTAATATTTGTTTTGTCAGAATGTGATCAAACATCTCTGCAGCTTGTACAACAGGTGGGATGTGCCGCACCGCCGTCACCTGCAGAAAAGGGTCACCTGCACTCTATAATTATCACAAGAGATTTGCAGAAACACACAGAAAGTTAGCTCTGAACTCTATCTGCTAAAAACCGGGTATTAATTGTCAAATGTAAAATAACCAAGACACTTATTATTGCCTAACAAATTATCAGCAGAGTAAAGATGTGCTGTAACACAAAGGTCACACATTTAATGCCAAGACCTGCTGGTTCTGTGATCTCACTGTTTTCCCTACAAACAGCAGCTGCAAACATCGTGCATCAGTATGAGCATAACACTGCAAATGATTCTTCCAATTATTTTTTCGATTAATGTGTGAATAAACTAAGTAAAGTGTGCTGTGACGTATGGAAATGTGCACTGCTGCCTCCACTCCTGCTTTAACTGCTTCACTGAGAAAAAGGGAGCAAAAGTTTCCTTTCCTGTCCCAAGAAACGCCTGACGATGGAGGCAAAGTGCAGCAGCAGTTCGGCAGGCAGGCCGGAAAAGAGTATAAGACAATGAGTGGACGGCGGCGAAGACAGACACATTCATGAGAGTCTTCAAACAGCCAAGGCAGCATGTCTTCTGTGGGAGGACAACACAGGACGAGCATCACAAGAGCAACACAAAGCCGGCCGGTTCATCCCATGAGGTGTTCAACCACCGCCACCAGGTGAGGAAACACTGCAACAGTGTCACCCTGGAATGACCCCGGAGGTCCTGAGACTCAAACCAGCAACCTTTCAGCTCATCGCAAACCAAAAGCACAACATCCATCCAGGTTAGATAGATGAGAGGACATTAACTACATTCCCATCTACAATGAGTAGATTTTAGATTGTGCCAAACACAGAGGATTTGGGGAATAACCTGTGTCCAGACCACCGTCATCCTGACAGGTGTGGACAAAACCTCCTGGAGCCATGCTGGCAGTAAAGCCTGGAGCCTAAAGTCTGAATATAAGGGGGACACCTATTCAGTTTTAAGGGCTTTAATGTAACTTATTTATCATATTTACAAATCATGCAATTATTCATTGAGTCAGACCACAGTGATTGGGATAAAGTTAGCTCTTTGTCTGTAGCCCCGGGCTGTTACACCTGGCCAGGTGAAAGTGTGTGTATAGACAGACACACCGCCGCTTCATGACTGAATGTACTTGAATGACTCACTATGTGCACGCGCACATACCTGGCTGCTATAGCTACAAATGTTTCCAGGGGCTAACAGGCTAACAACCTAGCTTACACCTCTGAGGTTTATGGCTGTAACGAACGCTAGCAGACGCAGGGGCTAACGCACTGCTAGCTTGAACGTTACTGGATTGCCACAAGTTGGGAGAGCTAGCTAGGAGGGGGGGGGGATAAAAGAAGTTCCCGGCGAGCAAAACGGCGACTTGAGATGAAAAACACGAAACACACACAACACACACCTACACACACAAGGAGACAGTGTGTCCTACTTAATGTTAGCACCCGCTGCTACCGAGCTAGCTTTCCCCGCTAGCTCTGTAATGTCACTGCATCGCTGTTGTAAATACATTATAACAGCCCTCTCCTTACACGTGTGGACAGCCTCTAAAACTCCTTCTCGGGGACATCTCTCCACAGAAAAACCCTCCCCGGCGGACAGCTCACCTGTTCCGGACACCGGACACACGCTCTCACCGGCGAGACATCCTCCCGGTTAGCCCGAAAAACACTGGCGCTTTTTATTTCCAAGGACACAAAATCGCCATGACAGTTTAGAAAAATGCATAAAAAATTAGCAGGCAGGGGAGGGAGGGGAGAGAGGAGAGAGAGAGAGAGAGCGAGAGAGATGGGGAGGTGAGGAGAGGAGGGAGGGGTGAGGGAAGAGGAGGGGGAAGGATGAAAAGAGGAGGAGGAGGAGTGGAACTCCGTGCAATATCTATTTAATCCACATAAAGCTAGCAGCTTCGCGGAGTTTATTCAGTCTGGATGCCGGAGTCCTGCACTGTTTGGCCACCACAGTCCGGTCCAGACAGCACGCACACAGACACAGACACACACACATACACACACCTTCTCCCTATCCACAAAGACAAGCCGCATCCAAAAGTTAGAGGGAGCTTCTTACCTAAAATGGCCACTGCAGCAGCCAAAACACACACAGCTTTTTATTTGGTGGAAGTTTAACAGCGGCGGCGGCGGCGGTGTGGCCGCTGCAGCCAGCCTAACCTTACCATTTGGATCCAGTGGCAGCTCAGCATTTCAGATTTTTCCATTGGCTGCAGCCTAGCGCAGCTGGCCCCGTGCATATTTCCATTGGCCCTGCAGCTGTCAAGCAAGCGAAGCGAGCGAGTCTCTCCCGGGTTTGTCTGAGAGCTATCGCGGCAGCCCCAGGCAACACCATTGTGTATTGTGTGCGTTTTTCTGCCCTCCTCACGCACACTGCCTGCTGTTTATTGTAGGTGCTGGTGTCGTTCTGTTGTTGTCCTTACCGCAGACTTGCAGGGAGATCCTTCTCGTACCGGGGGGGAAGCTTCCCACCGCACCGCCCGCCCGGCTGGCTCCTGCTGTCATTGAAGGAAGGAAAAAAACAAGAGGGGAGCGTTCAGTTTTCAGCCCCCCCGATGCAACAAAACGAAGGGGTTTACATTTCTCCTCTACTGCCTGCGTCCACCAATCATGTCGCTTTTTACTCCTCCATCATTACCGGGTTTGAAGGGCGGAAGAAAACATTCCACGTCTTTTGCAGATCAGGTTGCGTTTCCCGGATGTTCGGCTTGTTTCTGGACTCGAAGTGTGCGAGCTGCAGTGTTTACCTGCTGTGGATGCGTTATGCGTTTGTTTTTTGGGCGTTTAAGGCTGATGGGGAGTTCTGTTTTTTTCATTCAACTCGCCTTCTTTCCAAACTTCACCTGAAGTCTCCGCTCGACCCGCCGGTCTCTGTGTCCCGTTGTGTGCAAGAGTTAAACCTGTTAAAGGCACATTTTTATGGTGGAAAATACACAGAATAAATACTACACATGTGTACTACACATACATAAATACATATTATAACCTCTGATCACACTTTTTTCTAATGTATTCATGACAGCTGGTCAAAAATGCATAGGGTCATTTCAGATAAATACCAACAAATGTGTAAAAATTGAGCTTAAAATTAAGGAAATAGTTTGACTCAAGACTCAAGATCCGCTTTCTAGATTTTTCTAGAGCTCTCAACCACATCACATGGTCTTAATCAGCATTAACATGACATGCCAGCTCAGTACTGCAGCTCTTGTTTCTCACTCCAGTGGTTGAACTTCTCACCTGGCTTCTCACGATGTCCAGGTGTGCTCCAAGGTGAGTCAGTACACTGTGACATCATCAGAGGGTGTGGACAGGTACAACACAGCACGCCAAAACACAGCTGAAACTTCCCAGAGAGAGCAATGAAACACTGCTTTGTGTGCTTTTTTAAGAGATCCTCTCCAGAAATGTTTTAAGACACAAACAAATACTCTTTAAATAATAATTGGCCTCATGCTCGTACACGTGTTAAACTCGTGAGCTCAGAGAAACTTCGAAAACATCCCTCCAGTGTCAACCTCTGCATGTACACCGCTCCGCACGCTGAAGTGAAGATGAACACACGTTTGACTTAACAAAGATCAAAACTGCAGTTTTCAGAAATCCTGAAAGTGATATGAATAAAGCCATAACAGCTGCAGAGCTCCCATGGGATCCCTCCACAGCACAAGTGAGCAGACTCCATCCACAGAGGAGGACTATGTGATGTGGTTGAAAGCCTGGAAAAAAGCTGGAAAAGTGGACTTGAGTTAGGATTGTTTAGTCAAACAGAAATGCATTATCTGAATGCACCTCCAGGCGTATTATCAACCTGTGAAGCTGTACAAAGACACACTTAAATGTGTTTTAATCCCAAAAGCAGCCTCATTCTCCATATTTTCACTGACATTGTGTCACTTTATCCTCGAGTCAGATAAACCAGCCCTCTGGCCTGTTATTCTGAAAGTGCATGACCAATCAATTGCTTTTTTTTGCAAGTTGAAACTCATCATTAACAAGTCCTGAGCTGCCTTGAGCCCAGTATTCAGAGTGAAATCCCACCGTCTCAAACATCTGGACAAACCAGTCTCATCTGCCTGGTTTCCTCGGCTTTAAAGCGTGACAGACAGACTGAGATGATAATCCTGAGCATGCTGCGTGCGGTTCACTTCACAGCGTCTCTGAGTGCCGAGATTTGAATTTTTCAAGCAGTTATCTCCCCCTGCAACTTCACTCCGTAAGATGCAAAGCACAGAAAGCTGTCCTGTCCTGCAAAGTTAGAATTAAAGTCGTTTTTGGTGCGATGACTGGGAGGGTGAGCCGTGTGATGCAAACTGTTGCAGAGTGAATTGTGACCCCCGCGACGTCCACGCGCTACGGTGAGGTCGACACTGCTGCAGGTCACTCACTCCTTTTATGGAAGAAAAATTTCACAGTGGTGAACGAGCTCCGTCTGCGACAACACAAACTGAAACCCTCTCTGCATCATTAATGTCTGCTTAATTAGACACACACATCATCCAGCAGGCAGTGCTTATTAACAAACACTCACATTATCTATTGTGGTGAGATGAATACTGGGAGAACCAGTCGGTAAAGTCGAAATGTTACTGAAATGAGCGACGGAACAGCACAGCAGTCTGGCTTGCAAATGATCATTTTCTTCTGTTTCTTCCTTCTCCTGCACATTTAACCTTTATTTTTAACACTTCTTTATTTTGATCTGTTACGGTGTGTTGCGTTCTATTTATTCTTAGGCTGAAATCCAAATGAAACTAAACGGATTAACTAAATATATGAGATTTATTTTGCTCCAGTCTGAGCTGTAGACAGATTTTTAATAAAAGAAATGAATGAAGTGTCTCACCTCACACCCTTTCCCAGCACTCCTGGGTCTACTAGTATATACAAATAC
The DNA here is from genome assembly GCA_037975065.1 of Chaetodon trifasciatus. Taxonomy (NCBI): domain Eukaryota; kingdom Metazoa; phylum Chordata; class Actinopteri; order Chaetodontiformes; family Chaetodontidae; genus Chaetodon; species Chaetodon trifasciatus. Next base: position 1,250,964 of record JBBMOE010000018.1, read on the forward strand.
AGTATATAATACATACAGACCTGTTAGCCTCTCATCTCACCCTCTGCTGAAGAAGATGCTTTTGCTCTTTTAAATTGCTAATTAATGTAAGATTAATCAGCAGGGTTTGACTTGGCAGACAGTAACAGCTTGAAATAGGTTCATGTTGAGGAGATTTTATGTTTGCTAATAAGTTTGTCTTATTTCACTCAGGTGAAATACGGGACGGGAGAGCAGCATTTCACATAAATGGTAAACTTAGGTTAGTTTTAAGTGCATTTTATTGATCCCGAAGCTGAAATAAGCCCAGTTGTTTCGAGGCAGTTAGACCATTCATATGAGCTGATGGTCATCAGGCTTATTGATGAGCGCGCTCATTCACATGTAAGACATGTAGCTGATGCTCGCACCCAGAGCCCGCCGTGTTTCTTCAGGACATGTTTGCAGGACAAACTGCAGCAACAGAAATCAAACGTGTGACCTTTCAACCTATTCTGCCTTCAATACACATCGCTTGAGAACGCACCTTGTGCTGTATTTGCTCGTGACGCTGTGCTATGCCTTTGTATTTACAGAACTGCAGTCCATGTGTTTGCCCTCAGCTGCACCGCCGATGCTCTTTGAGGTCTATTAGACGAAAGGTCATGGTTTGTATCCTCCTGAGAAAATGCTGCATATCCTTTAGGCAATTATGAAAATCATCCAATAAAGAAAACAGAGAAAAAAGTGAATGGCACAATTTGGATATTATAGTTTAGATTTCGAAGTCTGCAGCCCGGGGCTCCAGGGTGGCAGAGACCACGAACCGCAACGTCCCTCATCAAAGTCCCAGATGTTTAACCTCTCAGATGGTTTGAAAGAGGAGTGAAGAAAGCTATTTATGTAAAAATACTTTTCATCCCCTTCCAGGAGATTTAACAACTGTTCACATTTGTCCTCATGTAGCAATTCCAACGCTTTTACAACAATCAGTGACCTCGGTAACGAACCCAGAGAGGATAAAAACCCAGGATTCCCCACCAGTCAGTGAAACTGGAGAGGTGATTCGAGGTGCAACACTGTCAGGTTTCTACATCTACAAGTCCAGCTGCTGTCGATTCAAGCCTCCATGATGACTGAGGATATTCACATTTAGTTGTTAGCATAGTATGCTAACATGCCCACATTTAGCATGTTAGGTAATATGCTAGTGTTGGTATATTAACAAAGCACATCAAGGTGAATATGGTGCCAGCTGGATTCATGTTTGTACATTAAAGGGTTACGGCCTGCATGTGTAGTTTAGTCTCCATATATACACTGATGGTGAAGACAAAGTTGAGCAAGTCGAACAAGGCCCAGATCTTCTTCTCAGTAATGCACATTTAGCAAAAACCCCCTCCACGGCAACCCTTCAGCTTGCCGCGATCACTGCTGTCTATCACAATGGACAAACTAGACTGAAATCCAGCTTAAAAGCAGCAGGGTTCATCCTCTGGGAACATGAATGTAGTTATTTTTCGCAGCTGGACAAGAACAGTGAGTCCCAGTGTGATAGCACATGTGAAGTTAATGTTGTAAAGAAATTAAGCAAACTCAGATTTAAGTGATTGGTTGCTAGGTCCCATACAAGATGTATTATAAGATGGTGAGTCATATGGGTTTGTAATGCTAATAATGATAATAATTTCAGAGTATATAGATGATATTTGGGTAGTGCGGCTCATTTTTTATCTTTCAATCAGTTTTTTCATAAGCTCTGGATACGTGAACAGTATCGCTCTAATTGTTGCTATTGCGATAACATAATAAAGTTCAGATTTTCAAAGGCTTGCATTTGTCTTTTGATTCACACGGACTACTTCACTAAGATCTGTATTTATAAGCTTTTGCAGATCTGAGAGGCCTCATTAGGAGAAATGCTTTGCTAGATTTCATTATGCAGTCATTTCAAAGAATTACATAATCAGACAATCTCCATTCCCCGGGTAAGGATGGAAATTAGTTTTATGTTTTGATGAAACAAAGACTCAAACACGACTGATTCTAGAATCAACTTACCTTCTTTTCTAATCTACATTGCATAATTTTTATGTGTGAAAATAGGATTATCCAAAATCACGCAGAGCGTTCAGCGATACAGGATGATCAGACGAGGCTCACATGGACAGCACAGAGAGACATTGCTAAGTTTTTAATGTTTATTGTTGTTCCGACAACAAGTTTGAGCATACGTCTTAACGTGCCGGGGCAATACCATGAAAAATTACAGTATGCACTGGTTCAGAAGAAATGTCGTTTTACATTTCCAGCAAATGCAGCATCACTTTGGTTGTAATAAACCAGTTTCCAGAAAGAAGAGCTCCACCTGGAGAAGCTCAAACCTCATTGACCATCCATTTCAGTATCATCTGTGATCGACAGGGATCTCTGAGAGCAGCAGTAACACAGTGAACAAGCACAACAGATTGAAACCAAATTCATTAACATGACTTCATATTAACAACAGACAGACTATGTGACAGTCTACATGTGCTCCTGAGCAAAGAGGCTGTTCCAGATCTCTCTGCAGTGGATTGCTCTCTGGTGTAAATGTGTCTCGCTGTTGTTGTAGGTGCAGCACAGAGTGGAGCTGAGATAGCACATGTGTTCAACAGAGCTTCCCGTGAAATGCATGTTTGAATCTGTGGCTTGGTAATTGAAGACAGAACTTAAATTTCATGAAAAAAGGTGATTTGCATCAGCGTTTTGCTTCACTCTCAGAATGAAAAAGGCCTGAATGAAAACAGGTCCTTTACAGTAAAATTCTACTTTCATCATCATATGTGAAGTTAAAAGTTTCACAAAGAGGAGAGTCCCTTCATATTCAGCTATATTCAGAAACTGGAGTGCTGTTGTATAATGTAAAGTAATTAAAGGTCAGAACATGTTTACAATTATTTGTGTTTTTAATCTTATCTCAAGATCCTGAGGTGATATGACAAAATGGTAGTTTTTGGAAGATGAGATAATGAATAATGACAGAATTAACTAATTATTGAGTAACTGATTGAACAATTAGTTAAGGAGTTGTTTTCTGTAGATGACGATTATTATCTGGTCTGATCTGGTAAACTGTTTAATTCTCCTTGAATGGACAAAATATCCACAGCTAAAGGCTAATTAGCTTAGCATGGCTGACTTGCCTGTTTCCTTTAGTATTTCATTATCTCCTTGTCTTTCTCTGTATTTTCTAATTGGTCATTCCTCATCAGTTTGATCTGTTTTGTGCTTCCAACCTCTGAAGTTTCAGGCTCAGGGAAATAAGATGACTGTGAAGCCTTCAGTAGATTTGGTTAGACCTACGATCATTCCCTCAGTTTAACTCTCACAGTCTTATCAGCGAAACTCAGCACTTCCTCTGCTCTGCATCTTGAGGGAATAACTTAACTTCTCTTTACTGGTGCAGTTTACCGTCAGGTGTGAAGCACTGCAGCACGGCGTTGTGGTGAATCCGTCTCTACTGTAATGCTGCACAGTATGATGTGATCACTTACATCATGTTCAACCCCAGTGTGCACGGACGAGTGCTGAATCCAAAAAGCGTAGCACAGTTAAAGTGGCGTCATTAGAGTGTTTTGTGGCCTTGATCTTAATATTAGATTTGCATTGTATGACGTTTTGCTGTCATTTTTCTGTTGCTAACATACAATAAACAACGTTTGAAGCAACTGATGATTGAAATGAATACAAGGTGGAATAACTGAGGTGCAACATGCTGTTTCTGATGTTTATTATGTTGCCCAGTATAAATAAACCATACCACACCAACATAAACATCACATCTATGACCAGAGTGCAGCTCACAGCTTCGACAGACATGATGTGAAAAACTGCACCATGTGCAACAAATCTCCGTCAGATGATGGACAGCCACTGTCAACAACTTCCTCTTACACTCACATAAACACAAAACACACAACAAAGGCACTGACTGAACTCCAACCCGTATATAGAAAGGATTTGATGACTTCCATTCGTGAAATGATTTTGTTGACTGATTCAATGACAGCTGGAAAAATTGAGTCACTATGTCCTGTGCATCTTGCAGAAACATTTATGGATTGAGGAAAAAACCGAAAGTGTGGCTGAAAGCTTCTAACCACAGCTGATCGTACACTCAACTCTAACATGTCAGGGATGAATGCACAGTAACTGCACTGCACGTCTTATTGCTGCAGAACAGACTTTTTAAAAGTAGAAATTTCAATGTGTCTAACTTAGGAGGTCTTTATATATTTGAAAATTAAGGATGAGACTTGCTTTGCAAGGTCGTTCCATTTTAAATCATAGAGCTAAAAGCTGTGAGGTGCAGTCACAGTGCAGCAGGCGTTTCAAGCAGACGAGCATCCATGCATACATAATTAGTGTGCCAGCCATTGTAGATGTTTACCTGACTCTGTCTATCCTGCATTTTCTAAATGATGTCTCTTCTGGGGGTGGAGAGATGAGCGCAGCGCTGCATCATGCATGTAAAAACTAGGATTTCTGTTATAGCTGAATGTGGATGTGAATATCAACTACTGTGTTGCCGTCGTGGTGCCTTTCCTGCTGCATGTGGTAACAGCAAAAAAGGCATCAAGGCAACTATCCTTCACTCATCCTGAAACAACCACCGCAGTCCATCATTTATTAAAGGTTTCAGATTGAGCTGAACAGACTAATTCAAAATCTGATCTATTCAAATGATCCTTGCGAGACTGTTTGGAGTTCAAAGCCCAGCACTCACTAACTCAAGCGTGCACTGTAAGAAAGTATAAAAGAGATATACGTATATGGACATAAATAAAGTCATTACACTTTTAAATGTCATGGGGGGCCCTGCACACTGCAGGATTTCCTGGATTGAGAAAAGCTGCCTGATTTGTGAGTAGATGTCTTTTAATGGATTTTCATCACAATCATCTGTGACGATAATTTTCCCAGAAATTCAGACACTTTTTGTGATTTTTAAGAGAAAAAAAAAAGCCCAAAATCAGCCTTATGACCCCGCAGCATGTGACGAATGCTAACCCAGTCTCTTAGAAATGATTTTACTTCAGTTAAAATAAGTTTCTAAAGACTTTTACTTACAGGAAGAGACTGAGGGAGATTCTTAATTTCTCTGTTGTTTCTACACTGTACATTATGGATTCATACTTTTATACATTACTTAACTCAAAATAATCAACATTCACTGTCATTGTTCATCAATCCATATAAATGATTTAATCTGCAGAGTTTTGTACATCAAGGACCCGTCAAGGACCCGAACTCTTGGCTTCTATCTGAAAAAAAGGAGAAATTCATTAGATAAGAGCGGCTGTTTGGTTGGAATAAGAGGAGCAGCTCTTTGTTTGGAGCGAAGCTTTGAAGTGTGTTTCTAATCAGCAGAGCTCAGCGCAGAGCCCACCGAGCGGGACCACGTTTGGCCGAGGAAGAGTTAAATTATTCTGCATCTGTTCCATGCACCCCTGCAATCCCCACAGATCCTGCCTGCTTTCGCTCCCTCCCTCTGCTCTTCATCCCTCCTCCCCTCCTCCTCTTCCTCCTCTACCTCCTTCCTTCCTCCCCTCGCTTGGCCTCGAGCCCAGAGAGAGTTGGAAGGAGGAGCAGATTTTTTTGGTCTTTTCTTCCCCCTCAAAAAGCGTTCAGATCTTGTGTTTCTTGAGTTTTTGTTACCCAGATGTAAAGTGTTGATTTCCGTCTTCTCTCGTGGCCGACTCACCGCGACCTCCACCTCAGCACTGGCGGAAATAAACTGCAACATGAGGCATTTCTGCATCTTTGTGTGTGGTATAAGGCTGCTGAACTCATTGGCCGCCCTTCCCACATGGTTGCTGAGTATCACATGCATGCACCACACACATCATTTACTAATAATCTGTCCTATGGTGGTGAACCTCCACCCACGACTGCATTCTCTGTTTTCTTCTTACCTATGAAACCATTAACATCTTATATTCCTCTGACCTGCTCTGCTACAAGTAAACGGCCTCAGTATCAAGCATCAAGTAACCGAGGGACCCAGAGAGAGTTCAAATGGTCTTCATGAAGTGGACAATATACTAAAGAGAGTAATGAAAGACTTAAAATAAATCAAGGACTCAAATTCCATAAACAGACCCGATTTTAAATCCAACGCATTTTATAAACACAGAAATTAAGGACTGATAGATTATATTTAAGTAAACAGTTGCATTTCCAAATAAATGTACCAATTCAGTTTTTAAAGGCTAATGAAAAACTGCATTTTGCTGATAGAGACACACAGCTAAACAAAGACATTAAGCTAAACAAATATAAGCTAAAATATAATTATTACAGGCAAAAGCAGGCTGCTGGGGCTGCAGGCCCCCTAGTGACCGCTGCTTAGGATACGAAGGCATGGTGGAGGACATGCCCCCGGCGCCCACAGCAAGAACTGAACCCGGGACACCGAAAAAAAAAAAAAAGAAAGAAAGAAAAGAAGAAGAAAGGATGGGCCCGTGGGCGGTCCATGTGTAGCATGGCCGCTAGCTTAGCCAGTGGTTGTTGTGCTGTTGCTGCCACTATATTCAACTGGCAGCTTCCTCTAACTTTAATGGACATAAATCATCCAACTTGGGTGTGACAGTGGAAGGATATCATGTATTATTTTACTGTTAATACTATACTGCCTTATCTGCATGTTTATACTTCATGCCACTTGCACTACTTTAATGTATTTATATATTTTTGGACATTAAGACTATTTGCACTTCTGGTTAGATGCTAAACTGCATTTCATCAGAGGGACAAGAGAAGAATCAGAGGGACAATCCCCTTTATTCATCACACAGCAACATCCACATGCGCACACACCTCATGCACTGGTGAAATTTTTCCTCCGCCTTTAACCCATCCTGGTCGTCCTTCCTCCATGGCAGACCAGGAGTGGCGGGCTGCCAACCGACCAGCGCCGGGGACCCAGTTCTTTTTGTCACCATTGGTCAGGTGGTGATCTTCATGCATGTTTTTAGTGGGGGTATTTTTATGGAGGAACCCCAGGTGAACATGAGGAGAACATGCAAACTCCACGCAGAAAGGTCCCTTTCCTCAAGCAGCAGGCACTGAAGACATGGTGGAGGACACGCCCCCGGCGCCCACAGCGAGAATCAAACCCGGGACCCTCTAGCTGTGAAGCGACAGTGTTACCACCGTGCCACCATGCCACCATTTCATTGTCTCTGTGATGACAATAAAGTTGAATCTAATCTAATCTAAAACATGTACAGTTAAATGGTTTAACATGGAGTGTGTTGTAAATGATCTTACTAAAGCTGCGCAGTGTGTTAGTAAGCGGTTTGACAGAACAAATCCTCTAAATATTCCACACAGAGGGTGAAAACCTGAAAGCTGAATATGTGTATTTTGCCTGAAAGTGACACCCGATGCAGCTTCCTTGCATGCTAACTTCATGTGTCACAGCTGATCAGTTGTTTCAAAGAGAGGGTGGAAGCTTCATCTGAGCAGGCTTCTGTAGACAATTATCAATTAACACGAATCATCACAAAGCTCACTTCTCAAAGCTTAAGTTTATTTTGTGGCACTTTTGCTAGATTGGAGAGAATCCTGCAGAGAATTACTGAAAAAACATCTCCTTATCTCAGCTTTGTTCATGTGTGTGCGGCTCATCCAGGTCGTCTTTGTGTGGGTCTTTATTCGTTGCAGGTAGAACATGGTGATAACATGCTAACGCTGCAAGGACGAGGTCCCGCGCTCGCGTGCTCAAACTGTGCTCTCATGGCACACTGCGTGTATTTTTAGTCCGGTGTTTGAGCTCCAAGCATCCCTCACATGTCCGATGTTATTTTAAGTCTCGGGCCAGTTTTGAGGCGCAGACTGTATGAACACACATGCACAGTTAATCTAAAGCAAATTGTTGATTATGTTGAAATCATTTCTGCAATGAAGAAATTTAAGAGCTGCTTTATAAGATCCCCGAGGGAGGGATTTAGATGTGTCCTGCTTATTGATTATCAAGATTAGAACAATATGCGTCACTGCATCGCATGTGCTTCGTTCCAGCTGACCACCAAGACCCCCTGAGGCTGAATATTTTGCACAGCTCAGGTCTAATTTTACCGTGAGGTTTGTGGATATGGTTGTGTGCATGTACCCTATGTGTCAGGCAGGCGTATGAAAACAAAAACTAGAAGACCTGCGTATTTTCCATATACAGGAAACATGCAGCGAGCATATAGAGCACAAAGCAGGGCTTCCCCAAAGACACACACATGACTGCGCCAAGATGTTGTGCTTGTCGCTCATGTGTGAAGCCACACAGACAGACACAGCTTGGCTGCTGCAGTTCCCCTTTGGCAGCCATATTGGCTCCACAGTCTGGTCCATGGCTGTTGCCATAGTAACTGATGCTGATCTGCTGAGCGTTGGGCATCTCGCCCTGGCACTGCCGTGGAGGACACTGTAACATATTCGCAACAGCAGCAGCAGCAGAATGAGATTAAGGAACAACTGCTTTCCCTCTCTGTGAAACGCTGACCTGCCGACAGCTCAGATCAGGAACTGATTTCATCTCTTTAACACTTCAAACCATGAAATGTGTTTTTATTCCCATCCAGAGTGCGATGTTGCCAAGTGAAAAGCTTCAATGTGCTTTGCCAAGGTTTTGGCTGTGGTTGGATGGAGCTTGAGAGCTTTGGTTTGAACTTATTAAAGCACCAAAATGATTTTAATTGCCTGGTAATTATTAAAAAAAAACCCAAGAGCCCATCTCTGTAGGAGTGAAGTAACATGAATGCTCACACAGCACAGCTGAAGAAGAATGATGCTTTCTCTTATTGTTGCTCTGTGATTATTAGCTCACAGTAACATCATGGCTTTTGTCCATCAGGTGCGGTGGAATCTGCTGTGACCTCGTTGGTTATTGATCTTTCTACATTTTATCTGACTGTTTAGAGGTTATTAGAACAGTGATGGCTGACATGTCTTTGACATGGAAAACTTTGGCTGCAGAAGAGGAAAAACCTTCTTGTCTTAGTAGCACCGTATAAACAGCAGAGGGCATCCTGCTACAGTAGTAGAGGACCTCTGTCTGCTCAGTTCATCTCAGTTCAGCACAGTTCACCTCAACTGGAGTCGAAGTACACAAGAAAAAAGAGCAGGAAAAACGCTCTTCGCAGTGCAGAACAAAACGTAATCACTCACATGTTCCCATTTGTCCTCCTTGTTGCTGTAAAGCAGACTGAGAGCCAAACAGGAAGGGACGATTATGAATTCAGTAACTGTGTGTTTCACAACCAGAATATCCTCAATGTTCAGGCTCCTGCTCATTTCTATTATTCCATTCATTTTACTGTGTATAGCTCCCGATAAAATAGAAAATATCATTTTGTTATGATGTTGTGAGCAGGTTATTTTGGATGATTTACTCTATGTGATGTGTCTATTTGGGTTGGAACTTCAGAGTCAAAATATCATATGACATTTGGACTTTAGTGTAGTTACAAGTTCTTGAGAGAAAGTCTGATATGTTACTTCTCAGGCTGATTGACTCTTTATGATGAAGCATTAATGTGACTGCACTTCATGGATGAGGAGGCAGCACCGACCATTAAAACCAAGTCTGAACTCCCAAAGTCTGTCAGCGGCTAAAACTCAAATTGGTTCTCACATAGATAGTGGTACAAGTACACACACACACACACACACACACACACACACACACACACACTAATGCACAGTCAGCTGTTACAGTGAGTGTGTGATGAGGGAGTGGAGCAGCAGAGGCCTCCAGATATGCAGGATGCACTCGTCTCTTTCCTCCTTATCTCTGTCTGCCATATGTGTGTGAGTGTGTGTGTGTGTGTGTGTGTGTGTGTATGCATGCGTGCGAGATGAATGTGCCAGCTGAAGTAAATATCAGTGTATATTTCCATGTTAGCAGCCAACTGATGGTGTGTGTGGGTGTGTGCGGTGCGTGCATCTATGTATGTGTGTATGTGCATTTGTGGAAGTGTGCGTCTTCAGCGATCTCTGCAGAAATATTTGTGTATTTTAGAGTGTGTGGGTGTGTTTGTAGGTGTGTGTTTCTATCTCAGCCGGCAGCTGCCTGACAAAATGGATCCATTCTGTCAGAATCACGTGAGAAACGTGGATGTCAGTTTGTTCACACATCAGCTTTGCATTAACCACAAATCATGGATTTACATGATTTACTGACCACTTCATTCTGATTCTCTGCCTGTAGCTTTCCTTCCTGACGGGCATTAGTTACTGGTCATTTTACTGAAGTATTAAAATCAGTTTGCAAACACTTGAAACTCTTTTGACATATTTATTTGTCTTCTTTTTGTCAAAGTTGGGTCTTATTAACCAAGGACATCTTGATGTCCAAGAACTTTTCATTCAAAGAGCATTAAAATGAAAAGTTAAGTTAGACAATGAGCATTTAGCATTATTATCCACAGTGGAAATGATAATGTGAATTAGAGCATTTTATTCTATTTATTGAACTTTGTGTCTGACAGCAAACCTAAATTTCAGATCTCAGCAATTACTGTGAGTGCAATGATACCATAACTGAGAGAAAGTCAGAAAAAACGGAAAATTTTCCTTTAAAGCTGAATCTGTTTGCAGACTAGATTCCTCAACACTCACTGTGATGGATCTAAATCAGGTTTAAAGTCTGTTTGCTCAGTTTATGCAGAGAGCTAAACACACTTCCAGTGAAGGCTGAAGACAGCTGCTGGTCTTTGAGGTTTTTACTGGAAGCAACTGTGAAACTGTGAAAACAACGCTGGATAAAACACAGCAAACGCAGTGATAGTGATGACAAATAGAGAAAACGAGCAGCCACAAACAAGAGTTAGAGCAAAGGTACGAGTGAGTACGGTTACAAGGAAACTGGATTGGCAAAATGAGACTGTAGACGAACTGTCAGTTGGTTACACGGTCCCTCAGTAGCTCGTTTGCAGATGACGACACGTCACTCTGCTGTTGTGTCGCAAACTGCTGATGGAGGAAGGGAAGTGATTGTCTGCATAGGAAGCACGATCACACTCAGAGTGCTGATGTTTCACATCGTTTACGGTTGCTCAGATCGATCAAACCAAGAAACCAGGAGGAGCTTTAATTGAGTACCAAAAGTTGTTGTTCATAAGAGTGAAAAATGAGAGAAATTCACAGAAAAAAGCCAGAAAAAATGTCTTGTGAACTGTCTGCGGTCGGGAGAACCGAGTCAGGTAATGGTGGAAATGTTGTAGCATTAGAAGAAGAAGAAGAAGAAGTCATCACTTTATTAATCACAACACAACATGCAGAGTTACAGGGGAAACTGCACACGCCATGCTTAAGTGAAACTATTTTCTCCGCTTTGAACGCATCCCGGCAAGCCCTTCCTCCGCGGCATACCAGGAACAGTGGGCTGCCAGCCAACAGCGGCGCCCGGGGACCAGTTCTTGTCGTCACCATTGGTCAGGTGGTGATCTTCTTGCATGTTTTTAGTGAGTTTTTTTTTTTTTTAAGGAGGATACCCCAGGTGAACACGGGGAGAACATGCAAACTCCACACCTTTCCTCGAGCAGCAGGCACCGAGGGCATGATGGAGGACACGCCCCCGGCGCCCACAGCGCCCCAGGCGGGGATCGAACCCGGGACCTTCTAGGTGTGAGGCAACAGTGTTACCACTGTTCCACCGTGCCACCAGTTAGCTATTGTTTTAAATGTGTGGTGATAGATTTAAAGTAGTAACACAACTACCACTTGTTAAATCAGCGTTCAGTTCCACAGGAGACAGCTGAACGTAAATGACGCACCCTGTCTGGTTTCGAGACGATCCACGTCTTCAGTGGCGTTTCACTGAGCGGTTAACCGAGCAGAAACTTAAGCTTCAGTACCAAAACTTACTTTTCTGTTTGTACCTTTTTCTCATAATTTCAGATAAACTAGTCCAGTAAGAACTGTCCTCCATCTCGTCCGTTTGCAGTTTGCTGCTCTGACAGATGCACGTCTGAGACTTTTTGGGCTTCAATCCAGTTTGAATACTGTGTATATATTTTAAAAAACAGTGTGCTTCCAGCCTTGCAGTAATAGTCTGAGGAAGACCTCCTCATGGTAACCCCCCTCGTGCACAGAGTGAAGCGCATATAGAAATACAGCAGTTTTCCTCAGAAGAGCTCGACCGACCTGCAGCTCTCTCTCTCAAAATGCCTGCAGCCACAATCTTGTGGAAAGCCTGAAATCAGAGGAGCGGAAGCTGTTGCAGCAGCAGATTAATGTCCATGGTTTGGGAACGAGTTCTTCAACAATCACATGTAGACGTAATGTTCAGCTGCCCACATACTTTGTTTGGGTGTTCACATACTTCTGGTCGTGTAGTATGTATATTTATATCCAAATGAAAACCTTATTTTGTGACGAGCTGGAGAAAATTCCTGGATCCACACCACAAGCTAAACACGTGATCCTTGGTCCCATAACTTTGCACCAAATTTCATCAAGCAAAATCAAAATCAAGCAACAAACCAAGCGAAAGCGGCCTGAAACAAAACCTCAACTCGCTAAGGGACGCTTGGGACAAGCCGTCCCACGGGAACCTTAAAGCTGGTGTCAACGTCCCACATCACAAATCTCCAGACCGGCTGATCAGGAGAAGTTCACAAACACGACCGCTTTGAGATTAATTAAAGTTCAAGGACTTGAGCCTGTGTAAACAGTCTTAGGAGGTTTTTCACACGGCATCATGGGAAGCTGCTTTTAACAGCTCTGCATAGTTTACTTTACGCTCACGAGCGTTTCTGTCTGACGGCTCCGTGAGTCTCTGATGTGGCCGTGATAATGACAAAAAAGCTCTCACACAACAAAAACAAGAAGGAAAACAGAACGTGACAGTGAAGAGAAGCCCGTCATTTGAAAACAACAGCGGGTACTGTTCCCCGAAGCCGAGGCAGCCGGTTTGCTGTGCGTGGTTGGATTCTGGTGTCATCTTTACGTTTCAGCTATTCTCTACTGTGTGATTTTCATCATCTCGCCACTGCATCCATCTCGTATTACATATTTCTCTTAATTGTATCAAGTTTGCATATCTTTTGAATCTAATGTGCAATAGAGAAAAACACTGTACTTAAACCGTGCACAGTTCTCAATCCTTGTGCAATTTGTTGCAAGTTTTCCCATTAGCCATAATAATGGGTAATAAGAAACATGGGTAATAATGGGTATAGAATGTGTGTATATATGTTTGAGTTGACTTTTTATTTTCTGTTTTTTATTTTGTTCTCTTCCTGATACTATTGCTGCTGCCTGTAACACCCTAATTTCCCCTATGGAGGATTAATAAAGTCTTATCTTATCTTATCTTATCATTACATCTCCGCAGCTGTAACTGGCAGCTCTCATAGGATCATATTTGTAGAAACGGCCTCTGATTAACCAAGCCTGAGGTCATTAATCAACTTCATCCAACTAAGAGAACATCTTCTCTAACAAGGGCAGAAATCAAAATAGAAATAAAAACTAGCTGCTCGGCCTGATAGGAGACGCTCTGAAGGTTTGTTTCCATGTGTAAAATGTGAAAATACAGAAGAAACAAAGCTTAGCAGCAAAGATGGAGGTACAGAGTCCCATTCTGATGTTAGAACGAGCTAATGTTTAGCAGCAGCTGCACGTTCCACCAAACTATACTGACTACTTTTCCCTACACACTCCCTTTTTTTTCTTTTATTCAGCTGATTTAGATGTTTGCACCCTCTCTTGTGCACGACTGAGAAACTTCTCCAGACGTATAGATGTGACGGCTCTACTTTCAGAACACAATGTTTATTTTCACAAACGCGTGGCCATCAATCAGGACATAAGGCTGCAGTGTTAGTGATGTATGTGGTCTGTGCCGGAGCCAAGTTCTTTAGTTTAAAGCCAATCTGCCAAATATGATACTCACCAAGCGGAGCGGGGGAAGGGGAAGAAAAGGAGAGGAGGAGGAGGAGGAGGAGGAGGAGGAGGGCTTCTGAAACATTTACATGCACTCTGAAAAGCACAAGAAAAGAAAAAGTAGCAACATGAAGATGAAAGAGGAGTTTATGAAGACTGGAGGACAGTTGTTGGGAAACAGAGGAAGGGGGAGAGAAACAAGAGTATCCCGAGGGAGAGCAGAGAGAAAGAAAGAGAAAGAGGGATGTGAGCTGAGAAAGAAAAGAGGGAAAGGGAGCACGATAAGAAGAGTCACATGGAGGGAAAGAAGGAAAGTGACGGATGAGAGATGACAGAGGAGGAGAAGTCGATGGCAAAAGATAAGAGGATGAGAAATGAGAACGACAAGTGGTGAAAGTGCTGAGAGAGAAGGGAGTTGAGAAAGAGGAGTGCAATGAGGTAAACAGTAAAGACAGAAAACAGGAAAGGCAGCAGGAGCAGTGAAGGAGGAGGAGACGAGGAGGAGAAGAAGGCTTTATTACATTAATTGAAGTTGACAAAAGCAAAAGAGCAGATTGTCAGAGTCATGAAAGAGGAGGAGGGAAACACAAAAGAGGGAGTGGAGAAGAAGCTGAGGGGGAGAGAGGAGAGGCAGAGCTGGAAAATAAAGTGTGTGACAGAGAGAGAGGAGGACGAGGAGGAGGAGAAATGAGGAGGAGAGCTGAGAGAGAAGAAAGAAGGGGGAAACTTAATTCACCGTCGTGTTTCCAGTCTGTGAGAAACCCTCCAGAGCTGCTGCTGCAGGACTGAATGCTATCAGGACCAAACAGGCAGCCAAACCCACTGAGACACACACACACACACACACACACACACACACACACACACACACACACGGCGGAGGAGCTGCCCAGCAGTGTTGGATATGACTCGTCCGCTGAGGCAGTTTGTTGTGGTGGACTCGCAGTGACAGTTGGGAGTAACTGGTTCTTCATGCAGTCAGGTGAGTTTAACGTGCTTTAACCAGCTGTGGTGGATCATTAGTTTGTTACTGGTGTTTAGTGTGTTTCAGGAAATCTGTGAAGTTCTGGTTCAGGGTTCAGGAGAGGTGCCTGATCTGAAACAAACTGGCTCTGGTGAGGGTTTGAACCTCGGCCCTTTTAGTTTGGTGTTTCATCATCGGCTGAAAACTTCATTAGAAGTCCTTCTGTTTGTTGTTCAGCTGGAGAACTTCTCTGTGTTTCTCTGTAAAGTCTGTCTGAAGGACCTGAGGAACCCCTCACGGGGCAGGGATGCTGGTTCTTCTGGTTTACGGGCTGGATGTTGCTGGTCTGAGCCGTCACATCTGTTCTGATCTGCTGCGTTCGCTGACTCTTTAGTTTTTTCCCTCTGCAGTGTCGTTGCACTTTCTTTTCTTAAGTTTCAGATTCAAAGAGGAGCCGCAGAAACGTGATTCTGCTTGTAGAAACTTTGGCTCCTGACGCTGAGCTTCAGCTTTCCAGAGTCTCTCATTCATTCAACCTGCTTCTGCTCCAGTGCGGGCGGTGGACACAAACATAGCAACGTCTGTAACATATAATAATGCATGCTACATATGTGTTTTCCTGTCAAGACTCAGGCTGTCAGGTATGATTTTATCCACCAGGTAAAGTTTGCACAGACGACCTGTTTTGCCTCCCGAGCCACAGAAAATGAAAGGTTTTCCAGCTTGTCTCTGTCATTTGGAAACAGTTTAAGGCAGGAAATGAGGCAAAAAGTTTACACACACTGCAATAACCTGATTACTCATATTTACAAGCAAGTGGTCGCCCTCCCTGACCATATTTCCAAGCCGTTAGTGACATGTGACCCTGCGTCCTGGTGTGGACGGACATTCAGCCGCAGAGACTTTCAGACATGTTCTGCCTGTGTTTCAGTTCGAGACTGGATGTCGTTACTGCAGATGAAAGGCAAACCACTGCTGTCAGCGAGTCACTGTCCTTTTCCCTCAAGTCTTCCTTTAGCTCTCGCCTCCTCTGTGTCGCCCCTTCTTCCCTCCTCTCCCGTCCTCCTCCCTCCTCTCAGAGCCAGATGAGCGTCAGTTTCTCATGAACCCCCTCAGTGAGTGCAGCTCAAACAGACGAGCTGCCAGAGAAAACATCCACACAACAAGTCAGGTCAAGATCTGCTGCTCGCTCACCCTCGCTGCCCCTTCCTCTCTCTCTGCATCCCCCCTTTCTTCTCCTCTACAACTCTTCTGTTTCGTTCCCTCTCTTTTCTCTCCCAACATGTTCATTTTAACATCCCCGATTCCAAAGAAAGTGTAAAGCATAAATAAAACAGAATGTGTCGCCTGTGAATGACTGAGCCTTTCCAGGATGCCCCTTTTATACCCAATCATGCTGCTCTCACCTGTTACCAATCAACCTGTTTACCTGTGGAATGATCCAAACAGGTGTTTTTGGAGCACTGCACATCTTTTTCAGTCTTTTGCTTAAGCTGATGAGGTCAAACATTACATTTATTTCACAACTTTGTGCTGTTTTCAGTTGAGTAGATGTTAGAAAAGATTAGCAAGTTACAAAATTCTGCTTTATTTATGCTTTTAGACACATTGTTCAAGTTCAGCTTGCACTCTTGTGGTCTGTGTGTGTGTGCGTGTGTGTGTGTGGGGATGTGCATTACTCACAATGTGTGGTAATAATCTGTTTGCACACTCACATTGTCGGTGCCTGTCCTCCTTATGGGGACAAAACACAAGTCTCCATAACGTAAATCATTAAATTTTAGGGTGAAGACTTGTTTTGGGTAAGTCCCCGAAAGTGATGGAAACACAACTCTGTGTGTGTGTGTGTGTGTGTGTATGTGTGTGTCCTGGCAGTAGTGGGGGGTCCATTGGTCATTAGATGGACTCAGTGTGGGGTCACTGGTTCAATAGTAGTTGAATTAAATGCTAACACTTGCCACTGAGGAGAGTGTGTGTGTGTGTGTGTGTGTGGATCCATTATAAGAACACTGGCAGAGTGTCCTTTGTTCAGTGAAGTGTGACTCTTCCACTGGTTTCTTTGTAAGCGGCTCAGACTTCTCAACAATGGTTTCATTAGCGGGTGGAGGAGGATGAGATGGCGATATCTTACAAGCAAACGGCCGTTATGAGATTAATAGAGTTTGTCTTTGTGGTCTAATGAAGCGTGCGGTGCAGACGTTTAGTGTTGTCATCTTCAAGGTTTTATTGTCACGGTGATACACACTGACTGCAGGGGTGTGTGTGTGTGTGTTTTGAGATAATATAGTGTGTAATTAAGTGTGTAACTGCTTTTGAAAGGTGGATGGCAGAGTGTGTTAAGCCTCATAAAACATATTCAGAATGCATTTTATTAGCTGTGCTGTGTGCTGTTTATGATGCACCATAGCGTGTGGTGGTTATTCAAACAAATGAATGAAATGTCATTTTAATAAATTCTACTAAACTGAACTGAATTGAGGTGAACTGGAGGTGAGGATGTACTAAAGGTGTGTGTGTGAGAGAGAATATGTCCACATTCAATTTAAAAAGCATCTTTCCTCTTCATTTCAGCCCTCAATCCCCACTAACTGAGTTTTTTCACCCAAAAACTAAACTTTTTCTAGAGTCTCCAGAGCGTATAAATCTTAAATCTCAGAATTAAAGCTGCTCAGTGAAGAGCTGCATGTCAGCAGAGTTAAGAAGGACCTCCTCTGCGACCGCTGAGAGCTGCCGTCATTAATCTGAATTCATGCTGATTTAGTCCGACGTGATTATAAAGTAGTGATTTCATCAGGGAGCGATGTGTCACACCTGTTCCTTGTGTCTGAAAACAGAAACAGAGAAAACATGCAGATGAAAACAAGTGAATCGTGAATTCAGCTGTTTTAAAACACAGCGGGGGGGACCACAACTTCCTGTCGTCTCCATCTTTCCCCGTCATCGCTCACTTTAAACGCTGTGCAGCCAATCGCACAGCCTGCGCTGTGATCTGTATTTATGTAGACTCTTTCAGACGTTGCAAACATTGAATAACTGTTTCAGACATATTGTGCTTGTCCCAGTCTTTACCTGGCATGAAGAGGATGAAGAAGAATAGATTTATGTGTTTTTCTGTTATTTAGGTGGTTCACTGATATGAGGTCTCTCTGGGAACCACCTGGAAAAAGCTATTGTGGATGCAGAGCGTTTAAAAAATGAGATGTCTTATTGTAGGCAGTCTGAGTGTGTGTTGTAAAGGAGGCTCCAGGTGCAAAAGGGGTCTTTGTGGTGTAATTAAGGATGCTACATGTAGCACTTAATCATAATCTATAAATCACTGCCCCATTAATTCAGACACATTAGCATAATCACTGCAAACAAGCAAGACCCCCGCTGAAGAGACGCGCTCCTCTTCAGCCTCTTCGTTGTAACTTAAAGAGAAATCTGCTAAACGCAGAACAGGAAGCCGGCACCTCAGAGAATAAAAGGTCGATGGGAAAATAAAAGCTCAACTCAGAGGAACAGACGCATTAACGCCGCACTGTGGCCATCTGGAGCATTTCTATTAGTGTAAACTAACCACAGGATTACAGCTGGTAGTTCAACATAAAAGAATCACCTTGTCAAGTTATTTAATTTGCTCTTAATCTCGCAGCGATGGTTGAATTCAATGGGAGAAGAGTTTGCTTGCTGCTTAAACAGCTGCAGCATATGAAGGTTGTTTACTGTGTGGTGCTAAATATGCTGCTTTAAGTAAGAGTCTCCATTCATTCCTTCTATCTTTTCACTGGGACACTAACATGGTGAAGATTTTGGTTTGAGTTGGGTGAACTGACCCTTTAACATGTGTGTAACAGCTCTAAAGGTCCAGTGTTCAAGGGATAAATCTTCATGATTAAACTCCTGTATCATCTCACTGATGTGTGTTAATACGAAGCCAAACTCTGACCAGCTCTGTGTGTTTGTCGTGCGTACAGATTTCTTTATGCTTTTACAAATGTTGATTGTATGTGAAGTTGGAAATCTGCATATCTTGTTGTTTGTATGTGTTCAGTGCATCTGTGTGTGTGTGTGCATGTGTGTTTGTGTGTCTGCAGTCAGTGGAACAGCTGCTGGATGAATCATTATTTCTTGAAGAGGTGTGCTACACGCACTAATCTGAGGTGGTTTGTGTGTGTGTGTGAGTGTGTGTGCGTGTGTGCGCGCGCAAATTTACAGCCTCAGTGTGATTTATAGCAACAAGCTCATCCTGTCAACAAAGCAGCTCTATTCCCTGCTGCCTTCAACTCCGTGTATTATCCTTAAACACACACACACAGCATGCACGCACACACACCTGCACTGCTTCCAATTAGTCGCATGACCTCATCCAACAACCACTTTACCCGGACGTGCGAGCACAGACACACGCAGAGCTTATCTTGCCCCACGCTTTGTGACCTCCAGGTCCGTGAACCCTCTGGAGAAATGATGAACTGAAGGAAAAATCCTCTGCAGGATGAAATCCAGTCCTGCTGCTCCACATGAGAACTTTCTGAAGACCGAGGCCTTTTCAGCGCTCTCTCCTGGCAGAGGAGCGGTGCCATAAAACTGTTCATTTGCTAACAAATAACGCCGAGCGTCAATTGAGGGGAGTAATCCAGCAGAACAGATGTGATGGCAGCGCTCTGCTGACACTGAATAACTGCAGCACAGTGACAAGTTAAATTCTTTCCAGAAACATTCCTGGAGGCGATTGAGCAGGTTTGGCCCAAAGGACCATCTGTGGATCCGTGCAGGGCTCCTTTATTATCTCCTGCTCAGGGGTTCGTCACCCGAGGTCATAAAGCTGCAGGTCGATGAACTGGAAGAGTGACGGAGATGTTACAGTGCGAGTGTGTCTGTCAGTCTGCTTCACCCACTTATCTTCACATAGTCATTTTCTTCTTTTTCCAGAATGTGAAAGCTCTCAGAGAACATTAGCTGTGAGTCTGTTTGTTGTTCTTGATGTTTTTGATACGTTAAATTTGGTTGTTTCATCCGTATCATATCAGCAGATCTATGACAGGCATCACAGTGATGTAGTTCAGATTACTGGTGCGTGTGTTTGAATGGTTGCTTGTGGACACTAAAGCAGGAATTTGAGCCAAAATTATCTCTTTCTAACTGCAACCAAGTGATTTTTGAGCCTAAAGGTTCAACAAACTCACGGTTTGCAAAAACATCCCATGCCAACACGTCCTCTGGAGATTGGGTTGTCCTGCGCTGCGAGCTGCAGGCCTGCACGTGATGTCCAAACATATAAGAACTGAGCATTCAGTCAGAAACATACTGTTCACATTATGTGTCATTCCAGAGATTTTAGTGGTAAATGTTTCACGTACTTTGGTTCTGTCTATACTGTCACTTATGCAAGTATTTACTGTGTAAGTAGAACTTACACAGAGATCATCCCCATCCCCAAGGACATCCTCATCCTGGTGGCAGCTCGAGATAAATGATGGTACGGGGGTGCAGTTCAGGTCTGGGGGTTTATTTGAAAACATGATTTGTGCTGTTTGTGCCAGATTTAACTTTCCCAGTAACTATATGGAGATAATGCTTTTATTCTGAAGGATGTGGGGCAGGAAGTTAGCGTTTTTAGTGGGAAAAAAACATCAGTTTCATCAGGCTGATGTTGTTTATCTGGGTGCTCTTATTTTGAAATGAGTAGTGATGTATTGGCTGATAAAAGGAAACCCCAACTTTATGTGAAAAATAGAAATCAACTCAAAAAATGACATAAAATGCATTAAATTTTGATAAATAATGAAATCAGAATCTATAAAAATCGAAACAATATTTAATCTCGGCTGTACTGCTTCTACTAGAATGTTAAAAAAGTGATGGTAAGTGAGGGTAAGACAGTTTTTCTTTTTAAAGGAAACTTTCACTGTTAAATCTAAATATGTGTTCTGGCTGCTCAACAGTGCGTTCCTTAAACGACTGGTTAAGATATGAACTCTTAATGCAGTAATGTGACTGATGACCCAGTGAGCCGCTGTGTGGATTCACGGCAGGACAAACACTTCAGCGTTGCTGTATGTCTTCCTCTACAGCGTCTTCGTCCCTTCAGGAAGCTTCAGCTCAAAAATCACTCAGTGTTGGAACATTTTGGCACTTTTGCTTCAGCAGCAGTCAAACAAAACTCATTTCCTGTTGCTCATTTCAGCGGAAATCATCAGGGGAGCTCGAGGCCGATGTCCAGAGTTTGTGTCATCATTTCCTCAAGTTTCTCTTATATAATGAAAATCCTTTTTTCATGTAGTGATAAAAACAAACCTCGGGGGGGGATTGAGGAAGACAGAATTTTGATTCCTGAATCATCAAATTAAAGGAGGTGGAAATAAAAGCGGCAGCTCGAGTTTGAATGTTGCTGACAGCAGACGGTTAGCTTAGCTTAGCATAAAGACTGGAAACAGATGGAAACCTCTAGCTTGGCACCTTTTAAGATCACTAATGAACATGTTGTACGTTCTTTCTGGTTATTGCTTGGCTGAACTTAGATAAATGATGTTAATTAGTGAGATTTCGAGGTGCTGCTGGGTGGGTTTGTTGCTGTTGGACGGACCCCGACGAACTGTTCTCCTCTGTTTCCAGTCTCCACCAGCTGGATGCGGGTTGCAGCTTCATATTTAGGAAACAGACAGAAAAGCTGGATCAACCCTCTCGTTTTCCAAAATGTCGGATCATTTAAGGTGCATTACCACCCGACGCCAGCTCAGGAAGCATCGACGATGGTCTGACTTCAGAAAACGTCCTTCGTATGATTCAAAGCGATGACTGATGATGATCTGATGGTTGAGAATCACAGTCCTGAGATGTAAAGTGCAGACGAGCTCATCCTTCACATGCTAACAGCCAGCTTGTAGTACAATAATCTGTCAGGAGTGTTTAAAAAGATGAAGAGTCCATGGAGGGTTTTATTGAAAATACCATATATTTTGGTAGCTGCTGGCAGTATTTAAGAAGACAGATGAAAACCATCTGTGTTCGGAGGTAAAGATCTCTGCACCAAAATGTGCTTTACATTAATGAGAGAATTCAGGAGTAGGAGTGATTTCTTTTTCAAATGGAAGATATCAGATTTTTTGGAAGGAAACGTTTCCATTGTTCCATGACTGAGAAGTATGTCTTTCGTTTTTTAAGTGGGAGTGAAGACAGACGCAGACTTTTTTTTTTATCAGGATACATGAAGGGACCTTTGTATCAGGCCTCCCAGGAACCTGAATGGAGGAAAGCTGCACTCCCCCACTGGTTCAATCAGCTCGACTGGTTCAATCAATTTGCATGCACACAGAAAAACTCATTTTAGCAGTTATTATAAATGTGCTGAGGTTGTTCTGGTGACTTTGGTGTAACAGCTTGCAGCTTGAATAGTGATTAAACTGATAAAATCCTGTCAAACATGCAAATATACATGAAGACCTTCTAAGAGCAACTCTATGATCTGTGCACCTTCTCGCCTCTTCAGATTTGGGGTCAGTTTAAGATTCATTTTAAGAGGAAAATTGTAACCTGAGCCTAAAATGGTTTCAGTTGCCTAACCTTTCAAACTAAGAGCCTGATTAAGCCCCAAATTAAGAGCCTGTGGAAACGACGTGAAAGTCATTTTCATGTGTCCCATATTAGATTTAGGGCTTCCTGCAGTCAGACACACAACTGGCACATTGTAGATTTTTTAAGCTGCTCATAACCACTGAGAGGTCCTGTCTGCTCTCTGACATATTACCTGCCACAATTCACTGCACTGTGCTGCCCAATAAAGCCAGAAGGCAGTAAAAGTCCCACAAGTAAGCTCTCAGTTTATGACCTCCAGCCTTATAGTTGTTAATTTTTGGGGGAAGACTCTTCAGACAGACGACCACTGTTGACCGCAATTAGCACTTTTACTTGGTAGCAGTTTGAAACAGTTGAAAACGATGACAGCAGAGATGAGGCCGAGGTATCCAATTAAAGTCAAAACCGAGGAGTCATTCCAGTTTAAAGGTAATTAACTGTGTTGTTGAGACCTGGAACAGTCAGCTGTTCGTCCACAGATTTCTGGCTGGACGTCTCTTCATGTGGACCTTCAACCAACGTTCTTCCTGCGGTTGGATGTAGCTTTAAGTACATTTAATCAAGTGCTGCAGTTAAAGCTGTCGTAGGCAGTTTATTTTTGGCGTTATTGGGCAGAAATTCCCCAATAACCTCTCAGCATATTGTAATTCAAGTGGTCTGAGAGAAGATGACTGGTCGGCAAATGAACCCAGTGATGGGAGACTTTGGCCAATCACAGGTCATCTCAGAGAGAGGGCGTTCCTATTGGCCGTTTAACAAACACAGATGCATGTCCATTCAGATGCTGGAAGCCTGTCTCGCATAGATGCTGCAGCGCCGGAGTCACGGCGAGAGGAAGCGAGGCCTTGGCGAGCAGAGCGAGCCCCGCGAGGCGTGAGGTGTTGCAGGACAACTGACTCCTCCTGCTGCCGTTTGAGCTTTAGCTTAGCGGAGAGGTTCACAGCACAGGGAGGTGGAAGGTTTTACATGGTGTATGTTCAGCCGGTGGCTGCTGCAGCTTCCAGTACCATCTTTATCCAACACATCACACACTCCAGCAGCTGCTGGTTACTTTACAGTTTATAAAAGCCCATAAAACTCTAAAAATTGAACTGTATTTCTCAACCTTTTTAGCTTGTCACCCTTAAAACCAGTCCAGTCCGGATCATGTATCAGATGAGCCGTTAACAGTTTCACTTTAAGAGACAATTCCAGCTTAAACTGAGCTGAAAATGTCCAAATAATTAACACAAAACTGTGAAGCATGACTTAGTCTTTTTAATTCTCTTTCATGAATCATCTGATGACCATGTCATGGGCACTTGGAGGGACTCAATGGACTAAATGAGCTGACTGTATGTAAAGTATTTCAGATTAGCTCCACCTCAGCAGTAAAATGCTGCTTACACATTGACTCCTCAATATTTGTAATCTACTCATGTCAGATATGATAATAAATGAATCACAGGGGCCTTTTTTTGCAGAATGAGAACTTTAAGTCCATTTATTTCTGCACTTTCACTTCAGTAGGTTTCAAAAATGTTTGTACGTGACGGCATTAAGTTGTGGCCGTTCTACTATCAGTGTTTTCTGTTTCACTCCGGAGTTAATCAGTTTTTCTTATGCAATCTATTGTTTCTGCCCAGAGAAAGAAACTATTGGTTTAACACAGCCGTGAGATGAACTGACAGCTCATGCAGCGAATCACTGACCCCGGGGTCCACTCTGATAACTCAACCTCATCGCTCTGCTTCTTTGACCTCTTTAAAAACCACAACCACAGAGTAGAGTGCAGGGCAGGAGAGCCTGTCTGTCATTGCCATAGATTCACCAACCACTTCTATTATTTTACCAGCCAAATATGTTTTGTGACTGTAAAGAAACCTCTAAAACTGGGTGTTTCCTTGTTCAGCTGCCTCGTTTTGTTCATAAACACAGCTGCAGACGTTTTAACCACTTTGTGTCAGTGTGGATTTTCATATTATTTTGCTTTTCTGAATTGTGAATAGTTAAAAGTTGTTTCCATGAGGCCCAGTGAGACGCGTTTCATGATTTTTAGAGGGGAAATGAAGCTGCTGTAGTTCGGCAGTAATTCATCTCGCTTTCGCTCGTTTTTATGCGCTAATTTACAGAAAACTTTTACAACCGTGCATGTACTGTGGTCGCAGCTGTGTAACTCCCATGAGGGCTCGCTGTGGGTACAGACATCATACAATGCTGGACAGGGAACACCTTTGTGTTTCACAGTCGCAGTACAGAGCAGCACTGAGTGTTATTGCTTTCATAAATCTGCTGTAGATGTTTGTGCTCAGCAGAAGAAATGAGCAGATCTCTGAGCGGATCAGCTTCATTTATTCTGAAACATGTTGCCACAAATTCACCAAAAACTGTGCGAATTTCATTTTTCTGCTGAACATTTTCCAAAGCAGACAAGAAGCAAGCTGTGAAAAGCGAGACTTGATGAAGATGCACTCGATAATCCATCACTTTGAATGATTGCAATCACCTTTGTTACACACTTTGAGCGGAGGACACTCTGACATCTGAGATTAGAGAGTTGCATTCAGCATTCAGCAGCAGTGTTGTTTAGAATGAACCCTAAAAAATTCCCAAATTCCCAAAAAATCCGCACATTCAAGGTCAATAAGCAGCAGAAGTGTGCATTAATCTGTCCTGTATTTACACACACACTCACACACACAGGCCAGAGTCACTCTTCAGTCCACACTTTAAGGTCGGACTCTGCAGAGTTCATCCAGGCTCCACAGTGATCTACAGGCCCCACGAGTCCAGTGTGACACAACACACTGATGCTGCAACACTCCACCACCTCCAGCAATGGCAACCACCCAGGGTCAAAGGTCAAACCCCTGTTCTGGTCCCTGACAGGTCAGCAGGGTGTGTCCGTAACACAAAGCAGATACAACCATGCTTTAAGCTGACTGAAAGTTGCATATTTACACATTTATTTGGAGGCGTGTTCTCGACCTCCTGAGGGAAATATCTGAGTCTTTAGCTGCTAAATGCTCCGCTGTGTCTCGAGCTGTGTCTGTCTGCCATTTGCTGCTCAGCAGGTAGTGTTCAGTCAGCTTTTTACAGCTTTTTCCTCTGAAAACGATGCTATGAGAGCAGTGAGAAGTCCCTTAAAAGCTCCGTAAAGCCGAGTGGAGCTGAAGATTCAGCTGAGAAGTCTCTGTAAATTCATCACTATGAGCGACTCTTCTCTCCTCTCACATTGTCAGGTTGCTCTCATGTTGTCATTTGTCAGCCGCACTGTCAGTGTAAACATATTGATTCGAGGTTCATTTGGTTTTAGATGCATTATGAATCAAGATCATTTACTTTGAAGGCTCCAGAAGTGACCTGTGGAATTCATCTTACTGTCCAACGTACGGTGTGCTCAAATATCTGCATGCCCCTTTGTGGTATGTTTATTTATATATAGATGCATGTTTGTGTGTGTGTTTTATCATGTCCCAGCATCTGGCCTGGTCCCCTGTATGAGCCTTGCAGCATCTCTCCTGTTTACTACTGATAGAAGATAATGTCCTCCTCTGTGTCAGCCAGATGTGCAAAACACAACAGAACAACTAAACTGAGCTGAGGCCTGTTCCTCGGGAAAACATCCTCATTGAACGGCTCATAATTTACATCCAGTGCGAGCATTTAGCGCCAGCAAGGTGTGGTTCATCAACCGTGAAAGAGGCCAGACTTCACATCCCATGCAGCTGACTTCAGCCCCCGTAGCGGTCGCCGTGCCATGAAGGAATTGAGATTTTTCAATCTGAGGTTTTGCAGAGTGGTTCAATATTGACATTGCTGCCTGGTGATGGGGTTGAAATTATGATGCATGAGCTTGCAGAGCAAAACCAAAATCAGTCCAGATTTTTTGAGATGCCAGTATTTACTCAGCTAATTCATCCAGATAAACCTGCAGAACCAGCTGAGCGCGTCACGTCTGCACTACTCAAAGCTTGTTTGGATGAACCTCTCATCCTGTTTGCTCTCTGCAGCAAACAGGACGAGAGCAAACCTGATGAACTTCCCTTTTCTCCAGCTTCACTCTGGAAATCACAACTGATCTATTTCTAAATGAATAACAAGTGTTGTGCTTTCAGGCATATTTTCACTTTATCCGGCTGAGCCCTCGCTGAGTCGGGACGCCCCCCAACCCCCTGCAAGTGTCATTTGTCTGCGTGAAATGCTCGTGGCCTCGGGAGGCAGAACAAGAATTTCCATTTCACACTTGGGTGGAATTCCAGATTGGCCGGGCTCACCCCACAGGACCCTTTCAGTGGCCCACATTATGCCAAGTCGAGTCAATCATGTGGAAAAACACCGGCAAAAAGCTTCCACATATACAGTGTTTTATTTTAGCCATTTAGCTGACTTTTACTATCAGAGTGCAAAGTGAAAACGCAATGCCGAATGAATCATCCTCCTCCTCCTCCAAGCGGCCTGATAACGAGACGAACAGGTTGCAAAATCATGCAAAGTGCGGTAATATATAATATGTGAGAGGAGACTCCTTTCTGCACTGCCTTATGAGCACAAGAACTGGGCCCCCCGCGGCCCTGGCAGCCGCTCGTGTTCTGAGGCAGATTTTCCAAACGCTCGCCTGCGGAGCCACAGGGAGCCTTGTCTCTGTGAAGCCCCGCATGCTGTGCCACATATATGCATTCTGCTCCTTTTCAGATATCAGGTTTCTGCTCCATAAGGGCGCCGGCTGCACTGATGCATAGCAACATCTCGCTCATTGGACAGAACTGCAGAAATCAAAGCAGCATTATTCAGACAGAGGGGTTAAAGGAAGTTGAGAGAGGAGGGTTGTTTTTGTAGTTTAGGTCTGAATATAAAGTGCACAATCTCAGATGCTGGATTTCTTTAGATAATCAGCTCCATGTGCAGAATAGATGGATCTTGGGTCGGTCTCAAAGCTCATCATTGACTGTTGTGCTTCTCTCACCTGTGAGCTGACGTCCACAGGTACCTCAGGCAAAGACTTCAACCAACAACAGACTTTAATATAGGTTTTCTCAGTGTGTATGTCTGCATATTGAATGTGTATCCACTTGGTGGCAGATTAGAGAAAATCATCTGTGTACAGCACAGAGTTTCCTGTAGTGTTAACGTTAGCATCAGGACAGCAGAGTGGCTACGCTCATTAGCTTCTCTTCAAAGGGTTCCACCATTGTCATCTTTTTGGACCTCAGATCTGCTTACATTACACAAATGAAGAGAAAGTGTCGTCCTGTGTGGAAATCTTTAAATTGCTGGTTTAATGATGCACCATCATTAGCTCGTTTCCTGTAAAGAAGTTCAAACGAGCGAGTGTAAATTGGGTTTGTGGATGTCAGCTGCTGCCGATGAGCAGAGTGGACACCAGCTGACTCTGTAATCACAGCAACCGATTAATTTGCAGCTCGTGCTTTAACCAGCTGAGAGGAGAGACAGAGTCTCCACCTGCTGTGCAGTGATGGAGCTTCAGATCGCAGCGCTAACACGCTGCTGAACACTAGCACTGCTAAAGAGAGCGCCAGTCAGACAGAGGGAATAAGAACAGAATGAAACTGTGAAGTTGGACGAGACCTGAGAAGCAGACAGACAGATTTACAGACTTCATCATTTCTCTCGCTGCGTTGCATCTTTCGCCTCCTCTGGCAAGTCTCAGTTAAAAAAACAGCTTTGTTATGGTGTTCCTTATTTTAAGCACTGATCCCTGTGATGTTTTCAGCGTCTGCCGGTTCTATTTCCGTCCATACTGACAACCTGCTTCTCGTGTTTACTCCAAACAAACCAGAGACGAAAACTGCACAACTTCCTGTGGTTTAGAGGACATTTCCCACGAAGAAGCTGCATTACAGCACATTAAAAAAAAAAGACCTTTCTCGAGTCAGTTTTAGGTGACGGTTTTTCAGTCTGTGAATTTACTGTTTTGGTTCACAGTCACTGCTGTCACAGCGTTATTTTGGGTGGCAGCAGCTGTTTTCAGAGAACAAGCTGTAAAAACCCGCAGCAGGAAACAGCAAATGGACAGAGACCAGCTGATGATAATGAACGATAATATTGCTCTAACTGCTGGATTTGTAAGTAAGCACATGCTAATAAGTTCATGTTTTATTCACAAGTTTTGACCGCTGCCCCCAAGTGGCCAAAAAATTCAGTTATTGCACGTTTAGAGAGGAGCTGCCTTTCCTTCCACACGAGCTATCCGGTTACTAAACGGTTAAAATCTGTCCATTCCTCAAAAATAAAGACGCAGCCTGAAAAGACATCGAGCAGGTTAGACATAAAAAAGATGCCACGTTCAGACAGAAATCCGTTTTACGATGCGCAGTTAAACAGATGAGGACATTAAAGTAAGACGCTGGGCTGTAATGACCGAACAGAAGCACAAATCACAGATGCCAGATGCACCTTGTTGTTTCAGGCGGGACAAACCTCAGCGCTGCCATAAACAGGAGGAGGAGGCCACACAGTCAGCAGGGTCTCAGTGTGTCCATGTCTAAAACTCAGATTTAAGTTGGAATTTTAATTAGATTAACATGTAGAGCAAAATTGAAACTTTAAGACACTTAAATTAGATCCTTAAAGTAACTTTCAGGCAGTGTTTAAAGTCGCGTGAATCCTGAAGTGCAGGAACGGCTGTAAGACCCTCCGGTGCCATGAAGTCTTGCAAAGTACATCCTTCCTTTTCTTCTGCTGAATCCATCAGACGGTGTGTCCACAGAGCCGCCTGGCGTCTTAGCTGAGAGGCTCGTAGCCGAGCAGACGCTTCGAGGACGCACTGATTGTGTCCATTAAGAGACTGATGAAGACCCCTCGGAGTCATCTTCTGCAACAGAACCTCTAGTGCTTTTATTTCTGTGGCAATCTGGTGAATGTTGTGAGGACCCTAAAGCAGGAGAGCAGGTTCAATAAGAAGGCAGGTGTTTGCGGTGCCTTCCAGTCCTCTGGTTATGCCTCCTCCCGTCCTCATGCCTCCATCCTGCAGAGTGAGATGAAGGAGTCCAGGAGCGTGGAGCCACAGGCGTAATAATGTTTTATGAGTGTAACACTGCAGATTAGGCAGACTGTCTGTGACAAGAGCAGCTTTTTGTTCAGGATCTGAATCTTTTTTCTACGTTTCTCATCACACAAAAGACTTTTCTTTTCTTCCTCTTTTCTTATTTTAAGTTCATTTTGGCTCATTCAAGAAAACAACAATGAGCAGAGAAAGAAAGAAGGAAAAACAGGCTGAGGTCATATATGAGGGCTGGAGGGCTGATTGGAGGGAATGAGGGACAGGTGCGCACGCCGCCGCTCATCAGGTGACTGATGGAAAATGCTACCAAAATGTTAGTCATGCAGCGAGATAGAAGGATCTGAATAAAGAAGAGCAGAACTGGCAGAAAGTGGACAGAAAAGAAAAAAGTAATATCTTCATCATCAGGCTTACTGAGTGATGAGGAAGGAGTTAGCTTAGCGCGAAGGCTTCTGTGCTTATTTTGATTTATTTTTATTCACAGCGAACACATCATGAAGAGTTTGACTGATTTAAAACAGACCAGGACTAAAAAATAAACATCCTGTTTACAATAATCAGTAATAAAATCAAACTTTATTAACACCCTGAAGCTTTAATAGCTTAGATTTTGTTGTTTTAGTCCAACCATTAAAACTTAATCCTTTCCATTCGAGTTCCACTCGGATGCTTTAATTGAGTGCTGGGACCAGCATTAGTCATTTCATCTGAATATTCAGCTTTAAATAACAAGCTTCCACCCAGTCGTTGAGACAAATCCCAGGACCTTCTGGTATCATATCATACATCTGCTGTGAGCATCTTTCCCTCCACGTTCTGTTCAATATGTCAGTGTTTTAAATCAACAGTCTGGTGTCTGCAGCACACGGACGGATAAACCTACACACCCCTCAGCCTCAGCAGGTTTAACGCTCATTTGTCTGTCAGTGAACGTTACAGTGCACTGACATATATGAAAAGTGTCAGGCTTCATATCACAGCCCGGTCAGTTATGTTCAAGTGCTCTGGAGGAGCGTCGGAAATCTAAAGTTTAGACTTAGCTTCACATCTAAAGTATGTCACATGTATTTAAGGTAAGGGCTCGAGCGAAAGACCTCGACGGCTATTGGATGGATTTTAATGAACTGTGATGTGTGTGATATCTCCTGAATCTCCAAAGCGCCTCCTGCAGTTTCTATGTTTGCTCTCTGTTGGATTAATGGTAGAAAAACAAATAAACAGCAGTAGACTGGAAAATCAAATAAGACGAGAAGTGAGACAGACGGATGGAAAAATCTCGATATGTTTTATTTTGATGCTGTCAAAGCCATCACACACACACACACACACACACACACACACACACCCCTGTACTGCACACACACATACTGTACTCCGCACACAAACTTATTTACATCATTAATATTAATACTCCTGATGAGTATCCTGTAAAAAATGTAATTGATCACAGATTTTGCTCCATAATGTTTCTTTTAAACACACATGCAGTTACAGAAAAGATGCATCTGTCATGTGGTGTGTGCGGTTCTACATACGTTTGGATCTGTACTGTGTGTGTGTGTGTGGTTGTGTGTGTGTGTGTGTGTGTGTGGCATGTTTCAGGCTCAGTTTAAGTGGTGTTGACAGCAGGTCTAATGGAGGGGAAGACCGTGGAGAGTCGACGTGATTGCAAACCCAGAACTTCTCTCCTCCTCCTCCTCTTCCTCACGTCCCTCACCTAACAGAGAACAACAAAAAAAGACAAACAGAGTGAGAGAGACAGATCAGGCGAGATGAAGACACCCACGCAGGCTCAGCCGTGTCTCTTTATCTGTCCTGGTTTCAGAGACACACGGGGAAACGGATGAAGAGAGGAGGAAAAACGGGGATTCCCTTTTTATATCGTCTCAGCTGTAAAAATAAAAAGCCGCAGAGAGATTGAGACGGAGACAGACACGGGGAAATAAATCATGAATGAGCTTTGACTGAGACAAGTAGAAAAGCATGTGGAGAGACGCGGCGTCCATGTTGGATTTGGATCAGTTGGGACAAACTGAGGAGGAGACTCACACCTGCTTTACAGTCTGTAACGTGGTCCATACTGTCTTTAAGACGTTTGTCTTTTCTCTACATGTCACACTGAACTCACATGAGTCCTTGCTGGAAGAGGGTTTGTTTTTTTTGGCTAGTTTTTCCTGATGTGAGTCGAGGGTCTGTGGACAGAGGCGTCCCACGCTGTGAAGCCCCTTCAGGGAATTTTCTGATATTGGGCTGAATAAGAAAACTGGCTGGTTCCCAGTTGGCTGTTAGTGTTGGTGCAGGAGGTGACTTCCAATAACTTGTATGAATTAGTCTATGAAACATAAAAACAGGTTATTTTTAGTTTGTCGCCTTGACGTTCGTATCACAGGACAGCTGAGTGTGTGTGTGGACTTTCAGTTTCACTTCCATCAGCAGAAATCAACCAGGTTGTCTTTACGTCTTCTTATTTCAGAGTGTTCGGTGAAGATGAAGTGACACCAGCAGGATCTGACGACTCGGATGTTTCCATCGGATGAAACACAACAGAAAAGTAAGTGAACTTATTTCTGGTTGGCCTCCTGTGAGGCTCAGCGGGAAGATTCAGCGTCAGAGGACGGACTCCTCCTGGTTTGACGTGATTGACGCTGCTGATGAGACTCCCCGTTAGCTCACAGTAAATCACTCCGGATGCTCTGATAAAAGTCTGGAAGTTTGCCTGATCAACATAAACAGCCTGGAGTTTAAGAACAACCCGCATCTGGATGCCAAGGTCATCAGGAACATTGCTCGCATAGCTCCACACGAAGCTGCTTATTGATGAACATAATCAGATAAGGACGACGCTGCCAGAACACACAGATGTGGACGGTCACCGTGAACGCGTGTGCGTCTGTGGCAGATGTTTTCCATCTTTTGTGGAAGGTGATGAATGTGTACGTGAACATCTCTGTTTGTGCAGGGTTGTGTGTGTTGGAAAGTCCAGATGTTTGCATCTTTCGAGGACTTGGAGAAGTCAGGCGTGTGTGTGTGTGTGTGTGTGTGTGTGTGAAGAGCCCAGATGTTTGTATCTCCTCAGGAAAATAGAGATGTACACCGTGTGAGGAGAGTTTATGTCAACAGGTTTAAGAGATTAAGTTACTTTAGAGTCTTTTAATCTTTGCTCTGGCTCGGCCTAAACACACAGGAACCCTGGATATCGCCACATAACACAACACGCAGCGGGGGGAGGGGGGGTGGCGGCGAGCGGGGGGAGAGGCGCGAGAGGAGCGAGGGAGGTCTGCAGAATGAGTTAAATCTGAGAGACATAAACAGAGAAGAGATGCAGACAAAGAGCGATGGAGGCATGAACTCGAGACACGCCGGCGATGTGAAAAATGGCCGACTGAAACATGAAGCCGGAGGAATGACAGCTGCAGAGGAGTCCTCGCTGTCCCTCTCTTCTCTCCGTTCCCCTCCATCTTCTTTTTTTTTCTTATTTCCTGTGGGAGAACTGAATGCCGTCTGTCCTCCTCCGTCCCCTTTTTGCCATTAGCTTACTCTCATGTCTTGTTTACGTGCAGCTGAACTCAGAGACTTTTCTCCTGCCTCACCGACAGCCGGCAAACAAAAAAAAAAAATATGTTTGAGTTCATTCTATCAATTCAAGCCCCCTTTTCTCAATTCACAGCCGTGTCTCTTCAAAACGTCAGTGCCTATGATAATCAGCCGATTCTGGACTGAAACCACAAGTGTTTCCTTGTTGCTAGATTCGATTACAAAGTATAATTGGATGAGATCATCCACTGCAGGCATAATATACAGCAAGCGGTGTACAAAAAATATGTTTTTCTTGTAATATTATCCCCGTCTTCCAGCTCCTTTTCCATGAAATGGTCCTGATTTCCCTATTCTTCATCATGAGTACTTTACTATTGATCCTTCAGCCCAGATTGTTAATAATACCTCGCACTGATCAATATGTGATGTGATGGAGGTCTCTGGAGTGACAGTACCCAAACATCACCCCCCCCCCCCTCAGCAGATCCCCTCAGCTCTTCAGAATGAAGCATATTTGAGTATGTGACACAGTGAGTGTTTTCAGCTCTGATGAACCGGCTGTGAGCTACCTGTTCGCCACGAAACCAGCTGGAGGACAAAGGAAGTGTCTCAAACAGCCAAACAAATGAAAGCTACTGCTGCTCCATCACTGCTGGGTGTGGTCACAGGTGCAGCTGACACAATGCCTTTCAGCCAGAGTTTTAGGTACACATTTGAATGTTGAACCACATTTTTGGGGCTCTTCTTTCACTTCACTTTGGGGCCGATTCAAGCAAAGATTCCCCAAATATCCTCCGTCACATTTTCTCAGCAGCCTCAGCATTTTACCCCCCGAACGCCCCCTTTTTTATGTCTGTTTCACCCCTTCGCCTCTCTGCTAGCATGCTCCTCCCTTCCCTCCTCTCCAAACTAAACCTAAACATTTTGACAGAGCAGAATGTTGAAAGCTGACTCCAGGTCAGTGCTAATTCACCCACTTAAAACAACAATCGATCAGATGACCCGAAAACAAAACCTCATCATACCGCTGTGATGACTTATCACCACTAATAAATCAAATGCTCGGAGATGTTTGTCCAGCAGAGGCTTCGCCGCTACGATCGTGCCCTCATCCGCGACCTTTGACCCTCTGATTGGGTGTGTGTGCCAGACGCTGTGTTGTCGCAGTTCAAAACTTCACACTTGGCATCGTACCCATAACAGTCTGAGCAACTCGAGAAGAAAGATAAACAGTAGACGGCGGTGATGCAACCTTGAACTGGATGAAGGAGGAGAAGAAAGATGGCCGTCCACACCCTCCATGTTTACAGTCAACTCTTTCTCTCACAATGTGTGTTTATGTTCTGGTTTACTCTGCCAAAAATGTCATTTCCTTCATCCAGGGGCCTGAATCGTGAAGCCAGTTTCATCTAATCTGGCTCATTTTGGGTGTCGCATGAAGTGCGATGAAAGGGTGATGCCTGTGGCAACATTTGATGAAGCTAAAAGTGAAATTAAACGAGCTGAAACGTTTAATTCGAAGACGATGAGAAGCTCTAGAAACACAGTATGAACAGTAGAAGTGAAGGAATTATTACGTATGTGTTTAGTGTTTGTGGCTTTTTTGATGATGATGAGACAAGAGAAGAAGAGCAGCGGTTAACATCTGGCTTTTATTATCACAGCGGCTCATTAACAGCGAGCGGGTTACGGAGATTTAGTTCATATCTCCAGGTTTTATCACAAAGGGTCAAGGATTGGATTTGTTTGATGGAAAATGTTTGAGCTCCTCGATATCGACTGAAATCTTTCGTAGAACTCTGAAGAATAAACTTCTGACCAGCTGAGAATCAGCGAGGATCCTTCTGCTGAATACATGTTGATGGCAAACAGTGTGTGTGTGTGTGTGTGTGTGTGTGTGTGTGTGTGTGTGCACTCCTCCATACAGAACAGCAAAGTCCTCCCTGGGGAGGGCATGAGTCATCTGTGACCTTTGACCGTGTCAAAATGAGCCAATCGTGTGTCAGCTGGCACCGAGCCAGAGGTGACGACTGAGTCATGATAGAAACTTGCTGAAAACAACAAACAAATGTTTTAATTTAAGAGACGCTAATAAAAAGCCGCTGCTGCTCTCTTCGTCTTCCTCGCGTCTCTGAAGAATCTCTCTGATCCGACGATTTATCGCCGCTAACCTCAGATTTGTTCGTTTGCTGCTCTTAATGCGATAAAAGATGTTTTGTGGACTTTGTTTACTTGGAAATCGAGCAAAGTCCCAGAGGAGCGTTCAGAGTAATTTAAAGCTGTCTTCTGATGATCACAGATGATCTGTGAGCCAGAGAGGGAGGAAGACGAAGAGGGAGGAAGACGACGACGGAGACATGAAACCAGAAATAAGCAGAGAGACGAGCTAAAAGCAAGACGGATGGGAAGAAGAACACAAGATAACATAAAACATGTTTCCACTAACAGAGGGATGCAAGAGGGATGAGTGGAGGGCTCGGGGTCT
>JBBMOE010000018.1:1286792-1297669 GCA_037975065.1 Chaetodon trifasciatus
CTTCTTCTTCTTCTTCTTCTTCTTCTTCTTCTTCTTCTTCTTCTTCTCCTTCTTCTTCTGCAGAGATTTAATTGGCTTTCCTCTTTTTCTGGACATCTGCGTTCCATTGGGATGAAGACCAGAGTAAGATTAAGATTGTAATTCTTCAGTCAAACAGGTGATTTTCGTTCACACCAGAGAGAAACGGGCTCTCAGATCACTCCTGTGTGTGAGTTCAGGATCGGTTCTTGCGTGACGCACATTTTTTAGGATTTCCCAGGTTTCTGAAGCTTTGAGTCTGCCATCGCTTACGAACCCATTTGATGCTCCGGCCCCACTGCGACCGAGGGAAGGAGCCGACCATTACAGAGTCAGAACCGGGCGAACGTGGAAGTGGAAACGAGGTTAACGCCATCGTACTGAAGGAGAGCGATGACCAACGAGACCACGCTCAAAACACACT
Organism: Chaetodon trifasciatus; assembly: GCA_037975065.1. NCBI lineage: Eukaryota > Metazoa > Chordata > Actinopteri > Chaetodontiformes > Chaetodontidae > Chaetodon > Chaetodon trifasciatus. Next base: position 1,287,235 of record JBBMOE010000018.1, read on the forward strand.
GCGCCACCACCACACCCTGCGAGGGAGGGGGACAAAATCAATTCCTGATGTTTGAGTTTTACATGGGGGTTTGAAGTGTGTGTGTGTGTGTCTATGCGTGTGTGTGTAAACATTGAAGTGTTTGACATTGAAGTGTGTCAGCTCGTGTGTACTTTTGTGTGTGTGTTTGCGACCACAGACGATGTACAGGCCCCTCGTGAGGGTCTGTTGAATGCTCAAAGCTCTACCAGACCAGACACTCAATCACGCACACACACACACACACACACACCCACACACACACACCTCCCACCTCTTCACCACATGGGACCCCGTAAATCACTTGCAGGTCAAGGCTAATTTTTTAAAACCAGATCTCACCCCAGCTTTCCTCCAGACACCCCTTAAAACACACACACACACACACACACACACACACACACACACACACACACACACTTCATCCATCCTCCTCCCCCCTGAGTTCTTCATCACTCGAGGAATGTGCCTCCCTCATTTCTCATTCGAATCACATTCCAGATATCATTTAGTTCTGGTTCCGTGCGTCGGTGGAACGTGTAATTACGACAGTTTCTTGCAGTTTTTAGCTTTTTCACACGTTCTCTGCTGCACTGACACGAGCGGCTCTCAGTCATTTTCAGCCACGGTGAAACAAGAAGCTGCAGGTTTTCGTTCCAAACGCCACAGCAGCTGCAGCCAGAGGCCTGCACACCTCCAGCCAGCCAGCAGCTAATTAATCATCAGTGAAATCAGCTGGTGTTTGACCGGTCTGCATGAAAACAGCAGGATCTAATAAATGCTTTTTATATTATGTAAGCGTATGTTTCTTCTTTTTTAATCAAATCCTTTTTCCATTAAGGATAATTCTGGTTTATTAGCCCAGTGTCGGTGGATCTTATGCCTGTAGCCTTGGTCATTGTTTCTTTTGGTTAATATTTTATTATAATTGTACGCACCAAAGTACAAAAGTGCTTAGACAACCAGTCAGGTTATAAACAAACCACAAGATCAGCCGAACTCATGTGGAAGAGCAAACAAAGCTAAAGCTAACTGTTTGATATAAACACACAGACACTTCCTGCTTCAACTTTGACCTTCTGTAGTTAGAAAACCTGAGTTCACACAGTTAACCTGCAACAAGACATTCTTAGCAATGTTTCAGGCGTGCTCATCATAAATCCCAAATCTGAGCTGGTACTTGTGTACAGTGTTATCGTAACTGACAGAAATGATGGAGAAAACTACAAAATAATCAAAATTATTCTGTAGTAAACTACATTCCAGTAAACCATGCTAACAATCCGGATTGTTAGCATGCTAACAATCCAGTTGTTAGCATGCTAACAATCCAGTTGTTAGCATGCTAACATGCTCACGTTGACGAAGCCACCATGCAGTTGTTAAGAAGGTGTGATGTTTACCATTTTAGTTTAGCGTGTTAGCATGCTAACATTTGCTAATTAGCATAAAGTACAGTAGAGGCTGATGGGGAATGTCATCAGGTGTTCTGGAATCATCTTGAATTTGGTGATATATTTTGGCCTGATGATGGCACTAGAGGAAGCGTCAGGATCACCAAAGTCAGCATAGCTTCCTCCTCTGAAGCCACGGGCATATGTCCAAAATGTCCACTAATCTAATAGTTGTCCCCGCAGACACAACAGGACAGACAGGTCCTATGAAGCCTCACAGCTTAGTGTTTCGTGTCTTTCCTGTGTTACACAGTTTGTACAATCACACCGACAGTTTTGAGGGAAAGCACTGAAGTGTCATTCAACAGCCGGGACGTGGACTTGCAGACTTGTCTTGAATGATTTGAGCCTTGAACACGATGCTGTCGTCCCATTGTCTTTTCGCGGTGTGGACACTTAATCTGACATCGCTCCCACTTCACAAAGTTTGTGATACTCTGCAATAAAACACACATTTTGACGAAGCAGCTGTCGGTCCTTCGTTAAAATCACGTTGAGGAAAATCTAAAGCTTATATTTGTAACTGAGCGATGACCGTGTCTCCATTTGTCTGTCATTGACATCTCTCTCACACATTCCTCTTTGTCCCACTTTTCTCTTCCTCCCTGCAGTCAAATGAAACATCTCACTCTGTTTCTGCTCCATTTCTTCAGTGTAAACAGTGGAGGACCCCAGCCTCAGCTGCGCCTGTGTGTGAGACCCAGACCTCCTTTTAACAGCTCGTTTACAGCAGTGGAGGGCGTGTCAGGATCTGAAACTCTTTCTTTTCCACACATGTTCAGGACGGATCTCTGCAGTCTCTTACACTCTCTGTCTTCTTGTTTATAATTAATACTCCATCATCTCATCATTTCCCTTATTCTCCTTGTTTTCACAGCCTCTGATCTGTCATTCATGCTCCTGTCTTGCTTTTGTTTCGTTCAGTGGTGGAAGAAATACTTTTACTGAGTACCAATACCACTGTGTAAAAATACTCAACTAGTAAAAGTCGTGCATTCAAGAGAGTACAAAAGAGCAAAATTTACTGCATGTATTAAAGTAAAAGGCCCCTTTCAGAGGCTTATATTGCTCTACATCATATAACTGGTATATCATTAGTGTCGCTTTAACACGTGTACAGCACAGGAGCATATTTCTCTCTGAAATGTCGCTGAGTAGGATAAAGTAATGGGATAACAGTACTTGAGTAAATGTATTTAGTTACCACTGGTTTCATTATGGTCAACCTTTCCCACTAACAGCCACTGCTTCTCCTCCTCCTCCTCCTCCTCCTCCTCCTCTCTGCTTCATGGCCACATGTGGTGATTCGATGGTTCGGAGGAAATCCCTGAATTCTTCACACAAAGTTAAGAGAAGAAGTTGATGCTCAGTTTGAGTTTGAGCTGAAGGAACATTTTCTGTCTGCTGTCTGAGTTTGCAGCCACTGTGACGACACTGTAAAACAAGTCAGCTGTCCGACGGGCTGACGGAGGCAGCTGCGTTTTGAAGCCTCGTACAGCTGATGTCGTGAGCTGACAGCTGAAAATGAGAGTGTAACCGAGCAGACAGGTGGAGATGGATGTAGACTCTGACGCAGAAATAGCCTTTCTGCTTGTTTGATAGTCGGAGCTGTATTACATTCTCCAAATAGTTTGCTCCAGCTGGTTAATGTGGCGTTCGGCCAGCGCTGAAATATGTGATTGTGCTGCTCTCAGCTGAACGCGCCTGAGCCGATTCCTCCGAGTCTCAAAGTCTGCTCTCAGCATCTGAGGAGCAGCAAGGTTATATTGAGAAAGAGACAGTTGCCAGATTTTAATCATCTCGATTTTAGTAGCAGCTCATACACGCACATACAGTCAGAGCAAACAAGTGTGTGTGTGTGATAAAAGTGCTTACTGTGCTAACTTTGGTTCATAATGATCAGACCTGGTTTCTCCATCCCTGTGTGTGTGTGTGTGTTATGGTGGTTGCTTGGTGACTGTGTTGATGTTGGCATCGGGACCAGAGTGTATTTTACATTCTGTGTCAGGACTCCAAACTGGGTTACTCTGAACTACTTACACTGGCAGCGTTTTTATGCTCCAAATCCTCATCATGGAGGAGCCAAAATGAGGGCGGGTGACCTTGATTCGGCTTTCTTGAGCAAGACGACGAGGCCAGATTCGAACATGGAGGTACCATGCAGAGATGAACTCAGCATAAAGCAGGAGGCCAGGAAGATAACAAAAACTGCACATTCATGTTTATCCACACCGTCAACAAACTGCCTCAATACTCACTGAACCATGTTAAATATGCAGGATTTATAAACTACGACACAGAAGCTTCAGCAGTGACTCACTGAGAAGAAAACAGCTGATGACCATGAAGACAAAAAGAACAATGTTGTTGTTTTTGTCTTTAACCAAACTCAGCGTTCATAGGAACCACATGAAGGACTCAGCAGATGGTGTCCAGACTGTGTGTGTGTGTGTGCATGTGTGTGCGTGTGTGTGTGTGTGTCAGCTTGCGTACCTGTGTGTGAAACCTACAGGATGCCTGTTCTTCATCACTTTGAGCCCCACTCTCTTTTGTTTTCTCTTCACCTTTACACAGGAAATGCTTTTGTGGTCACTTTGTTATAGAATATTTTGTCTGAGTGGCATTTCATGCGCATGTCACAGTCAGCCACAGCTACAAATTCACTTGTCTAAAACTCCCTTGCTATAATTATCCATCATGTGGAGCAAAAAAATCTTTGTTTTGAACTTAACTGCTTAAAGCAGTTTGTCAAAAAAAGAACCGTTAATTGAACACATGCATGAGTTCAAGGCATTAGGAGATGAAGTCAAAGCAAAGTTATTACATTATTATTATTAGATACACTCAAAACTGGAGGGATGAACCTGCTGGTGGCACTGCAGGAAAAGTCAGTACATACAAAATGATCAGGATTCATCCTGTGGGAACATGACTCTTTGTAAAGATCTTGAGATATTTCAGGAAGTAGATTCACTAGAAACATCTGAAGGGCCAAAACTAACCTTACAGCGGCCCAACTTTGGCCCGCAGGCCTCACTTTGGGCAGCCCTGCAAGGGTTTACAAACGTTAATCCACTTCTCCTCTGAGAACATCACTGTATGTATAAAATTTCATGTCAATGCACTCAATAGTTCATGGACCGACTGACCCGCTCATGTTATTATTATTATTATTATTAGATTTCCTTGAGACATGCAAACTCGCATGTCTGAATGTGCCGTCTGAGCTCCAACTTTGCATGTAAATACGTATCTGCCCTCCATCTGCATGCCAGCATGTGCACATGTTTGTGCTGTTTCTGTCTCAGGATGTTCCCTTTTTTAATGCGTCCCAGAGATGTTGGTGCTGTTTCCTGTTTTGGGTTGTCTGGGAGTGTGGGGTGGTCCCGCTGATTTAAGGGTTTGTTGGCGTGTGTGAGGAGAGGAGGAGAAGTGGGATTGGACCACAGGTCTGAAAAGACGAGCCGTGACAGATTCTAAAATAAAAGAACGATGCAGGTGACTGAGTGTTCATTAAAAGTTTACACTCTTGGCTGCAGCAGCTGCTCTTTCGTACACACATGTGAGCAGTTTGCCTGAACAGAGTCTGTCTGCAGATGCTTACTGTTATTATAAAACTGGGATAACAAGATGTTTGGGAATCTTGACGCAGGCATTCAGCTTTATGCTTGAAAACGCTGGTTTGGGTACAATAAAGTTATGATTTCATTGATTTTGAAATAGGTGTGTTTGGAAGTTAAATTTAAAGGGTGGGGGTCTTGCTCATGCTCCTGTATTATTTTCTTTTGTTTTTATTATTATTATTACTTCCTCTGTCTCTCTCCAGGATGTCGGTTAAGCTGCGATTCGACTCTCCCTCAGATGGAGGTTTGGTCCACAGGAGCCGCTCCTTCACTGGTTTCAGCTCTCTGACTGGACGGCGAAGGTGAGTGACATGCCGTTGCAGCCGATGGGAGTCCAAGTAGTGACTTCAGCATCAGAAATACTTCTTTTAGTCTCAGCTGGCTGGAGAGGCGTGTCCCTGTCATCTGTGTTTGACTGACGGCTGCTGGCAGGCTGAGCTCCGGCAGGGGAACAACAGACAAACTAAACTAACCTGTTGAAGCTCACAGGCCGGAGGCAGACAGCGTGTTGTCAGCAGAGTAAGGACCACACCAGCATCTAAAACAGGCCAAAGTCACATTTGCAGGTACATTAACAAGCTGTTTGATGTGCTGAGCAGCTAATTAGCTGTCTAGCCTTCAAACTGACATTAGCAGCGCACCTTTCCCTGCTGTGTGGTCGTGTGTTCAACAAGCTAAAGTGCAGAACAGTCCCCGTTTGCAAGGTAGAAGGGAAGGAAGCATTAGCACCAAAGCTAATGTGGGCTGTTGTTCAGAGTCCGTGGCTCTGGTTTAGCAGATTCTGGCCCCATGCTAACTGTAATCCATCATCTGTCCACGTTGTTTTCATACTTCAGAACAATCAAAGAGAGAAAACAAAGCCAGTTATTGTTTAAGATTTAAACTATCTTATGTCGTGTGAAGGGACATCCCTCCGCCCTCAGACGAGCCTGTTCGTCATCGACGTGCAGACAGTGAAAGCTCCACAGACTGCAAGATGTTGTTTCTCAATGAAGGAGTAACAAACACACAGATGTCAACTGTCAGTCCCACGAGAGAGAGAGAGAGAGAGAGGACGAAATGTCATGAAACCGAGCTGGAATGCACTTCCTGTGATTTTTTCATCTTAGACAAACATCCACACAAACACACTCAAAAACACATCACATCTCTTTAACACACACCCTCTCTGTTCATTCCTGAGCGTCTCCGCTGTGTTCTGTCCTGACAGCGCGATGCCGTGTGGTCTCCCATGATTCTTCACTGTGGAGCTTTGATGGTGACGGGAACGTGGCGCGACCCGGTCATAAACATGACATAAACACGCCGCACACGCTGACAGGGACGACCAATATCACACGCCATGAGGACTCTCTTTTATAGCCCAGTCCATAATTACAGAGAACATCTGCTAAATCTGAGCGGAGCTTCATTATGTGAGAAATATGGACGATAAAAACACTGTGCAGATGTGTGCATGGACACACACACACACCCACACACACTGTCTTTAAACAAAGCGACTTTCATTACACCTGAGAATGAGCTACACCACAACAGTGTCAGTACTGATCTTAGTAAGTAGATTGACTGTTGAGCTCATGTGACATTACTCTAAATACAGTTTCTGAGTACAATATAAAAGGAGATGAAGATGTCTAGAGGCTGAAGGAATGCTGCCTCTTGTCTGTCTGGAGCAAAGGAGGAAGTCAGGTGATGTTATTCTAGACCCACAAAGTCCACACAGGGAGGAGGTCGGGGTGGATGGATGGATCAGCTGAGCGTCCGCTGTTCACTTCCTGTTTCTTTTAGTGATGGTCCCCTAACATCGAAGCAGCAAAGTCGTCCTTTCACCCAAACAGGCTCTTTCCTTAACTCTAACAAGTCACGTTTGACTTGACGTGATACCGTCAGATCAGGAAATGCTTTGTTGTCGTGTTCTGGACGACAGCTGCAAACAATGTGTTTTCCTGTTTGATTTGGAGGATCTGTTGTACGAAGTAACCTCAGCTCAGGTGTCAGTAGTTCAGGTGAATATGTGAAGAAAAGCTTTAAATCAAAGAGCGCTTTGGCCACGCTGTCAGCTCCTCCCTCCACAGGTCATCATTGAAAATCACTGTTTTTAATTACAGATTCGACTTGAATTGTCTTAAAATAAATCCGTCTCACTGTGTCCTCGTCTTTCTGTTCTTAGGCCGCCGTCTGTCCGTAACTCTCTCCGCTCCAAAGCCGTGGTTGGAGGTAAATCTCCCAGAATGCACCTGTCTCCCAGCAGAGGGGGAGGAGCTATCTGGTCTCTGCAGCCGGATCAGGTCGACCGGGTCTTCCAGGCGTTACGCAAAGGACTCAAGTATGTTCACTGCCAGTGAGCTCAGATATGTCCCGAACTGCAAGGAAAAGCTCTGCCTGCAGGGAAACTACTACGACAGCGCATGTAGTATCATAAGTAAAAGTACTATTAAAAGTCAGAAGTACATTGTGATATACTTATTATTACTTAGTTTTTTTCTGTTGCATCAGCATGTAAGCAGCTTCAACTGCTTATATACAGTGAGCTAGTTTAGTCCAGTGGTTTCCAACCTATGGTGCGGGCCACTCCAGGGTCACGAGCTGAATCTGAGGGGTCGTGACATTATTTGTACAGTAGAAGAAGAAGAAAAGAACAAGTTCTGCTCCACAAATGTACGTTGAGTTTACCTCATCTTTGTTTTTTGTGAAATATGAGATCATTTGACCTCTTTGAGCCTAAAACTTTAAATGGAACAATGTGAGATGTTCAGAGGTGAAATGCCTCTTTGGTGGAACTGCCAACAACTGGGAGGGTCCCAAATGCTTTTTTAAAGGGTCCCAAATGTTGGAAACAGATAAAATGTGGTGGAGTAAAAGTCCAACGTGTGGTGGAACATGTACATTAGAAGTAACTCAAAAATGTACTTAAGACCAGTATTTGAGTAAATGTACTCAGTGATGTTCTCTGCTGCATAGATGTTTGATATTTGGAAACTTTGGTTTCCCTGCCGCTGCTCTGCTTCACACGCTCTGATGTGACCGTCTGCAGGGAGTTTCTGGAGGGTCACCAGGCAGAGATGGACTTCCTGTCGTCCCAGCAGAGAGAGACCAAGAGGAACTCCAGACTGGTGAGGAGAGAAACTGAGTGTGTGTGATGATGGTGTGATGATGATGATGATGCTAATGATGTATTTTCTGTGTTTCCAGGCCTTTCTGTATGATCTGGAGAAGGTAATCTTTGCATCAGAGCCACATTATTTAACCTACAGTCAAACCAAATCATGTTTTGGGTACTTTCATATTGATCAGTGTCTAACATACCAAACCAATATACAAACACACTGTCATGTTTTTGCTTTCACAGGAGATTAGAGCACTGGAGCGATACATACGAAGATTAGAATTTCAAATCAGCAAGGTAACAGTGTTTTTTAATGTTTTGGTCTTTTAGTGTTCGAGCTCTGAATGAACTGAACAAACCTCTTGACTATTTCTTACGTGCTGTGCAACAAAATGCAGAAACATGAGTTGTTCTGTGAAACAACCACAGTTCACGTGAGCCAGCTCCTTCCAGCTAACGATGAGCAGATGAGCTACGTTTTGTTGCTCGTGTGGCTGAACTCTGATCTCGGCTGACGGTGTTTCTGCGTCTCGTCTCTACAGGTGGAGGAGCTCTACGAGACCTATTGTATCCAGTGGAGGTTGTGTCAGGGAGCCGTCAACATGAAGAGAGCCTTCTCACTGTCCCCGTCCACCAGAGCGTCCAGAGAGAGTCTGCTGGAGCTCAACCGCAACCACAGACACAGCCTGCAGGTACTGCGCTGTGTGCTTGACGCATGAATGAATCAAAGCTCACCGGCTCCTTCTTCCTCATTTGAAACAAGCTTTTAATTCTGCAGTCTTCTCTTCTCAAGCCCAGTCACTGCATGCTCTCATGGTCCTTCCTGCGAGTGTGGGAGAGTGAGTGCTCCCCAAGCTCCTTGACTAGCAAACTATCTCCACCTGGTGCACTGCTGGGAGCCACACCCACACCTGATGCACCCAGGCAGAGAGGGGCATGGCACAACTCAACTCAACAATAGCCTTTATTTTTAATGGGAAAACTATCAGGCTTCAGCCACAAAAATCTTAACTTGTACCTGGATTTGCAAGATCGAACAAGATGGAGCATCCATCTTACCAGACTTCAAGCTACACATTTGTGGCCAAACCACGGTGATTGAGACCAATCTGTGTCCTATGAGGAACTACTGGCAGCTGCAGGCAGGTGTTCTGATTGGTTGAAGTTAGTCTGTGGTAGACCTTTCATCCAATCACCTGCCAGGTTGTTTTTGAAAGCACCCTCCCTTTTCCAGCCCCTTTCCGTGGACGACTTGCTGATGGTTCTGTGTGACAAACCAAAACAACCAAAAATCCAGACAAATATATAAAAATGTCGCTGATGATCACACAGGAAATGCTGCAGCAGTTGAACGCAGCCTGATGGAAGCTGAAAGAATCGATTCGCCCACAGAAAACAAACAGTTGATGATCCGTATGAACCTTTTCTAACTGTTTTGATGTTTTAGTGCTTCTGCAAAATTGAACAGTTTCATCAGCACAGAGAGAAGTTGAGAGCAGATGAGTTGAGATTGAGCGATCACAGAGGAAGTCGCTGAACGGGCTGTAATTGAAAAGTATTCAAGCCCAGAGCGCCTCCTCGTATCCATCAGGTCGACCCAGCGGAGGGCCGACAGTCGCCACGAACGCTCAAAACGCTGCCAAACCAAATAATCTGCTGTGTGAGTGATGGTCCCTCAGTGGGTTTTCTGTTTGTAGCTGCAGGCTGAGGGTCATTAACAGACAACTGAGGACTCATTCATACCCTCTGTCTGTCTGCCTGTCTGTCTGTCTGCCTGTCTGTCTGTCTGTCTGTCTGTCTGCCTGTCTGTCTGTCTGTCCATGTCATGTTTTAAAACCTCTTCCTTCTGCCCATCAACTTGTACAATTCCTGCCTTTGTAAGTCATATTGGAGTACAGCAGCGTAGTAACGCTCTGTTAGTCATCATGCAGAATGACGGCCCAGTGGCCAGAATAGATGTTGGCATTGGACGGCTGTGTAAGCCACAGATGTGTTGAATCTTTGCAGTTTTTAAATGTATGTTGTGACAACGCGGTGGTGACGGTCTGGTTAGGCTCAGGCACCAAAAACCACTTGGTTAGGTTTAGGAAGAGATCATGTTTTGGCTAGAAGTACCCGGTTTTGCAGCCACAAACACAGCTTGAACGGTGGTCTGCTGCTTGGCAGTCGTCTCACCTGCCTGTCACTCTGCCACCTCCTCCTCCTCCTCCTCCTCCTCCTCCTCCTCCTCC